>OZ057407.1:26598710-26789788 GCA_964056735.1 Allodiplogaster pararmata
GCTCAGCTGATAATTTAAAAAAAACTATTCTTAAACAATTTATATGTGCCTTTCATTTCCGATATTTTTGAATACTAACCTCGGTTTTTAAAATATTAATTCATATGAACTTGGTTTTATTGTGTCAACTTGGCAAAGATGATTCCAAAGAAAATAAATCTTTTTAGAGTTTTCGCATATTCGATTTTTTCGACGAAAATTGTTACTCGCTCATTCTTATCTGAGCTGTTGTTTCAAAACCTCAACTGTATTTTTTCTTAATTTTTTTCTTCTTTATTCTTTCCATGTAGCAATAAATTAACATAAATACAATAGAATAACACATTTAAGCATGTACTAGCGTACATGATTCTTGATTAAAAAAATAATAATAATAGATTGTAGATAATTTCGAGTACTAGTGCTGGTTGGTTTTTACTGTAAAAAAAAGGTAACAATGAGAATAAAAAAACATACATTACGAAAACAATAGTTGCATTAAAATTTAAATGCTTATTTCCTCGCTTTTTAATCTTCAACACTAGGATTTGGCAGCAGAATTTCTAAGGGCAGCTTCTTTGAAGTATCAGCGAACTGTGAGGCGTTCTTGATTGAGATGACTTCATTAGGAAGAGAGTTCCACGTTGAAATTGATCGAATTTTTTTGAAGAACTTTTGGATTATAGTGGGGTTCAAAAGCTAAGTTTTCTTAGAAAATTCTTCAGAACAGCGTCACATTAGCTTCCTCTTCTCTGTTGGAAATGGTATGGTTTTTTGAAAAGCGCCTACTTCACTTCCGAGCTATTCGCGTGCATTCTGCTTCTGAAACCTTGCTTTTTAGCACATTCTCTTCACCTCTACTACGGCTTCTTAGGCAAAGTTTACAATAACGAGACCATACGGCTTAGAAAAGAGATCGTTTCAAACAACTTCATCAAACTTTTCAACTTTATTTTTCAAACAGTTTCAGTTTCAAACAACTTTATCAAACTTTTTCAAACAGCTCAATCATACATTGTGTGAAAAAACAATTCAATTCAATTCAACTCACCACAGCTTAATTTTTAAATTTTGGTGTGGTCCGGCCGGAAGGGAAGTAGATTCATAAATATCCCTCGGAAAAGGATATGTACAATATCGTCAATATGACTTGAACTTATTTATTAGCTCAGAAGATACAAATATTTGTTTCAGGAGAAGTGTCGTCTCCTTTCGTGGATATGAGTTGCCAGAGTTTTTAGGCAATTTTACGCTAATTTTGTCCATTTTCTATCAGGTGTGAGACTGTAGGCTCGTCAAATAAATTAGATTCGAGATGTCGCTTCTTGCTCGGTAATTATTTGCCCATGACACAACTTAAATGTTTGAAAAAAGAGTTTCGTTCCGGTTTTTCGGCTGTATTTTCATCTTTGAGTCATTTGAGAAGTTTTGTGTGTGTCCTGATGAGAGTTTCAAAAACAAACAACTTCGAAATCATTCCAGGAAGACATTTTTTAAACTTCTTTACACTCGAGGGAGAGATAATTGGAACGTGTGAGAGAGAAAGGATACATACAAGAGGTAAGAGAGAAACAGAAGGGAAAAAGAAAACAATGGAAATGCAGAGAGAGAGAGAGAGAGAGAAAGCGAGAAAGAGAGAGATAGAAAGAGAAAAAAAGAAAGATACAAAAGAGGGAAAAGGTGAAGAGAGATTGATAGAGAGATAGAGGGAGAAATGAAAGAAAGAGAGAAAAGAGATAGAGAAAGTGACAAAGAGAGAGATAACGAGAGAGAAAAAGAGAGCGATAGAGAGAGAGAGCATATGTTATGACAAGGATAAGGCAAGGGGTGTGTTCACCGGTATCTCAGTGATTAGAGCTCTCAGCCGGAAAGTGAGAATTCACCCCGGTAGCACCTGTGAACGCAGTCTGAAGAGATTTTTAAAAGATAAAGAATTTATGAAGAGAGTAAAAAGAGCCAACTGGGAGTTCTTCATGTGATTATTAGGAACAAGTCAATTTTGTCGAGAGAATCATCCATAATGAGTCGAGATAGCTTCTGAGTAGGCGGAATTAGTCGAGAGAATCATCCATAATGAGTCGAGATAGCTTCTGAGTATATATATATATTTTATCGACATTTTGCAATGCAAAGTTATGGTGAGAGACATTGTAAATAATATTCAAGTATGGCGACAAGTAAGGCAAATATCTAAAGTAAGGCAAATATCTAAAAGTAAGGCAAATATCTAAAGTAAGACAAATATCTGAAGTAAGGCAAATATCTAAAAGTAAGGCAAATATCAAAGTAAGGCAAATATCTAAAAGTAAGGCAAGTATCTAAAAGTAAGGCAAATATCTAAATGCTACTAGTTATTCTCCAGGTCACATATCACATTCTCGTTACGGAGACGATTTATAAACTGCTCTACTGTTCTTGAATTCAGTATTTCACTCGGGATTACGTAAAACATTCTTGAAACACGTAAACCGAAACAATTGAATCTAGACGTCGAAGAAGTACATTCAATAGCAATACCATTCATATTAATGCGAGTAGAGGAGGTGCTCTTGAAAATGCGTGATTTTTCGATAATAGACTTGTCATTGAAGATCTTCCAACCCATTTTAAGGTCGGCAATCACCCTTCTTTCGGCTAAAGTACTTAGGCCGATTAGATTCAGACGATCTCTGTAACATGGAAGGCTGAGAGGATAATCAGGCTGTGGGAAACATCGATAAAAGAGTATTCTAGAGAAAGATCTCAAAACCTTTTCTAGGAGATCAGAATCCTTCCGGTATATTGGATTCCATAGACAAGAGGCAAATTCTAGATGAGGTAGAACATATGTATTGAAACACTTAACAAGTACTTGGGAATCATTGATGCTTATAGAGCGGAGCATAGCATACATCGCTTTAGTAGCCTTCATAGTTCGTTCCAGAATCGCGTCATGTCTGCGAAGAGATGGTACTAGTTGGACTCCAAGGTCTTTCACTTGAGTAGATACTTTTAAAACACAGTTATTTAGGTGATAATTGAAAGGAGGAGAAGTTTTGCCTAAGCGTAGATGATTGGTCTTGTTCGAAGATAAAGAAAGATGGTTGGGTACGCACCAATTATACACATTATCTAGACAATTCTGCATTTCGATAGTTCGTTCAGTTATATTGTGAGCACTGTGAGATACATATAACTTAATGTCATCAGCGTATGCTTGATAGCGTATATTCGGATAAGGGCTAAGCACATAATTCAATTCGCTAATGTATAGAGAAAACAGAAGTGGTCCTAATACGGAACCCTGTGGCACGCCAGATGTCACAGGTTGAGGAGCAGATATTGTCTTGCCCATTCGTACAGAAAAAATTCGACCGTCAAGAAAAGATTCTAGCCAAGACATCAAAGATAGGGACAAACCGAAACGTGCAAGTTTTGTCAATAACTTAGGTATACTTATCGTATCGAAAGCTTTGGTAAAGTCTAGATAAATCACATCGATAGATAAGCCTTTACTGATATCTTGTGTCCAGTCGTCTTCACAGACTAAAAGATTAGTAACAACAGAAGCACGGGAGCGAAAACCATGTTGATTTTGAGGTAACAATTCGAATTTCGCTAAATGTTCATCGATGATAGCTCTTATCAAACGTTCCATGACTTTAGAAGCAGGGGAGAGAATGGATATTGGTCTATACGAGGACGGTAAGGAAGAGTCTTTCGCTGACTTAGGGATAGCAGTAATCAGAGAATGTTTCCATACGGAAGGTGTCTTACCAAGCCATAAAGAGAAATTGAAAATGTGAGTGAGCGGAAGAGCGAGTGATTTGGCACACTTTTTGAAAACTATTTGAGGAATTCCATCCGCACCGACGCTACCAGTAGGTTTGATCTTGGAGAGAACTCGGTAAACATTACATGGCAAGAACAAATGATCATCTGGTTGGGAAGGAATAGAATCACCGTAGATTGGAGGAGGAAAGCCATCGTCTTTAGTGAAAGAAGATGCAAACTCGGAAGCTAATAAATCACATTTCGAGAGAGAATCAACAACAGTACAACCAGTAGCAGTTTTCAAACAGCGTGGGGGAGCTGATTTAGGTTTGGTGAGGGAAGCAATATGGCGATAGAGGTCAGCTGCTCTCTTCAGTTTTTTCCTCTCACAATACTTATTCCATTTCTTAACTTGTTTGAGAAGGTCTGAACTAGCTTTCATATAAATAGTGCGAATGAAGGGTATTGTAATATCAAGAAAAAGTGAATTTCTGTATTTGATGAGTCTATGTATATAGGAAGGATAAGAGGCAAATGGAGAACGAGGGAGTCGTCTCGGTACATGTAATTCTATCGCATCATGCACTATTTTACAGAAACGATTATACAAATCATCAATATCATGAAAATAGTCAAAACGATTCTCCCATTCTATACTTGAAAAATATTCATTCAGTGCTTCAAAATCAGCTCTAGCGAAATCAAGAATAACATCGCTTTCAGGAAGTGCAAAGGAAAATTGCAAGGTGAACTGAATTCCAGAATGAGCACACGAATGAAACGGTGGAATGATGCATGCAAGGGCTAGATACAATATTCTTCTCAGTTGTCAAAAGCCAGTCTATACATTTGGTATGGCGAGTCGGATCATTAAGCATAAGATTATAGCCAGCAGTATCTACGAAAGACCGTAAAATCGTATCAGAAACAGTTGACGGATTAGTTAAAAAGTCGCTGTTGAAGTCTCCTACTACGATAGCTGGGAAGTTACAAGATGCTGTTAAGTCTACTAACAAATCGCATAATGTAGTAGTTAGTTCAGCATTGTAATTTGGAGGACGGTAGCAAACTATTATACGACAGAATGAGTTTGCTAAGAACAAATCAACCGCAACAACTTCACATGTATCACAAAATGATTGTCTAGCGAAAGTTAAATGATCCCGCATTATGAGAGCCCACCTCCTCCTCTAGAGTCTCTATCATTTCTAATAACATTGTAAGGAAGAAGACCGGTAATTTCTGAATCAGCTACTCTAGAGTTAAGCCAAGTTTCACTAAGAGCTACTACATCTGGTTGCTCTATTTCAAGAAAGGAACGGAACAATGAAAGTTTATTTTTAATTGAACGAATATTGAAATAGAAAGCTTTCAGACCGGTACATGATCTCAGTTTGACGTCTTCGGCGTAGGATTCGTCTGGCTTCGAATGAGGGCGCTGCTTGTTCGTGTCGACTTCGGAGCTCGTACTGTTATGTTCTGACTGCTTCGAGCATTTGGAAAGGCGGAGTAGCGCGGCTGTGCTGGAGATCGTCGCTTTTGGTCTGCTTCATTCCGGGGCATCAATTCACCATCGAAGATGACGTAGTCTTTTCCTTCCGATAATAACTTACGTTTCTCTTGTCTTAGCAAGTACTCTCTCTCTCTTTGCTCTTTAGTAAGACTGGGTCGGACATTGATTCCTTGGAATTGATTATTCTTGCGTAGTAAGGCACTCTTTGAAAGAAACAGTCTTTGATGTCCTTTGGTGGGGAAGATTACTTTGAGAAGTCTAGACGAACTCGTTCCTGGCGTATTCGGCGGCTTTCCCATTCTGAAGTGAGAGATTCCACCGACGGCGATACCAGATGCGTCTAGAAGACTGGTAATGAGTTGAGAATCGTGCTGAGTCTGTGCGGAAGGACGAGCATCGGTGTTTTCAGGAGCCCTCTCGATGACGACGGAGCGAAGCCTTTTCTCCTCATCGATCTCCTTTCGGATGGTCTCTTGGCTGACGGAGCTTGTGTAGAACTTGTCGAAAAGAGCGTTGCAGGTTCTCAGGAGAAGTACGACGTGGAGTGGAAGAGAAGGTGTCTTCTCTTCCGCGTCAAGAAAGTCTTTCAGAGATTTTTGTAGGAGAGCTGCATCTTCATTTGTTGTCGAGGCCGACATAATTGCGAATAGGCAGTAGAAATGGAAATGAATTGGAGCAAGTAGAAAGGTCACCGCTCAATATTGAGAACAGAGTGGTGAGTGAGTAGGCGGAATTAGTCGAGAGAATCATCCATAATGAGCCGAGATAGCTTCTGAGTAGGCGGAATTAGTCGAGAGAATCATCCATAATGAGTCGAGATAGCTTCTGAGTATGCGGAATTAGTCGAGAGAATCATCCATAATGAGTCGAGATAGCTTCTGAGTAGGCGGAATTAGTCGAGAGAATCATCCATAATGAGTCGAGATAGCTTCTGAGTAGGCGGAATTAGTCGAGAGAATCATCCATAATGAGTCGAGATAGCTTCTGAGTAGGCGGAATCCATAATGAGTCGAGATAGCTTCTGAGTAGGCGGAATCCATAATGAGTCGAGATAGCTTCTGAGTAGGCGAAAGAGTCATCCATAATGAGTCGAGATAGCTTCTGAGTAGGCGAAAGAATCATCCATAATGAGTCGAGATAGCTTCTGAGTAGGCGAAAGAATCATCCATAATGAGTCGAGATAGCTTCTGAGTAGGCGGAATTAGTCGAGAGAATCATCCATAATGAGTCGAGATAGCTTCTGAGTAGGCGGAATTAGTCGAGAGAATCATCCATAATGAGTCGAGATAGCTTCTGATTAGGCGCAATTAGTCGAGAGAATCATCCATGATGAGTCGAGATAGCTTCTGAGTAGGCGGAATTAGTCGAGAGAATCATCCATAATGAGTCGAGATAGCTTCTGAGTAGGCGGAATTAGTCGAGAGAGTCATCAATAATGAGTCGAGATAGCTTCTGAGTATATATATTTTATCTACATTTCGAAAAATGCAATTGTAGGGTAGTTTGGGAGCTAGGGAGCCTTGGGTGCCCAACGGTTTCCAGAGTTCAAGATCGATGAGAGAACATGCGGGTGACGAATCCGCGTGTTTGAGTTTTTTGATAGCGGTGGACCAGGCCGTGATTGGATCGGGAGGAGTACAGAAGGATAGCTTTGGCGAGTGATTTGAGAGCGGCTACCTTGAGCGGTACTTGGTTTGACTGAGTGGGCATCAGCAGTGGAGGAGCTGCTCCTCACCGACCAAGTCCCCCGGTTCCCATCGGCTGCCCTTGGCAAAGAATTAATAATTGATGGTTTGGACTTTTTGGGTAGGATGAACAAGGGTATCTTCGATGATGATTGGAAATATATGTCTCCGTGAATTACTTCGAGATCTCGACTTTGGATAAACGTATGATGAACAGAAGCGAGATTTCATTTCAAGAGTGAAAACTATTGCTGTTGCGTCGTCTGTTGTTCAAAAATCGCAAAAGGCTGTAATCAGTCAACTTTGTTCGTAATGGCAAGGTTTTTCATCACATTATTATTTTTAAGCAGTTCTACGAACATTTTGAAAGAAGTTATGTCAAGCATTTCTGGTACACGAGAAAACCAACGGGCTACTCTCAGACTAAATGAATTGTACCTAGCACTGTTCTTCGTTACTTCTATTGAAACTCCGTGAGAATTAGTTCGCGTTTCTTTGGTTCTTTGGAAAAAATGTTGTTTCTTAATGATGGTTTTGTCATTGATTATTTTCCATGCCATGGTCAAATCCATATATACTCGTCTCTCTTCTAAAGACATGAGACCTAGCTTAGAGAGTCTACTTTTATAAGATGTATTTCCGTGAGGATAGCTATAGTTAGGAAAGCAGCGAGCGAATACGATTCTCGTGAAAGACCTGAGAACTTTCTCTATTTCTTCGACGTCTTTTTTGAAGTGCGGATTCCAGAAACTTGAAGCAAATTCTAAATGAGGCATGACATAAATTTTGAAGCATTTCACCAAGATAGAGGCATCATTGATGTTCACGGCTCTTAACATTGAATATAGAGCAGAATTAGCTCTAGATACTCGGTCAGATATAGTGATATTACGCCGAAGAGAAGGGATTATTTGTACACCTAGATCACGAACTCGACTCACACACTCCAAAGCAGTATTGTCTATGTAATAGGTAGGAGTAAGTGCCGTAGACCCGATATGTAAATGAACTGTTTTAGAGGTAGAGAGAGATAATTGGTTGGAAGTACACCAGAATGATACTTCATCTAGAGAAGCTTGAAGTTCAAGACAACGTTCTGTCATGTTATTCTTGTTGTAAGACAGATACAACTTTATGTCATCAGCATATGCTTGATATCGAACGTTAGTGAATGAAGAAAGAACTTGATTCAAGTCGGATATGTATAAGACAAAGAGCAAGGGTCCCAATACAGACCCTTGTGGGACACCGGATGTAACAGGATGTGGAGTTGATAAGGTGTCGCTCATACGAACGGAAAATTCTCTATCTGTTAGGAACGACTTCAACCAAGTTATAACTAAACTCGGTATACCGAAATGAGTACATTTTCTTAACAATTTATTTATACATACTGTGTCAAATGCACGAGAGAAATCTATATAAATCACATCGGTGGAGAGTCCTGCACTTAGAGCCTTCGTCCAATCATTTTCACATGAGAGTAAATTTGTAACTATGGAAGCGCCCGCCCGGAAACCGTGTTGACTTGAGGGGAGTATCTCAAAATGAGAAACGTGCTCTATTATAATAGACCTGATAACCCGTTCCATAACCTTTGAAGCTGGAGAAAGAATAGAAATGGGTCTGTAAGACGATGAAAGAGAAGGGTCTTTACCAGATTTAGGAATGGCAGTGATCAAAGAATGCTTCCAAATTTCAGGTACAACACCGAGAGATAAAGAGAAGTTATAAATATGTGCTAATGGAAGAGCGAGAGATTTTGAGCATTTTTTGAAAACTATTTGCGGAATCCCATCAGCACCAGTGCTGCAAGTACCTTTCAATTTTGATAACAACCGAGCTACAGTAGATGGAAAACAAATAAAGTCACTTACTTGTTGTTGAATGGAAGGACCGAGTAGTGGGGGAGACAGTCCATCGTCGAGAGTAAACGAGGAAACAAATTCCTTCGCTAATAGATCACATTTTTGAAATGTGTCGAGAACATTAACACCCGAAGAGTCAATGAGAACACGAGGAGGACAGGTCTTAGGTTTGATCAAGGAGGCTATATGTCTATACAAGTCACGCGACTTGACCAGTTTTACTTTCTGACAATGCCTATTCCATTTATCAATTTGTTTGAGAAGATCCTTGCTGGATTTATCATATAATGCGCGAACTCTTGGGATTTCAAAACTCAAGAAGAGTAAATTACGGTATTCGATTAACTTCTGAATGTGTGGAGGATAAGCAGTTGTGACGGATCGTGGAACGCGTAAAGGAACGAATTGGGCAAGAGAGCTTTTTAGGATATCAAGGAAGTGAGAGTAAAGATCGTCAATGGAATAAAAGTTGTCAAAAGCTGACTCCCAGTCGATAGTGGTTAAGTATTGACTGAGTCCTTCAAAATCTGTTCTGGAGTAGTCCAGAACCTTGAAGGAAGGGCGAGGTAGAGCAGAGTCACAAATCGAGAAGGCCAGTCCATAATGATCACAAGTGGGAAATGAAGGTATGACACGAACATTTGAGCAAAGGTGTGAATGAGAAGAGAGGAGCCAGTCGATGCACTCATTTTGACGGGTTGGTGTACTGCAGAGTTGGTGGAGTCTGTGAGATGTTACTAAATCTATCAGCAAATTGTCACATGGAGAAGAACCATTTGTGAGACAATCTGAATTGAAATCGCCCACACAGAGGCTAGAATTTCCAGAAGTCGAAAAAATTTCAGATAGAACATCGCAGAATATTCGGGTTTCCGCACAATCAAAACGAGGGGGACGATAGCAAACTGTGAGACGAATGAAAGAGGAAGAGAGAAATAAGTCGATACAAACTATTTCCATATTAGAAAGACTCAACGCAGGTCTTGTGAAATGGATGTGGTCGCGAAGAATAATTGCTACCCCGCCACCCCGTGAATCACGATCACAACGAACAACTGTGTATGGAAGCGAACCAATGATCTCACTGTCCAGTATTCTAGAGTTCAACCATGTTTCGGATAGTGCGATAATATCTGGCTTTTCATTCTCGAGAAAAGATCGGAAAGCAACTAGTTTATTACTAAGAGAGCGCATGTTAAAATAAATCAATTTCAAAGAAATAGTCGAATTAGGAAGAGAAGCTGAACAAGTGTTCCGGAAGGATCCTAGCCGAGCTAGTTTCCCTGATTATGACGAGAAAGCGGAGTAACCGGTGGAGGCGGAGACGCAAACAACGGAGAAGAGAGGGATGGTGGGGACGTTTTACCGGTACCACCAATTTCCTCTTTCAGCCACAGCTCATCTCGATATAGAACCCAAGTGCACCTGGGGTCACGCTCACGCAGTGTCTTCAGAAGTGACCGTTTTGCATTCCACGCAGCAAGTTCCTCAGGAGTCATCGACTTTCGAACAAAGACGCCTTTCCAGTTCGGTTTAGAACGAAGAGTTGGAGCAGCGCGTAGAGCTGAAAGAACGAATGCCCGAGAAGGAAGCATGACCTTGAGAAGACGACGCGGTCCCTGCCCCATTCTGAACACGACCTCCGGCCTCACTTGTATATTGAGATCATCAAGCAAGGAGCGCACTACAGTCTCGTCATGCTGAAGACGCTCTCCCGCATTGGGAGAGTTACTCTCCGGCAGCCCTGCTACGACCAAAGAGCGCGCGCGACGAATGGACTCCTCATCTTGAGAAGACGAAGACATAGGAGGGCAAACACTTGGAGAAAATGGAACAGGAGGAGACGCGGATTGACATTTGCATGAGCATTCCTTCGGAACTGAATGCTCTAGAGACGATGTCAGCAACTTGATTAGACGGGTGATGGTTGACCAGACAACTCCAGGAATTCCGTCCGGGGCATCGGCATCTGCCAGGGCAGTAGCTTCTGCAATGGTTTGAGACAGAGAACAAGAAGGCGAAACTAACTTTGGAGGAGTGAGTGGACTGCCGGGGCTTCCACCCTTCTTCCCTTTCTTTTCGACCTTTCGACGTCCGGCCATTGCAGATTAGATTTGAAGTAGAGATGAGAGCAGTGAATTGAACAACCTCTCAGTGGTGATGATGGAAGTTAGAATGATGTAGGAATTAGTCGAGAGAATCATCCATAATGAGTCGAGATAGCTTCTGAGTAGGCGCAATTAGTCGAGAGAATCATCCATAATGAGTCGAGATAGCTTCTGAGTAGGCGGAATCCATAATGAGTCGAGATAGCTTCTGAGTAGGCGGAATCCATAATGAGTCGAGATAACTTCTGAGTAGGCGAAAGAATCATCCATAATGAGTCGAGATAGCTTCTGAGTAGGCGAAAGAATCATCCATAATGAGTCGAGATAGCTTCTGAGTAGGCGGAATTAGTCGAGAGAATCATCCATAATGAGTCGAGATAGCTTCTGAGTAGGCGCAATTAGTCGAGAGAATCATCCATAATGAGTCGAGATAGCTTCTGAGTAGGCGGAATTAGTCGAGAGAATCATCCATAATGAGTCGAGATAGCTTCTGAGTAGGCGGAATTAGTCGAGAGAATCATCCATAATGAGTCGAGATAGCTTCTGAGTAGGCGGAATTAGTCGAGAGAATCATCCATAATGAGTCGAGATAGCTTCTGAGTAGGCGGAATTAGTCGAAAGAGTCATCCATAATGAGTCGAGATAGCTTCTGAGTAGGCGGAATTAGTCGAGAGAATCATCCATAATGAGTCGAGATAGCTTCTGAGTAGGCGGAATTAGTCGAGAGAATCATCCATATTGAGTCGAGATAGCTTCTGAGTAGGCGGAATCCATAATGAGTCGAGATAGCTTCTGAGTAGGCGGAATCCATAATGAGTCGAGATAGCTTCTGAGTAGGCGGAATCCATAATGAATCGAGATAGCTTCTGAGTAGGCGGAATCCATAATGAGTCGAGATAGCTTCTGAGTAGGCGAAAGAATCATCCATAATGAGTCGAGATAGCTTCTGAGTAGGCGAAAGAATCATCCATAATGAGTCGAGATAGCTTCTGAGTAGGCGGAATTAGTCGAGAGAATCATCCATAATGAGTCGAGATAGCTTCTGAGTAGGCGCAATTAGTCGAGAGAATCATCCATAATGAGTCGAGATAGCTTCTGAGTAGGCGGAATTAGTCGAGAGAATCATCCATAATGAGTCGAGATAGCTTCTGAGTAGGCGGAATTAGTCGAGAGAATCATCCATAATGAGTCGAGATAGCTTCTGAGTAGGCGGAATTAGTCGAGAGAATCATCCATAATGAGTCGAGATAGCTTCTGAGTAGGCGGAATTAGTCGAAAGAGTCATCCATAATGAGTCGAGATAGCTTCTGAGTAGGCGGAATTAGTCGAGAGAATCATCCATAATGAGTCGAGATAGCTTCTGAGTAGGCGGAATTAGTCGAAAGAGTCATCCATAATGAGTCGAGATAGCTTCTGAGTAGGCGGAATTAGTCGAGAGAATCATCCATAATGAGTCGAGATAGCTTCTGAGTAGGCGGAATTAGTCGAGAGAATCATCCATATTGAGTCGAGATAGCTTCTGAGTAGGCGGAATCCATAATGAGTCGAGATAGCTTCTGAGTAGGCGGAATCCATAATGAGTCGAGATAGCTTCTGAGTAGGCGGAATCCATAATGAGTCGAGATAGCTTCTGAGTAGGCGAAAGAATCATCCATAATGAGTCGAGATAGCTTCTGAGTAGGCGAAAGAATCATCCATAATGAGTCGAGATAGCTTCTGAGTAGGCGAAAGAATCATCCATAATGAGTCGAGATAGCTTCTGAGTAGGCGAAAGAATCATCCATAATGAGTCGAGATAGCTTCTGAGTAGGCGGAATCCATAATGAGTCGAGATAGCTTCTGAGTAGGCGGAATCCATAATGAGTCGAGATAGCTTCTGAGTAGGCGGAATCCATAATGAGTCGAGATAGCTTCTGAGTAGGCGAAAGAATCATCCATAATGAGTCGAGATAGCTTCTGAGTAGGCGAAAGAATCATCCATAATGAGTCGAGATAGCTTCTGAGAAGGCGAAAGAATCATCCATAATGAGTCGAGATAGCTTCTGAGTAGGCGAAAGAATCATCCATAATGAGTCGAGATAGTTTCTGAGTAGGCGAAAAAATCATCCATAATGAGTCGAGATAGCTTCTGAGTAGGCGAAAGAATCATCCATAATGAGTCGAGATAGCTTCTGAGTAGGCGAAAGAATCATCCATAATGAGTCGAGATAGCTTCTGAGTAGGCGAAAGAATCATCCATAATGAGTCGAGATAGCTTCTGAGTAGGCGGAATTAGTCGAAAGAGTCATCCATAATGAGTCGAGATAGCTTCTGAGTAGGCGGAATTAGTCGAGAGAATCATCCATAATGAGTCGAGATAGCTTCTGAGTAGGCGGAATTAGTCGAGAGAATCATCCATATTGAGTCGAGATAGCTTCTGAGTAGGCGGAATCCATAATGAGTCGAGATAGCTTCTGAGTAGGCGGAATCCATAATGAGTCGAGATAGCTTCTGAGTAGGCGGAATCCATAATGAGTCGAGATAGCTTCTGAGTAGGCGAAAGAATCATCCATAATGAGTCGAGATAGCTTCTGAGTAGGCGAAAGAATCATCCATAATGAGTCGAGATAGCTTCTGAGTAGGCGAAAGAATCATCCATAATGAGTCGAGATAGCTTCTGAGTAGGCGAAAGAATCATCCATAATGAGTCGAGATAGCTTCTGAGTAGGCGGAATCCATAATGAGTCGAGATAGCTTCTGAGTAGGCGGAATCCATAATGAGTCGAGATAGCTTCTGAGTAGGCGGAATCCATAATGAGTCGAGATAGCTTCTGAGTAGGCGAAAGAATCATCCATAATGAGTCGAGATAGCTTCTGAGTAGGCGAAAGAATCATCCATAATGAGTCGAGATAGCTTCTGAGAAGGCGAAAGAATCATCCATAATGAGTCGAGATAGCTTCTGAGTAGGCGAAAGAATCATCCATAATGAGTCGAGATAGTTTCTGAGTAGGCGAAAAAATCATCCATAATGAGTCGAGATAGCTTCTGAGTAGGCGAAAGAATCATCCATAATGAGTCGAGATAGCTTCTGAGTAGGCGAAAGAATCATCCATAATGAGTCGAGATAGCTTCTGAGTAGGCGAAAGAATCATCCATAATGAGTCGAGATAGCTTCTGAGTAGGCGAAAGAATCATCCATAATGAGTCGAGATAGCTTCTGAGTAGGCGAAAGAATCATCCATAATGAGTCGAGATAGCTTCTGAGTAGGCGAAAGAATTATCCATAATGAGTCGAGATAGCTTCTGAGTAGGCGAAAGAATCATCCATAATGAGTCGAGATAGCTTCTGAGTAGGCGAAAGAATCATCCATAATGAGTCGAGATAGCTTCTGAGTAGGCGAAAGGATCATCCATAATGAGTCGAGATAGCTTCTGAGTAGGCGGAATTAGTCGAGAGAATCATCCATAATGAGTCGAGATAGCTTCTGAGTAGGCGGAATTAGTCGAGAGAATCATCCATAATGAGTCGAGATAGCTTCTGAGTAGGCGCAATTAGTCGAGAGAATCATCCATAATGAGTCGAGATAGCTTCTGAGTAGGCGGAATCCATAATGAGTCGAGATAGCTTCTGAGTAGGCGGATTCCATAATGAGTCGAGATAGCTTCTGAGTAGGCGAAAGAATCATCCATAATGAGTCGAGATAGCTTCTGAGTAGGCGAAAGAATCATTCATAATGAGTCGAGATAGCTTCTGAGTAGGCGGAATTCACACATCCAATCTATTTAATAACAAAAAAACACAGCTTTTAGCCATTTTTTGACTCAAGATAACTTTTATGACATAAAATTTGTTTTCGATTTGCTTCACACGTCACACGTCCAGAAAAACTTGGCGGAGGAAAAAAAAACGAGACGACATTTGGTCGACTCTTGACTACAATATGCGAGAGAAAATAGAAGATAAAATATTTAACTGGATTAAAGTTTGAGTAAGAGTTAGTCAGAGATATCTCAGCAATGTTAGCGATGTATAAATTTTTGAGTACGGAGTATTCAGGCAAAAATAAAAGTGAAAGAAGAAGAGAGGAAAAATATTTTTTAAACGAGAGAGAAATTAAGAAATAGTTGGAAAGCTGAATGAAAGTAGAGAGTTTGCAGAAGGGAGACTGTTTTCAATTCTTCATTTGATTAATACCGCTTCTTCCGAAATATAAGTGATCTCTCTAACTATTTTTTCTGTCACACTCTCTTCTCTCTACCTCTCTCTCCCTCTCTCTGTTTCAAATCGGAATACCTTTTATACCTTTATTATCTCTCAGTTAACACTTTTACACCCTTTTTCCTCTTCATTCAAATCACTTGATCTTTCTCACCCTCGATCAGTCATCACTCCTGCATGATTTACGACTCTTTATGAGCTTCCATGGGATGTAGACTAGGGAACGCTCAAACTCGTCTTTCAAGTGGATCTCAGAGATTTTTCGACAGATCATGCTTTACGTAAACGATTGACTGAATTTTCGCATGTAGAAATGCCACAACTGTCATTTTGTCTTGTTTTAGACCTCCTCCTCTTTTGAATGATCTCGTGAGGAAAAAACACCCTTCTCACGTCTGATATTGAAAAGTTCAAACAATTATTGATCTTTAACGAGTTTATACTAGCAGTTAATGTCAAACTGTTACCAAAAAACTTCAGATATTTTTGAATGAGCTTCAAAAAATTGTCTGATATGAGGATTAAAAGATTAGAAACCAACTTATCTGATATGAGCCTCGAAAAAGTCGTCGTTTAATAGGTAGAGAAAGTTTATATATTTTAATGTCTTGAACAAAGTATGTAGAATAGTCACTGGTATTTGATGCAAAACTTTCATTAACTGAGCATGCATAATAAGTTGCATTTAAAAGAGGTGCGTTCCATGTATAACTGTAAACTATTGAGTAGCTGTCATTGGCACAAAATTGTAATTATAACGAAAAGATGGTGGAATCTAATGAAGAATAGACTGAAGAAGCTTGAACTGCACCCTTTACAAACATCTTTAATCCTCTTTTTTTCTCTCTTTTCATTCCTCTTAATTCGCCGTGTTTCTCAGTTTTTAGAGCCTTAAATTTACAAAACTACTCTTTCAATTTTTTCTCTCCCTCTCTATCTTTAATTCTCTATTTCTCTCTCTTTTTTCTTTTCTCTTCTCTCGTCTCTATCTATGTATCAAATAGTTTCTTTCATTCTCTCTATCTTCATCTTCAGGTAATTTTCTTCATTTCGTTCTGCATCAAGTCTCCTATTCTTTTTTCAAATGACCTAAATGTTTTACTCTAAAGATTTTAAACTAGAAAAATGTATACAATATTAAACAACACTTTTTGAACCAACGAGACCAAAGATCATTAACTAGGATAATGTATGTATGTATATGTATTCCTACACGCAGTTTCATTAAACTTTTAAAGATTCTTCAAATTTTGTACATATATTGAAAGTTTCAGTCCTGATTTTTTTATACCACGTATAACCTATTTTTAGACCTCAAATTATCCTAGTTTTAACATTTTGTGGTATTTTTAGAATTTCTCTGACGGTTTCCGCATAACTTTCATTCTTTTCAATCTTCAAGTTTTCGCATTCTTTTCTTTCCTCATTCTCTATCTTTAGTACTATCTCCCTCACTATTTCTTTATGCCTTTCCATTTCATATACTCTCACGATGTCATCTCGTCTACTCTCACGATATCTATTTCCCTTCTCTCTCTCTCTCTCTCTCTCTCTCTCTCTCTCTCTCTCTCTCTCTCTCTCTCTCTCTCTCTCTCTCTCTCTCTCTCGCTCTCTCTCTCTCTCTCTCTCTCACGATTAATAATCAGCACTGGTGTACACCCTGTTTAATTGCGACAAGGCCATTCATCATTCAATTGTATCCGCTTAGTTTGGTGGCCGGGAATTCTACCTTCTCCCGTAAAACTGCATTCTTATTCTTTTCCAATTCACAATAGTCAAATGGCATAAATTATTAAGAATTGATTAGTTCGTGAATTGACAATTTATCTCATGTTCGGTTATGAAATTTTATCGAAAGATCATTTTGCCACTAAATTGACGATCGATCATAAAATTCGAAAGTCATTCAGATTTGACAGTAAATTTGAAGTTAAATCAATGTGACCGTGAAATGGGGAAGGAAAACCAGTTTTTGACTCTAAAATAGCAAAGAGGAGTTTGTTTGACAGGAAAGTGACAAAAGAAGGGATGCAAAAGAAGGGGAACAACAATATTTCAGTGAATGTCCTCATCTTGGTCGAGTCAACGCCGTGTGTCGGGTGGATTCAGTAGCAGAAGGTCACCCTCGGCAGTGAGTGGCCTCAACAGCGCAGTCGAGCCTAGCACTTTTGGGACAAGGTAACCATTCAGCTATGGATAGAAAATTGAAAAGATTTATAAGAGAATTCCCGAATGATCAATGTTTGGTTATGATTATATAAGTCTTCTAGGTTATTATTAAATCCTTGGTTATGATTATATATGTCTTCTAGGTTGTTATTAAATCCTTGGTTATGATTATATAAGTCTTCTAGGTTATTATTAAATCCTTGGTTATGATTATATAAGTCTTCTAGGTTATTATTAAATCCTTGGTTAAGATTATATAAGTCTTCTAGGTTATTATTAAATCCTTGGTTATGATTATATAAGTCTTCTAGGTTATTATTAAATCCTTGGTTATGATTATATAAGTCTTCTAGGTTATTATTAAATACTTGGTTATGATTATATAAGTCTTCTAGGTCATTATTAAATCCTTGGTTATGATTATATAAGTCTTCTAAGTTATTATTAAATCCTTGGTTATGATTATATAAGTCTTCTAGGTTATTATTAAATCCTTGGTTATGATTATATAAGTCTTCTAGGTTATTATTAAATCCTTGGTTATGATTATATAAGTCTTCTAGGTTATTATTAATTCCTTGGTTATGATTATATAAGTCTTCTAGGTTAATATTAAATCCTTGGTTATGATTATATAAGTCTTCTAGGTTATTATTAAATCCTTGGTTATGATTATATAAGGCTTCTAGGTTATTATTAAATCATTGGTTATGATTATATAAGTCTTCTAGGTTATTATTAAATCCTTGGTTATGATTATATAAGTCTTCTAGGTTATTATTAAATCCTTGGTTATGATTATATAAGTCTTCTAGGTTATTATTAAATCCTTGGTTATGATTATATAAGTCTTCTAGGTTATTATTAAATCCTTGGTTATGATTATATAAGTCTTCTAGGTTATTATTAAATCCTTGGTTATGATTATATAAGTCTTCTAGGTTATTATTAAATCCTTGGTTATGATTATATAAGTCTTCTAGGTTATTATTAAATCCTTGGTTATGATTATATAAGTCTTCTAGGTTATTAATAAATCCTTGGTTATGATTATATAAGTCTTCTAGGTTATTATTAAATCCTTGGTTATGATTATACAAGTCTTCTAGGTTATTATTAAATCCTTGGTTATGATTATATAAGTCTTCTAGGTTATTATTAAATCCTTGGTTATGATTATATAAGTCTTCTAGGTTATTATTAAATCCTTGGTTATGCTTATATAAGTCTTCTAGGTTATTATTAAATCCTTGTTTATGATTATATAAGTCTTCTAGGTTATTATTAAATTCTTGGTTATGATTATATAAGTCTTCTAGGTTATTATTAAATCCTTGGTTATGATTATATAAGTCTTCTAGGTTATTATTAAATCCTTGGTTATGATTATATAAGTCTTCTTGGTTATTATTAATTCCTTGGTTATGATTATATAAGTCTTCTAGGTTATTATTAAATCCTTGGTTATGATTATATAACTCTTCTAGGTTATTATTAAATCCTTGGTTATGATTATATAAGTCTTCTAGGATATTATTAAATCCTTGGTTATGATTATATAAGTCTTCTAGGTTATTATTAAGTCCTCAAGTGTTTCTCGAGCTAAATCGATAAAAATTCAAAGGGCATGAATTATTGGTCCACCATTTAAATAGAAGTGTCACCAAATAAAATAGTAACGTCCACCAAATAAAATAGTAACGTCCACCAAATAAAATAGTAACGTCCACCAAATAAAATAGTAACGTCCACCAAATAAAACAGTAACGTCCACCAAATTTTGTGGGCACGTCCACCAAATTTTTTTTCTTGTGAACTTCACCACGGCATTTTTTCTCACCTGACACCAAAGGTTACTTTTTCTGCTCCTCTCAGTGAGTTGTTTTGGATGGTTTTTTTGTAGTGGAGGTAATTTTCGCGGGAGTAAAGTTTTTTGAGTGTTTTTTTGTTGTTGAATGTTTTCTTTAGGTCATTCTGTTGAATGTTTTGTTTCAGATATAATTTAAAAATAGGCACTTCTGCAGTTTAAGTGGCAGCGCTCGTGGACTTTAAACGCTTTGGTTTCATTTTTTTTTCTTCATAGATGTTTATTTTGAGCATCAAGGACTTTGGTTCTTGCAAAAAAAATTTTTTTCATTTTTTTGCAAAAAATTTTTGGGCTCAACTGCAGTTTCAGTCACCCCCAAAGCCCTAAAGGGAGGAAGGGGGGCCCT
The DNA here is from genome assembly GCA_964056735.1 of Allodiplogaster pararmata. Lineage (NCBI taxonomy): Eukaryota > Metazoa > Nematoda > Chromadorea > Rhabditida > Diplogasteridae > Allodiplogaster > Allodiplogaster pararmata. The sequence continues at coordinate 26,618,198 of OZ057407.1, forward strand.
TAGGAGAAAGGGGAAAAGAGAGTTTTCATGAATAAAATCTCTTTCTGAGAAAAAAATCTTTGGACGGCTGAAGTAGATTAGAGCCAACTTTTTCCTAAGCCTAAGCGTTTTAATGTAAAAATAATTTTTTGCAGTTGCAACATCAGGTTATTTTTTTTATTTTTAAAACCTTTTTTAGCTATTATAGATGAATTTATAAATTTGTCTACAGATATAAACCACACTAAAGAAAAAAAAGCAGTTTTTTCTGGAAATTTTGTTGTTTTTTCTGAAAAAAATTTGTTTACAAATTTTTTTTTCAAGAACCAAAGTCCCTGATGCTCAAAATGATATCCTATGAAGAAGTTTTTCGAAACCAAAGCGTCTAAAGCCCACGAGCGCTGCCAATTAAACTGCAGAAGTGCCTATTTTTAAATTATTTCTGAAACAAAACATTCAACAGAATGACCTAAAGAAAACATTCAACAACAAAAAACACTCATAAAAACTTTACTCCCGCGAAAATTACCTCCACTACAAAAAAACCATCAAAAACAACTCACTGAGAGAGCAGAAAAAGTAACCTTTGGTGTCAGGTGAGGAAAAATTTCGTGGTGAACTTCACGAAAAAAAATTGGTGGACTTTTAATTTGGTGGAAAAACCATACAGGTTGGTGTCAGGTGAGAAAAAAATGCCGTGGTGAAATTCACAAGAAAAAAAATTGGTGGACGTGCCCACAAAATTTGGTGGACCATAGTATTTTATTTGGTGGACGTTATTATTTTATTTGGTGGACGTTACTATTTTATTTGGTGGTTGTTACTATTTTATTTGGTGGACGTTACTATTTTATTTGGTGGACGTTACTATTTTATTTGGTGGACGTTACTATTTTATTCAAATATAAAAGAGAAGAAAAACTTTTTACGAGATAATTTATATGTTTGACTTCTAAAGAAAGTCATTTTCTCCTTCAAGTCTAATCCCGCTTTGCTGCACCTTCTGAGATTGAACATATAACTAACGTTGAGTTAGTGACTGTTACCTTGAGTGGCAGGAAAAACGAAAGTTCTAAATTTTCAAAACTTTTTTCAGCTGGAATTCGGTGCGATGGAAGAAGCCATCGTCGTCAGTTGGATTCCGGATAGATTCAGCTCGAATGGGCGCTCCCTTCGAAAGGGTGTCTTAATCTCGCTCAATATCGATTTACCCAGTTCTTGTTTTATCGATCAACCTAGCTCTCGTTATATCAATTAAATCAACTTTCATACTCACTCAGCTCTTACCAACTCCATTCCTATCAACCTTTTTCGAGTGTTGAAGGATTGACTCGAAAAAGGCTGATAGGAATTAGGATGCTAATTTTTATGAAATATTTATGAAAATGGGGAAAGTTCGGAAGAAAAGTTTTTGAGTAATTAATCCGAGTTCAATTGAAGTAGGAAACAGACGCCAAGCATATACATAGAACCGTACATGGGTTAAACTTTACTTCAGCTCCCCTAGCACTCTGAGTCCCCCCCCCAGCCCCCACACACCACCGAAAAAAAATTTGTGGGGGAAGTGAAATATCTAAAATTGAGAAGGGGGATGAGAAGATAAAATGTCAAGATTTTTTAAATAGCCTCCCCCACAAAAAATGGGTGACTAAATTCCACACCCTGCAATCTTCTACATTAGCCCCCCACCGAGCCCAATTTTTGAAGTAAAAAGTTTGTACTACAGAAACCCCCACAGAATTTTATTTTAACTTCCCTTACTAAAATTCACATAATTTTAATATTTTTGCCTAAGCCTAAGCAATCATCTCATAGGAAAGTCAGCTTACGGAAAAAAGGACAATTCAATCACAAATTAAGGAAAAAAGTAGTTCATGGAAGCATAACACAATCAGCATTCTACAACGACTGGGTTAAAAGGGGGGGGGCGCTAAAGTATAACAGAACTTTGACAGTGCATTTTGTCCCGTGTCGGGGGCTAAAGTAAAATTTAACCCGTACATGTACTAAAAACTACATGGAAGATGAAATATTTTGAGGAGAAATCAAAGTTCTCAGTCTCTCAATCCTACAGACGAGACTATTCGAGTCCCGCAGCGAAAGCAGCAGCTAGTATAGCCAGGTTAGTTGAAGAATGTGGAGGTCATAACAAAACTTTAGGAGTATGGATTTATCAAACCCCTTATTAATGTTTTAAAATTTTTTTATTAATCAGAATAACATTATTAAGATTTGTAGAGCTTTGAGGTAATTTATGCAAGCACCTAATTATGATGCAGGATTATGAGTACATTTTGAGAAAAGTTTTTTTTTTTCAAAAGTGGAAGCAGAGCCAATAATTGTATATAGTCTAGAATGAACACTTATTTTTCAGTTTTTGAGTGTGTATATACACAATGTACATAGATTAAATAATTTTCTTTGAACTACGGCTCAAATTCTATAGAATAGTTTTTTTTTGAAAAAAATCTTTTTTTAAAAACCTGTTTTTTCAGTATTGGAGCACCAGTTTCCATGCGAGCCTCTCGATTCGATTCTTCCTCCAATGAGAAGTATCGATCGGAAGCCCGTGATTTAATCAATAAGTACACGAGTAAAGAACGCTCGCAGCCAACAGGTTAGCGATTCGATGTTCGAAAATTGTGAGTTGAACTGGGTACGAATATATTATTTACGCCATTCAGGGAATAATTCATCTACTTATCCTCTTAATCACTCTTCTTTTCATCCATGAACATGATCTATACCCTTGTTCCAATCTTCTCACCTCTCCCTCCTGTATTAATAGTTTGATTATCAGTTCATATGTATTCATTTTCATTTTCATTTTCACTCATGTATTCGTTTTTCATCTATTCATAACTTTTTCAATCACTCAATTAATGTTGCGCATGATCCGTTGGATCATGGGAATCTCTCAACCGCGAGCACCTACCAAATGAGACCATAAGGAGAAGATTTGGCGTCACCCCCCATCGACGAGAAGATGCGCGAAAATCGGCTGAGATGATTCGGCCATGTCACCAGAGTATCACCAAAAAAATTGTAGCCAGCACAGCCTAAAATCTCGAAGTGGACGGCCGGCGACCGAGAGGGCGACCGAAGCAGCGATGGCAAGACACCATCAATGCGGACTTGAAAGCCAGTCATCTAAGCCCGAAAGATGCCCTCGATCGGGACAAGTGGAGAAAGAAGATCCACAAATCGGACCCTGCCATCGCGGGACAACGCTAGGAGGAAGAAGAAGAAGAAGAAGATCTATTCATAACTTTTTCAATCACTCAATTAATGTTTTCTTTTAATCTTAAAGTTTATTCTTCTTCATTCATTTCTAACTCAGTTCATTATCGAGTGGATAGATTACACTCTCAAAAACATTCTTGAGAGTCTTTTCTGAAAATTTGCTAACTTATACATTATTTATCGAGTTGAAGCAACAAATTTCGCCAAATCTTCTTTTGAGCATTGACACATAAGTGATTAAACCTTTTGAACTGATAGAATGATTCCCACATAGAATGTCATACGATCTGGCTATTAGAGATTTTCTCTCTTTCTCTCTATCTCTCTCTCTCTCTCTTTCTAACAGTCTCTTTCTCTCTGTCTCTTTCTCTCTCACTCTCTCTGTCTGATAATTCTAAGAACTAAATTACATTCTAAGAGTATCTGCCTAGTGAAATCAGCTAAACATTATAAGATTTGCGCAGTGATAATGGTTTTTTGGTACCCTATGACTTGAAAAAATATTGTTTTGTCGGTTATCAATTATAAAATAGGGGTTTTGAGGCTATTACTCGCGCCACTTCGAACCGCAAAAACTGCAAAACGGTAAGCTGGAAGTGTTGTTCTGTGCAGCTTACTGGATACTTAAGCTTCACTTGTCAAGCTACAATGCATAAGAACATGCTCTTATGGGCGATTATGTCAAATGCACTCCGCACTAATTACACGCGAGAAAACAGTGTTCGGCACCTTAACACAGCAAGAGATTTGAGAGGATTCATTGTGATGATATAAGTAGCTCTTTAATAAACGTAGCTTTTTTTAAAATAATTTTTTTCTCTTTAATATAATATATATATTTTTCTTTAATATAATTTGTCTCTTTAATATATGTAGCGTGATAATATTTGTAGCTTTTTTCTGTCAAATGAAAAATGTAACAAGGTTACTGTATTGTTGTTTGACGTAGAAAATTTTTCTTTTTTTAATCAACTAACTTTTTTCATCAGAAATCTGAACAAATGAAACTACATTAACTAGCATGAATAATTCTAAGGCCCTTTCAGTGGAAGCAATTACACGGCCTTCCTACCCATCCTCATCTTACGTTAGCACTTCGAGCTACTCCGACAAAACTTCAGACTTCCGTTTCTTTTTTATATACTTTTAAACTTTACTAAACTTTAAAAATTTTGAACTTTTTTAAACACTTTTCTTAATTAAACCTTTCTCTTCGTAAAAACTTTTTCATATCTTTGAAGATATTCTATTTTACCTAATATTTTACCTAATCATGAGTATGAGAGTTTTTTGTTGAAAATACGACTGAGTTTTTTTGTTGAAAATATGACGGAGTTTTTCTTACAAATTAAAAAAAATTAGTACATAACATTTCTATTTATTGAATATAATTTTTCCGCGCTTCCATTGTAAACCATAGATATAACAACATGCAACGGTATACAGCTCGCAATAGTGCAGGGTACGGTGGCTCGAACTATTACGGTAGCTCGAACTATTGCATACTATGACGTACGAAAGATTGCTGTATAAACTTTCAAAAACGACCATTCTTTCAGCATATCGCAAATCAAGCTCGTTGACACCTTCGAGGAATACGGCATTACCTGCGGTCTCCAGGTACTCCCATGAGCCTAGTTGGCAGTCCAGAATAGCTACGCAGCCAACTTCTGCTCTAGCAACACAGTCAGACTGTCTATGCTGTAGTCGTCTTGAATTTGCTCGTCTTGAGTCATGGTAAATAATGTCTTTGTCTAACATGTGTATGGTCTGTTTATTATTCAGGCTATGGTTTTTAGTGACCACCATGAACAACTTCTGGTGATCTACAAACACTCATCACAATCATACTCTCTATTAGTCATACAGCTAATATAATATTTCATGCAGTATTCATCTGTTCTATCGTCTCATAGGGTGTACAGAAAGTCCAGGTGCATAGTATTTTTCCCATAAAAACTTAACGAATTGAGGAAATCAAACAAAATTTTCATCAAAGTTCATTCAAATAGTTTGGGATATAAATGCGTTTTCAAATTTCAAACAGCCCTCCTTTCTCCTTGACACAGGCGTGGAGTCGCTTGTGGAAGGCACCCACCGTGGTGGACAGGTAAGCGACGTCAAGATCTTCCCACGCCTTCTGTAGGGCGCGCTTCAAGTTTTTCAAATTCTTGTGTGGGGAAGCACAGGCCTCGCTCTCAAGGCCGACCACACAGAGAAGTCCAGAGGATTCAAATCAGGTGAGTACGGAGGCCATTCTGCGGATGTGATCATGGAGGGGAAATTGGTCTTGCACCAGTCTTGCACCCCTTTACCCTTGTGGGCGGGCGCAGAGTCCTGCTGGAACGCCCATTTGCGCCCCGCGAAGTGAGTCTGGCTTCAGGGAAGTACTTCCTTTATGAGAATGTCGTTCAGGTAATTATTGGCATTCATTTTGACTCCCTGCTCGACGAAAACGACCGGAGTCTTGCCAGTCGCGCAAATCCCGGCCCAGACCATGACAGAAGCGGGATGGCCCTTTCTCGAGACGTAGCGGCCACTCTTATTGGCATCTTTGAGCGACTTCGACCAAATCCTATCGTTCTGGTGGTTGAAGGACTGCTCAATATTGAACAACTTCTCATCGGTGAAGAGAATATTGAAACAGTCCACCGGCTTGAACCGCTTTGACAGTTCACGACATCTGCAAAGACGGGTGACCTTCATCTGGTCCGTCAATGTGTGAGTCTTCTGCAGATTGATGGGGCGAAGTCCAATGCGGGATTTGACGATCGTCTGAACAGAACTAGCCGAGATATTCAGCTCCTTCGCGAGTTTCCTGAGACTCTGCTTGGGGTTAAATCGAATCTTGTCTCGGATGCTTCTGACGTTGAAGGAAGTGGTCGCGGTAAATGGTCTGCCGCACCTGGGACAGTCATTCGTTGTATCAGTCTCACGAAAGCGACGTATTGTGCTTTGAATGGTGCTGCGGGCGAATCCAGTGGTTCTGGCGATGTGCTTTTGAGTGTGACCGGACTGGCTCAAGCGCAGAATGTAGCCTCGGTCCATATCAGGGAGCATTACCAGAAAGCGAAAAGAGTTATCATTCTGATTTTTTCAGGGCATGTTAGCAACATTATGAATAAGATACAAGCGAAAATCACACGACCGCTACGCCAAACAAAAAAGATGCCAAGTGACAAAGTCGGGCACCTGGACTTTCTGTACACCCTGTAGTCATCCTGACTTCTTCCTACGGAATAGAAGTATAGGATAAATCCCTTGTTCAGTTATTAAAGAGCTTCACCGGTATAATCAACAAAGGACGACGTTTTTTTTTATATAGTTTGGTTGAATAGTTCAACTTTCATTGAGGAATCGAATATCTACTCATGAAATTTTAAGTTTCCAACCAAAAATTTTTTACAGTGTTCTGAAGCAAGAAAGGCCATGGCGAGCTCGAATGGCAGACAGTACGTGTTTTTGGTTAAATTTTACTTTAGCCCCCGACTTCTTAACTCGGTCGTTATATGATACTGCATCATCATATACTTGATTGTTTTTTGTTTCCATGTACTACTTTTTTCCTCAGTTTGTGATTGAATTGTACTTTTTTCCGAGAGCTGACTTTCCTATGACATAGTTGCTTAGGCTTAGGCAAAGAAATATAAAAATTAATTGGATTTTAGAGAGTGTGTGGTTGAAGTGAAATTCTACGGGAGGGCTTTTTGTAGAATATGTGAGGGAGGAGTGTTAGAATACAATTCTGCGGGGGAGGGGGGTGCTTTTGTAGTACAAACTTTTTTCTTCAGAAATCGTTTTCTGTGGGGGCTAATAAGAAAGATCCGGGTGTGGACTTTATTCACGCATTTTCCGTGGTGGGAGGCTATTGTGAAACCTTGACATATTAGATATAAATATTTACTTTACCCAAAAAATTCAAATTTTTTTCGAGGTCTACAAAAAATTTAAATGCGAATGGTTCACATTTGTACATCGACCTCTTCAGCTCACAAAAATTTGATAAGCGCTAAATTGTCGCTTTTAGGTGCCAGAGTGCGTGCGATTCATGGGGACGATGCCTCCGAACGTTATTCAGCGGCCCGAGCTTCCAGGTTTGTTCTACAGTAATAACGGTCTTTAAAGATTTCGAAGAATCGCTCCTTACCACATAGGATAAAATATATCGAGAAAACCTCTCTTCGAACTTTTCTTTATCTCAGTATTATTCTATCCAATATCGTAAAAAGTCAAAACAGGTTTTTAAAAAAACAGTCAATGCGTGTAACACATATGTAGTAACAAAAGCATTCGGATAAAGAATCAAACTTTTAACAGAACTTAAGAATCAATCAAAGCAATAGATTCTGTGACGGACTCCGAGAAAAATATTAATAATTCTATGAACATTGATCTTTTCAGTTGAGTTATTGATTTAAAATTTATAACATTATTACACTTTCTTAGACTCAACTCCGTCACGCGAGACAGTGGAGACGAGTTCGGAGCTCTCAGATCATATGCTTATTTGCCGAACAAGGGAGTAAGTTTTCGAATATTACCTAAAGTTACTGCCTTTTAAACCATTTTAAAGCCCTTGCATTTTAAAAGTTAAATCTAAATAAGCGACTTCTGAAGCTTCTTTCTTGCCTGAAACTAAATAAATTAGATGCTTGAAACAAGCTTTTGAGGCATGAGTTCATCTTATCATAAGCTCTTCAAAGAGTCCTGGGTTCAAAACAGTCTGCTACATAAGATGCTTAGCACGAGAAAAAGAAGTCCGCTAATTGAGATTACAGCTTTACAAATAATCAAACATTCATAAAACACCTGATAAAGTCATTATTTGGATGATATGTATAACATTAATTGGTCTGCAATAGTTCACCTCACAAACACAAAATTAAATAGGAAAGTATGCTTAAAGCGCAAACATTTAAAGTATGAATATTCATACATAAAAGTATGCCAATAGCGTCTAAAAGAGATTGTATGATATTATGCTAAGAGATTCATGAATTAATCTATGAAATAGCATACAATGAAAGTTTGCTTTTGTAACACAAGAAGAAAGTTTTTTTTAGTTTCTTACAGTGCGCTGAAAAATTATTTGTCTCAAAAAAACTTTTTAGACCCGGTTGACATAGGTTGCTTTATATAGACTTATAATCTCGAATACTCTTCATAGCAGAAACAAAAATACGAGTCGTAAATATCCTTACCTAGTCATCCGGAAAGGAATGCGTTGGGGGAAAAGAAAATTTAGATTGTAAAGCGCTAACCGTCAAGAGAGGCCAACGAAGGACAAAATTTTGTACAACTGAGAAGAAAACTTGATGAGGGTACACACAGAAATTCATTAAGTCAGAGTATGCATCAGCACACTTACGATTCATGATTTAGCATACTTTCAATGTATGGCTATTCATTAATCGAAGTATAGATAGAATACTTTGATTTTATGAATATTCATACATTAATATATGACTATCCATACTTTGGAAAGTTATGAATAGTAATACTTTATATTTATCTATCCCGTTCTCCATACTTTCAAGTATAAAAAAAGACTATTCGTACTTATTTTTTCTCACCTTGTCCCCCATCGAATACTGACCATACTTCGCTTACAGTTCCGTTCGCGCACATCATCGATAGAGTCTAACTCGCAGTACACGCCCAGCCACACATACACACCTCTCTCGACCAGTCTCATCTTGGGCCGCAACGAGCTGACCGCCGATCACACAAAACAGATAATGAGCAAGTTGGTCCCATTTTCTTTCTTTTACTGAATGATTTGTATCTCTTTGCACGTTTTTCTCCATTATCTCAACAAAAAAACCTTTTTGTTTTGTCACTGAAATAGCTCAATCAATTTCTTGTCCAAAGCTTAAGCACATAGTAACAAGTGAATAAACGTTGTAACGTTACTATTTAAAGTTACCAAAACAGTTTTGTTTGTTTTTTAATTTGTCAGTATCTAATCGATTATCTAATCGATTATCTAATCGATTATCTAATCGATTATCTAATCGATTTTCACTCTAAAACAACTTCACGATACACTTAACTACCATTTCATCACACTTTCTTTGAGTTTAAAAATTTGACACATTTCCACGAAGAGGATGAAATTATTTTTCTCCAATTTATTATAGCACTTTTCAGTTCCTTTAATCTTTTGAACTGATTTGTTGTTAGTGTTGCGCTTGGAGAAGGCTCTTTTTTAATGCCCCTATGTATACATACATATGTATTAGCACATCTATTACAAAAGCGCAAAAAGAACTTAAGCACTTTTGAAACACTTCTCTGTCGGTTGCAAACGTCATTTTTAGAACGCACATGGTGTCAGAATGCGGTATGAACAAGAACTTATATGTTGTATTCTAATTAATATGAATCTGACGCACACACGGAACCAGAAGTTATTAATCGATTCTGATCTCAGGCCTATAGTTTAATCATATTGATAACCACAGAAAATATTAACAGGTTTGTTTTCTAAATCAAATCGATAACCACAGAAGTTATTCGCCTGTTCGATCCTCGGACTGTTTCTCAACCTCCACGACGTTGCTAGAGCGGTTCCCCTCCACCGATAATGCGCCGTTGGTTTCGCATTCATAGAAAAGACGCTCACCTTCTAATCCCAAGAAATATTTTGGTTTTTTTTAACGTTGATGCTATGCTTCGAAAGACTGACATTTGTTTTGCCTTTACAATTGCAACGTTCAAGTTCCAATCTGTCCAATACAGTGGACTTATTGGCTACACTTTAACCAGATGAATAACTTTTTATTCCCAAGTAATTTTCGATATCCAATTTAAGATTTTACGCTCATACTTCACACTAATAGCGTACGACTTAACTAACGTTTGAAATTTTTTTAAAAGATCAGAAATATTTAAACTTTGACCCGTTTTTTTCCAAAATGAGAGTTGAATTTGAAAATTAGAACTCACCTATATAAACTAACGAAAAAATGTTAAAATTTTTTACAGAATATTGGATTCAACGAAGATCCAAAAAGACAACCGGTCCTCCAGTATTGAGTATGCACCTAGAGACCGACAATCCCAGGTCGTTCCACTCACTTTCTCTCTCTCTCTCTCTCTCTCTCTCTCTCTCTCTCTCTCTCTATCTCTCTCTCTCTCTCCCCCTCTTTTTCTTACGTTTTGTCTATCTTTCTTCTATTTATCTCTTTCTCTCTTTATAAATCTTCCTCATTCATTATCTCTATATCACTTTCTTTTTCCGTCTCACTCTTCTTCACTATTTCTCTCTCGAAACGACACATAACACTTTTTCATAGAAATTTCTTATAACTTGGAAATACTTCACCTACCATAATCCCAAAGCATTCGATACCGTAAACTCGTATTATTATCGACTAGTTCGGGACTGAGCTAATGGCAGCTTACTTTTGCTTCTCAGTCCCTTGAGAAAAGCGTTTAGGTCAAAGAGAAAATCCGCCGACTTTGTAGAGATACCAAGATTGTTCGATGTGAATGTCATAAATACAGAGCTTTTGTATCTATATCTTTTTCAAGAAGCGCATGATTTTGCGAAGGAATTCCACCTACGTTGGGATTCGAGTAACACCCTAACTCTTCCTCGTAGTGCGGTTTGGAGAAACACCCTACTTTTCAGTTTTCCGCGGCACCGCGCAGCGCCACCATCAGAGAAAGCAGTCGAGAAGCGGAAGCGCAAAATGCAACTGAAAATGGCAGGAAGAAGAGTGTAAAAGAGAGAAGTCAGTTGAAGACGATTCTATCTGAATAGCGGAGGGTTGAACTTAATTTAACCGCGCAGTCTGAAAACTCGACCGAGTAGCTCATTAAAGTCAGGCAATTCAAGACTCAAAGGCTAGGACTTCCTTACCTAACTAAAAAAAATCTCGAACCTCGCAAGCCATCATTTTGTTCTCAATCGACCCTCTTGTTCTGAATCGATCTTTTTCAACTCATAGAGGTTTATGACCTATCAAAGGCTCTCGTTAAAAGTCGATAATGTCTAAAATGCATCTTCCATACTCAATCAACAAATACCAACAGCGCCGTTGCCGTTTGTGAAGTTTCTTATTGAATAAATCTTCTCGAAGCATTTGTACAATGTGATTTGCCAACATCTTTAATTAGATAGAATTTTGCACTCCAACCTGTCTGGTTTTCGTCGAAATCAATCGAATACTTCATCTCTCGTTGAGTCCCACGCTCTGCATGTTTTTTTCCTATCCAGAAAAATCCCTTTCGACATCTTCCTGGTTGACTTCTCAAAAGCATTCGATATGTATGGTCGATCATTGTACGATAAAAATACTTCTTCTGCCCAATATTAAATGTGCAGGTAACCATTCGTCTCTATTGTGCCTTGTTTCTTCGTTTCTCTCACAGCGATTTTTCCGTGTGAATGCTGATGACTACCTTTCTGCTGAACAAAGTGTTGCCACTGGCGTTCGGCGTTCCTCAAAGAAGTTGTTTAGGCCCCCTTGTTCTTTTCGATATTCTTAAATAATATTTTTGAAAAGATTCCGGGAAATGTACATTGTTTTTTGGTATGCCGACGATGTCAAGATTTTTCCGATGAACCCATCGCTCTGAAAATAGCTTTGAATTAAATAGCCGACTACGCCTTCAAATGATCTCTTTCCATTTTATTTGCGAAGTGTCTAATCGTTCATTGGGGTCCTAACAACTCAGGTATACAATGCCATATTAACCATGACACACTACCAACCCAGTATCTTGCTCGAGTTTCTTGAATTTTGTTTGAAAGCTCACTATCATTTCTCAATCGTATTGAAAGCACCGTCTGCAAAGCTAGTAAGTGCTTGAATATCATCTTATGATCTCTTAAAACATTATCAATACCAGTACTAATCAAAGCAGTCGCTCTTGAATTTTTTCCTGGTCCTTAATTTCTAAAGGCCTCATAAATACCATAGAACGCGTCAAAGATATTTTACCAGAATGCTTCTAGCTCGTGCCGGGCCTCCCTTCTTAAAATACTTCCACCGTCTCAAATTTTTCTCTTAAAACACTAGAATATTGACGAGGGATAGCTGATCTGTGTTTCGTTCACAAAATTGTTTATGATCTAATTAAGCTTGATAAGAACAGGCTGTTCAGCAGTCTTTCTTCTCCTTATAGCATTCTTTCTTCTCCTTATAGCAGTCTTTCTTCTCCTTATAGCAGTCTTTCTTCTCCTTATAGCACCCGCGAAACACATTCTTTGCGGTTTGTTTGTACTTCCCTTTAAGGTTTGTACTTCCTTTCAATTTTTCTCAGTCCCACAGTCCGTGTGTATCAAGATGACTGAATGTATGGAAATCGTTGCCTGTAAATGCCGTGTGATGTATGTATCTCACCTGCTTCTTACTGTATGTATCTCTTCTTACTGTATGTATCTCTTCTTACTGTATGTATCTCTTCTTACTGTATGTATCTCTTCTTACTGTATGTATCTCTTCTTACTGTATGTATCTCTTCTTACTGTATGTATCTCAGCTGCTTCTTACTCGACTTTCCTATTCTGTGATGATCGTTTCCTCGAAGCTTCGCCTTAACTGACTTACCACCGAATTTTCTCCTGTGAACAAGCTATATTTTCGTTGTTTGTTTTTAGTCTTGAATTTTTCAACATTCGGCGCTTCCTTGTATCACCAAAACTGAGCTCACTTAACTGAGTTCCACTTTGTATACCTATTCATGCAACACACATTGATGCAACCTGGAATAAATAATTATGCAGTATATTGTTAGGACATCATGGTTTGAGACTCAATCAATGACTCAGGTAGAAATGTTTGCAAACTTTTCGGTTGTTCGCTCGTTGGGTAAGGGCTCTCTAACTGAATATTCAACAATTATTGGCTCAGCAACTTCTAGTTTAAAGCTTGAAAATTGAATGTTGAAGAAAATTGGTTCAGGACTTGTTGTTTCAGAAGACCTTCATGATCTAGCTGGACCTTGTGAGTTCGTTGGCTTCGGAGTCACGTAGTTGTTATTCTGAGCGGAAGTATGTAAATACTTTTCCCATTGACTCGATTCCAACAAACAAATTTGCAAATGATCCGAATATTGAAACAGAAGAAATAGTCGAAAATTCAAGAGTAACTTAAAAGAATCACTCTGCTTAAAACGGAAATCTTTACTCAGCTGCAAGACGTAACTCGAGGAACAGAAGTCAAACAGTTGAGTCTTCCAGCAGTGGAGACGAGAACAGGTTTTTGAGTGATGCGCTTTTTTCAATTTTTGGAGTTTTCTAACTGATCCGTTTACCACAATGAGTTTTCTATTGGTTACTCCTTTTAGAGTTTTTCAATTAATCCTGAAACTCTAACCGATGGGAATTTAAAATAAATGTGCCTCATTCAAACGACTTTTTTATGAAAACTTCAAAGATATTCAATTCAATTATGAAGCCTGAGAAAAAAATTCAACATTTAAGAAGTTTTAAACTTCAGAAAGAGTGAGATTTTTCAGACAATACGAGAGGGAGGAGAAACGTCGACGGAGAGCGGCGAGCAGCAAAAGAAGTGTCACCAGAAAGAGTTTCGTAGCCTCGTTAACTCGGAATTAATTTACTTTATTCAAGTAATTTTACACTCACTAATTCAATCCTTCAAAAAATCCTCCAAAAGTGTACCGATTTCTTCATAATTGTTGCTCTACTCACACGTTCCATTTTCTGGAAAGGTAAAATCATTTATTTCTTTTGCTCATTTTCTGACGGCTGTAATCCAACCAGTATATAATAAAACTTTTTGCTTTTCAAAATAGACAATTTTTTGAGTACTTTAGTTAATTTTTTTGTTGAAAAATTAGCTACTAGATCGTAAATATCGAATACTTATAAAATACCTTTAAAAAATGTAAAGAAAGTTAAAAATTGATATAACTGTTTTTCGGTAATAGTATTAGTTCACTGTTGAGCAGCTTTGATGTTCTCAAAATACGAACAGTTTTTCTTCACGAGTCAAGTATTATTATTTTAAGGTTCTTCTCGTGTTCGATCCCCAGTATACGATAAGAAGGTTTGTCTTTTCCCAATCTTTTTTTTAAAAAAATGTTTTTGCGTTATTAATCCAGTTTGAGGTCAGATATTGAAAGTGAGGCATCATAAAAAACGTCTAAAAACTAATCTTAGCATTCTTTCTCATTTTCCCGAGTCTTTTACCATTATAGCTCATTTTCATCGGAAACCCTAATATCATGCATGTTTTTGAAACTGATTTTTTTGTGAAAATGTTTTGTCTTTGAACTCATAGTCGACTTAAATGAATGATAATTTGACTGATTCTATTTTTTATCAAATCTGTGTCTCTATAATCGCCTCTTTTCTAGTTCCACTAAAACTCCTTTTCGCTAAAACTTAAGGCTTTTTAACCATGCAAACTTTTCCGAAACTGATTTTATACTTTCTGAAGCCTAGTATCACTTAGAAAAATTTCCGAAAAACCTTCATTGATCGACATCTGCGAGCAGGAGAACAACAAACATAAAACTTCATCAAAAAAAGTTATAGGATGTTAATCCACATCGAACATAGGAACGAAATTTTTTCTTTCAATTGCTTTTCTGTGGACGCTTGAAGTTGAGGGAGATGTTGATGATCATTTGGAACGTGAAGTTGAGGGAGATGTTGATGATCATTTGGAACGTGAAGTTGAGGGAGATGTTGATGATCATTTGGAACGTGAAGTTGAGGGAGATGTTGATGATCATTTGGAAAGTGAAGTTGAGGGAGATGTTGATGATCATTTGGAACGTGAAGTTGAGGGAGATGTTGATGATCATTTGGAACGTGAAAACATGGATTCGATTGTTTTCGCTCAAAGAAATAAGCAAGTTTTAGCAGTACTTTTTAAAAGCTTTTTTTTTAGATTGAAGTTTTGCTTCTTTTTTTAAACGCTGTATGCAGAAAAATTCTATGGCTAAAAAAGCTCTTTGAGCGATTTTAGTTTGCTTGGGTTGTTTACATGTTCACATGTACTCAGATTGAAGTTTTTCCTTATGAAACAAACAAAAGTTCAGAAAGATTAGAAGTTAAAATTAAATGCTGGAATAAAGTTCTCAGAGCAAGAGAGATAGACGAAATAGAGAAAAAAAAAGCGTGATGAGAATATTTGAAGAGAGCGAAAGAAAGATTTGTTCAAAAAGAAATGATACAATAGTTTTAGTGAAGCTTAATAACAACAAAAAGTGTTCAAAAGTTTCCATGAGTTATATGCAGCGAATAGATGTTTGTGAGAGGTGAGTCGGCAAAAAGTGTTAAAAAAGAGAAATAGGAACAAAAAAGAGAGAATGGTAGTGAGAGAGAGAGAGAGAGAGAGAGAGAGAGAGAGAGAGAGAGAGAGAGAGAGAGAGCGCGCGGAGAAGAGAGATGAGGAGATAGAAAAAAGGGAGAGATAAGATGGGTAACAGAGAGAGAGAAAGATGGCTGAGAGAGAGGAAGAGAGAGTGAAAGAAGGGAAAACGGAAGGTTGATGATAGGTTCGATAGCTAAGAGAAGCTCCGAACAGCAGTTCCTCAATCTGTGTACGCTTGGATTGAACTCAACTCCTACTCTTTACATTCCGTTTGATTCTTCTCTCCTTGCCATAATTCAGATTGCTCAACATGATTTTCCCCACAATCTTGCCGAGCTCTTTCAAACAATCTTGCCAAGCTCTTTCAAACAATCTTGCCGAGCTCTTTCAAACAATCTTGCCGAGCAAATCAGTCTTATTCTAGAGTTCCATAAAATTAAGATTTTCTTTTTCTCATTTCTCCAGCTCGTCCTTTTTCTCGATTTCTCTCACTCCTCTTATCCCATCACAATATGTAGTACTCTATATATTATGTAGTTGTTTTATCACTTCAAACCTCTCCGTATCTCTTTCTCACTTTCTCTCTTGCAATCTTTTTTACTGCTTTCTCTCTATTTCTTAACCTTTGTGTCTCTTCTTCGCTGCCTAATTTCTCATGAAGTGATATTCATACATGGTAATTTTCTCTAGCTTGATCTCCGCTGAAAAAAAGCCGTGCTTATAATATGCTTTCACCTGAAAAAAAAATCCATACTTTTCGAACGATGTTCCAAAAACTGCCTTTCTTTTTCTTTTGATTTTCCGTTTCTTACGTTTCTTTTTCTCCTTTTCCTTTTTTCAACTCAGTATGTTTTTTCGCTCCGCAACGATCGTCATTCCCGCCGTGATACCATCTCTTTTTCTCTTTCCCCTTTCTTTTTTTCCGACTTGTCTCACTTTCTGAGTTTCTCTTACAATCATGTCATCTGACTTTCGTTGGCGTCAAAATTGTAAAAAAAAAACAAAGCTTAGCCTCTGTTTTTTTTCTTCAGCTCCTTTTGTTCCCGGGGGCTCAAAATTGATTCTCTGCTGTGCTTTTCTCTCTCTTGAATCATCACTTTTTCTCAACATCTCTTACTCCTCCAGAAGGTCACTCGAAGATACTCTCAGATAAACAAATCACACATCAAACACTCAAGAAGCGAGCTTTGCAGAGAATGAATGTTGTTCTCTTTATGAAATGAATTTGAATTTCCCTTTACGAGGATTTCTCAATTTTTTTTCAATATTTGAAACGCTGGGTTATACTCCGTCCGGTATACAATTGTTGCACGTATGTTTCTGTCTGAATTTCCAGACTCTACTCAATAGTAATGGCATGTTCTTTCTTTGTAGTTGTTTTCTTGAAACAATTTTAATTGAACTTTGTTTAACTTTTTCTCTAAATTCTTGACATGCAGTTCGAGGACATGCGGAATAAGTTATTGAAATCCACTTGTTGGAACTCAGGATCATCAGAAGGAGAAGTCTTTCACGGTAACAAAATATGCAGAGAAGCCACACAACATCGAGATGACCGAGCTGCAGTTTTCCTCAATTAAAAACATCTACAGCAATCGATAACAGAAATAATCGATCGCTAACAACAAATTATCGAATGACGGCACCAAATCATTAATCGATATCGTTTATGCACCATTGAGCATCCTTTACTGTTTTATCCTTTCGTGCTCGAACGAAAGCCTGTGATGTTCAGTGTACGGCTGAATTCAGAAGGTTTCTGACCTGTGTCCTGAGAGGTTCCTCCTTTCGGATAAAACCCTCAGTTTCAAAGTAGAGAGCACGAAGCAATGATTGCCGTAACGGAGTTCAAAACTTCCAATCAGCCCAGCCAGTTCATTTTCCGCATTAGGCGCGTCGTCCAATGGCGGGAATTCGCAGCGAACGGAGACGAAGCAGAAGATGATGACGTTATCAATATTAATTGAAGTTTTTGGAAGCATCGATATTATGCTTTCCCTATTCAAAATCTTTTTTTTGTTATTAGGAATGAGTTTGGTTGTTATGCTAAAAGTAAACGTTTGTGGGTTTGATTCTTTTTTAATATCCCTTGTATATAGACGACGTGCACATTATTGATGCGTTTTTTTCTTCATCTTGGGTTTTTTCCCCTTCAAATCACCGAGAAAAAGGGTTCGAAAAATATGATTACTTTGGTGTTTGAGACGTGGAAGGGTTGAACACAGCTAGGACCGAGATGGAAGAATGATAGTTATTGTAAAGCTGTGATTAAATATGAAGTTAGGAGATTTCTGAGAAGAAGAATAGTTTTATAAAAACAAGCAATAATAAACATAAATTTCGATGTTTTTTCAGTCGGAGACGAAAGAAGAGGAGGCCGCAGAAAAGTTAGTATTCGCTATGGAACTTTGATCATTTTATTAGATTATTATTGCATTCGTTGTGGAGTCAAAAATGTGGTGTTCATGCTAGGGAAATACTCTAAAAACATTCACTGAACGAGTGGTCATCTCGATGGGTTCGGATGATGTAGGAGAGAGAGGGAAAAGAGAGAGCCTTAAGACTCAAATAAAGTGAAGCTAGTGGGAGAGAGAAAGAGAGAGAGAGAGAGAGAGAGAGAGAGAGAGAGAGAGAAAAGAGAGTTATTGATAAATAGAAAAATAAAGACTGCGATAGAGTCAAAAACTATTATTGTTTCAAAACTGAAAAACTAGTATCAAAAAGTATGAAAAGTTAGAGTTTGCTGAGAAAACCACAAAAAATTGGCAAGGAAGAAAGGGGAATTGTCTTAAGATTTGAATGGCAATGAAATCGTTTTTCTCATATTCAATGCCACAGATGTTGATGTAAAAGTGACTAGGGAGGAGAAGTCGAAACAGAGAATTTGGAATAGCATACGAGTAGAAAAAAGAAGAAAATATAGGATACACTGAGGAACGCAGAGAAAAAAGAGTAAGAGAGAAGGGGAAAACGGGTAATGGTTGATATAGTGAATAAAATGAAGCGAAAGATACAGAGAGATGAAAAAGAAACGAGAAGAGATAAGAAAGAAGAAAGAGAGAAAGAGAGAGATGAAAAGAAGAGATAAAATTGAAAAAGAGAAAAGAGAAAAAAGTTTTGGATCACACCACAAGAAAAACAACAATGACTTTCGAGTGCTGATTTAATGATCAGTCCTCCATCAAATGTCCAACTGGCTTCGATTTTCTTCAGGAAAACTTCTGCCTCGCAGAACAACGCGGAACGGAAAGCTGGTTCGACAATTTTTGAGATAGGGATAGGGAATCGAATTTTTACATTCAAAAAATAGAGCTCCGACAGCCGACGTTTTTTCGAGCACCATAAACAGCGCGAGTTCGAAGCTTTTAACTGAAGAATCAAAAGATTTCACTTTCTTTTTTCAGATTGTGGTGCGGAGTCATCCTTCTCCATGTCTTCCCCGACCCCCGCTTGGACGGGGAAACTTCAGAAGTCTCGTGAGTGGTGGTTCAGATCACTCGACGTATTTCTCTTTCTCTCCTTTGCTTTTTTGATCTCTCTCTTTCTCTCCTCCTTCTTCTGCCTCTTCCGTTTTCCTCCTAGAAACTAAAAAGCAATACTTTATTCATCTTTGTAATGTCTCAATTTCAATTGTAAAGGATATGTTCTTTTTACAATTCATTCATTTTTTTTCGAAAAAAAAAACTATAAAAAAGTTAATGGTTTTAAAAATTCAATTTTCAGAGATTCTATTTTTATAAAAAAATTTTAATGATGGAAACAATAAGATTGATCGCTAATTACAGAATCTTCTCGTAAAATGGCGCCAACTAAGAAACTAATAACAAGTGAGTTTAATATAAAGCGGTGCCCGACTGTAGTGCATGATTTTTTAAAGAGAGAAATGTCTAGAGAGATCGAATGACGATGAAGTTAAGGCATGAAATTGGAGCCTTTCCCCGCTTGGCTTGCTATTTGAGTTCTTTGTTGATGCTTTTGTTCTCATCAGCGAGGGCCTTGTGCCTTTCAAAACATTGAGCTCCGGTGATGATTTGACATCTGAAAGAGAACGGCATTTCGTAGATCAAGAGAGGACTAGCCAGCGCTTCATTGAAAACATACACAACGATTTCGATAGTTACGACTGTTTTTAACGGTTTTTTGAGCTTATCAGATATCGAGCGACTAGTCCAGGGTTGGCATAACGGTAGTGTGCGCGACTACTGTGCGGAGGGTCCCGAGTTCAACCATTGCCCCCCATAGAGAGATTCACTCAAACTTAGATTGTAAAATTGTGTTCGTAGTGCTTGCACAAATATGACTCTCCTCTAGAAGAGCGCGTACCCTGGCGCTAGGATACAAGAAAGAACATTATTATAACAATATTAGATAGTAGCCAAATATTAGAGATAAAGGTTATAACAGTGCATATTGTTAGAAAGATGAAATTATGAAGACCAACTGCGAAAGTCTGTTTCGTCCCCGAGCCGTGATGTGTGTTTGATATGGAAGCTTTCCTTACTTCTTCTACTCTTAAAAAAGTTAAAAGATATTTTTTATTTTACGAGAAGTATTAATGAAATTGCTCAAAGATTGTAAAACTCTTTCCCTCTGTGAGTGTCAATGTTCATTGTTGAACTCTCATGACCAAGTCCTTTTCTCTCAGAAAGTCCCTCCTACGTCGAAGTTCCTGGTATTCCTCGAGCTCGGCAAGACACGCCCCTCTCCCCTGCAGTGGCTCTCGTCACAACAGTACCGATGACAGTATCGCCTGCCGTTTCTCCTACAGTATTCTCGACAGTATCACCTACAGTATCTTCCGGTGCTGCCTCGTCCGCGCCTCTCTCGCCCGCTGCGGCTAATATGGTGAGCATGAGAAAAATGTTTTTCGAAATAAAATTTTCTGGAAAAAAGAAAAGCATCATTACGAAAAAAACAAGAAGAAAATATAAACAAATTATAAGTAATTTTTTGAATAACTGTGGAGAGCAGTATCATTCTGAAACATATTGTTTTTTACTCCTAAATTTTCTCTGTTGAAGAAGCTCAAAGTTGATACATCAATTTTTTTTAAAGAAAAAATAGAAGATAATTGCGAGAGAAAGAGAAAATACAAAACTAAATAGAAAACGATACAAAAATATTCTAATAAAAAGAGAGTGGAAAAACCTACTGAAATATACAGATATTTCTCAAGTTGATTCAAAAGCGTGATTAGAGCTATCTCACATAGTCTAGCTAGATATGTCGCTTCATTAGAACTTGCTTTTTTCATAATTATAACTTGCTAGTTACTAGGTTAGTAGTTGCTCGATCTAGATTCTAAGCGATCCCTCAAGTTATTAATTTCTTCAGCTTAAAAGAGTAGTAATACTAAATCTTCTGCCTTTTCAAACATTCTCGAGCAAACTTCCTAAATGCTGCTTACTTTCTTCTTTGTAGTCGTACGATGAAATCAGCAGCGACACTCAAGAGGTTGGCGCCAACTTAGTGCGCAGAGTGATGTCCTGCATAACCGATATGATGCCCTTGTCGATTTCCTGAGAATCCATTGTTGATGCTTGCGTCAGAAGTGATCACTGCCGATGCTTGCGCCTGTAGTGATGAATGCTTGATTTTGATACTAACCTTCTTATATGCTTGATGTTCTGAAACCATTTATGAGTGTGTAATGTTAAAGTTGCGTGTTAATCATTTTCCCTTGCCATGACTTTTTTTTCTAATGTTGCAGCTCAGACTTTTTCTGTAATCACAACTTGGTGAAAATAACAAGATTTTTTGATGTGACTTTTCATTCTTTGCTTTATCTTTCTCCGTTAATGGCAGCTGTAAAACGACTGTGGTAAATTTTTTTGTTTAACAAAAAAACTTTAGCCAAAAAAACTTCATCTTGTTTTTTTAACGTGTTGAGTATTTTTTTCCATTATTTCGAAGATTTAACATACAGGGTGTACAGAAAGTCCAGGTGTGTAGTATTTTTTCCGATAAAAACTTAACGGATTGAGCAAATCAAACAAAATTTTCATCAAAGTTTATTCAAATAGTTTGGGATATAACCTTTTCAACTTTCAAACAGCCCTCCTTTCTCCTTGACACAGGCGCAGAGTCGCTTGTGGAAGGCACCCACCGTGGTGGACAGGTAAGCGACGTCAAGATCATCCCACGCCTTCTGTAGGGCGCGCTTCAAACTTTCCAAATTCTTGTGTTGGGAAACACAGGCCTTGCTCTCAAGGACCGACCACACAGAGAAGTCCAGAGGATTCAAATCAGGTGAGTACGGAGGCCATTCGGCGGATGTGATCATGGAGGGTAAATTGCTCTTGCACCAGTCTTGCACCCCTTTAGCCTTGTGGGCGGGCGCAGAGTCCTGCTGGAACGCCCATTTGCGTCCCGCGAAGTGAGCCTGGCTCCAGGAAAGTACTTCCTTTATGAGAATGTCGTTCAGGTAGTTATTGGCATTCATTTTGACTCCCTGCTCGACGAAAACGAGCGGAGTCTTGCCAGTCGCGCAAATCCCGGCTCAGACCATGACAGAAGCGGGATGGCCCTTTCTCGAGACGTAACGGCCCCTCTCATTAGCATCTTTGACCGATTTCGACCAATTCCTATCGTTCTGGTGGTTGAAGGACTGCTCAATATTGAACAAATTCCCATCGGTGAAGAGAATATCCGAACAGTCCACCGGCTTGAACCGCTTTGACAGTTCACGACATCTCCGAAGACGGGTCGCCTTCATCTGGTCCGTCAATGCGTGAGTCTTCTGCAACTTGATGGGGCGAAGTTCCATGCGAGATTTGACGATCGTCTGAACAGAACTCGCCGAGATATTCAGCTCCTTCGCGAGTTTCCTGAGACTCCGCTTGGGGTTATATCGAATCTTGTCTCGGATGCTTCTCACGTTGAAGGAAGTGGTCGCGGTCACTGGTCTGCCACTCCTGGGACGGTCAGTCGTTGTACCAGTCTCACAGAAGCGACGTATTGTGTTTTGAATGGTCCTGCGCGAGAATCCGGTGATTCTGGCGCTGTGCTTCTGAGTGTGCCCGGACTCGCTAAAGCGCAGAATACACCCTCGGTCAATGTCAGAGACCATATCTAAGAACGAAAAGAGACATCACTCTGATTTATTCAGGGTGTAATGTTAACGTTATGCCTGAGATACACGCAAAAAATCACAGTACCGCTACACCAAACAAAAAAGATACAAAGTGACAAAGTCAGACACCTGGACTTTCTGTACACGCTGTAGATGAAATGTTATTTAACATAGATGAAATGCGTGAAAAAACATTGGAATAGCTGAGCAAGTTCTCAGTAACACAACTCAAGGGCAGAAATTAAGTATAATGGTTTACTAACATTCTTTTTCTTAGTTACTCTCCAGGCTTGATCTCTGATGGCTTTCTATATGTTTGCTCACCAACCGTTTTTAACCGTAAAAAATTAAAACTAATTTGCTCACATATGTACAGTTAATTTTACGGTTAAAAAAGGTTGGTGAGCAAAAGAGTGCGCAGCCCTAAGTTTCGTTGAACAATTTGGAAGATTCACAATTAACTAACAAATCATATTCTAGAACGGAACAATGGACTAGTAATATAGTTTTTTTTGTTGGACGAAAACCTAGTTGATCCCTGAATAAAGTGGATATCAAGTCCAAAGCTATGAAGGAAAACTTTTGCTGTCCTCGTATTTCTTTGACTTGAAAAGAGTGCTATGCGTTATTTCTTACACTAACCGCTGAATGCTCCATGGGCCAAAAAGGATTTTTTTGTCAAATAAACACCCGTGTTATTCTATAACCATATCACCGAAACCGCTTGTTTGAACAGCTTGGAAAAAGCATCAATAAATGTACTTTTGGCTGTTTGCTGTGAATTGGCAATAAAATAACCCCCCCATACCTCATTCCGGGGCATGATAATCAGATAGTCCCAACGAATCGCCTGATTTCTCTCAAAATTTTGATTTTCCAGCGGAACAAGGAAAATAACTGAATGCTGTGTGAATGAAGAATTTAAAAAAAACTAATGAAAGAAAAGAATATGTGAACGAATATAAAAAAGGTGAAAAAAGTAGAATCGTTGATAGGCGATGACTCCTGACGACGAGAGTCAGTACAGCGCCGTGGCTCACTTCCGGCCCCTAAGCAAGGGGCGCCTGAAGCCGAAGCCACTCAAACCAGTGCCCGGCACTTGGAAGAAGGAAGCCAAAGAGGAGAACATTAGCAAGAACAAGCACATACAGAGGTTGGGTGATTGAAATAGAAGTTGGTGTAGCAGAAATAATCAGCGGTTACTAGTTACTGGAACCATTGAATGACTGTAATTAATCAGCCATAGTTATGACTAATACATATACAGGGTGCAGGAAAAGTTCAGGTGAACAGTACTTTCCGAAAGAAAATTTAACGGGTTGATCAAACAAAATTTTCATCAAAGTTTATTCAAATAGTTTGGGATGTAACTGCGTTTTCAAATTTCGAACAGCCCTCCTTTCTCCTTGACACAGGCGCGGAGTCGCTTGTGGAAGGCACCCACCGTGGTGGACAGGTAAGCGACGTCAAGATCATCCCACGCCTTCTGTAGGGCGCGCTTCAGGCTCTCAAGTTCTTGAGGGGAGAAGCAAAGGTCTGGTTCTCGAGGACCGACCACACAGAGAAGTTCAGGGGATTCAAATCAGGCGAGTACGGAAGCCATTCGGTGGAGGTGATCTTGGAGGGAAATTGGTCTTGCACCATTTTAGCCTTATGGGCGGGCGCAGAGTCCTGCTGGAACATCTAGTTGCGTCCCGCGAAGTAAGCCTGGCTCCAGGGAAGTGCTTCCTTCATGAGAATGTTAATCAGGTAGTTATTGGCATTCACTTTGACTCCCCTGCTCGACGAAAACGAGTGGAGTCTTGCGAGTCGCGCAAATAACGGCCCAGACCATGACAGAAGCGGGATGGCCTTTTCTCGAGACGTAGCGACCACTCTTATTGGCCTCGTTGACCGATTTCGACAAAATCCTATTGTTCTGGTGGTTGAAGGACTGCTCAATATTGAACAACTTTTCATCGGTGAAGGGAATATCTAAACAGTTCACCGGCTTGAACCGCTTTGACAGTTCACGACATCTCCGAAGAATTCATCTGGTTCCTCATGGCGTGAGTTTTCGGCAGCTTATGGGGCGAATTCCCATGTGAGATTTGACGATACTACGAACAGATCTATCCGAGACATTCAGCTCCTTTGCGACCTTTCGGAGACTCCGCT
The DNA here is from genome assembly GCA_964056735.1 of Allodiplogaster pararmata. Taxonomy (NCBI): domain Eukaryota; kingdom Metazoa; phylum Nematoda; class Chromadorea; order Rhabditida; family Diplogasteridae; genus Allodiplogaster; species Allodiplogaster pararmata. Next base: position 26,642,945 of record OZ057407.1, read on the forward strand.
TAGGGTTATATACATAGAATCTTGTCTCGGATGCTTCTCATGTTGAAGGAAGTGGTCGCGGTCACAGGTCTGCCGTTCCTGGGACGTTCATTCGTCGTACCAGTCTGACAAAAGCGACGTATTGTGTTTTCAATGGTCCTAATCCAGTGGTTCTGGCGATGTGATTTTGAGTGTGCCCGGACTGGCTCAACCGCAGAATGTAGTCTCGGTCCATATCAGAGAGCATTACCGAAAAACTAAAAGAGTTATAATTCTGATTTATTCAGCGTATATTAGCAACATTATGAATAAGATAGAAATGAAAAATCACACGACCGCTACACCAAACAAAAAAGGTACAAAGTGACAAAGTCTTCTCCCTGAACTTTTCCCGCACCCTGTAGATGAATGGGGGGGGGGGGCGACCAAGCATTTCTTTTAAAAAATAAAGTCAGGACCAGGCTCTATAAGTTCATTCATTGATTAGCTCAGGTTAGTCAAATTTTACGAGCATTAAGAAGCTACTATCATAAGCAAATCCAATTGATTGAAGTTGTGACCATCGTCAAAATTTTTAATTACTTACTCTTATTTTTAACTAACTCGGCAGAGTACTTTTTTAAACATTGAGTTCATTACGAAAAAGTTGTTGACTCAAAAGCCGCAAAAGAAATTATGTCATGATGAATGGTGAATATGTTGAAAAAGTAAACGAAAATGGAGAAAAGAAGTTTTGAAGTCTCGTAAAGTTTCTTTGGCAATTAAAAATTTCAGAGTTAGGGAATTTTTCGAAATCAGTTTTTTTAAATCAACAAATCATAAAATTGGATATTTTTTCCTGGGGTTATGTGCTATTTCAACTAGTTTCTTAAAGAGAATTCTGCGCTCTTTCAACGACGGAGGTTTGGTTTCAACCGACGTACGTTGTCGTTAAGAAGGCTCTTCGCGTCAAACCAAACTCTGTCAGAGCATTCAACATTGTTGGAAATGAATGAATTGAAATGAATTTTCTTGATTGTCTTTCAGTAAATACTTGAATTTTTTTGTAAACGAGTTTTGAAAGGGATTATCACCTTTCATTGTTTCTTTTTTTATCTTTCAGAAAAAATTGAACTCAGTTTTTAAAAAAACTATTTCGTCTTTGCATGATTGTTCCGCCCGCTATTATTGTCTTTAGATATTGAAAAAAAAAATTTATCAACAAAATCTGGAGCGCTCAAGCTCAAATTAGTCATTTTTCTTTTAAAGATTACGAACAGACAAAATTTTCCATTTTGAGAACATTAAAGAATTTTCTCAGGTAATCAAAAAGGAGAAAGAAGCAGCTACCGCGAAGGCGAAAGAAGCAGAGCGGAAAGCTAGAGAACTGGAAAAGAAAGCTGTAGAAGAAGAGAAACGGAAAAAGGAAATCGAATTGAGAAAAAGAGCATTAGAACAGGAAAAACGGAAGAAGGAAATGGAAAAGAAAGCCATAGAAGAAGAAAAACGTAAGAAGGAATCGGAAAAGAAAGCATTAGAGGAAGAAAAACGAAGAAAAGAAGCGGAAAAGAAAGCGATTGAAGAAGAAAAACGAAAAAAGGAATTAGACATGCAAGCTGAGAAGGAAAAGCGGAGAAAGGAGATAGAGAAAAAAGCACTGGAGGACGAAAAGAGGAAGAAGGAAATTGAAAGAAAAAGTAAAGAAGAAACCAAAAAAGCTGCAGGAAAAATGGAAATCAAAAGGGAAAAGGTTAATATTGAATTTTCACTTTTTCCACACATTCATGATAGAACTTTTGTAGCTTCGATAGAAAATATTATTACCGTATAAAAACTTGAAAAACTTGAGAAGATCACGTGGACTCATAGTTGTGTATTGAAGTTATGATTTTCGAGTAAGCTTTTTCCGAAGCACTCTACTACAGGAAGTTTATTGAAGTTCTCAAATTAAAGAAGAAACTCTCAACTCAATTCAGAATATGTTATCTTTGAGTTGTCACATATTCGAAAATAATGACTTTTTGCATGTAAAATACTATAAACATCATGCCTTTTAGGTCTAAAATACACATTGAAGTAATCAGAACACTTATCACAGGATGATGCAAAGTTTCATAGCTAAAAACGCTCATAGCAATCTTTTCGTAGTTTTCATAACACTGGTTTGAATAGGATTTGTCTTTTCTAGAATAGCTGAAAAACTTAACCTCAGTGTTTCAAAAACATCAAAAACTGTTTATAGGTGGAAACTATCTCGGCCTCTTCTGCAATGAAATGTGCAGAGCGGAAGGGAATTACGCAGGTCACCGTCAAACTTATGGCCAGGTTCAATTCGTGAGACTTTGTCGTCCTGACTGTTACATTAGTCCAGAAATCGTGAGGTCATGGTTTCGCTGTCCGTGCCGCACTAGCACGTTCTAGCTATACTAGCAAGTTCTAGCACGTTACATCTTTAAAGTTAGATTGACGCTCAGAGGAAGTTGTTTAACGGTACGGACATAACCGAACACATGAATTTACCATTCCCGGTTCAACGGACCATTTCGCACCGAAACAATGCTAAGTTGATATTGAAGAAGAAGAAGAAGAAAAAGAAGTTCTAGCAATGAAGATTGAAAAGTTCAGCTTCGAAGTTCAACTTGATTTCGAACGTCAAAGTTTTATAAAAGTCCACAAATATACAAATATGCAAGTCTTGGTAAAATACTCACCAAAGACCCCACAATGATGATGCGTTACAAACCAATGACTCTCTTTATTTCAACAATGAAACGTAATCGCGTTTAGAAACAAATTAAGACAAGATTACATTATAATACTTTTTTATAAACATAATTCTGACCAAGACTGTTTTAAATATTCATGGCATTGACCATTTTTTGACCAAAAGCTATGACAGTTACTCAATTATACAGTCATAAATATATTCATCATCTTCCAGAGAAAGAGTATCGGCCCGTTTACGGGCCCCCAGAAAAGCAGAAGTGACTGCATCAGCTTCCTTCAAGGAATCGGGAGCAATCAAAAAGAGAAGAGACGCGATTCGGAAGACATTCTCACAAAAAAGGTAGTCTTTTTCATTACAATTACAGAGAAACGCATTGAATCTAGTGATATCCTAAATTTTTGGGAAGCTTTTTTTATTATGAAGAATGCCAAAAAATATTTAGTGGTCACGAAAAATTAAAATCCTATTTAAAATTACTCTTAGTTGGCTTTTCTTTCCGTTCAATCTGTTATTATTCAAACTTTTCTTTCCGTTCAATCTGTTATTATTCAAACTTTTCTTTCCGTTCAATCTGTTATTATTCAAATATTTCCTCTTCTTCGTTTCCGTTTTTTGTTGATTTTAGACGTATTCTGCTTTTTTTTGGTGTACTTCTTTCCTATAACTTTAAAACTTTGTTTTTAACTTTCTTCCTGAGAGCTGGACAGGGTTAACTACATTTTTTGGTTTTTTTTTCTTCTCAAAATCAGGCGTCTTTCTCTTCTTTTCTTTCACTTCGGCATCTCTCTGATAAACCGGTGTCATCTATGACACGTCATTCCTAGTGTTTTTGATGTTTTGTGAGAAAAAGAAAATCTCAAACTCGGTGGGTTTTTTGCAGTGTTAAGGACAATTGGCGTGATGAAGGGATGTAAAGTAGATGAGAAAGTGTGACTTTATGGAGAATTTTAACGGATATAGAAAGAGTCGGAGTTTATGACGTCGAAGGAAGAGGGCACAGAAATAAATAATTTTAAAAAGAGAGAGAGAGCAAGGAAGAGAAAAGGAGATTTGGAGAGAGATATTCAAAGAAGAAAGCAGAGAATTAGAAAGCGAAGGAGAAAAACTTACAAAGAGAAAGGGCAAAAGAGATAGAGAAAGAGAGATAGAGAGAGAGAGAAGGAGAGAGACAGAGAGAGAATGAGAAAGTGAGCGAGCGAAAGAGTTAGAGAGAGATAAAGAGAAATAAAGGGAGACAGACACACAGACGGAGAGAGAAAGAGAGAGTAATGCGAAAACAGCGAGGAAGCTGAAAATAGTGCATAGTCGGAACAGAGTGCAGTCAATGGAAAGAAAAATTAAAACAGAGTTAGAGCTGTCACGACTGTTATTATTTATATCTTTCAATCTTTATTCTATTGTTTTACGAGTCACTTTTTACAATCATAAGCTTCTCTCACGTTTTCCTGTAAAATCATTCTATTTTTCTGCCTTTTTTCTTTGTCTTAGATTTTTCTCTTTAATTTTCTTCGTTTTTCTCTACCTTTTCCTTCATTCCTCTCTCTCTCTCTCTCTCTCTCTCTCTCTCTCTCTCTCTCTCTCTCTCTCTCTCTCTCTCTCTCTCTCTCTCTCTCTCTCTCTGTCTCTCTCACTCTCTTTTTTATTCTCTCCTTCTCTCTTTTTTCGGTTTTTCTTTAAATAAAGTTTTTTCTCTTTTTGTCCTTCTCTCTCTTTTCTTTCCGTTCATATGTATTTACTCATTTTTTCATATTCAGTTTCTCAGTTTTTGATATCTGCTCGTCTATAAGTCAAACTCTTTCACCAGCTTTGTTTCAAAGAAAGTTTTGGAATCAAGCCAATGGCTCCTGATTTTCTACTCTTTTGCCAACGACTCTGAGGAATCTGTTTTCCTGAAGACTCTTAGCTCTTTGCTAAGTTCTTTTTCACTCATCTTACATCATACTGCTCTTAAACCGAAATATCTTTTCGGAATGATTCTTTTCAAACTACTCTCAGCATTTTTCGGATTTCTGCGCAGGAAACCAAGGTTATTTTTGTGCACTGAATTGATGTTCTTTTTCATGATATTCCAGTTCTGATTTTTTTAATGAACAAAAATTGTAAACGCTTCTAAGTAAATTTGTTATTTTGGAAGTTCTCTTGCTCAGTTTCATCATAAAATGAAAATGCATTCGAAAATTCCAAATTTTTCTGAGACAATTTCTTACTATCAATTTCTTACTAATTTCTTACTATGATGAATTATGTTTAAGAAAAAAGAGGAATTTTTGGAAAAAAACATAACTCTTTTAACGCATGATTTTGAGCTGACCGGAGCTGAATAATTCTGCTCAGTTTTGTTCAGAAAAAAACTAAGTACTGAAAAAAATTAGGAACTTGCAGCCTTTTTTTGGCTTTTGCCAAAATTTTACGACTCTCATTGTTATTTTCAGAGAGTCACGGGTAGAGACTTGAGCTTTTTTAGATGTCCTGGCGTAGCTTTATGGTGTGCGCAATTATTGTGTGAGTTGTCCCAAGTTCGACCCCCACCTTGGAAGAATCCACCTTTACCAAGGGGGTTAAGAAATGTTGGGTGCTCGCACGAATATCACTCTCCTCACTACCACTCTCAGCAGACTTCCTACGGTTCTACGAGGGTAGGTCTGTTCCGCATCTCAGGGGAGCGCGTACCTTGCCGCAAGACAAGAACAGGTCTGTTCCGAATCTCAGGGAAGCGCGTACCTTGCCGCAAGGCGAGAACAATCACGGAACTACATATTATTATTTCAGTATATTTATTCAGTTTTTCAGCATTCAGCCTCACATGACACAATCTCATTTCCTTCAAGGCTTTTTTTGCAGCAAATCGGTGGCGGCGCTCTCTTGTAAGCCAAGCAGGGAGGAGAATTGCATCCTTCGAGAGGACCTCAGCAAGAAAGGAGCTGCAACTGATGCATCTGCTAAGGCTAGCCTCAGTCACTCTGTCTTTCTTTCACTTTCTCCCTCTTCCTCTCTATCTTTCTCTTTCTTTCACTCACTCTCTCTATTCCTATGTTTCTCTCTTTCTATATATCTCTCTTTCTCGCACTCTCGCCCTAGACCAGTTTACCGCTCACTTCCTCTTTTTTGTTTTGTCTATCTTTCTCTCTTCCTCATTCTTTTTTCTCTCTTTATATTCCTTTTTTCTGATTTTTCTATTCTTTTTCTTTGTGTTTTATATATCTTCATCTCCCATGGTTTGACTTTTAATCTTTTTGTTCTCTGTTTCCCCTCTTCCTTTCTCTCTTTATCTTTTCGCCTCTCTGACTTTCTCTCTGTCCCTACTCGCTTCTCTCTCTTTCTCTCTACCTGTCTTCGTATTTCATCCTTCCTTCCTTCTCTCTAGTTCCCGCAATACCTTTGTCGTAATTCGTTGACTTTTCCTATCCCGTTCTTGCGCAATCTGCTTTTTCCTCCTTGTGCACATATGTATGTATACATACATACATATAAGGCTTTGAATCAGCATGCATCTCATTCACAATAAGTCCGCGGTCAGCTGCTCTTCGTCTTATGTGACCTTTACGATCCATCGCGTTTCAACTTACCCATAACTCCAAATTTTCAACTTACACGTAACTCCCTACGATAGTACATAATTCCAAGTTCTGGATTTATTTCCCCGTTAAGTTAGGACCACTCTTTTCAAAAATAAAAAAAAACCTGCTGTTCTCTCGAAAGAAACATAACTAGACCTGAAGGTCTTATTTCTGAATAGCGTTCCCCCCCTTGAAAATTTAAATTAATGGTTTCCGAGAACATTGAATTTTCTGTAGTTTATTATGTGTCTTTCTCATTCCGCATCGTCATCGGCGTTATTGCTGATTGCATAGTTTCCAACGTCACAAGTCAACTTGGCAGTCATGGTCTGAAAATGTATACATAAAAAATGTATACATAAATGTATACGTATATTATAAGAATTAATGGGAGAAACTAATTTAAGCACTATCGATCACTGCGATTACGTTAATCCACAAAAGTCTGTTTCGCACCGGCTCATACAGCCTTTTTTGCTCTCTGGGTGGTCATGAGAATTCATGTAATCATCTCCTGGTGAAATAGGATCCGGGCCTTGTACCATCTCGTTTTAGAGGTTTGTATCGAATTAGTTTTAGATGATGTCTTAGAAAAAAAGAATAGTTTTTCGATTAGATTTTTATACATAATAAATTTCGCTTAGTATTTCGAGTTTATAATCTCATTAAAGATTCGAAAAGCTGGTTATGTTTTCGATATTTGAGGAAGCCGCGCGATAGATCAATGTGATCGATACTCTGTCAGCTGTAGATCAATGTGATTGATACTCTGTCAGCTGTAGATCAATGTGCTCGATACTCTGTCAGCTGTCGGCACTCTTTTCTAGTTTATCTCACACAAATTATTTTCTTGCTCTTTCGCATGTTTTTTCGCATTTTCTTATATTAGTTTTTTACCATTCACCTTAAAACGCATTTGTTTTAAGACTCTTTGATGCGCTTATTCATCGAAAAAGCTTCAATAGTTTTTGATGCAAGAGTCCGAGAATAGTGTATTCTCTCATTTTTTAAAGAGTTTGATTTCTCTATGTAGTTTCCGCTCATCTCGCATTTCTTTTTGTTTTTTTGCTTTCTCCTCAATGCTCATCAATCTTTTCTCAGAGTAGGGATGCTTTGTTTTTGCATTTCCGGTGTTTCATAAAATTAATTATTTTTATGCTTTACCTTGATTATGGGGCGAGAAGAATTGTAAATCACAGAGTATTACGTTCTCCTGAGATTTCTTTGCTTGAATTCTGTGGAACTGCACTAGCTTGTCGAACCAATCATTTTCAAGAGCATTATAGAAGAAAAAAACTTCTTAAATTTAGCTCTGATTAGGTGCAACTACGCCGAGGAAGAAAATGGAAATATAACAAGCTTGAGGCAGAAAGTAAAAGATTGAGAGAAGAGTGTAGATATAAGTGAAAGTTTGAGGAAAGAAAGAGATGGAGAAGAAACTGAAACAGAAAGAGTAATAAAGAGAGAACAAGGACATATAAAAAAAGCAAACAAGGGAATTAAGTTAGAGAGGTGTAATTTTTGCGAATTACTTAAGAAGTTTCGGAACGGAACTTGAATCTTCTTATGTAGTTATCTGGTAAGACATTTTTTTAAATAAAACCTTACTCTATGTATTTCTGTTTCCCAGCCTTCTTATCTTCGTTCTGAACTGTTGCTAAATCATCTGACTCTAACGACCGTCTGAGAGCGAGAGATCATGTATGTGTTCAGATGTGAAAAGCACCTACTTCTGGTGCATCTTGAAAGACAAATACGCGAAATTTAAGCCGATTCTAAGGCAAAAGAGGGTTGGAACTCTGAGGAAGAGCGAAGTATAAAAATAAAGAGAAAAGATCGAGAGAGAGACAGAAAGAGGCAGAGATAAAGAGAGATTGAAATAAAGAGAGAGAGAGAGAGAAAGAGAGAGAGAGAGGCAGAAAGAAAGAGAAAAAGATATAAAGGGGAGCAGAGAAAGATAGCAAGCAATAGCATAACAACACAACCGCGAAAAGGTTCGAGATGGGAGACGAAACTCTTCCATCTTCAAGGCGTTTGACACTTCCCTCAGTACACCTCGATACTTCAGTGTTCCCCTAATGCTTAAAATTTTTCTGACATCTACCCTGACAGTTCCTCAAGGCGTTTGACACTTCCTTGATTGCTATTCAAAGCTTTTTACTTTTTGACACCTCTTTGTACATATTTGTAGCCTTCGATTTGTTTTTCAATGCGAAATTCACCCGTTCCTTGCTGAAGCTTTGATGGCTGCCCAAACTCAGGCAGTTCCATATTTGTGACTTCATAGTTTATAACTGTGTTTTACAATATCTTGTTCCTTCTTCCAAATGTTTGTGTTCGTTAACTTTCACTTATGTCGTTTTATGTATATTTTGATTCTTTCCCCATTCGTCTTGAATACTTCTTTACCATGTAAGTTTGGTGTCTTTTCGTATCTGAGCGAATTGATACTTCATGTTTTTTTTAAATCTTACCCCTCCGCTGGGTTCAAACTCTCACGTTTCGCTCATGATAAAGCGCGTCATTTAGAGCAAGCGATCAATTAGAATTCCCATTATCCTTGAGGTTTATCCTCCATCTATGGTTCCTGAGGGGATTGTTTGAGACCCAGTGTCTATTTTTAGTGAGTTTATCGGATATGGGCTGTCACATGACATTATTATACAGCCATACTGACATGTCGGTCTTCCACACATTCTATTTGGATTTTTTATTTGTTTGGACATTACTAAAAAAAATTTATACAACTTTTTCTTTGATTTTCTCGTTTTTTTTTGAAAAAAATCTTTTACTTTGTAATCTTCTTTTTTAAATTCTCTTATATCTTCTCTTCTTCTATATTTGATATGTTCTCTTCCCATTAATCAGGTATCACAATCTCATTAATGTTATAAAAACTTAGCAAAGAAAAGTCCTCTCACAACAATGCACACTCTTTAAACACACAAATTTGATCCGAATTCCGGACCATTTTTTTCAAATCTAATCTTCATATGAACCCCGATGTGTAATGGTAACACGCGCTCCCGGTTTAAGTCGAGATGGCTGGGTTCGATCCCGCCCGGTGACTAGCTTTTTTCTGTGCGATATTTCAATCAATTTTTCAACTAGTTAACATTTTAATTTTTTTGTGTCTCTCTTTCAATTCTTTATTCCGCTTGAAACAAAACATAATGTTAAGTGACGAAACAGATGACACTGTCACAAGAAAAGTGAATTCAGTGAAGGTTATGAAAAGTGAGATCTAAATATGACAAGAACAATGAGGAACATTTCATTTTAGGAAAATAGGAAAGCACACAAAAAAAGCAAAGAAAGCAAAGCTTGTATCTTCAGTTATGAACTATTCATCAGCAATTAAGAACTATTCATCCGCAATAATAACTTGAAATTCCAAAAATTCAACTCACTCTTTATCATTCGAGAGCTAACCGAGAACACAAATATTATGGAAAAAAGAGGAGAAACAGAAACAAAACATTTGAAGAAACAAAGCACTTGAATTAAAAATGTATTCTAGAGTTGGTGACAATGGTCTCACAATCAAGCTTGATAAGTTCATTTCTAAAAATGCTAGAAGAGCTTGTAGAAACCAAAGAACAAGGTAACTTATTCCAGACATTAATCATTCTTGAGGCACAAGTGCTTGTTCTGCTTTGATATTTACACGGCAAGCATATTCTGTAGTTATTCGATTCTCTCAGCGAATAAGGCGATGGGCAAAGTTTAAACATATTTGAGTAATCTACTTGAATATTTCCGTGCAGACATTTATGGATGAACACAAGATCGGCCACATTTCTTCTATATTCAAGCGAGGAGATGGAAAGAGAATTCAGTCTAGCAACATAACTCATTTTGGGTATTCCGGCCCTTTGTAGTAACCTTCGTGTAAATGATCTTTGCACTTTTTCTATGCAGTTAACGAGACCGATAGTTACTGGGGACCATACCTCACTCCCATATTCAATAAGGGGTCTTATGTATGTGGTGTATATTCTGAGCAGAACTTTAATTGATTTGGTTTTAAAGGCTCTGAAGATCATGTTTATACATTTTTGGGACTTTAGGGAGGTTAGTTCAATATGTTTAGAGAATGTGATATCTTCCTGAAATGTAATGCCAAGATCTTTCACTAATGAAGTAGTTGGTATGATATTGTCTTCTAGGTTATATGTTACTTTTGGATTCCTAGGACCACAGTGCATGATAAAGCATTTTTGAGTTGATATCACAAGTCCCCAGGTCAGTGAGTAATCGGAAATGGAATCCAGACTTTTCTGAAGAGAGTCTCTGTTTTTGGAAAAAATTTTGAGGTCATCGGCATATAGAAAACCATGGACATCTGGCTCTATGTGCTCCATGATATCATTTATAAATATTGAAAAGAGGAGGGGTCCAAGGCAACTCCCCTGGGGAACACCACTGTTGTATACTTTAGGGCCTGATAATGTATCTCCGATTGAGACTTTCGAGGACCTGCTCGTGAGAAAAGAACGGATAAGATAGAGGAGGTTGCCCGTTATTCCCACTTTTTCAAGTTTGTGAACAAGAAATCTTATGTTTACAGAGTCGAAAGCGCGTGAAAAGTCGACTAGACAGATGTCAAAGTCTATTTTTTTATTCTGAAGCGTGAGGTAAATGGAATGAGCCTCTACCAGGGATGTTACCGTGGACCGTCTCCGACGGAAACCATGTTGTTTGGGATGTAGTATGCCATTGGTTTCCAGATATTGATAAGTTATATTGAAGATCAGTTTCTCGAATACCTTTGACATAGAGCACACCATAGTGATAGGACGATAATTTTCGATCTGAGAGCAGGGCCCTTTTTTATGAACTGGTTTGATTATTCCTTTTTTCCAGGCCAGAGGGTAGTGCCCTAAGGTTAGTGAGTTGGTGAAAATGATGGAGAGAGGTATGGCCAGTGAGTCCAGACAATTTTTGAGTAGTCTACTTGGAATAAAGTCAGGGGAAGAGTTCAGTTTCGGAGCTATTCGTTTCAGAATGGAGTTCACCTCAAAAGGGGAGATGTCATTAATGTTGTCGAGGTGAAAATTCGGGCGAGAGATCTGAAGGGGTCCACTGATTGGTAAGGGTTGTAACTTATCAAAATACTCGGCGAAGTGAGTTGCTTGTTCGAAGGGGATAGTAGTTGGTTTATTGTTTACTATGAGAGCAGGAATAGATGTGTTGCTTTTAATGCGGTTGGATATAGTTTTGAAGAATACCTTATAGTTTCTCGGGAACTTAAGCTTGTCTTCCCTAAGAATCTTTGTGTTATAATGTGTCAGAAAAAACTATTGAGTTTTATGAGTAATTTCTTGGTGTTCTTTTTTGTGGTCAAATTTGGATTCTTCATTGAATTCCAAGATTCTCCAAACTTTCATTTCATTCTCTTAGATTAGAATTATCTCTCGGAACCTTTCTTCCGATGACTTGTTCATTTTGTCGGCTTTTCTTTACATTTCGTAGAGCACTTGTTCAAACGCTTCCGCTGGAGCAGGTGTATAGAGAAAGGGAAGTGTGGAGAGAGAAAAAAGAGAAATGGAGAAATTAGAGGTTTGGAGAAAGAAAAAGAGATATAGAGAGAAAAAGATAGAGAGCGAGAAAAAGAGAGAGAGAAAAGAGAGGTTTGGAGTTTTAAAAAAATATAGAGAAAAAAGGTTTGTAGAGAGAAAAAAAGAGAGAGAGAGAGAAAGAAAGAAATGAAAAGTTTGTGTTAAAGGGAGAGAATGTGGGAGAAAGAGGAGAAAGGAGAAAAGCGATAGCGTCTATTAGCACAGAAAGAGAGATGACTGAATAAATCTTGAAAGAAAGGAAAATACATGAACTGAGTTTTCATGAAATAGAGAGGCATGCTAGAAAATATTCACAAACAATCATTATATTAGCATATTAATAGAAGAAAGAAATATATTAGAAGAAAGAAATTAAAGAAATATTAGAAAAGAAATATGTAATAATTCATAATAGCAGCGAGATTAGGTTTTCATTTTGATTTTCCAGGTTTAAATGATATCGATGCTTCTTGTATTGTATATATTTAACCGATATCTATAAAACCAATTCGTTTAGCTATTTTCATACTTCCCATTTCTCTCTTTCAATGCGACTCTAGTTTTATTCTTTGAAACTTCACTTTCATCTCTTCTTCCTTCTCTCTAATCCCCTTACTCTCTTACTTTTCTCTGTCTATTTCTTTTTCTACTTATCTGTATTTCTCTCTTTTTTCACACTCTTTTACCTCTCTTTCTCTTTCTTTCTTTCCTCTTCATCTCTTTTCTCTTTTTTACCTCTTTTCATCTCTTTTACTTTATCTCTCCTCTTCCATTTTTTTTATTCTCTCCATCTTCAAGCTGTCTTCCTCTTTTTAACTCTGTCCCTGATATTTGTATTGGTTGAGCAGAAGCGATCGAGGAGGGTTCGGGTGGAAACGATATGCCACTCGGCCACTCGGCTACCTTTTCCTCTTAGACATTAGAGTCGATGAGAAGTAGGGATTGCTACGATGAGAAGTGAGGAGAAATTGAAAGAGCAGATGCAGATGAATGTAAGAATGCGCACATTGCGGACGATTCAGACAATAGAGAAGGCAAGGAGAAGCCCCAAGAAGACTTAGAAGAGAAAGAGAGACAGAGACAGAGAGAGAAAGAGAGAGAGAGAGAGAGAGGGAGAGAGAGAGAGAGAGAGAGAGAACGGGATAGAGAAAATAGAGAAAGAGATAAAGAAAGAGAAGATAGAGGGAAAGGTGAGAGAGAAAAAAGAGACAGAGAGAGAGAGAGATAGAGAAAGCTTGGAAATATGAAAGTTATACATACATATATGTATAGAAAGCGAGGTAATACGAAAGGCAGAAAAATTAAGAATGAAGAGAGAAAATATTCAAGCACTATCACCATCGATCACTGTGATAAGTCGAAATATGCTAAGACCAAATGTGATTATGGCTAACCATTTCAAGTAATTGGTAAACATGTTAATCTATCACAGTAGTATTGAAAAGTCGATTGGCAAAAGTGAATAAGTCGATCACAGTTATTTGAAATATTTAATAGGAAGAAAAATTAAGACTGGGCTGTTGAAGATTGGAAGCTACGAAGGTGGTATTCTGCGAACCTTTTTGTATTTCTGAGTTCTGAACTGATTGTTTCCACTGCATTTCAATTTCTCAATTCGAATGCAGCAGTTCTAGCAAAGAATAGTACTTTACGTTCATAAAATGGATGAGAAAGTTTTCTTGGCTGTTCTTTCTCTCAATAATGTCAAGTCTGCATTCTTTCAAAATTATGATAAAAATGCAAATGAAATGAAGGTTTAAAGCAAATGTGGCTTTAGCCCGTGGGAATTAATACTTTGCAAGAGGAAGACAAAGCAAGTTGTATTATTTTGATTTTTAATAATGATTAACTGTATTGTGAATTCATAAATACTATGCGCATATTATAAAATAACTTTCCAAAAAATATGAATAACTTTAGAACCTCAAGACTCATCTTTTTCTTGGAATCCGCATTGTCCTGTATTCTCATCCCGTCATCTTAAGTTGAAGTCAGTAGGTATCATGTATACAACTAATTTTTGCACCACAAGCTTAGAGGCTCTAGAATCTGAATGCACCACAAGCTTAGAGGCTCTAGAATCTGAATGCACCACAAGCTTAGAGGCTCTAGAATCTGAATGCACCACAAGCTTAGAGGCTCTAGAATCTGAATGCGTCGTTTTGGTTTGACCTCATTCATTCATTCTTGATATATTCATTCTTTGTTCTCCCCTTCATGTTACCGCTTCCGGTTACTAAATACTCCCCTTCATGTTACCGCTTCCGGTTACTAAATACTCCCCCCTTGGAAGTTTTCCGCATTTCATTTGCTTGAAGTCTCTCTTTTCTCTTCCTATACTACGGTTTGTTTGACTTATACTCTTCTCGTCCTCAATTGCTCTGATCGCTATTATAAGTTCCCACAGCCCTTCGCTTCATGATTCTTTTTTCAGTAGCCCTTTCAGCAATATAGGGCCCCTTTGAATTTCTACGAAACTTCGGCCTCTTATTTTTTTAGCCACTAGTTTTTTCTCTGCCCTTAGTCCCTCCGAATGTCGTCGATACTTTGCAGTTTTTCTCTGTATTCAGCCCCTTACGAGTTCCCAGAACACATTCCATGAATGCGCACTTTTTTGTACATTACCTCTGAGGCTTTTTGTACCTTTTTTGTTCCTTTTTTTCTAAGATTTGTTTGAATTCGTAGCATTTCAACCTATTTTTCTCTCTTTTTCTTGCTTTTCTCTTTTTTCTCTTTTCCTTGCTTTTCATCTTTTTCTTATTCGTTCATTCGTTGTTTTAAAACTTTTCTTTTTATTCCTTCTTTCATTGTATTTCTTCGCAAGGAACTAATTCAATTAATTCTCAACCGTAGCATCAAAGTAATTTTGAAAAAGCTTTCAAATTTTCTGACGCACAACTGTTAAATTTCTAAGGACAGTTCGGCTCTTATTCCCTAATGGGAATACTATACGCCAGGCAGTGCAGAGTGGCGTTTTTTGATACGGTCTCGTTAGCCCAAGCCGTACGGCCTCGTTGGCGTAAACTTTTACTAACCCTAAGCGTTTTTAATGTAATTTTTTTTTCGAGAACCGGAGTCTCTGATGCTCAAAATGATAACATATGAAGAAAATTTTCGAAAGAGTAGCGTTTAAAGCCAATTTCGTCTAGTATTCCAATGTCTGCAAGACAAGACGCAGGGTATGCCCATCAGGGAATAAGAGCCAAAAACCACTCAGCGACTGTTCGGGGTCGTAACAGACAATTTGTTTACGGTTTAAATGTTATCCGGTTAAAATAGGAGCCGCTTAGTGAGCGAAAGGTCGTGGATTCGATAACCATCCTGAAAAAGCCTTGCACAAGTTTTTTGTTGAAAGGATTATTGTTAACTCCTTGTTTCTCAACATATGTCAGATGTGATCTGCAGGTGACAGTCGTCTCGGGACCAGTCGACGATGTCACAATGAGCCGAGTCCGCTTGCGGGTCCGCGCTCTCAACAAGGCAAATGCAGCCGCACACCGGAAGTCGATGTCAGTCAATTTAAGTTTAACAATCATCACATTGATGAAAGTTCTCAGTCATTGATGGATCATATATTACATGGCTCAGTCATTTGTCACCGTGGTCGGTCATTGGTCACAATGATCAGTAAATCGTAACTTTTTGAGTAATTGGTCACCTTGGTCAATCACTGGTTTCTTTTGTATTTTACTTTTAAGTTGGTAAATTTGCTCACTTACTGGTCATTTTATTAATCGTCAGTAGTTGTTCTACTAGGTCACTCACTGGTAACTTTGTTCAGTCACCGGTTAAATACAGCACATTCGTAATTAATTGACCACATTTGCCATTCCGTGGTACATTATTTTATTGTTCAGTAGTTAGTCAACTTGGTAAATTACTGGGGAGGTTGGTATTGTTCACTCGGTACTATTGGTCAGCATTTTGTCAACTTGGTCACTAACTCTCGTTGGCAATTGGTCACTTTGTTCAGTGACTAGGTGAATTGATCAGCCACTTTGGTCTGCCAATAGTATCAAATAAACTGGCCTATAACTCACACGTCATTTTGAGCTAATCTTCTGAAATCTTTGATTAGAATTTTATCATTCAACCACAACACGTAGAAAACCGAGAACAGGTGGATAAATTATTGTATTTTTTTCATTGTAAGTTAAGCTTCAAAATATAGCCAAATATTAACTTTTTCGATATTTTGTGTGAAAAAGTTGCATTTTAACAAAATGAATAGATAAAAGTTTTCTTTTGTCCAATTTTTTTCTGCCGAAGTGGTTAGAATAACAAGTCTTATAAACTTGGAACATCAAGGAATTTGTGCATTTTCACTAAAAATTTAGGAGTTTTTGCTTCTGAAAAATTAAAACTTTGAAAAAACCTAAACAAATATTCAGAAACAATTTTTTTCGTGAAAAGAGAAAATATGACATTTTTTTATTTTTAAGAAAAGTTTTTTCTAGTAAGGAACCTTTTTGAATTTTTCTTCACTAAAGTAACTTACCGTGGAAAAAGAAAAATTTTCCCTTAACCGTTTTGGATGAGAATAACTCATGTGGCTTCTTCATATTTTCTAATCGTTGATCTCTTGTAGCTCTTCGATCGATGAGGAAATGGATCTGATGAAAACTTCGCTGCGTACTCTGCCTCTAGCAACTCTCCAAGAAGATGTGTGAATTTAGTTATTCTTATCAACCTAAATAATTGAGTTGTTTTTTTCTCTTCAAAATAACCATTAATAACAAAACTTAAAATTCTACATACTCAAAATAGAATGAGATCAAATGAATTTGCTGCCTCCTTCTTTCTAAGAAATCTCGCTCAGTTAGTGACGAATGATCAAATTTTACTAGCGAATAGCACCCGAAGCAATTATTTCTTTGAACACTTCTCAACATCGTTCCTTGCTACTTGTATCCTTCCTTTTTCAAAAAATATTTAAAAATAATTAGTAAGTACATCGATAACATGTATCTGAGCCATATACTCTTCCAAAGTATCTTGAGAGGAAAATCATCATGAGAAGAATTTATGGGACTACATAAATGAAAAATATAGACCTTATGTTAAAGCATAACTTACATTTTTATATGAAGATGAGTTGAATGCATGATGCTCGATCGAGGGAGAGAGAGAAAGAGAAAGAAAGAGAGAGAAAGAGAGAGAGAAAGAAAGGGCGAGAAAGAAAGAGAGAATGAGACAGTGAGAGAGAAAGAAAGAAATAGACAGAGAGAAAGAGAGAGAGTAATATAGAGAAAGAGAGAGAGAGAGAGAGAGATAGAGAGAGAAGCAAGTAAGAAAAGGATAGTAATAGCGAGCTATAAAAAAGTTAAGTAAGCAGATAAGATGGGCATGAGAAGCAGAAATGGGAACCTATTGGAGGTTTAGAAGGACACAACACAAATGTCTTTTCTGACAAACCTAGAGGAGGTCATGAAATTTGTTCTCTCAATAGAAGTCTCGACTTTTGATTTTCAAAAGAGAGGGGAGATGTGAACTAGTTGTTTGAGGGCGTTGCGAGGTCAAACTCGGCTCGGGACTCGCGAGCCTCGCATATACTAGCCGATAAGCTCGTGCGTGCTAGCGAGACGAGGCGGATGTCAGAGGCGAGTTACATACAATCACTGAAAAAATCAACAAGTAAAAAATTAAGAAAACAGTGGGTATACTATTATATCATATAGTTCACTCGACATCAACAACTCTTTTTAGAACACACAGTTCAGTCTCTTGTTCATTTTATTCTGAATTTCTCATCTTTATTCTTTTTTCTTTATCTTTATTCCTCTTTCTCTCTCTCTCTCACTTTTTTATACTCGAAAAAGGTTTTGAAAGGAGATCACGTGAAGTTCCGCCAATGACCAAATGCAGAATTTCAACTTAAAATGTTAACTTAAAAAAGGCATCATGTACTTGTGAGCAAACCGAAAATGAAAATTTTTTAAATTTCATTTTCTTTTGAAATTAAAGTTTTTTGAAATGAGAAATAAGTTTTAGGGTGACATATAATCTTTTATTTTTCTCCGTTACTTTTTTATTCGTTTTCTCTAATCGTTTTCTGCTAGTGAGTTTGATTTACATGTTATATCAACACCGGTCTTTTGATTTTTCGTCTTCAGCCGCTCTGTCGCATATTTTCTCCGCTCTGTCTTCCCCTCCTGCTTTATCTCTATATTTCTGTGGTACTCCCCATCTCTGATTCTAATTCAATCTCTTTTCGTGTCTTTCTCTTTTTCTCTTAACTTGCTTCTCCATTTATTTCTGCTTATTCTTTAGAAAATCTCTTTAATTGCCAATCAAAAAATTTTCTTTCAACGGCGAGCACAAGCATGCTTTTGTGAGGGTGAAGAGTAGAGAGTGCAAGAGAGCGATCCAGTATTTCGGACATTCTTTTTTGCTGATTATTCGGCTATATTTTCTCTCTAACCACTCTTTTTCTTTTATTTCCATAACCCCTCTCTCTTTGTTTTTATCAACCTTTTTTCTATTTTTCCTCTCTTCATCCTAGCTTCCCCTCTTTATGTCTTATTTACTTCTCTCTCTTTCTCTTTTTCCTTTTCTTTTTCTCTTTCTCTTTCCCTTTCCTTTCTCACCTCTCTTTTATCTCTCACTCTGTCTTTCTTCGAACACACCAGCTTCCTCTTCTTACTTTTTGCACCTAAGACTCATATATCATCTTCAGAATTATTTCTTATCTTATCACCTGGTTAGAACAAAAAGAAAAAATTTAGCAAATCTCCTAGAGAATATGACCTGATCTTTTTATATATTCTCATGTTCAGTATCTCTCTATGCTACTCATCATCTGGTTCTCTTCCTATTACTAATGTCTCGTCTCAATCTTTACTCTCCTACACACACATTCTCTCTCTCTCTCTCTCTCTCTCTATCTATCTATCTATCTATCTATCTATCTATCTATCTATCTATCTATCTATCTATCTATCTATCTATCTATCTATCTATCTATCTATCTATCTATCTATCTATCTATCTATCTATCTATCTATCTATCTATCTATCTATCTATCTATCTATCTATCTATCTATCTATCTATCTATCTATCTATCTATCTATCTATCTATCTATCTATCTATCTATCTATCTATCTATCTATCTATCTATCTATCTATCTATCTATCTATCTATCTATCTATCTATCTATCTATCTATCTATCTATCTATCTATCTATCTATCTATCTATCTATCTATCTATCTATCTATCTATCTATCTATCTATCTATCTATCTATCTATCTATCTATCTATCTATCTATCTATCTATCTATCTATCTATCTATCTATCTATCTATCTATCTATCTATCTATCTATCTATCTATCTATCTATCTATCTATCTATCTATCTATCTATCTATCTATCTATCTATCTATCTATCTATCTATCTATCTATCTATCTATCTATCTATCTATCTATCTATCTATCTATCTATCTATCTATCTATCTATCTATCTATCTATCTATCTATCTATCTATCTATCTATCTATCTATCTATCTATCTATCTATCTATCTATCTATCTATCTATCTATCTATCTATCTATCTATCTATCTATCTATCTATCTATCTATCTATCTATCTATCTATCTATCTATCTATCTATCTATCTATCTATCTATCTATCTATCTATCTATCTATCTATCTATCTATCTATCTATCTATCTATCTATCTATCTATCTATCTATCTATCTATCTATCTATCTATCTATCTATCTATCTATCTATCTATCTATCTATCTATCTATCTATCTATCTATCTATCTATCTATCTATCTATCTATCTATCTATCTATCTATCTATCTATCTATCTATCTATCTATCTATCTATCTATCTATCTATCTATCTATCTATCTATCTATCTATCTATCTATCTATCTATCTATCTATCTATCTATCTATCTATCTATCTATCTATCTATCTATCTATCTATCTATCTATCTATCTATCTATCTATCTATCTATCTATCTATCTATCTATCTATCTATCTATCTATCTATCTATCTATCTATCTATCTATCTATCTATCTATCTATCTATCTATCTATCTATCTATCTATCTATCTATCTATCTATCTATCTATCTATCTATCTATCTATCTATCTATCTATCTATCTATCTATCTATCTATCTATCTATCTATCTATCTATCTATCTATCTATCTATCTATCTATCTATCTATCTATCTATCTATCTATCTATCTATCTATCTATCTATCTATCTATCTATCTATCTATCTATCTATCTATCTATCTATCTATCTATCTATCTATCTATCTATCTATCTATCTATCTATCTATCTTCTTCTCTTTCTCTTTTTCTCTCTCTCTTATTATCTTCCTTCCTCTCTTTTTCTTTTTGATGTCTCTTTCTATGTTGTATCTCATTTTTCGTATCTCTTACATCGTCTCATTTTTTTCCCTCCTCATATTATATCCACCTCTTCTGAGAATATGATATATGTACCCTTCCCCACCGCAATCTCTACTAGAACAGCTCCCCTTAGTGCTCATCCCTCCTAGCTTCGTCTTCTTTCGTAGCATAAGATCATAAACTGCCACCAAAACCTCCTTTTTCAAAACCGATTCGTTACAGGAGTTCACAGGTCAATTGCTGCATGATCCCAGTGGACCGATTGTTCTTCCAGACCGGTCCATCCTTGAAGAGTACGTCAAAAGGTCGGGTTGAACCCTTTTTTAAAGGAGTGTTTTCCTATAACAATCAAGAAGTAAGTCTGAAAAATCTGCTCTTTGTTGAGCCCTTTGAGGGATTAGTATGTCACCCAAACCAGACATGGACAAAATAACACAAAGCGCTGCAAGAGCGGGAGGGACCAATATAGAGTAACGCCAGCAAGAGTAAATGAGGCAGAATAATTTTCAAAATACTAACAAAAGGTGGCTTTTAGGAATGAAAGGGGGAAGCCAATGATAACTCCATAACGATGTACTCAGGGCTACTACTAAGAAGTAAAACTTTCAAACAGGATATTAGAGATAAAGCATGTACAGAAAGAGACCTTTATCCTCTATAAATCTCAAATGCAAACTGCTTTCTTAATTAATCATAGACTCAGTGTTTGTTCTCATTCTAAACTTTGTTTACTTCTCTCTTCTTTCTATATCTGATATGCGGTCTCTTTCATCTGATTGTTTTTATATTTCTACAACTCTCTTTCTTTTCCATTTCTGTTTGTTTATGTCTTTTTCCGTCATCTTTGATTTCACTAACTTTTAATCTCTATCTCTTCTCTTTTCATCTTTTTCTTTTTCCTCTTCCTCTCTTTCTCTATCTATTTCTTTTTCTTTCCAAATAATGTGTTCTTTCCTATTTGTTTATTTAATTATTTTCTTTGTCATTTTCATCTTCTTTGCCGATTCTAAACTAACTAACTAACTAACTTTTGACTAATGTATGACAAAAAATTCTATTTTGCATGGCTTGAAAAGGACTCATTTAATGTTAGTTACCTTCTAAAATTAGAAAAGTCTTGCGCAACTGCTCGAGAAATCCCGAAGAGTCTTCCCTAGTGAATGCTTTCCTTCTCTTCTCCCTCTTCTTTCCACGAAAACGTATTTTTCATCGATTTATCATCATTTAAAAAACGCTTGAGCTTCACCTTCTTTCTCTTATTCTCCTTCTCTCTCTTTTTCTCCTCTCTCTAATTCTTTCTTCCTCTCTTCTTCGCTCTCAATCTCTTTCCTTATCTCTAGTTTTCTTTTAAATCCAATCGCTTACACATTCTCTCTTTTTTAAATTCTTACTTGATCGCCTTTTCCTTTTGAATGTGTCTCTGTTACTATTCAACTCTCTTGACTTCCTGTACATTCTAATCTAGGAAGCATAACATTCTTCCCAGAAACATTCTTCCCATTTTCTCATTCTCCTGAGCGGCCGTCATGTAACAACTCTCCCCAATGCCCGTTAGTTTCCCTTCTGCGTCTTTCTGAGCGGCTGGTATGCAATGATTCTTTCCATTCTTGAGTTCCTAACTCGGATCCCTCTGAAGTGACTTCCATCGGAAAACAACTCTGAATTCTAAAATTCTCTTCTCCCCTATGCCCCAGAAACCCTCTATCATCTCTCTGACTTTTATGTATTTTACACGTGATGTTTCAAAAAACTTTGCGTAATAAAACTTCAAACTTCAAACACTATTTTATTTGATAATCTTCATCTAACTTTCATATTATTTTATGATGATACTCACCCCTTATTTTTTTCTTCCTTTTCTCTCTTCATTTATTTATCTCTGTCCCTCTCTCTCTATCTCTTTCTTTCTCTCTAACTCTAACTCTCTATTCGTATCTCTTTACTCCTCTCTCTCTAACTCTCTTACTTCCCTTTTTCCACTTTCTCTCTTTATTTCTTTCTCTCAATCCATCTTTTTCTCTCAATATCTCTCTCTCTCTCTCTCTCTCTCTCTCTCTCTCTCTCTCTCTCTCTCGTTGTTTTCTCCATTTCATATTTTTGTCCTCTCGCCTCCTGCAGTTTAGCTCACGAGTTTGGGACGTCTTCATCTTCTTAACATTGTACAAAAAAGAATCTCAAAAACACATGCTTCCGTCGACTTGGTAGGATTTGTATGTAATCTGTGTGTACTTGGTGTTCGTTCGTGAATAGTGAAGTTGAGAGCAGTGTTCCTTTCTGAGAAGGAACTCTTCTGCTCACTAAATACAGTGTGTAGTTTTATTTGAGTGTATGTACACTCTGTCAACAACTTAAAAGCTCGTCTACGTCTGTAGTTTTTCGAAAAACCCAAAAAATGGGGTTGCGCTATAATTATGAAATGCACTGTAGTGACCTTGTCAAAATTTTGGTTGATGTGAACCTCTTTCTTTGCTCAAAGTTGTGTTAGTTACCCGAAAACGAAAAAACTTCCCTCAAGTTCATTATCACAAAAAAGGAACTTTTATTCATGTGAAAAATATCGTCAGACCATGCCAAACTACAAAGCAAAGAATCTAGGCGTTCTATGTATAACAGCGGGCTCGATAGCATCCATGATTGCTCTAAGATAGAATAATCATTCACTTCTGACGAAGAGAAACTTACTTCCGTCCAATGAATGCAAACTTCCAATGAACAAAAGTATTTCGTTCCATGCATCACTAAATTTTAGCTCTGCTGTTTTCGTCCTTTCTATCTCTTTCTCTCTATCTCTCTATCTCTTTTTTTCTCTGCTCTCTCTCTCTCTTTTCCTTTCTATCTCTCTCTCGCTCACTCTCTCTACCTCTCTTTCAGTCTATCCTTCTCTCTTTTTCTCTTCTATTCCTCTCTCTCTTTTTATGCTTGCTTTCGTGTTCTCACGAACGCGCAAAGAACATACTAGCATGCAAGTATTCACCACTACTTGTATTACAGAAGGAGAGGAACACTGAATCGGTCAACCGAACCTGAAGGTTCGGAGGGAAGGCAATCAGAGTCCCCCACCTCGTCCATAGCATCCGAGTTGCTCCCAGCCGCAGAAGGTAGTACACACTTACTAGTGCTTTCTTTGCCACTTATGAAGGTACTAGTATATGTATGTGCTAGCAGTACTCTCTGAGCATGTACTATGAAAAAAGTTACGGAAATCTAACTCTTTTTGAGTACATTCCTGAACAGAAGCTAAGAAACAATTTTCACAAGTTACAACTTTCTCAAATAGAAGACTTTTACGATTAAAAATTTTTAAAAAGTGTTTTTTCTTTATCATATCCTACTAAACAAATTTCAAGTGAGTAGTATGTACGGACAATTGATGATTAGGATTGCAATAAAGCTGCTCTCTCAAGCTTTTGGAGTTAAAAAAGGTCTCGCAGTGCACATTTTCTCGCGCTCCCCTCTGCGTCACTCTCATCTAACGACGCCCTCGCGACGGTCGTCCTCCAGACTCTCAGCAGGCGAAGCAGACTCTCTCAGCCACTCTCTTATGGAGACGCTACAGGTTCATCAGTGTCAAAAAGCCTCTGAAAGCGTAAAGATTGACTTAATAATTCAAATTTCAAATTACTTTATCGACCATAAGATGAGTAGGCAAGACTCATCTGCTAACATGGGTAGGGGAGTATCACAACAAGATAATGTTCGATTAAAAAAAAACAATGCGGAGCATTTCGTCGACGTTGTATAGTAGAGCAAGTAATACATGAGTATGAGACGAGTAGGGGTAGTTCGGAAGTACTTTAAGGCACCAATACTTACTAATATATCAGAACTGTACGCGAAGTAGAAGAGACGACCATCTTTAAAGAGTGAAAATGAAAAGAAAAAAAATGAATGAATTTAGTTTATTGGCAAAAACATCTCCCAGAATGTCGCGGGTTCGCTTACTACTTAATCACTGAATATGCTAGAATTTATCGAGCATGGTTTGTTCTCTGGTAAACCATTCTTCTGCTGATGTCCTCACTTTTCTCTGACTTCACACGTCTCCACAAACGTCTCCACAACTTTTTTCTCCTCTTTTAAACAGCTTTTATTCTCATGAATAAATGGCGCTTTTAAAGACAAATTTATACATTCATAGTGGGTCTATAGCAGCTTTTTCCGGACTTTTTTCTTGAAATAAACTGTGTTGTTTACATCAATAAGAGTTCTTAGCTAAGCGCACCTTGCCCCGTAAGTGGTTTAAGCAGCATCTCAAAATGTTGGTGTAGAAAAACACGATCTTGAGAGTTCAATTCCCGCCAAAAGCCAATTTCGGCGCGTTACCTCTCCAAAATTACTTCTATTGTTTCATATTGTACGTATTTTCAGATGCAAGCAGCGCCAGTTTTGCACCCTCCGCCCACCGTGGTCAACACCAACTCGACCATTCAACCACAGCCGCAAGGTTTTCTCAGGTTTGCAGCGTTTTCTAGGACTGTCGATTCGCTCTGTCACTGAACTAATGAGGAAAAAGTTAGTAGGGGAACGTTTGGTTAGTTTTTTTTTTAAAAACAAGCAAAAGTGAAAATTTGCATTTTTCTCAAGTTGCATGTTTGCGACGTTACCGAAATCTGAAAATTTTTCAAATTGTAAAGTCAAACACCTTCGCCGTCTCTTACGCATAATAAATTCACTAAGCTAGTTTCTGATTGAGGCGTACTTGTATTGTAGAGTAATGTAAGTATACTTGTATTGTAGAGTAATGTAAGTATACTTGTATTGTAGAGTAATGTAAGTATACTTGTATTGTAGAGTAATGTAAGTATACTTGTATTGTAGAGTAATGTAAGTATACTTGTATTGTAGAGTAATGTAAGTATACTTGTATTGTAGAGTAATGTAAGTATACTTGTATTGTAGAGTAATGTAAGTATACTTGTATTGTAGAGTAATGTAAGTATACTTGTATTGTAGAGTAATGTAAGTATACTTGTATTGTAGAGTAATGTAAGTATACTTGTATTGTAGAGTAATGTAAGTATACTTGTATTGTAGAGTAATGTAAGTATACTTGTATTGTAGAGTAATGTAAGTATACTTGTATTGTAGAGTAATGTAAGTATACTTGTATTGTAGAGTAATGTAAGTATACTTGTATTGTAGAGTAATGTAAGTATACTTGTATTGTAGAGTAATGTAAGTATACTTGTATTGTAGAGTAATGTAAGTATACTTGTATTGTAGAGTAATGTAAGTATACTTGTATTGTAGAGTAATGTAAGTATACTTGTATTGTAGAGTAATGTAAGTATACTTGTATTGTAGAGTAATGTAAGTATACTTGTATTGTAGAGTAATGTAAGTATACTTGTATTGTAGAGTAATGTAAGTATACTTGTATTGTAGAGTAATGTAAGTATACTTGTATTGTAGAGTAATGTAAGTATACTTGTATTGTAGAGTAATGTAAGTATACTTGTATTGTAGAGTAATGTAAGTATACTTGTATTGTAGAGTAATGTAAGTATACTTGTATTGTAGAGTAATGTAAGTATACTTGTATTGTAGAGTAATGTAAGTATACTTGTATTGTAGAGTAATGTAAGTATACTTGTATTGTAGAGTAATGTAAGTATACTTGTATTGTAGAGTAATGTAAGTATACTTGTATTGTAGAGTAATGTAAGTATACTTGTATTGTAGAGTAATGTAAGTATACTTGTATTGTAGAGTAATGTAAGTATACTTGTATTGTAGAGTAATGTAAGTATACTTGTATTGTAGAGTAATGTAAGTATACTTGTATTGTAGAGTAATGTAAGTATACTTGTATTGTAGAGTAATGTAAGTATACTTGTATTGTAGAGTAATGTAAGTATACTTGTATTGTAGAGTAATGTAAGTATACTTGTATTGTAGAGTAATGTAAGTATACTTGTATTGTAGAGTAATGTAAGTATACTTGTATTGTAGAGTAATGTAAGTATACTTGTATTGTAGAGTAATGTAAGTATACTTGTATTGTAGAGTAATGTAAGTATACTTGTATTGTAGAGTAATGTAAGTATACTTGTATTGTAGAGTAATGTAAGTATACTTTCATGTTTACAGAATTTTTTAATTTTCCTGTTTCTAATCATGGCACATGAAAAGACTATACACCATCGACAATTGATTACAACGTCCAAGAACTGTGTGTTTATGTGTTGACAGTTCATGTGTTCTCCATGTTTTATATCTTCATACATTGAGCTCTATGAAAGATTAACTAAATTTAATAATAATTCAAACTAGAAAAATGCATTGAAGACACGCCGGACGTGCTGTCTCTCTTACGGCAAATCCCTTGCCTTTTGACACACCAAAGACGCCATTCGAAGCGTCCTTGCAGAACCAAGCGAACAGAATACGAAAGGCATCTGCTGACCTCCAGGCTGTTCATCAGCAGGTACACTCAAGGCGTAATTTAGAGTTTGAGAAAAAATTTAGAAGAGGAACGGGATGGGAAAGGAAGGCAGATAGATATTAAGAGAAAAAAAAAACACGAGTTGTTGAGAGTGAGTATTTTGATTCGAAAAAACATATTTGATTATTTCTTCAAATTTATATCGAAAAAGCTTCTATGTCAAATAAATTTCTTGAACTTTTTTTTCGTTTCATTTTTGTTTCTTCTGCCTCACAACCTTATATCTCCCTTTTCTCGTTTTCCCTCTCTTTTTTCTCTCTCTCTAAGTTTTTTTTTTATCAATGTCTCTCTGTCCTTCTCTTTCTTTTTTCTTCTTTAGCCTCTCTCTTTCTTTCTCTCTCTCTCTCTTTTTTCTCCATTTCTTCCTAATTTTTCCCTCCTCTCCTCTTTCATAACGATCTCCGTTCCAGTCCTCTCTGGAGTCGGACGGCGGCCTCTCTTCTCGAAGCGGAGTTCCGGCTTCTGTCGCATCCACATCTGCAGCCACTGCTCCACTTGCGAGTGGATTTGCAGCTGCTGTTGCTAATCAGCAGCCGAGGCATGAAAGGTGAAAAAACCTATACATTGAGGGAGGAAAGGGAGAGGGGAACAATCGGGGAGAGAGAGAGATAGAAAGAGAAAGAGATAGAGAAAGTAAAAGAAAGAGAAAGAGAATCAAAGAGTGAAATATTAAAAGATAGGAAGAGAGAGCTAATTAAAGCTTCTGAAAAAATCTCATAGCGTAAGATGGTAAACTGATCTTTTTCCCTTGCGTCAGCAACTGTTTACGCTATTCTTTCCGAATATCTTATCATAGCTTACAACATCATGAGCAACACACAAAAAGCTTAACTACGTCTCATGCTTATTATATGTCGATATCTCCCAACCCTCAGCTCTTTGCAACGTAGAACTTTTTTTTGAATTTTTTTGTTAAAAAACATGTTTACAAGGTCTTTACTTTTTTTGTAAAAAAACAGGTTTACAAGGTCTTTAGAACTGGTTGCTATATGTTTGACTTGTACGTCCCTCTTAGTGTAAAGGTCTTTAGAACTGGTTGCTATATGTTTGACTTGTACGTCCCTCTTAGTGTAAAGGTCTTTAGAACTGGTTGCTATATGTTTGACTTGTACGTCCCTCTTAGTGTAAAGGTCTTTAGAACTGGTTGCTATATGTTTGACTTGTACGTCCCTCTTAGTGTAAAGGTCTTTAGAACTGGTTGCTATATGTTTGACTTGTACGTCCCTCTTAGTGTAAAGGTCTTTAGAACTGGTTGCTATATGTTTGACTTGTACGTCCCTCTTAGTGTAAAGGTCTTTAGAACTGGTTGCTATATGTTTGACTTGTACGTCCCTCTTAGTGTAAAGGTCTTTAGAACTGGTTGCTATATGTTTGACTTGTACGTCCCTCTTAGTGTAAAGGTCTTTAGAACTGGTTGCTATATGTTTGACTTGTACGTCCCTCTTAGTGTAAAGGTCTTTAGAACTGGTTGCTATATGTTTGACTTGTACGTCCCTCTTAGTGTAAAGGTCTTTAGAACTGGTTGCTATATGTTTGACTTGTACGTCCCTCTTAGTGTAAAGGTCTTTAGAACTGGTTGCTATATGTTTGACTTGTACGTCCCTCTTAGTGTAAAGGTCTTTAGAACTGGTTGCTATATGTTTGACTTGTACGTCCCTCTTAGTGTAAAGGTCTTTAGAACTGGTTGCTATATGTTTGACTTGTACGTCCCTCTTAGTGTAAAGGTCTTTAGAACTGGTTGCTATATGTTTGACTTGTACGTCCCTCTTAGTGTAAAGGTCTTTAGAACTGGTTGCTATATGTTTGACTTGTACGTCCCTCTTAGTGTAAAGGTCTTTAGAACTGGTTGCTATATGTTTGACTTGTACGTCCCTCTTAGTGTAAAGGTCTTTAGAACTGGTTGCTATATGTTTGACTTGTACGTCCCTCTTAGTGTAAAGGTCTTTAGAACTGGTTGCTATATGTTTGACTTGTACGTCCCTCTTAGTGTAAAGGTCTTTAGAACTGGTTGCTATATGTTTGACTTGTACGTCCCTCTTAGTGTAAAGGTCTTTAGAACTGGTTGCTATATGTTTGACTTGTACGTCCCTCTTAGTGTAAAGGTCTTTAGAACTGGTTGCTATATGTTTGACTTGTACGTCCCTCTTAGTGTAAAGGTCTTTAGAACTGGTTGCTATATGTTTGACTTGTACGTCCCTCTTAGTGTAAAGGTCTTTAGAACTGGTTGCTATATGTTTGACTTGTACGTCCCTCTTAGTGTAAAGGTCTTTAGAACTGGTTGCTATATGTTTGACTTGTACGTCCCTCTTAGTGTAAAGGTCTTTAGAACTGGTTGCTATATGTTTGACTTGTACGTCCCTCTTAGTGTAAAGGTCTTTAGAACTGGTTGCTATATGTTTGACTTGTACGTCCCTCTTAGTGTAAAGGTCTTTAGAACTGGTTGCTATATGTTTGACTTGTACGTCCTGAACTGGTTGCTATATGTTTGACTTGTACGTCCTGAACTGGTTGCTATATGTTTGACTTGTACGTCCTGAACTGGTTGCTATATGTTTGACTTGTACGTCCCTCTTAGTGTAAAGGTCTTTAGAACTGGTTGCTATATGTTTGACTTGTACGTCCTGAACTGGTTGCTATATGTTTGACTTGTACGTCCTGAACTGGTTGCTATATGTTTGACTTGTACGTCCTGAACTGGTTGCTATATGTTTGACTTGTACGTCCTGAACTGGTTGCTATATGTTTGACTTGTACGTCCTGAACTGGTTGCTATATGTTTGACTTGTACGTCCTGAACTGGTTGCTATATGTTTGACTTGTACGTCCTGAACTGGTTGCTATATGTTTGACTTGTACGTCCCTCTTAGTGTAAAGTAAAAAACCACGACCTCCTATCTGCCTAAGAATGAAGAAGAGATTCATTTATTTGCAGATACGCAGCGCATCTTCCTCATTCGAAGACAAGCGATGCGAGTGGTCGAACGAGCGCGGCGAGCATCGACTCGGCTAATAGGTAAGACATTTTGGCTGTCTCGTTCAGGCGAGACTCATTTTTTGGTTAGTTTCAGAAAACTTTTCAACATTTCTGGGTGACGATTCTATACTCTTACGAGTTTTTGAAGTTACCAAAACTTCAAGGGACATATTATATTCCGGTATTGCTTTCCATTTATTGGAAGAATCTGGGAAAGGAAAATTGAAGAGTTTTTGTTGATATCGTCTTAAATACTCTAATATGAAAAATAATCATGACAGCGGGAATAAACTCTGAGGACAAGCACTAGAAGAGGCTTGAAGGGCGTTTGGGAGAAGAACTAACACCTTTTGATGTGACGAATCACCTCATTTTATGAGAGAGTTCGAAGAAAACTCTGGCAAGAGAAGCCTCGGGATCAATCTTTTGATTACTTCCTGTTTCTTGACTAGAATGGTTCCTATGACCAGATCACAGGAGCGTTTTCGGAGGATCATGACATGTATTGACGTGTAAGTATGATTATCACGGGTTGCGAGATTCAGTTTGAGATAGCTAAAGAGAAAAGGTAACCGGAGAGAGACCAAAAGAGATACAGAGATGAAAGACAAACTGAAGTTGAGGAATGATAGGAAATTGATGAAACATCATGAATGAGAAAGAGGTACAGGGAGAGGTATAGAGAGAGAACCAAGTGAAGAGAGAAAGAGAGAGATAGAGGGAGAGAGAGATAAAGAGAGAGAGGAAGAGAGAAAAAGAGAGGGAATTGAGGAAAATAGAAGAGGGGGTCATGATAGAGATAGGGATGAAAAATGGAAAAAATTCATCACGAGAGGGAGCTTAAGAAAAATACAAAAAGAAGTACTGAGAGAGAAAGAAATAAATATACGGGAACAAAAAAGGGTGAGTAGGAGAGAGAGAGAGAGAGAGAAAGAGAGAGAGAGAGAAATAGAGAGAGAGAGAGAGAGAGAAAGAGAGAGAGAGAGAAATAGAGAGAGAAAGAGATGAAAGAAGCCAATGGAAATAGTATGGGGCTCGGAAACAACTGTTCTAAATCATCTGTTTCAAATGTAAAGCCGTGGTTAGAGCGTAAAAGAAAGCAATAACTCTGTGGATTTACTTCGGTTCATTCTTTCCTTCCACTTTGATCCCAATTTGACTAGAAATGGTGATTTATGTCATACAGAATATTGTAAAATATGCAAGATGAAAGTTTTTATAAAACATTATCAAATTCGTTGTTTCATATCCATATTTTTATAAATTTTCATCTGAAAAATTCAAAATTTTGTAAATTTGTGTGTATTCATATCATACTTTAGATTGCATTCTCTTTGGTCAATGGTAGTTTTTTTTCTTCAAAGTTTTTCCCTGTCACTAACCTTGCAAGATTTGCAGTCTTGATTAATGTTTTCCACATTTTTTAAGCCTATGTCTCACTCTTCAAATTTCTATCTATTTATCTCTCTCTTCCTCTGTCTCTCTGACTCTCTCTCTCTATTCCCTTCTCTCTTTTGTTCTGTTCTATTCTTTATCTCTTTTTCTCGCTTTGTCTAATTCCGCCTTTCTCTAATTTACCCTTAGTCTTATCTACTTGTCTTTCTTCTTTTCTGTCGGCTGTTTATCAGAAAAGAAAGAGTCGGAAAGACGGAATATGCTGAACCTCAATAAGATGTTGCCATCAGAAAAAATAGAGAGCACCAAAGAAAACCATAGAGAAGGAAAAAGAAATTGAGAGAGAGAGAGAGAGAGAGAGAGAGAGAGAGAGAGAGAGAGAGAGAGATAAGTTATTTTGAATAGAGAGAGAAATAAGAGGAGGTTAAGAGGGATATGGCTTATGATAGACTTCTGTTGCCTCGAATACCTGCTCCTCTTAACATCAAAGTATCTTGCTACCTCTCTCTGTTTCTCTGCTATGTCCACATTCTCTGCTATTAATATGCCGACTCTTTCTCTGCTGCTCCCAATCTGATAGTCTCTCTTAATCAAAATCACTCGGATTCTTCTTCCTTGCTTCCGTTACATTCTGCTAGACTTCGCGTTTCTATCAACGCTTGCAAAAGGTGTTTCTTTTGTTGAAATTTTTACGTTTATATATTGGATCGGAGACCTTTTAGTTGTTTTATTGGTTGAAAACTTATGTTGATAATGTCTTGGGCACCTTTCTTGTGGTTCTCCAGTCAGTATTAGAGGTATGAGTACCGCACTTCTCCAGTCAGTATTAGAGGTATGAGTACCGCACTTCAGAGCGGGTGGAATGTAAAATATTTTGAAACTGTAAATACTCTAGAAAAAAAAGAGCAACGACGCTATGAAACCTATCAACATCTTTGACTGTTTCACTTTCGACACCTGGAGGTGATTAGTTTTTGATACTTCATGTCTTCAACATGGAAATGAAGCGTTTGAATGGAATATGATTCAGTAGAATTTGGTATAAGATTAATAAAAGCCCACAATTCATATGTATATTATATAAGCACATTTGTTTGTTGTGTTCTTAATTTTTCAGGAAAGTTTTCTCTTAATAACTGTGGAAAACAGCTTTGAAGCCCCTATGAATTGATTTTTTAAAGTCAAGTTCTTTTTTTCCGTGAGTTAGCAAGAATTCACATTTTCTATTTTGTACTGATTAACTTATTTTTAAAATTCCTCTGACCTATCCAGTACGGAAATGTTCACAGTATTAACATAAATCTTACTTCACCTACTGCTATATGCAATACTAGGAGAAACAATTCGTTATACAAACTAGGTTAGATCTGTTTCTTTGTGGTTCTCTGTAAATACCTTTAACTTTTCTTTGTCAATACATTGATTAATTATTTTAAATACTTAAAACACTCTGTGTCAGTTATCCGTTGACATGCCTATAAATATGCAACATGTACAACTCTTTCCAAGGAAGCGCGTGTCCTGCCGCGAGGCAAGAATATGAACTGGGAAGATTTTTCTTAATATCATTATTATTAAATTTATTAATTGTTTTAAATCGCTCGTCTCTTCATCGCGTAATCTTTTTAGTTATATCCACTTCTTAGCGACTTGGTATGTTTTGTTTTAGTACCGCAAAAACTTCTTCTGAGGGAGCCTTCTTGTTCTGTTGGGCATTCTCTTCCCTCTCGTCCACCCCTTCCTACCCCTATGTTTTTGGAGACCCGCCCATGGCGCACCATGCCAAGGCCGACCGTGGCGACCGCCTTCGCTTCTCCCGCCGCCAGCAACGCGGTTTATGTTCAGCGCAGTAATAGCGCGAAACGGTGAGAAAAGCATAAAAACAGTGAGGACCGTTAAAGAGTTTAAAAAACACAAACCTAGAACTGTATGACGTTTGAACTCGTTGGCGATACACGTTTGAACTCGTTGGCGATACACGTTTGAACTCGTTGGCGATACACGTTTGAACTCGTTGGCGATACACGTTTGAACTCGTTGGCTATACAGTCCACTGGCATTTTTTTCAGAACTTGATAAATCCGCTGTTAATAGTGTTTTTTTCTCGTTCTTTTTTAAACATAATGTCATCCATAATTCATCCAGAACTAGAAAATTACCCTTCAAGGAAATAAAATTATAGAAGGCTGCGAAAAAGACAAAGCGCTCGGATATTGAAAATTTTCTTAGTTTTGTTAAACATAAGTTAATCATCTACGGAGTATCCCAAATCTTCCATCAAACACGGAGCGAGAGGAAAATTAAAGTTTTACTTGTTGAAATTAATCTCCTAAAACGGAAAGTTTTGTATAAAAAAAACTTGTTGTTTTCTTCAAGGATAGAAGTACCTAGAATTGAGATGTAATCCAAATTGTTTTAAAATATCTAGAACAATACATATATATATAGATATATATATGTATATACAGGGTGCGTAAGAAGTATTGTAACACGGATATTGATCCATATCTTGGTTTTCATAAAAGCTATGAAATGAAAGTTAACAGGTTTTATTCATAGCACCGGTATGTACGATGTGTATAAAATTCATTCGAATCGGCTTCCATGTTCATGAATGACAGCACGAAGTCTGCCTTGGTACTGGTCGACGCATGCGCGCAAGTACTGCGGAGAGAGAGAGTCCCAGTACTTCTTGAGATCGGCTTTGAGGGAATCGAAACTTCGTTGGGCGGTAGCACACACTTTGGCTTGCATTTCGTCCCAGATCGCGTAATCTAGCGGGTTCAGATCGGGTGACGACGCGGGCCATTCTTCATTTGCGATGAAGGCGGGTAGCGAGAGTTCGCACCACTCTTGAACGGTTTTGGCAGTGTGTGAAGCTCCGTCCTGCTGAAAGACGTAATGTCCTCCGTTGAAGTGGGCATCTGCCCAGGGTTTCAGAGCATCTTGGAGGATGGTTTTTAGGTAGACGTGACGGTCGACCTTGACGTGGGGCTCGATGAAGACGAGTGGAGTTTTGCCGCTGGAGCAGATCGCTCCCCAGACCATCACCTGCGATGGATGTTGTGTCCGGTTCACGATTCCGCCTCCAAGGTCTGCCAGCGTAGGTGTCTTAGCCAATACGCGCACATTCTGGCTGTTGAAGGCAGCTTCAACGGTGAAAAGCTTCTCGTCGCTGAAGATGGTGCAGTGCATCTCACCCTGGCGCGCATGCGTCGACCAGTACCAAGGCAGACTTCGTGCTGTCATTCGTGAACATGGAAGCCGATTCGAATGAATTTTATACACATCGTACAAACCGGTGCTATGAATAAAACATGTTAATTTTCATTTTAAAGCTTTTATGAAAACCAATATATGGATCAATATCCGTGTTACAATACTTCTTACGCACCCTGTATATATATATAGATTAGATTGTTAAAATAAGGCCAAAATTCAAACTTTTTCGCTCTAAAAGATTCCATTAGTTGTTTCTACAAACTGAATCATTTGAACTCAAACACATTTTCTTCTTCTATTTAGCCTATACGTACTTAAATAAAACAGAAACTTGTATCTGGTTAGCGTACATTGCTTTTAGCATTGAGACAGCTCTTTGTAGTTATGACAATAAAGCTAGATCAGAGTTTTCGCTTGTAGAGAAATATAAAAAATACATGAGCATTCTGCAAGAAACGAAAAAAATAGTGTGGATAATTGAAGACAAATCTTGCGAGAGAGAGAGGGAGAGAAAGAGAGAGAGAAAAATGGAGAATGAGAGAGAGAGAGAGAGCGAGAGAGAGAAGTAGAGAGAAGTGAAAGATGAGTTAAAAGGCAGAATCAAAGTTAGCTGAGTCCCTTAGTCTTGATCTGAAGCAGCAGTGAGTTACACTGAGCTTACTAGATCCGTCTTTCTTTTCTCTCTCTCTCTCTTTCTCTCTCTCTTCATCTCTCTTTTCCTCTCTATCTCTTTCTCTATCTTTTCTCTCTTTCTCTTTCTCTCTCTTCTTATCTTCGCTCTCTTCTCTTTAGCTTAGCTCTCTAGTGCCTAGGCTTTTCTTTAACTCTTTCATTAATTCAGTATCAGAATTTAAGTTGCTAACTATTATTCTCCTTGCTTTTCTTGCCATATCTTCATCTTTTGTTTCTGTTCCCTTCAACTATGCAGGTCCCTGTCTTCATTCTCTCACTCTCTCACTCTTTCTCTATCTCTCCATCCCTCTTATTCTGTCTTTCTATACCTCGCAATCTCTACCTCTGTCTCTCTTTCTCTCTCCTTTTTTCTATTTTAACTCTATCTCTCTCTCTCTCTCTCTCTCTCTCTCTCTCTCTCTCTCTCTCTCTCTCTCTCTCTTTTCCAATACCAAGAATAAGAACATAGTCGCTGGGATGCCTTCTGGCACCTTACGAGCTGTGCCATGGTTGATGACACTAGTAAATATGTTTCCCTTTCGAGTTCGATTTATCATCAAACTCTGACTATGTTTCTCCTTTTTGACTTTTCGACACTAATTTTTTTACCATTTTGAAGCTTTGACTCTGCTTTTAAGAGGAAAAACACCGGGGCTGAATATACGTCGATGCGATAGCGAGAGAAGTATTTCGTAGGAGATCCGCAAGTTTTCTCGAGAATTTCATGAGAGTGAAGATTAGTTAGGTGCTGTGGAGATGAAACCTAGGTTTTCGTGCTAAGAAACACTCATTTTGTAGAAGGCTTTGGTCTGCTTTCTAATTATGTAATTCAGCTGGAAGAAACCACGATGTTAATTTTGGCCTAAATCGCAACTGAAAGGTGCGCAATTTTTTGTAGCAATTTTAACACTGCAGATTAAGATCTAAATACCGTCGCTTTGGTTGGTTCCTAAGACGATCGTGAAGCTCTCTTTTAGATATATATGACCTCATCAACGAATAATTTTCAGAAACAAATGGCTAAGAAGATGGACAAGATGGGATTAGAAACGGTTGTGACGCAATACTATGGTAAATTAAACTTCAAAAGACAGAAAAATAGCTTTCAGCTTTTAAAAATTTTGATCCTCTCAGGTTTTTTTCTGAAGTTTATCCATCAAGAAAACAAGGCTTAGGAGCCACGACACGAACATGACACGAACCTTTCACATAATACTATGGCATGGATAAGCGATATATTCTCGGTAGAATAGCGGTAATGCGCTGACTACCGGTAAAAGAGAAAAGTTGGGTTCGATCCCGCCTCCGGAACTATTTTTGTACATCTGATGAGAACCGAAGACTATTTTTACACATCGTAAGTGAATCCTTATCCTTTCTGGTGCCAGAAGGGGATATCGCCTATACTTATTCCAAGCTCTCTTATCAACCCGGAGAGCTTCTTATCAGTTATCCGTCACGGCTTGGGCGATATTCCGTTACCGCTTCAGCGACATTTGCGTGACTGAAGTCATTTGACTTCATGTGATTCTAATCCTGCGGGGTCAAGAAATTACAACGCAGAGCGCACAAATCGGAAGGGTTCAGACATATCCCTGGCATACATGTGTTCGCTATTAACAGAGGGATTGAAAACGCTGTCTTTATCTCACTTCCTCTTGCTCTCTCTGTCTCTATTAGTCTTTTTCTGTCTTACTTCATCTCTTACTTTCTCTTCTTTCTTCTCTCTCTTTCTTTATCCTTTTCTCTCTTTCTCTGGCTCTCTCTTTTTCTCTATCTCCCTCGTTCTCCTTTACACGTTCTCTTTTATCCTCTATCTCTCTATTCCTATTCTTCATTCTTTTACACCTTTACTTTTCTCTTTTGGTTTGTTTTCTCTCGTCATCTCTTTCATCTACTTCTTCCGCTGTCTCTCATCATCTCTTTCATCTACTTCTTCCGCTGTGTTCATAAACTTTTCCCTATACATATGTACATGCATAATCAAGGTCTTTATATTTGAAGATGATATTATTGAAAATTGTTTCTATAAATGAACTCGAAATCTGCTCCTCTTAATAATAATCAAAATCAGAAAGGCGAATGAACACTTGACATTGAATACTTCCAAAATTTTCAGTGAATTCTTCTTAAAACTTCACTAATAGAAAAAAATCTTAGGCGATTATTTTACTGAGGTAATTTTTTCTGTGTAGTTTACCCTGGAAGTAAAGTATTAGAATTCGTTCCGAAATAGATTCGTTGCAATTTTTTTAATTAAAAGCTTTCGTGGACTGAATAGACAAGACTAGCTGAAAGAATATGTACTTTTTTTAACAAAAAATAAGAATTTATATGAATCTGAAATGAAAGTGAGAAAGAATCTGCAAACAAAAATAAAAACAAAAACAAAAAAGTTAAAAAAATCAATAAAAATATTTCAAAAACTACATATCAAATGCGAAAATAAAAATGAACAATCTTTCGATACATGTATCCTGTTCAGCCCTTGAGCTGTGAAGTGTTTCAGCGGAACGTTGACTACGGCTTCGAAACAGCTCGAAGACATGATCGATCAAGCACGTCATCGACATCAAGCACACAGGAATAGGTTCAAAGAGGTGAAATATCGAGACAGGGTAGGTCACATTCAAAAAAAGTAAACATTTGATTTTAAAAATTCCTCCAAATCCTGTGAATAAAATACCAGGAAAATTTATTCCCTGCTCAATTAAATTAAGAAAAAAATTAGAGTTCTGTCATGGAACTCGAACTCAAAATCATTCGATTGACGAAATGATTTTACTACTCAATCGCTGGGCCATACTTTCAAGAATGAATATTAACTTTTTGAGGCAATTGACTACTTGGACAATATATTCGAAGATCTCAAGAAAGAGTGTGACACCTCGGTGAACACACCCGCCAACAGCTACACGGCCAATGTCAGAGCTTTTTTGCCGACTCACTCTTAACTAACAACTTAACTAACAACTCAAAAAAGTAACTGAAGTTTTCAAAACTCACCGGGCCAATGGGTTGATTGAATAAACATGACTTCTGATTGGAAAACCTCTTGTTTTCATATAATTATGCTTTAACTAGGATGCAAAAATGTTTTTGTCAAATTTTTTTTGACAAACATGGTATAATTAGGCTCTAAGGACATTTCGGAAAGTGAGTAACAACTTCATTGTGGGAGACTATGTAAAGGTCTAAGAGCACTTCATAACCACTCTGTTAAGGTATCTCCGGTTGCATTCAATGATCAGCGACGCCGCAAGAGCGAGATCATCGAGTCGGAGCTGCCTGTGCAAGGCTCCGTCGCGGCTGCCAAAAACGCACTTTTCCAGCAGACGGCCTCCAGTTACCGAGTGCAGCCAAAGCCGCAGCATGAGGCTGCGGTTAACAAGCAGAATGGTTTAAACGCGAACATCGGGTCAGCAAAACTCTCTGTTTGGCCAATTATCAGGGACGTTTAAGCCGTGTTTATTCCACTTTGACTGTTTCTCAGAATTTCTAGCGGTTTCTTGTTTGAAGTTCTGGCAGATCATCTTCGAGCAATTGCGGAAATACTTATGAAAATCTCAACATCAAAAGCTAATTGTTTGGCCAGGCCTGGTTGGCTTTGAAAGCGCTAGAATCCGAATTTTCCGCTACAGGTTACCAGTTTGACCACTTCATTTCTAGATGTAACACAAAAAATTCATATTGCTTGCATCTCGATACAAAGTAAACAGTAAATCTCTCAAAAGCTAATAATCGTCAAAAAATGAAAGAATAACCTGAGGGGACGAGAGAGGGAAGGGGTTTTTACCTAAGCAAAAGGGTGGAGAGAAGGGGGGCCCTACATAGGCAAAAGGGGCGCCCTATGGAGAAGATTTGATTGGTGGTGATGATCAGTTAGGCGGGTCACAGTTTAAGTTTGAGTGTCAGAAAGAAGCTCCAAAATGGGTATCAAACCTAGAATCAGCCCCTTCCCTCTCCCTAGGGTCCCCCTTTTCCTATGTAGTCCCCCCTTTCCTTTGAGACCCCCTTCGCCCTTTCGCTTTGGTAGGACCCCATCCCTTTCCCCTCCCTTTTGCTGATATTAACTACCTCCCCTCCCCACCCATCCCTTTCTCTGAAATCTTACGATTTAGGCTTTTTCAGTTGTGTAGAGAACTTCTCGGCATCGTAAAATGAATTTACAAGGTATTTTCATTTGTGAAAATTTTTTCTCTTACTTTTTCAAAAAAGTTTTGTTCTTCTAGAAAAAGAATCCCTGATTGTGGAAATGTCCATGAGTGAAGAAAAAAAGAAGTAAACCTTAGGGTTTAAAGCCAACCAGGCCTGGCCAAAGAAGTAAACCTTAGGGTTTAAAGCCAACCAGGCCTGGCCAAAGAAGTAAACCTTAGGGTTTAAAGCCAACCAGGCCTGGCCAATTAAAACGCAGAATTAAAACCACTTTTACTTCAACAAAATCGCGATGGACGCAAATCTAGTGCATATGACAGCTTTTGGAACATTTATAACTTCGGCTTATATTTTTCATATTATAGTTTTTTCATATGTTTACTCTGAATAAGTTATGAAGGTGATAAAAAGTTAGTTTAAATAATAAGAAACAAAAAAGTCTAAAACAAATACTATTTGGTGTACGAAAAATGAGTTGACCTTTGCTGAGAATCTTTGTAATTTTTTTCTCGGATTCTCTTCTTCATAAAATCAAGCCTTAGTTATTGATCAAATTTGTTTTGCGAACCGTACATAACAAATATTATTGATTGCAAAAATTCAAGAAGGATCTAATGAATGGAAGCACCAGAGAGAGTGAAAAATTATTGATTGAGTGAGTGAAAGAGTCAAGAATCGTGCGATTACAGAAGAGTCGGACTGAAAGAAGCTCCAACACAAACGAGTTCGCTGCCGAATCGGTCACAGCGACATCGACCGGTCCAGGCGAGTTCTTCTAGCGATGATTTTGAAAGCGAAACCAAAAAACTGGGAAAACGGGGTCTGAAAATTTATTGAAAAATGGTCGAAAAGATATTTCGATGGATTTTTCTATAAAAAAAACAACCTAAAGTAGTTCTTTGAACTACGTTGTTAACACTGTCATCAGTATTTTTCCTGTGGTACTTATAAAAATTTTTAAAATTGGAAAATAAAATTTTTTTGTTCAGAAACCATACTCAAAATATGATATTTCAGCCACCTTCTCCTGTGGAGCAGACAATCAATCGACCCGGCCGGCCCTCTCCAGAGGTCAGCTTCTGCTTTTCCAACGAGTCATACTTGACTAATCAAAATTGTGCAGCATTGAATCTAACCTTCAAGTATATTAGCAACCTTAAACAGCCTCCAAAAACTTTTTTGAACTGAAGAGTGAAAAAAATTCAATTCAAGTAATGTTTTCGCTCAATGGACTGGCAAATTCAGGATTTACTTGAAAAATCATATTATGGGAACTTAATTATCTAATATTGTACTAATTATCTAATATTGTACTAATTATCTAATATTGTACTAATTATCTAATATTGTACTAATTATCTAATATTGTACTACATCCCCTTTGATGTATTAATTATATGCAAACAATTCCGGGAATCACAAACAAAAAGGTTCAGCCATCTTAATTATTTTCTTTTCTCATCTAACTCGATTTCATCCTTGTGGCGTGTTTTTCAAAACTGCATTTAGAGATGTTTCCCACAATCTAGGTTTATTATACAAAAATTCAAACCATAAGACTTTCTGACGCCCGTACACGAACGGAAATTTTTTTGTTATAAGAGTAATAGGTAATTTGTTGGATTAACCTTTTGAGTAAGCTTGATGTTAGCGAAAATTTTATAGATTGTGAGCTTCCCGATTCTCAAACCCAACTATGACGCTCTAGGTGTATCTTTGGTCCTTATATTGTCATTCACGGTGAAACTACCAAATTTCTCACGTGTCACCGAGGAAAGCCTTACCACGCGTCATTGGAGGGATAAGCGCGTGGTTTTTAGTACCTCAGTACATAACTCTAGTTATTGCCCTTTTCGATTTCTCTCTGTCCTTAATCTCTCTGTCTCTCTTTTTTACACTATTTTTTTCGAAAAAAAGAAAAGAAATGGGATAGCGTATTTTCTTCTCAAAAACGCCTACTGTCAGCTGGCTCAGAGGACTAGCTGAGGTTTCTTCTTCCTTAAAATTAAACTCAACTTTTACTTCGATCGATCAAAGCTTGCCTTGCTATTTTGACAACTTTCTCACCTTTTCCAGTGCTCTCTATCTCTTTTCTTCTTTTTACGAGCTCTCTCATCTCTTTTCCTCTTTTCTCTCACGGCTCAAAAAGCTTTCCTCTGCTTCTCTGACCGCTCCTTTAACTAAATTTGTGTCCTTTTCTCGCTGCTTTTCTATCTTTTGTCTATCAATAAAGTATTCTTTCTCTTCTCATAGTCTTTTTCCTCTTTTTATCCCCTTTCTGTTTCCTCTGAAGCTTTCACAAAAGTACCCTGAGAAGTCATCCGAGCGACTCTTGGTTTTCCATCCGCAGAATACTTCCTTCTCCCTTTCCCCGTCGTTATCGGAATACTTGGGATAGAATAACTAAGTATTTTGACGAGTTAGTTTTCTTCTTTGGGTTGGTCTACACTTTCTCAGGATTATAGAGGGCCTGAAAAAACAACTCGGTAGCCTTTTACTCGAGTTCGCAGAGTTCAGCTGAACAAAGGTCCAACTTTCATAGCTCGAAATCTTTTGTAGGATTCTATCATTCAAGTTTTCTCTTTTTTGATATCGATTCCGTTTTCTGCGCCACCGTAATACTCAGGTGTCTTGTCAGGTCGCCGTTTCGGAGACGTTTGTACTCCCGAAAAAGCAGGACAAGCTGGACTTCACACGTCGCTGGCTCGCAGATGACCTCGGGTCATTCGCGAAGCAGCCACCTCCGCCTTTGCTGGTCGGCCCGGAGTCGGTAAGGAGAATTGTTTTGAAGGGAAAATTGTGTATCATATAATTGATTGAATGTTAATGTTGATGAGTGAATGAAATAACCAATTAACTAATTGATGAATCTATGATCAATGAACTTAAAAAATGACTCCTGGCGGTCATGTTTTAGTTTTTTTTACATATGTAAAACTGGTAATACGAACAGTTATAAGCATGACCTACCGTAATTTTTTATGATCTACCGTAAGTTTCAATGCGACGATTTCCGTAACTTTGTTTTCACAATTTACTAGTACTGATAACAGTCTATCTACACCGACATCGACGAGAACTCGCTCGGGTCGTGCTCCGCGGAAGTCGCCGCGATAAACGAAAGCAAGCGTTCCAGGTCCAAATCAAAAACAAGTTATAGTTTATAAAATGAATGAAGTTCTCAATCGGTGGGTTCTTCAGTCAGAAACTTGTAACTCTCTGAGTTAGCAAGCGAGATATAAATGTTATCGAATGAATTACATATTTTTTCGGATGATATGAGTATAAACTCTAAATACAAGTTTATCTAGTTTTATCTTTCGTCTCATAGATAGAAGGCGCCAAGAGTCATGCGATTCACCGAAAATCTAGCAATAACTGAAGTTTTTATACAGCACGAACGAGATAATTTAGAATGTAAAGAAACGGGAAGACAAAATATCGTTTAAGCTATCTAAATGTCCAAATCCTGCGAGAAACTGAACATAGTATACATTCAGTCCCTTTTTCCGGCGGAATTAAGTTTTACTTAAAAAAATGTTATTGTCGTCTTTCTTTTATCATTCTTATCTAGAATATATCCACAGAATATATCCATAATATATTCTAGAATACACAACTTGTATTGAATGAATACGCCCGCAAGTCATAGTTCCTTATCTGTAATTTTGAACTGCTTATGTGTAACGGTTTTTC
The DNA here is from genome assembly GCA_964056735.1 of Allodiplogaster pararmata. NCBI lineage: Eukaryota > Metazoa > Nematoda > Chromadorea > Rhabditida > Diplogasteridae > Allodiplogaster > Allodiplogaster pararmata. The sequence continues at coordinate 26,685,705 of OZ057407.1, forward strand.
ATCACTCATAATTGTACACTATTTTTCAAAATCACCTTTTTCAACCATAATCTCACTTTATGTAACACCAATCTTCACTCAGGGGAAGGGCAAAATTTATTAGACTTGAATACAGTGTTTTCAAAGTTTAAATATGTTTTCATTGTTCAGAAAGTCAAAAGCATCGGAGAAAAAGGCAGAGAAGATGTATCAGGAGTCCAAAAAGCATTCAAGCAGAGAGGCAGATAAGAAGGCCATGCCCTACCGTCCGCAACCATTGTACGGGGTGCCGCCCAATATCAGCAATGGAGCTGGGTAGGGTAACTCTTATTTTGTTGATGAATCTGTAACAGCGATTGAAAAATATCACAAAAATCTTCAACTTCTTTATCTCTTTCTTTCAATGGTTTCTTCTTTTTCTCTGTCACACACTCTTTGTCTCTCTCTGTCTCTCTCTGTCTCTCTGTCTCTCTTTCCTTCTCTCTCCATATCTCTCGCTTTCTCTTTCACTCCTTCTTTATCTGTCTCTCTTTCTCTCTCTTTTTATATATTATACATATATCTCTCATTATATTTCCTGCATTGGCTTTCCGTTAAGACTGTTCAAAAAATACGTCATAGTACAGCAATGGATAGAAACCGATTTACCAATAAATTACAGAACTTGTTTGGATGAAGATACATTGTTTACAGAAGTCGTTTCCCTACGGACTCGGAAAGGCTGCAAGCGCCAGCGGCGCATCTCTCTCGAGTGGCTTCTTCCGACCGACTTTCAGAGCGCTTGCAAGCCGGACAAGTCAGCGAACACTGGCGCGCTGGTTCTCAGGTCAGGTTCAACCAGACGCTGAACTTTTTTCAAGAGCAAAAAAAGGTAAACTAAAAACCTAAAGGTAAGATATATCACATTTCCTAGGAGTTATCACCAGCCGTGGATGCTTAGATAAAAGGTGAAATAGCATTGTGTGTGATATTTACTGTCTACCCGTTAGAAATGGAACAGTGTTATTTACTCGTATTTCTATAATAAGAGACCCGGGATTTTTTGCTACTCTGTTTTATATTGTTCACACGAAGTTCACTCGTCGTGATTCTCTTCGGAATCCCTTAATTTTTTCGTGGCTGAAAGCGGTTGACTCACTCTTGATTTTTTCGTCCAGAGTAAAGGATTCTAGTTTCTACTAGGAATTGGACACCTTGAGGCCGTAAAGTCAAAACCATTATCGACACTCTAGTCTGAATTCTACGTTCTCATCCTAAACATCAAAGAAGGAACGAATAGTCATATGAATTCATTCGACTAAATAGCGCTTCATGTTCCATGACATCGAGAATGAAGCGTTTGAATTGAATTGAACTTGTCTTGATATACAACCTAATTTCTATGAATAAACAACTAAAGCGTTTTAAACAAGTTTGTAGCGCCTGTTAAGAATATTATTTATTGTAAATAGTAACAAGGAAAGTTCCTGAGCGTAGAGTTACTCTGTAATTTTCTTGCCAGGAGCCCTACCAAACACTAGCCTCTGCTCGCTCCGATGATGCAGCACGGCCATCCCCTTCATCCGCGTTCCAGAACGTCCTCGCACCCCGAACCAATCTACGGGGCTCCCTTCGCTCCTTGCCGGATTCTGGAATCGTTTTCAACAATCTCGCGCAAAACTTTCCGACGGCGCAAAGGAACGACGCCGCGAACAATAGAGGTACCTTTAAGTTCCTTTTTTTGTTGCGGATATGCTGATGGGTAAGAGGTGCCATTGTACTGAAGTAATGTATATGAAAAACATGTTCAACAAGTTGCTATAGTTGCTTTGGCAATATCTTATGCTTATTTTACCAATGTAGTAATTTGTTTGAGAATAATACTGAATTAGCGAATACTATTTCTTCTCTTCATCAAACTGATGGTTATTTTTTAAAATAATTTTTTAGTAGTCAAGAACCCAGTAGTAAAGCATTCCGTTCGGTAATTTATTCATATTGACTGAAAGAACAGTTGCCTGCAGCAATCTTGAGCTGCCTGCAGCAATCTTGGGCTTTCATTGTTCCCGAGTCCTTTTCTGTGAATTCGCTGAACTAAGTATACATTTAATGACCTTTTCATTGGATAGTACTCTAAAACCAGCCTGGCGAGTATACTGAATTCAAAATTTTGTTCAAATCGTGCTTGTAAGGTGGCCCAAGCGGACATGCGTTCTACCCCGAGAACGCCTACCAAAAAAACCCCGCTTATCCCGGAACTTTTACGAAGAATGACCCCGGGATGACGATAGACGCTCTGGTCGCGGAACTAGAACTCAACACGGAACAGGTTATCAGATCAATATGAATCGAAGTTTTTGTATTGTTGTTTTTTCAAGCTGTTCTACATATATGCGGAAAAGAGTTTTTGAGATTTTTCTCGAACCCTGATTTTTCTTGGGTTTTTCAAAAAAAATATTCAGATCTGATTCGTAACCGTTTTTAGTGATTTGATTGATAACCGTTAATGATTCGTAATCGTTTCAAAAAAATTTTAAACATGTATCGTCTTCATAAATTCTTGTGAAATATTTTCATAGTAATTAGAAAACTTACGAAACAAATTGATAACGTTAACTTAGTACTTAATGAATGCATCAATGCCAGGGTCCGGGAAGAGTATCAAGTCCATTTTCAGTACCCCACCGTCTCGACAGCAGAGAAGCGACGCTCGTTTCCAACTTCTATCGCCTCGTCAACGAGTGTGATGCGAGGCCGTGGACGAGCCGACCTCGAGCCGCAGCCGCACAATCGACAGCAGGCTCGTATGGTGATGCCCGCAACGGTCGCTGCTCCTCAACCTCTTCAACGGGGGTAATTAATCTGGAAAGATTCAACGAGAACACTTCAACATACACAGGGTATAAAAATATAAAGAGAGTCGGCAACAGTGACTTTTCCCTGGAGAGTTTTGGTAGATCGTTTTGGTAGATCGCTTAGTGTTTTTCGTCTTCTTTTCGAGCTTTGAGTGTTGAAATTTAAATTTAACTCGATTAAGAAAGCCTATGCGATGCAGTCATTTTGGTGTGTGATGCGTTAGAAGGACAATCTATGGCATTTGGAAAACATGAAAAAACCCTGGGGATTTTTTCTTGACTTTCAGGAATTGAAAATCAAAACCGCGTGAAAAAAGCATTTATTTTCGTTGAAAGCCTTGATTTGTACAGTTTCCTGTCGAATGTGAATCGTCAAGCTCCGCCGCTCGGCAATCAAGCACCGCCTCATGCTGGGACAGCGAATCTCGCCTCCAGTCGGAATGCGACCACCCAACAGCAATCAAGATACAAGATTTCACCGGCCACAGAGCGGACGAAAGGTAAGGCTGTTATGATAAGATGCCAGCTATAAGAGAAGTGAAGCAGCTGTGAGACATTAAAACAGAAAAGAGTTTATTGATAGGTAAAAAGGTTAAGTCGCGATAAAAGCACATTTTTTTCACGAAAAAAGATAGTGTGTCAGAGAAAAAGTTAGAGTGAGCGAGTGAGAATAAAGATAGTGAGAAAGAGAGAGAGAGAGAGAGAGAGAGAGAGAGAGAGAGAGAGAGAGAGAGAGAGAGAAGAAAGAAATAGAGAGAGATAAAACACGCAATTTCTGCTTCATGACAAAAGGTTGATGTTTTTGACTTTTTTCAATTCCATAATAAAGAGTAATGTAAAATGCGGAGGACTAAAAACAAAAGGAATTTTCAACAAAAAATAGAGTCAACATTCGAGAGACAATAAGTAGATGCCCGTAGGTTATCGAGGACCGAAATTTTACTTCCGCTACGTTTTTTTTCTGCAGCTGCCAGATATTCGGGCGGAAACAATGGAATGACAGCCCCAGCAACGACGTCCTTAGATGAGGTGACCAATATGCTGAAAGCGGTCGTGGATTTGCCCGATGCTAGAGAAAGGAACAGTGGAGGTTGGGGTACTATAATACCTTGAGAGAGAGAAAGGAACAGTGGAGGTTGGGGTACTATAATACCTTGAGAGAGAGAAAGGAACAGTGGAGGTTGGGGTACTATAATACCTTGAGAGAGAGAAAGAGAAAGAAATGAGAACATAAGAGAGGCAGAAAAAATTGAAAATTTAGGTTTGGATAAGAAGTAAATGAAACAGTAATATTTCATAAAAAGAGTTAAATAATAATATTCAACCAAAATATAGCACAGAAGAGTTAACAAAAACTGCAAAACGTTGAAGCGTAAGCCTGTATTGCCTCAGCTCAAGAGAAAGAGAGAGGGAAAAAGAGAGAACAGGAGAGAGTCAGAGGGAAAGGAAGAGAGAGAGAGAGAGAGAGAGAGAGAGAGAGAAAGAGAGAGAGAGAGAGAGGGATAGAAAGAGAAAGAGTCAAATAAAGGAGTGAAATCGTTGAAGGACCTCCGCCGTTCGCATCCGCTGCCCACCAAAACCTCTCCCAGAATCCTTTCGAAACCATCAATCAGGAACGACTCAATCCTTCCCGAGTAGAAGCCATCCAGAACATGTTCGAACAACGTAAAGGTGAGATGGTCGAATTAAAAAGATTAGCTTCTGAGCTAAAAACAAGGTTCTGATTAAAGTCTAATGTTAATAAATCGTTAATCGATAATCCTCAACGGTGAATTACTTTGCAAGTATAAAATATAAATCGTCTACTTGAAGACAGATAGCCGGGGCAGAAAAATTCTCTCAAAAACCTTCTCCGTTTTCAGAGAGCAGCAAGTAAAAGGCGCTACTTGCCTTGATTGGCGCAATATTTGGTAAAAGTGTGCTCTGTATATATGTGAATAATATAGAGATGATAATTGGATCTCTTCAGACTTCTAAGCTATCTCTTCTAGGCTAGTTTATCGATATGGGCGTTATGAACTTGCTCTTTTGTGCGGTGCCGCTGAGATAGCAGCTTCTGTTCCTTGTACTCGGCTGCGTTGCTGTGTCCCTCCGTGGACTCTGTGTAGAGTCGCATAATCACAGCTGTGTCTTGTCGCTTTCTCTCATACCGTGCAGCTGCGAGTAGAGGCTTTCTGGGTTTTCCGATGATGTACAACTTTGAATTACTTCATTAGCATAGAATATGTAGCTTCAAAGATATACATGGAATAATAAAATGGAAGGAAGAATAAATTGTTAAACACTTATGAATTTTTTTCTAGAGACTTTTTTTGACGGCAGAATTTTTCGAGATCGTAAAAACAGAATCAAAAAGACTCATAATTTTTTGTCCCCCTCGTTGTTTTTTCTTCATTTAAGAGCTTCGAAAATATTCACCATTTTGCATTTTTATACTTCCTGTCTCTTCGAATCAGGTGCAATACCGTTATAATTGTCTAGATAAGGGAAAAAACAGTCTCCTAATGGTCATATATTTCAGGGTCCAAGTGGTCATAAAGATGAAGTTGTTGATCAATGGATGTCAGAATAAGTTTAGACTAAGAAAACTAAACATGTTGAAAAGGAAAAGCCATTTTTGAAGCTGAAGAAATGTAATAACATACTGATCCAATGCTTTTGTCTGGAAAAAAACTTGAATGGTAGCACCGATAATCTCTTGGAGTTAGAAAATATTTATCTTTAAATTTTTTTCACTTCAGGAGTCCATCAATACCCGAAAAAGAATTCTCGCGAGGAAGATAACTATTATGATATCAACGAGTTTCAGCAAATCAAGGTGAGCTTCTACAATCCTATCCAAGTCTTTTTCGGGCTCCGCTTCAAATCTTCTGTATTACCTATGTTTTAGTTAACATCTTAATCGTTTTTTTTTTGTGAGGGTTTAAGTTATTCCATTTCGATCAAAGCTAAACATGTCTCACTATATAGCAATCCGGTACATGAAAATATATAATCTTAGCAACGCCCTTGGCAAGGAATTTTTAACAAAGTACAATAGTTTGTTAAACTTTTATCTGTATCTTCCCTTGTATATGAATGAATGAATGAATGAATGATTGAATGTATATCTTCCATTGTATATGAATGAATGAATGAATGAATGTATATCTTCCCTTGTATATGAATGAATGAATGAATGTATATGAGTTGTTAGGAAGAGAACGACTTCAAACTTTTCGCTTTATACAAGCATTTTCAGCCAATATCATTACCTAAACAAAATGGTGGCGAAGCAGAAATATCAATAAGGATAGGAAAGAGAAACAAAACCAATTTGTAGTTCTTTAAGCCCCGACCCTCTCCCCCACCGCTCCGTTCTCAGCAGACTCAACAGCAATTGCACAGCGACATGGCTCCGACGTTCGCTTATCCCGTCAATCCTCCTCCAACCGCAAGGAATGGTAGGATTCGGTTAATCTGAAGTGGAAGGGAGTGCTAGTGGAGAAGGCTGAAAGAGAGAGAAGCGAGGAAGAACAACAGAATTATATTAAGAACAAGAGTCGGATAATAAGAAAGGAAGAGAGAAATATTAAGGGAGACAAAGAGATGAAAGAGAGGTAAAGAAAGGGAGATGGAGTGAGGAACAGATAGAGAAAGAGAGAAACTCACAGTAGGTCTGACGTCGGTTACATTGTATAGGCTCAGCTGGCTCTTCCCAAAACGGCGGCTACTACTCCTCGAACAGCTCTTGCGCCCACTTGCCATCTACCGGCAGCAGTGGACAACAACAGGCGCCTGGCAGCTCCCAGGTTGAACATTTTCATAGGCTGAACAATTCAAGAGGGTATACCGTAGTTTTCAGTTGGTATGTCGCAGTTCATTGATGAATGGGGGTTAAAACAAAATATTTTGACTTTCAAAACCAAGTAAAAAGAGGGAATATATGTATATGTACATAGCATGGATCGTTTGGACAGTAAAAAAGATACAAAAAGGCGCATCCTTTTCCTACGTAGAAATAAGTCATAGTAAGTCACCAAGACTAAAGCGGAACTAGTTTACCCTGAGAGTCGGTGCACAGTATCTAAAGCAGTAGTCGATAGAGAATGCAAACAGTAGTCATACGGTATTCAATTTCGCAATGGCGTTTGTTAATTTTCAGTCACAGCGTCGGAGTTCTTTCGTAGGACATCAGGTGGAGGATGAAGACGACGGGTTTTACGACAACATCGGCATCGTTAGTTTCAATCTCGTTTTGATGATTCAAAAAAGTGAATTGATGTGTAAATATTTATACATAAGATGTACTATTCAAAAAAATGGTGAAAAATGGAAAAAAAAACCAAAAATGTGAAGGTTAGTAAAACAAATTTGTAGTATGGAACGGGCAACTCATTGGACGACCGACGCTTTTCTCGGGGAAGTGAATTGGGAGAAACAACATCCCTCGCTTCGGGAAGGCTGCCACCAACGAACACTGGGAAGCAGTCGAACCGAATCGGCTCTTTTCTCTCAAGGTCTGGTCTTGTTATACGAGTCTGCTTAGATAGGATTTGAATTTTGTCGAAGTAAATACAAGCTTGTCGGAGTAAAACTTGGTTATATCAGTCGGTCGAGGTAGCACTAGGTTATACCCGATTATCCGAATCAGAACTGTTTCATACAAATCTGCCTGATCATATAATGTAGCATGCTGCCAAGGTTGAGCCGGATAACCCTAATCGATTCCTGAACAAAACTTTTTGAAAACTCTAATGGTTTTAAACCATATTAAATCATTACGAAATGATTATCTTGGTCAGAATGGTAATAATAGAACCGACTTTGTGCTTTAGAAAGCCATAGATCCTAAGATTCATCTGAGAGATATTCTTGCAAAACAAAAAACGAGAATGAAAAACAAAAAAAAAACGAGAATCAATAAAAACACTTAAGTTGGATTTACAAAATTACAGAATTGGTGGTACCCGGAGCGGCTCGAATCTTCAACGTCCTCCAGGTGCAGCGGCGAGTCTCGTCTCCTTGAACAAGGTTAGGCAATTGCCTCTAGTAGATTTTTTCAGATGGAATCCTAGTTTTTTCTAAATAAAAAAGTCGATATCTTCTTTAGCGAAGCTTTTCCGTTTTCAGGTTGCAGTGGAGGCTCCTATTCGACATGTCGGACACTTGACGAAAAGCTCTAGTTTGAGCGATGAGCCTTGGAGCAAGCATGCGATGGAGACGAACATTCCAGCTGGTTAGACAGCCAGACAAGAAGTTTTCTGTCAGATAGAAAGATACAGGGAGTGGGGGAAAGATGGAGAGAAAGGAAGAGAGAGATAGCAAGAAAGGGAGAGAAAGATAGCTTGATGTTCGAACAAGAGATAGAGAAATAGAAAGAGAAAAGGAGAAAGGGTGCTCAGAGAAACATAGGAGAGTTTAATAGAGCAGAGAGAGCGAGAGTGTGAGAGAGATTGTAAGAGAGAGAAAGAGAGAGGGAACTAAAGTAATCATAGAAACATAGGAGAAAGACAGATAGAGAGATCTATGGGGCAGAGAGAAAGGGGGAGAGAGTAATCAGAGAAACATAGAAAAAGAGGGAAAGAAAAGGAAAAGGATATAGGGCTGAATAGATAGCGAAGAAGGTTGGGAGGTAAAAAACCATTCAGTAAATCCAATCGTAATTTGGTCTCTTCCAGTTCGCGATAAGCGGTCTAACCATGCGGGGAGCGGCAGTCTGAGCTCGCGCCTCAAGAACTCTCTCTTTGGTTCCAAGAAGCGCCTGAATTAGCTTTCTTCTGCTCACCCACATGTTGTATTGAAGATCTTGATAAAAATGAATCTCAGTTTTTAGCTAAACTCTCTTCAATTCGAGGGTTCTATTGAGGATTGATAAACTTTCATAGTTCCGATTTTTGAACGAGATTTCAAGGGTCTAAGTAAATTCTCAAACACCCGAGTAGGGGTCCAGGCTATTTAGGATCCTGCTCAACCAAAAAAGTGTTTTCTCTCAGTTTGATTAATTTTCGGTTCCATATTCATAGTCGTTGTGCCTCGGTTTACCTTCCTTAGCTATTTTTTTGTACTCGAGGATAACTGCCTGATGACGATCAGTCAGAATCGTCTTCAGCATCTTTTTAATGGGCCCAGGTTACGGTAATTGAGTTAACAAAAACGCGGGAAACTAAAAAGTTATGAATCATAAACAGTAATCAATTCTAGAATCATTGAAGTATAAATACGCGAAGAACAGAGATAAATGTTTTGTTCAATTTATTGAGAGGTAATATTGAAATAAAATGAAGATATTTAACTTCGCTGACTTATATGTTTAGAAATATCATCGTTTGTTCATCCACTGGAATTTAGACACAACAAAAGTTCATTTTAACCGTTATTAAAATCACAATATGAAAATTTATGTGAGAGCTCACGTTCAAGAACATGAGAATTAGCTGAGCTCAAAACCCCTTACTGATTTTGTAAACCTAGCTTAACCATTTCAATAGCATTATATGTATTGACAGACGGGGCATTTTAGAGACGTTTTTCATGTTGAGTGCCTTCTTTCTGTCTGATTCTGCTTCAAATCGAGCATTCTGAATAAGTTTTTCCTGTTCCTCCTTGCATAATAGTCGTATTACCGAAGACATTTTGCTCAAGTGATCATCTTGTTCATATTAAACTTCATTTTCTTTCCAGTGTAATTGAAGTATTTCGGAATGAGAATGATATTGACCGGTTAAATTATGCGATTAGTAAGCACATAAACCGAGAGAGTATTCACAGTTGATAAAGTTGTTGAATCTTGTGACAAACTAATCTTTTTCACAATTCAAAAGACGCATGACATGAAACTTAAGGGACATCGTATGATTAAATTTTAATGCGGTACAGTAAGTATTTACGGGCTTGTACGGGCTCCGATTGAGAAGTAAAGTAAGACCGATTGGGGAAATAGAAGCAATTAGTGAACTGGGTGAAAATATTTGAAGGAGAGGAATTAATTTGATATATGAACATGCGTGGAAAACTTATTAATCCAAACAATCAAAGCTTTTATACTCGAAAGACTTCTTAGGCCATAAGCACGTATCATTTTTTTAGTGAATGAAAAAGTTGTTTGTTTCGAAATTTCCAGGATCAGTATGCACGTTTCACACCGTTTACTGAGTGTAACCTTTTCTTCTCAGTTAAGAGTTAGACCAACCCAAGTAGGTGAAAAAAAAAACTGTACTTGCTGAAAACTGTTTCCAGAAAAACTGATTTCTGTTTGTAAAAGTGTTACTTTAATTGATTATTGTGAGTTACAAAATAAAGTAAAAACAAAAATATAACTTGATTATGAAGTGGCGTGAAAGATTCCCGGAACACATAATCTTAGCAAAAGTCTAGTCGACTAAATAAATATACATTCTGCTTTTTTCTGGCCTCTTTCAGTACTTCCAAATTATAAGATGTAGAGTTGACTCCTACAGAATGAGCAAAGTGATCACAGAATACTAATGGAAAAATGAACAATTGAAAAAATAACTAATTAAATAAAAACTTTTTTAAGATAAAATAAAACTGATACGATCAGCTGTATTTTCTTACTTAAAAGCATCTAGACTAGTTTTTATTGCATTAAAAAAAGATGAAAAAAGTGAGAAGGTGAAAGACTACGGTAAAAATAAGACGGTAAAAGAACAGTATTCAATTCAATTCAATTCTTCATTCCAGTTGTTCAAGTAACTTAAGAACGTATATACGTGCATGACAAAGGATGACTGACACAGTGTGTTTCAGTATTTAAAATAATGATACAGGTATTCACAGAGAAAATTACAGTTTTTTAACAGATAATGATAAGTATTCACAAAAGAAAAGGAAATTTTGATGTTAAGTTTTCACAATGGAAGTTTATCAATTCAATTCAATTTAAACGCTTTATCAAGATCAACAAGCCACATCGGGGAATCATCGATTATGGGATCTGAGCGTTGAGCGAAGGTTGAGCGAGGCTGGCAGTAGCGATCGAAGTGCTACACTTCCTCTTCTGTCGCTCATCATGGCGCTACGATCCCGGAGCGCCAAATCTTCTCGGGAAAGGACTCTCACAGACGAGGGAAGAGACGGTGCGGGGAGCAACCGCTTACGGAGGAAGACGAATAAAAGAATGGAAGTTTATGGGCACTAAAAATGTTCGAAAATTAATCAAAACGAGAAGAGTTGAGCTTATTCACTAAAAGAATAAGTTGGAAAATTCAATAACAAGATTGAGCAAGGAGAGGGTAGTGGGAGGGTTTTTTTATACATTGCAAACAATAGTAACGAGGAAAAAAAATCAAATCTTAAAGAATCATGTACGGCGAAGCTGGGCACAATTGACTCAGGGTCTAAATTAAGCAATCGGCTCTTAAACTGCGATGAAGAAACAATTGAGACTATGTCTGCTGGAAGAGAGTTCCACATGTTAATAAAACGAGAAACACACGTGTTATGAGCCTTCGGCATGTTAAATGGTAGCGTCAATCTAAAAGAGTGCGAGTTCCTGTGAGAATAAGGGGATGGTTGGATTAGGAAAAGATGTGAGTGGTCAAAAATAATGTTACGGTGAATGACTTTGTGAATGAAACAAATATCCTGAATGTTCTATACTCCAGCGAAGAGAGAGATAATTTATTCAGGCGAGACTGATAGTTAGTAGATGGAAAGCCTGCTCTTGCAAAAATACGGCTGGTATAACTTCTTTGAATCTTCTCGATTTCATTAACAAGCCCAACAGATGTTGGTGACCAAAGTTCGCTACCATATTCGAGCAATGGGAGTACGTATGTCTTGTAAGCTTTGAGCAACACTTAAACAGAAGAAGTCTTAAAACAGCGAAAGATAATGTTAGACATTCTTGTAGCTTTGAGGACGGTCTGGTTGAAATGATGAGAAAATCAAAAATTTTTTATAAATTGTATTAACAGATTGTATTAAATTCACTGACATTTTGGAAAAAACACGTTTTATGTTTTCAAAAGGACAAAACCTTCAATCTTTGTCAGGAAGTGTTCGATTGTTTAGACACTCTCTTATCTAACTTTCAAATCAGTGAGTAGTGTGCTTTTTGTGTGTTATCAGCATCATGTGTCATGAAAATTTTGTGTGTCCTTTTTGTGTGTCCGGCATGAAAATATGAATCATGCAACATCTCGCTGCTTTCTACTCTCTCCATGCTTCAAGCTTTCAATCATATCTCGATTGTTATCGACGAGGATTTTTGGTCCATCAAGATGAATTTCTCCAAAATTTTCCATAGTTTACTAGAACCCTTCAATTCTCACACAGATCAAGTTTTGTTCGAGCCAGTTTTCATAAAATCAGAGTGTTTTCCGCTATCCGACATGTACCTAAACTCTAGCTTTCATAATGTGAGCTTTTTTTTAAAGGTGCTCCCAAACGCTTAGTTATTCTAAACATTGAAGATTTTAAGCTTTGTTCTATTCAACTTGAGAAACTGCTGCTCTTAACAACGCCATCAGCGTTAAATTGAAGTCTTCGCCGTCAGACATGATATTGGGCAATTGACAAATATAGGTGAGTGGACTACAAAATTCAGGCAACTTTTTGAATTTTCTGTTTATTGCAATTTGGATTCCAGTTTTTTATAAATGTGTTTTGTTTTTGTTTGCTCTGGCTTAGGCTCTCAAGTATTTTCTACTGTTTTTTAAAGCTTAAGCTTAGTTAAAGGTTACACTGACGAGGCCGTACGGCTCAGGAACGAGACCACTATGAGTTGAGTGTGTGACCCATTAGACAAAATACTCTGGAATTTGTAGAGCAATTGACAAAAGAAGGTGAACGGACTACAAAATTCAGGGTATATTGTTTATTGCACCGCACACTACACACAATTCAGTCTGATTTCTAAAACCATACGGCCTCGTCAGCGTAACTTTTCTTCACGATTTAGCGAAAAGAACAGTAGAATTACCTGAGAGGCTAATCGAAACAGAAAACAGTTCTCGAAACACACTGGCAACAGTGGCCATTCGTGACTCTACAGCCTTAAGAGCCTGTCACGGATGGAGCCGGATCATCCAGTCCAGAATCGAGCGCGACCTCAGGTGGCGGATAGAGGGATGCCTCCCTACGAATTATTCGTGCTGGGAGGTAGCGGGAGAAATCCCGCCGCGGACCAAAACTGGGTAGTATAGCTCGTCAAAGGAGGGTGATGCCGGACCGGCCTGGGCATGCCACCGGACAAAACATCAGCCGATACTCCGCTATACTTTTCAATGGCGAGTCGAGGCGCCAGTCAAATAGCCTCTTGCCTATCTCCGGTCAACGACAGGCGAGACGTCTCTACTCCCACCCAAAACGATGCTAGGCCGGCTTGACCACCCACTCACAAGGCCTATAGCATGAACAGGTTGCTACAACGATGTCCGCCTTCACAAGGTGCAGCATGACAGTCTCAGGACTGCAAAGGACATCAAAACCCTTCTCCGGACGCATCTTGTCCGAAGAACACGAGAACTTCTCTCATTAAAGAGAGTGTTCATAACCAAGTCTTCGATGCGGGATGCTTGCCGGCAACAACAACAACAACAGAAAACAGTTCGAAAAAAACTAAGATGTACGTTTCACTTAACAAAAAATTAAAATTTTTTAGTCCACTTACCATTTTGTATTCTCCTCACCGTCTTTTGTCAAGTGCCTTAAAAACTTGATCAATTTCAAAATGGGAATCAAACATTGGGGCCATTACAAAAGCACGCCGTGCACGCTGTGCACACTGTGTTCGCTGTGCACGCACGCTGCACGCTGTATAATTACCAATGCACGCCGAGGCGCGGGAAAGAGAGAAAGAGTGTTTGACGCACTATATTGTTTCACACTATAATTTAGTTATGAAAAGTGATAATTTTTACTAAAAGAATACTTTTGGGCCATTACAAAAGATATATATTAGGGCGACGTTTTAAATAAAGCGCATGAGCGGAGTTAAGAATTTTCCCGCGCCTCGGCGTGCATTGGTAATTATACAGCGTGCAGCGTGCGTGCACAGCGAACACAGCGAGCACAGTTTGCACAGCGTGCACGGCGTGCTTTTGTAATAGCCAACATTGGGGCGCAATTCAAAACGGAAAATTTAATTAGTTTCACTGTTTAAAGTATTGGTGAATTTTTGTTTTAAAATTGTATTTTAAACCGTTTGTTTCTCTTCTGAATTTCTCTTAAAGCTGTTTTTTCAAAATTCTTCGCTTTGTAAGAAACGATTTTTTATATTCGGTCTGTCGTTGTGGTCAGTAAGACTCGTTTTGACCCGCAGCAGGTTTTTTTGTTGATTAACCGAAAAGTTTTTCTCGATTTTCAATTTCAATTTTGTTTAGTGGAAACATATATAGTAATGTAATAATAATTCACGTGGTTTAAACAATTGAAAGAAACAAGACCATCGAAAAATCAAAATCTCAGGAAGATAAAACAACAAAACTCACAAATATATTGAGAAGTCTTAACGTATTTCGAAGTCGTTTAACGTTTTCTCGACGTATTTAGGTATAAAAAACATCGGCAAAGGATGCCTACCTGCTTAGGATGTGGAACAGTGGAAACGCATTCGTTCAACAAGGCTAGTTTCTTGCAGGGTTAAACCAAAATGCAAAGTCGACTTTTCTTTGTACAATATCAATTATGCATCAGTCTATTTTTCTATTCAAGTTTTCGTATGTTTTTTAGGGAAAATCTCCACGTTAAAGCGACTTGCAACTCTAAACTTAAAGTATAAAGCAGTGTGACTTTCAGGCACAATTTAACTTAGGGGGGGGGCGCACTCTACTTGGGGGCTTTTGTTTTTAGTGTGTTCAAACTACTGTATTTATTACACGCTTTTGTTTTTTTTGTTGATAAATTTAGTGATTGAATCGACAAAAACTTGATAATATGAGAAAGTTTCCCATGCGAACTCTTTCCTAAGCCGTATGGCCTACCTAGTTAGCGCAATCTTAGCCTAAGCCAAAGCGAAGAAAAAAAAACAGTGATTAATATCTGAAAACTGCTGAGCCAATTTACTCAATTAGACTAGATAAAACTAAATTATCAAGGCTAATTGTTCTATACGGCCTCGTTAGCATACATTGTGCCTGAGCCTAAGCAAAAAATCAGTGAAAAATAACCTGCCCCCCCCAAAGGGATGTGTGCCCCCCAAGTAAAAAGTAAAGGACGCCTCCCCCAAGTAACAAAGTGCCGGCTTTGAAAGTTTGGAGTGATGTTAGTATTACGACGCTTTGTACCGCGATGTTTTTTCGATTTTTTCTGTTCTTTTTCGCTTTTTTTCTCGTTCAGGCTCAAGTCAAAATTACGCTAACGAGGTAGTACGGCTTCAGAATGTGACCGCATGAAAAGTTCTTACATCTTAGTTTTTTTGTCGATTTAATCTTTGGTACAAAATGTCGGGTACAAAGTGTGAAGTAGAGACTACCAGGCGTTGAATGAGGCCGGTCTAAAGCATTTTTGTACTCGCCGAGAGAGTGATAAAGGGAATGAAAAAAGGTAAAAAGTGTGAAAAGAGAAGTAGAGAAAAAGTGGAACAGAACGGAAGGAGAAGAGCATGTAGATCATTCTCCGCGTGAACATGTATGCGCCAACATAGCTGGTCCGGTAACCATTTAACCCCTGAACACTACTGCTCTTTTCATTGATCGGTCAAATAATGCAAAAAATTATCACTATCGAAAAAATTATATTTATTTATTTATTTATATATATATATATATATTTTCAGAGCTACAATCGCAGCTGCACTGACATTTTCTTTCTTCTGATCTTCCTTCTCTTCTGCGCTGGACTGGTTCCCTTTTCAAGCGTCATTATTGATATAATATGAAACAAAATTTCATGGTTGGATACTGTGCTCCAAATGGGTCCTTTGTTTTGCAACGTAATGATGGGTTCTTTTTACTTGGGGGGCGCACTTCACTTGGGGGGGGGGCTTTTCAAAAACAACTTTTTAAAATAATTTTTTTACATTAAAAACGCTTCGGCTTAAGAAAAAGTTTACGTTAACGACGCCGTACGGCTTAGGCGAACGAGACCGCATAAGAAAATTTACATTTTTTGTATTTTTTAAAACATTCTTTCAACGCACCGAAAACAGCACCCCCCAAGTGAAGTGCGCCCCTCCCCCAAGTTAAAAACTGCCCATTGGTGTTACGCGAGTTCAAAGCTTGATATTTTTTCAAATCTTTCAGGAATTTTTCTTTCCATTTTTTAAATAAGAAAATTGAGCACTTTTTAACTTGGGGGGCCGCAGTTCACTTGGGGGGGGCTATTTTCGGTGCGTTTAAAGAATGAAAAAATGTGAATTTTCTTATGCGGTCTAGTTCGCCTAAGCCGTACGGCCTCGTTAGCGTAAACTTTTTCCTAAGCCTAAGCGTTTTTTATGTAAAATTAATCTTCAAAAAAAGTTTTTTTTAAAGTCCCCCCAAGTGAAGCTGAGCCCCCCCCCAAATGAAGTGCGCCCCTTCCCAAGTTAAAAAGGAACCGAAACTTGTTTGAGAGACTCGCCTTGATCAGCGAGTGAATATTGTGTTGGAAATCGGTACATGCACTTGCTACTGGCATCTTTGCCAGTATTTGGCTACAGACTTTTCTGCTACTTCAGTAAGGATAGTAGATCAACTGAACGGTGTCATAGTACTAAAAGGGTACAGCTAAAATATGAACACTGTGCAGTTTTAATCACACCCTAGAAAAACGAACTGTCGAAATTATTGCCTGCATTTGAAACGTGAAAAAAACGAGGAGAGCACTTTTTTATATTCATCGTCTTTTCCCGCTTCCAATTTTACCAGGCACATCAAAAGCGGGAAAAGGTTTTGCATTTGTAGGGAGGCGTGACTTATTACGGTCATGTCAATGGGGACTTCTACCGTATCATCTACGGGGTCGATTCATTCGGGAACATCTGTGGCAGGAATAATAGTATCCTATCCATTGATATGAATGCAACAGAAGAGGTGCCTTTGCCTCTTTCCGGGCAGAATATGACCCAAAAACGGTTAGAAAGACCTTTCACAACCTTCAAGATAATTGTTCTATTATCTTTATGTTTTTATTTCATATCTCTTTCTTTCTCTCTTCCTATGTCTCTCTCTCTCTCTCTCTTTTCTCTCATTTTCTCTCTCGGTGGTAACATTCAGAACATTTTATATCTTCTATTTTTACGCTCAACATTTTTGTTCTTTCCAAACCGCTTAAAAAACCAGTACATCAGTTGAAATGTATGACAAATGGCGCTTTATGTTGTTGAAATCGATCATAAAAAAGGTTGGTAGAAAACGTGTATTTGATAGATATAGAGTTACTGCGAGATCTTTCTTATCTATTCAGCAACCTCTTCGCATTGGACGTGAGCAAACCTCTGAAGAGCGTGTGGATTTGCATCGAGGCTTGTCCTCGCAGTACGATATCGACCATCGAAGAGTTGAAACAATTTGTTAGTTAAGCTCATAGGTTAACTGCAAACTGGCAAAAAAAATTATAGGGGGGCCGACCTACCGACCCTCTCCCTCACTCAAAATTAATGTTTCTAGGGGGACCGACCTACCGACCCTCTCCCTCACTCAAAATGAATGTTTCACAGTTTCAACAGCTGAAATTAAAAGAAAAATCTTCATTCCTTTACATGAATAGAACGTTTTTCAAACCATAACTCCGCCTCAACCGGTGTCGCAGATATAAAAAGTGAAACTTTTAGCCTACTTTAGCGATTGAAAATTGGAGAAATGTTTTATCTATTGTTAAGCTTCTCATAAGCGATGTGATTCGTCATTGCTTTAGTGTGAATGTTTGAAAGTTTAGGAAGTTATGGGATCAATAGTCATGAATCACCGAGTATGCGGATGATTTTGTAGGTTTAGATTGTGATTGGAAACAGCGTTTTTCTCAAACCAAATTACGAGTGAAATACATATACATATGCGCCGCTATTTCTGAGAGCTAGCAATACTTATTCTATGTTTGTAGGTCTTTTTTTCATCGCGCACTTTTGTACCCTTCTCAAAGTCTGTCATCCTCCCAAATTGATGTTTTTGATCTACACTTTTTTGCGAATGATATAAAAACAACCTGGTCGGAAACCGTTAATTGATTGCATGTGATTATGAAAGAGAGCAGTAGAGAGCGGAATTCTTCGGTAGAACTTGAATCATTTCACTGCTCAGCCTGTTCCGCTCTGTGTGGACGATAATTCTACATCGAGAGCAGAAGATCATAAGAACGATGGGAGATGTCCGAGAATCCCCATCTACGCCAGGTTGTAATGCGATCAGAGCGGTAGATATTCACTTCGTCTCATGATATCGGTAGATATTCACTTCGTCTCATGATATCGGTAGATATTCACTTGGTCTCATGATATCGGTAGATATTCACTTGGTCTCATGATATCGGTAGATATTCACTTGGTCTCATGATATGTTGTTGTTGTCTTGCCCAACGGGTAGATCTTCCTTCGCGAGACACTGGAGGAAGTCGTTGAAGCTCTCGACCCTCCAGCATTATAAGCCCACACTCTCTTTCCTCTCTCTCTTATTTTTTTTTCAACTCTCCTTTTTTTTCTTTTTTTTTGGAGAGATTTAATTGAACAAGAAATCAACAACCGAGTGCGGCCTATTCCAAAGGTCGATAGGGCTAAGTGAAGTGGGGTTACAGCGACACGAAAAAATATGTCTCGAAGTATGCGGCTCTATCCTACACAGTGGGCAGAGGGGAGATTAATTGGCCCCTATTCGGTGGAGATAACTGTTAAGGAAACTAGAGTGGCCGCTTCGCAATTGAGACAGAGTTATCTGATTTTCTCTGGATAGTTGGGACGTGGACTTGTGTATTCTAGGAGGTTTAGTTCCCAGAACTGGGTTGGGTCGACTATTTCTAAGAAAATCTCTGACTGTCTCCGTGTGTATTTTTTTGAGGGCCACTTTATAGTCCGTATCACCTAATACTATGTCTATGTCTTTGGCGTGCTTTCTTATTGCCCTGGGAGGTTTGGCTTCAGTGCAGATGCGGTGAGATGGATGGTTGGGCTGAAGCCTGGCCTTCGCGGTGAATTGTTTGCTGAGCATGAGGTTGTGTTCTTTGACTGGAAGAAGTTTGCTCCCGTATGCCAGGTGCTGAGTGTCCGCAATTGCAAGGTTTCCAGTTGCGATCCGAATGGCTTTGTTTTATGCTGCTTGCAAGGAAGTCCAATGTGATTCGGCAAGTTGGGGCGAGTAGATGGGTGCTGCGTAAGACAAGACTGCTCTAGTGGTTGCTTTGTAGGTGTTCAGCATTGTCTCGGTCTTCTGTCCCCACCTTCTTCCCGCGATTGCTCGGAGGACATTCAATCTTTTTGTTGCCCTTGTCTTAAGTCCTTCGGCGTGTTGACGGTAGGTTCCCATCTGGTCCAAGGTGACACCAAGGATCTTGGGGGCTCTACTTGGAGGGAGTGGCTCACCGTTGACCACAACTTCTGGAACTTCACGACATTTATTTTTTTATTTATTCATACATCAAGAAGATGTTACATCAATGTCGGAGAGAAAAAAAATGCGTGAATAATATTATTTATAAAAAGCAACAGTAAAGTTTAGAGGGAAAAAAATGCTAAGATGGGGAGAAGGGGGGGGGAAGGCAAACCCTCCCCAGAAGGCAAACCAGCAGCAACCAGGCAGTGCATCTCACGCCAGGGAGGGACTGGCTCTCAGGAAGAGGACTGAGGATGTACCGGGAAGCGGATCGGTAGGCAACTGAGTCTGGTGCGCTGATCTGGATCTGAGAAAGGGTAGGAGAAGAGGCGGACTATTTCTTTAAATCAGAGATCATTTATATCAATTTCTAGAAAACCTAATAGATTCGGAAGACATAAAAGCTTTGCTTTCAAAGCACTATAGCTACACAAACAGAAATCATCGAGCTTGTTCAGATAGAATGTGGTTCTATATGCAAATGAATATTTAAGGTTCAATCTATTATAGGAAGATGTGGCGAGGCGGAAAGAGGAAAGTCTCCCATTTGTTGGTTTGAATATATAGAAGGAACTAATTGGCAACGAGATATCACCACGAACGATCTTAAGAGCAAGGATAATATCAATAACTGTTCTACGTGTATATAATGAATTCAGATTAAACAGAGTTAGTCGGCTCGAATAGGATGGAACTAATCTAGAAAAACTTGAACTAACATTACAGCGATGAACAACAAGCTTAGTGAAAATGTGTTGAACTCTTTCGAGACCACGTATATCTCTCTTAAGGTACGGTGACCACACAGGACTGGCGAACTCAAGTATTGGCAAAACATAGCTTTTAAAGCAACGTAAATATACATCATGTTTATTACATGAGAGAGATCTGAATATATTAAAAGTGGTACCTATCGCCTTTTTGATTGTCAACTCAATATGTAACTTGAATGTAAGATTGTCATCGATAAGGATTTCTAGATCTCTAATGCACTCGCCACTTTTGATAGGTACACCATTGAGCATATAGGAAAACCTAGGGTTTGATTTCCCCATATAGAGAACGCTAGATTTCTCTTCCGCAATATTCAGTTGCCATGCATCACAGTAATCCGCGAATCTGCTCAATGCTGTTGCAAGCTGTGCCTGTGCAGTAGAGAGGACTCGAGAGTCATAACTTGTGTAAGCCTTTATGTCATCTGCAAACAATCGATATTCGACAAGTGGGAGTCGTGAGAAAACATTGGCAATATCTGATATGTATACCAAGAAAAGAAGCGGGCCTAAAACACTACCCTGGGGAACGCCACTAGAAGCATATTTAATGGAAGATGAAGAATTACCTACTTTAACTAAGAAAGTACGTTCAGTTAAGAATGATTCAAACCAATCAAGGAGGTTTCCTCTAATACCGAATTTCTCGAGTTTAAATAGGAGTTTGCTATGTGACACAACATCGAACGCTTTGACTAGATCAATATAAACAATATCCGTAGATCGATTTAGATCAAGAGATTTACGCCACTTTTGTGTACACTCAAGAAGTTGGGTAGTTAGTGACTTTCCACGTACAAATCCATGTTGTTCCTCTGGTATAACTTTATGTATCTGAAACCAATGTTCGAGTTTTCTTTTCATAATCCTTTCTAGAACTTTACATGAACTAGGTGATAAAGAAATCGGTCGAAATTCACAGACATTCTTAGGAGCTATAACCTTAGGGATAGGAATCACGTATGTCCGTTTCCAAAGATTCGGAATGGAACCAGTAAGAATGGACTGATTAAAGATGATAGCAAGAGGTTCAGCCATGTCAAAAGCACATTTTTTGTAGATTATGGAGGGAATTCCATCGGCGGGTAGAGTACAACTTGACTTCAACTTTTTCAGAAAGTAACTAACCTCTCCCGGAAAGATCAATGAGAAAGGCATAGATTTATCAATAAATCCCTCATATCTAGGGTGGTGTGTGACATTCCTTTGTGTTGGTGGTGAAGAGCGTTACACTGGATTTAGCTGCCGAGATTATTTATTTATTTATTACATGTTGTTCATATAATATACAATGATTATACACAAACATCATGTGGGTTATAGTGATTCCAACAAGTTGGAAGATAATAAGCATTAAAGGAACAAACCAAACATTAGATCATGAACATTACAACTGAACACATGAACACATTGAGCGGAACAATATTATAAATACTAAACACTTGAATTTAATTCAGTAAACAGACGAGCAGATCTTATTGCGAATGAATTTATACGACAAATTGTTTTCGGGGCACGAAAATGTAAGTTGAAGTTAGATCCACGTGTCGCGGATTGTCTTAAATTATAGAAATGGGGTTTTCTGTCTGAAAGAGTTGTTTTTCCCCCTATTAGTTTTAAAAGTAAACTCAAATCGTTCGATTCTCTTATGCTTTCCAATGAAAGAAGGCCTAATTTTTTGTTTCTAATTTGACTGTTTGGCATGTTTATGTAATCAGTACCAAAGCAGCGATAGAAAACTCGGCGAGTGAAAAAGTTTTGGACGTTTTCCAATTTTCTAATATCTTTAACGAAATGGGGGGAATAGACAGTGGTACAATGTTGAAGAATAGATTTGATATAAATGTTATAGGCATCAATGAGCACTTTCGTGCTCTTACTTTTGAGAACTTTTAGAATGAGATAGCATTTACGTTTGGCTTTCGATGCGATTATAGAGCAATGAGAAGAAAAGGTTAATCTATTATCTACAATGAAACCTAAATCACGGATCTCATGACAATATTCAAGGTTGGATCCGTTCAATGAGTAAGGATAACGAGGGGGTTGTTGTGGACCTATTCTTAAAACTTTACATTTGGGAAGAGATAACGGTAATTGCCAAGCTTTTGACCAATCAAGAACAGAATCTATAGATGTCCATCTTTAGTTCCCCAAGATGGCTGGTGAGGGCTGGGAGGTAGGAGTTCAGTCTGTCAGCTCCAACTCTCCAGTCAGGGTGAGAGGCCAGTATTGTCAGATCATCCGCATACCCGACCAGTTTGATCGTCTCGGGAGGCTTCGGCAGCCCATTCAAGTATATGTTGAACAAGGAAGGGCTGAGTACTCCCCCCTGAGGAACTCCCGCGTAGCAGGTTTGCTGGCGGCTGAGGCAGTTTCTGAAGTCCACATGGATGGCTCTCCCTCGTAGATAGCTGGAGAGCCATCTAACGAGGCCTCTGGGGATGGACGTTTCGGCGAGAGTGTGACACAAGCGAGAAATGTTGACCAGATCATATGCCGAGGTGAGGTCGAGCGCAACCATCACTGTGCGATGTGGAGGGAGCCGTTGGTTGATACCGTTGGTTATGTGGCCCGTTATCTCCATCAAGGCTGTCGTGGTCGAGCGTCCTTTTCTGAAGCCATGTTGCCAGTTTTCCAACTCAACTTCTTCTGTGAGGTCTCATGATATCGGTAGATATTCACTTGGTCTCATGATATCGGTAGATATTCACTTGGTCTCATGATATCGGTAGATATTCACTTGGTCTCATGATATCGGTAGATATTCACTTGGTCTCATGATATCGGTAGATATTCACTTGGTTTCATGATATCGGTAGATATTCATTTGGTTTCATGATATCGGTAGATATTCACTTGGTCTCATGATATCGGTAGATATTCACTTGGTCTCATGATATCGGTAGATATTCACTTAATATCATGATATCGGTAGATATTCACTTGGTCTCATGATATCGGTAGATTTTCACTTGGTCTCATGATATCGGTAGATATTCACTTGGTCTCATGATATCGGTAGATATTCACTTGGTTTCATGATATCGGTAGATATTCACTTGGTTTCATGATATCGGAAGATATTCACTTGGTCTCATGATATCGGTAGATATTCACTTGGTCTCATGATATCGGTAGATATTCACTTGGTCTCATGATATCGGTAGATATTCACTTGTTCTCATGATATCGGTAGATATTCACTTGGTCTCATGATATCGGTAGATATTCACTTGGTATCATGATATCGGTAGATATTCACTTGGTCTCATGATATCGGTAGATATTCACTTGGTCTCATGATATCGGTAGATATTCACTTGTTCTCATGATATCGGTAGATATTCACTTGGTCTCATGATATCGGTAGATATTCACTTGTTCTCATGATATCGGTAGATATTCACTTGGTCTCATGATATCGGTAGATATTCACTTGTTCTCATGATATCGGTAGATATTCACTTGGTCTCATGATATTGGTAGATATTCACTTGGTCTCATGAGATCGGTAGATATTCACTTGGTCTCATGATATCGGTAGATATTCACTTGGTTTCATGATATCGGTAGATATTCACTTGGTCTTATGATGTTGGTAGATATTCACTTGGTCTCATGAGATCGGTAGATATTCACTTGGTCTCATGATATCGGTAGATATTCACTTGGTCTCATGATATTGGTAGATATTCACTTGGTCTCATGAGATCGGTAGATATTCACTTCGTCTCATGAGATCGGTAGATATTCACTTGGTCTCATGATATCGGTAGATATTCACTTGGTCTCATGATATTGGTAGATATTCACTTGGTCTCATGAGATCGGTAGATATTCACTTGGTCTCATGATATCGGTAGATATTCACTTGGTCTCATGATATCGGTAGATATTTACTTGTTCTCATGATATTGGTAGATATTCACTTGGTCTCATGAGATCGGTAGATATTCACTTGGTCTCATGATATCGGTAGATATTCACTTGGTCTCATGATATCGGTAGATATTCACTTGGTCTCATGATATCGGTAGATATTCACTTGGTCTCATGATATCGGTAGATATTCACTTGTTCTCATGATATTGGTAGATATTCACTTGGTCTCATGATATCGGTAGATATTCACTTGTTCTCATGATATTGGTAGATATTCACTTGGTCTCATGAGATCGGTAGATATTCACTTGGTCTCATGATATCGGTAGATATTCACTTGGTCTCATGATATCGGTAGATATTCACTTTGTTGTTGTAGATTGCCCGCCGTAGGTCTCCGGCTGGGTAGACGAGGTCTTCTTTGACATGGCTCAGAAAACAATAACCTTACTTACATCATTTATCTAATTACATTATTTCTCTTTCTCTCTCGGGGTTTATTTATTTATTTATTTATTTTTTTTTTTTTTTTTTTTTTGAGAGAGAGAAAGGAATCACTGGTATAAGAACTTAACAACAGACGTCGGGCTATTCCACAAATCTATACTTCTTAAAAGTGTGTGGTCACAGCGACACGAGAATAAATGACTAGTTGTATGTGGCTCTTCTAAACATTTTGGGCAAAGAGGTGATAGGGCAGCTCCTATTCTGTGTAGGTAGCTGTTAACGGAACTTGCATAGCCACTACGTAGTTGCGATAATGTTATTTGTTGTTCCCTGGGAAGTTGATTCGTTGATTTATGGATTCTGGGAGGTTTCTTACCTAGAACTGGGTTAGGTGAGCAAGATCTAATGAAATTTCTAACAGTTTCAGTATGTATTCTTTTAAGTGCGGCTTTCTGATCACTGTCTACTAGCATAATTTCTAAGTCCTTGGCATGTTTACGAATAGTTCTAGGTGGTTTGGGTTCCATGCATCGACGATGGGAGGGGTGGTTTGGGAGGAGTCTTGCTCTTGCAACGAATTGCTTGGTAAGCATCGTGTTGTGCTCCTTTATGGGTAACATTTCGCTTTCTAGAGCTAAGTGCTCTGTGCCGGCCATTGCTAGGTTTCCTGTTGCGATCCGAATTGCTCTATTTTGGTTTGCCTGTAGTTTTTTCCAGTTCGTCTCGGCCAATTGAGGGGAGTAAATTGGTGCGGCGTAGTTGAGAACGGATCTGGTCATTGTTTTGTAGGTTGCAAGAAGGGTGTTTTTCTGTTGGCCCCATGTTCTTCCTCCGAGGGCACGTAGTATATTCAGTCTTTTGGCCGTTCTCTGTTTAAGGTATTCTGCATGTTGTCGGAAGGTGCCGAGTTGGTCTAAGACGACACCGAGTATTTTGGGTGTTTTAGTTGTCGGCAGAAGGGTTCCGTGGATTTCTACCTTGGGTTCTTTTTTACATTCGCCTGTATGGGTTGTGAAAAGGGTGACCGTAGTCTTTTCCTTGGATATGATCATTTTACGTTGTTCCAATTCTTCTACGAGTTTCGGTAGGAAGTGGTTGATCTGATCTTCACAGGTTTCAATACAGGGGCTTGAGGAGAGAATTGATATGTCGTCGGCGTAGGCTGTCATCTGCGTGTTTCCTGTGGGTTGCGGGAGGTTGTTTATGTAGAGATTGAATAAGAGGGGGCTGAGCACTGCTCCTTGTGGGACACCAGATCTGCATGTGAGACGTCGACTGCTTTTTCCTTGGAAATCTACCTTGATTGTACGGCCTCTTAGGTAGCTGGACATCCATCGGACGATGGCTCTTGGCATATTCGTTTCAGTGAGTTTCTTGCAGAGAAGGGATATGTTCACTAAGTCATATGCTGCAGTGAGGTCAAGGGCGACCATGAGAGTGCGGTCCGGGGGTGGTTTCCGATTGAAGCCGTTTGTTATTTTCCCGGTTATTTCCAGGAGTGCGGTAGTAGTCGAGTGCTCTTTGCGGAATCCATGTTGCCAGTCAGCGATTTGAAAGCCTTCCGCCAGGAATGGTAATAAGACCCGTTCGAATGTTTTGGCTATAGGGGATAGTATTGATATTGGTCTATAGCCGTTCAGGTTGCTGGAGTCCTTTCCTGGTTTAGGTAACATTATCACTCTTGCATCTTTCCATCTGGACGGGATAATACCTGTCTGCAGCGTGTTATTGAAGAGGATGCAGAGGCATTTTCTGAAGTTTTCACCGGCCATTTTGAGTAGTAGAGGGCAGATGCCTTCACTGTCTGGGCATTTGGAACCTTTGGTTTTCTTGATTGCTTCTTCGATCTGTGCCAGGGAAATTTGGGGAGCGTCTGTCCGTTTGAGGCCTTTAATTAGTCGTGTTGTGCTTCTTGCTGATTTGTCGACCTCTTTAGGGGCTTGTTTAGCTAATTTTCTGGCAAAAGCGTTTGAGGCAGATGTTGGGCATAGACTTTTCCCGTCGTGGCTGATGGTCAAGTGCGTCGGTTTAATTGATTTGCCGTCGATAGCCTTTATCGTTTTCCAGAGTTTGTTGCCCGGTTCGTTGTGGCTAATTTCAGATATGTACTTTTCCCAAGCCTTCCTCTTTTCGAGGTTGATGCGGAAGGAGATTTCGGCCATTATTGAGGGGAGTGAGGGGTCCGTAGGATTGTCCCTCCTCATTTGGTCCCGTTCTGCAATCAGCTTCTTCACATCTTCACTCAAGTGAGGCGTGTATTTTGGCACCTTTCCACGGGGAATGTTGTTCTTAGCCGCTTTGGTCAAGGTGGTGGTCAGGAATTTGTGCATCTGAACTGAGTTGCCGGCGAATGGGAAATCCATGAGAATCTTGTTGATGTCCCTTTCGAAGCCTTCCCAATTCGCTTTGTTGTAATTTGTATAACAACGTGCGTTTGAGATGCTGGATGGCTGTGTTTCGACGTCAATCAGGCATGGGAGGTGGTCAGAGTTCATTCTGTTGATTGTTGACCAGTTGCAGTCGATGGCTATGTCGTTCGAGGCGAGAGTGATGTCTGGTGATGCTTTTTGTCTTGTGGGCATCTTTGAGTTGTTGAGACATACAAGATCGCTGTCGTCAATGAAGTCGCATAGTTCATCTCCTCTGCTATCCTCCGTACCTTCACTCCAAACTTTATTGTGTGCGTTGAAGTCTCCACCGACAATGAATGGTTTCTTCTGTGTTAGGAGTCGGTTGAAGTTCGGCGCGTATGTGTTGGGGCATGACGATCGAGGTGGGATGTAAATGTTGCAGATTCTTATGGTTCCTTGGTCGGTTGGCACGTCCACGCTGAGTGTTTCGGCTGTCTGGTCCGTTGTTGGGGAGGTCACGTTAGCATAGCGAATATTCTCTTTGACTAGTATCGCAAGTCCGCCTCCAAAGTTGGAGCGGTCTTTTCTTATGATCGTGTAACCTACGATATTCGGAGATGGAATATTAGCATCCATTTTGGTTTCTTGGATGAGTGCTACGTGAACATTCAACTCATGTAAAAGGTCCTCTAGCTCGGTTAGTCGGGCTCTCAGTCCATTAGCGTTCCATTGGATTATCCTCAGGTTAGCTACCGTCTGGGAGGCAGTCTGCTGGATCGGGGCTCTCTCACAAATTCTACATCTCCATTGGGGGTTCCAATCATTAAGATTGTTAAGGTTGGAACAGCGGAAATGTACCCATTTCTTACATTTGCTACAATTAACACAATTCGAAGGCGCGTTAAGAGAGCATACAGAACAAGGCCATCTTGGGCCTGGGTTAGTCTCGATACCAGCGATTTGGAGGAGTGTTCGGATCAGAGACGCTGGGTCTTTCTGATCCGTGTTAGAAAAAATGAGGTTTCGGGGGAAGCCGTCCTCGTTGTCCCTTGCGGGAGATTCCATTGGGAAGTTTTGTTTGGAGGTCCATTGGGTCCGACGCCATGTAGCGTCGTCCACAGTCGCACCGCGTGTAGGTGACCTCCGTCGCGACCAGATATTCACTTGGTCTCATGATATCGGTAGATATTCACTTGTTCTCATGATATCGGTAGAAATTCACTTGGTCTCATGATATCGGTAGATATTCACTTGTTCTCATGATATCGGTAGATATTCACTTGGTCTCATGATATCGGTAGATATTCACTTGGTCTCATGATATCGGTAGATATTCACTTGTTCTCATGATATTGGTAGATGTTCACTTGGTCTCATGATATCGGTAGATATTCACTTGGTCTCATGATATCGGTAGATATTCACTTGTTCTCATGATATCGGTAGATATTCACTTGGTCTCATGATATCGGTAGATATTCACTTGGACTCATGATATCGGTAGATATTCACTTGTTCTCATGATATTGGTAGATGTTCACTTGGTCTCATGATATCGGTAGATATTCACTTGGTCTCATGATATCGGTAGATATTCACTTGTTCTCATGATATCGCACCCAGGCGTTGAATGAGACCACTCTAAGGGATGTTTGTAGGCACCGAGCGAGTTGGAAAAGGGATAAGAGGAAGCGAAAAGAGAAGTAAATTATAACGGAAGGAGAAAATAATGTAGATCATTTCCGGCGCAAACATGTATGCGCCAACATAGCTGACCCGGTGGCTATTCAATCCCATGTTGCACCGATGCAGGGCAGTAAGTATAAACTCAGTCACACAAGGATTAGCTGAGAGAGAAGAGGGGAACGGTTATTCAACCAGGAAGAGAGTGAATGGTTAATCCTCTCTTACATGAATTCAACTAGAAAAACGACGGAACAGTTTTAGTTTTCCGTGTGTTTCTATCGAATCAAGAAAGAACGGTATTGGAACCCAATTGTTGGGGAAAAACGTTATTGTCCATTATAACCATTTCTTACCTAAAACTAGATTTTCACAATTTTTTTTCTCGAAAATGTACCAATCAACTGCTAATGCAAAACTTCATCAGCTTTCCCATTCTGAATCGCTGCGTACCGGATGATATTCTTCGCTTTGGAGAGGATGTCGGGAGTCAGCTCATTAAAATAATACAAGTTGGTTACCTAACTTTTTTAAAAAAATATATAATACAATTGATGATATAAAATTCAGCACGGACAGCCGTGTATGTTGACCAAGGCTAAAATATTCTTGCCCGCATTGCTATTATTGAATTGTTCTATCACACAATGTATGATAGAGCATAAAGGGTTTTTGAGAAGATCAAATCTTGTGAGATGTGAGAGAGGGTTGAAGAGGCTTCAGGGGACAATATAAGATAGTATTTTTTTCAAAAACTGAGGTCTGTTGGGCGTCGCTACAAAGCGGCCATTCGAGGAGGACGGAGAAGGAGAACGGTAGGGTTTATTCATCGACTTTACATGGCAGCCGTTCCGGGGGAAAGAGAAGAGCAAAAATGAATTAGAATTTGTCTTTAGCTATTAGAATCTATTAGCGAAATTTGTCTTTTGAAAGCGGGAGTTAATTTTATTATAGGAGTTCGATTGGTTCCGTTCGGCAGTGGTGGATCTTCTGAGAAGAGCGCCTCTTATAGGCCAGATGATACTGCTCTCTATCGGTCACTTTTATCGATTTTAATAAATGACTAGGATTTGATAGATATGCGCATTGATTTAAATTTCAGGGCAGGTGAGAGAAACCCATAGTTATTGGATCTAGTTTTTTTCGATCTTAGCAGAAGTTTTCAACGCTTCAGTTTTTGTTTACTTTCTATTTTGAAACATTTAGTTGTGTTGCTGTCTAGAGAAAGCGTCATGGCTTGAAAGGGTGTTTCGAATGAAATAACATTCTTCATTCTAAGCACGTAAGTATTTGAGACAAAAACAAATTACTGGTAAACAAAATATGCATGGACTACATTACACATAAAGCTTAGTGGCGGTGTGTATAACGGAAAGAAAGGGGGGGGTGTGATCAGGGGTTAAATGGAGCCGCCCTTTTTGGGTTTACATGTATCCACCGCTCAAAGTTTGTATGAAGGAAAAAGGGTAAGAAAAGGGAGGGAGTTTTTTGTCAATAGTGTGTGTACATGTATCCGCCGACGCGACCGATCCGGTCACTATTTAACCCTTGGCTTTGATACTAATGAAAAATTACAAGTCTTATATAAGTATCATAAACAAGACTAACTGGCACAATCACATTCACAGGCAACGAAAGAAGTTGCTTTCTAAATTTAAGGCTACTAGCTTCGTTAATAACATGAAATGGAAGAGAGTTTACAAGAGAACATAATTACAAATAGATGATGGAGTATCTGCCCGATGATGAGCCCTGTCTTCAGGTATCTCTATGTTAATGATGGTTGTCTTGCGCCTCGTTGCCCCAATCGCCGTCTACTTCGTTTATGCTCTCATAGTCGCACTGTTCATAGGTAACTTCAATCACATATTCATGAATCATAGGTCACCAGTTGAGGATTGTCAAAAAGACCGTTCATCGAGTGATGAAGTCTAGAAAAATGACCACCTCACTCTTCTCCGCTCTTTACCTTTAGCTCGCTTCTCAGTATACTAGATTCCCCCGCGAAGAGCGGTCGTTCTTTTTATAATTTTCAACTGTTAAACTAGCCTGTGGTGAACTATGTTAATGATCTCCTTCTCAGCCTTTTTCCATATAATAAATCTTGTCATCACGAACCATGTATATCAAAAAAATCCTTATACATAATGTAAGGTTTTGCTAAATAATTTTTAAGAGTTAATACGTTTTCATATCGCTTGCAAAAAATATAAAATTATTTTGCTAGTTTTTGTTCTCTATATTTTTTTGTCTTCTCTATAAAGCGGCTTCTGGCTCCGCGTGGTACTATTGGTGGACGTCTTATGGAATGGCGAGGTTCTATCAAAGCAACCAAAATGTCAGTTACTTTTAAGAAAGTGATTTTGTAACGGCATTTCGGCAATTTTCTACAACATTCCAGTAATTTTTATTGTATGCAATTAGTTCCCAAGGAGATTTTAACTGAACAGAGTGGCCTTCAAGTGCAGAACTTTAGCTAAATTGAGCGCTTAAGCACAAATTGATTGAGTCAATGGGTCAATTTTATAGAGCAAATTCGAATTGAAAATGGTAATGAAAATTTTGATAGATAATTTTGCAGATAATCCAGGAAAGGTCATATTAGTTTAAAAATCTGATTTTCACGAAGTTATTTTATTTGATCAATTTTTCGACCTTGAGAGAGCTTGAGTCTCAACTTATTTTTTTTAGATCACCTCTCATGAATTAGAACGATCGAGCTCGGAAAGCAAGTTTCTAATGAACAGTAACATTCTCTTCTCTGATGTCGGCACACTGAAGGTTTTCATTGTCTCTTAATTTTTCAAAGCGTTTTAAATAGCCATAGCCAGTCTTTTTTGAGCGATTAAAAAAGAGAGATAAGGTGAAAAATTATCATGATCATCTGGTGTTAGGGGTTCTGTTTTTTTAAATGTGTTTTTTTATAGCCGATCATGTGGTTTCATATAGCAGTGAAGGATTCTTTGCGATTATCTGTCGTATCTCAACACGTGACTCAATTGTCATCTCTCTCAATGGTCTCTTACAGTTAAGCGGGCCTAATATGGGGATTGACCCCTTCAGCATTCTCAGATGTTTCGTCTGGTATATGTTTCTGCTAAAACTATTAGCTTAGACAACCGGCGTATTGAAAAGGCAATAAATTTGTTAAATCTACATGCTTGCAAAAAAAATTGTTCAGTTAGAAGAAATTAGCCTACAGCAGCCTTCGCTTTCGGAATGGATACTTTTAAGCATCGCATTGGCGCTGACAGCAGTTTTGGTAAGGCTTTCGCTTTTAGCAGAGTTCTTCGATGGAACGAGGTTCTCAACCGTAGCAAGTAATTCGAATCATTCTCCAAGCACGAACTTGATTCGGCTTTCGATGAAATGTAGCAAGTTGATTCAATTATCAACTATATTTTATTATTTGATTTTTTTCAATAGTATGTTTATTTATTTATTCTTATGTTTAGGCTCGTGAGTATTTTCAGATCGTGGTATCAGTGTTGATGTGGTGTTTGTTGCCTCGAGGAGAGTCATTGGTGCATCTATTTGACCTGGTGAGTTTTACAATTAATATTACTTATGCTCTGAAGTGTCCACATTTTGCATAGTTGGTTTTTGGATATTTATCTATCATCCACGATACAGGAAACCGCCTGAGGCATTATGAAGAGTGTTCTGGTTTTTATGAACTGATTCTTTTTAAAACTGAAAAACAGTAGAAAGTTGAAGAGGCGTTAGTATGATAACCTAGCGATTAAGGTTGAACTCACAGGGAAGTTCAGTTCAAAGGAACCAGGAGTGTATTGTAATGACAAATGACAACTAGGAGCATTCACAAATGACAACTATGAGCAATGACAAATGACAACTATGAGCAATCACAAATGACAACTATGAAACGCCGGAAAGCTTGTTTACGGGGCGGAATCGAACCCAACCATCTCATGTCTTCAACCGAGCATTCAAAGATGTAATGAATTATATGAATGATTAGGTGCTTTTCAAGAGAAGAAACGAGCAGTTGAAAAAAAATTAAAGTTGTCTGGAGGCGCGTTTTATACTGCAAGAAGACAAAAACCGTAGATTCAATTTATTCACTCATAGCTCTTGAAGTACGACTTTGAAAGAGGCATTATCCCAAGAACTCAGGCAGGGAGAGGAGTCGTCGCGATGCCTTGTCTAATGCTACAGCCATTCTTCACTATCATCTCCGTCCTCATGATTCTGGTGTATTCGGTAGCGAGCGCGCTTCTAGTTAGTACGACAGGTAAGACGTCGAAGGAAGAGGGAGGGGGGAATCAGAAGAGAAAGAGAATCGCAGATTCAGATCGTGGAGAGAAGTCTCCTCACTGAAGAGCAAGTAAGCGTTTCTGAAAGACTTAAATGGACGTTCTGTTCTATTTTTTTGTTGTTGAATCATTTGAGTGAATTTTACAATTATTTGTGTTGTGGAATAGTAGCATAATATAATATTTGAAGCATATTACAAGCAAAAAGGGGTACTGTCGATATGAGGGGGGGGGGTACTGTCGATATGAATGTGGATAAAAAGTTCAGTAAGATTCGCGGATTCGATGTATTCTGCTACAGAACAAAATCTTTCCGTTGAGTTTGATTGGTTCAGCGCAAGCTCATGGGAAGCTGGCAGCGGAAGGCGAAGATCTTATGGTGGTGGAATACAATTTGACAGAAACACAAAGGTGCGTTGACAGGAGTACGGTATTTTTGTGTCTTATAACGTAAACTTGTGTACTACATGCCCAAAGAAGTAATTTTCATGCATAAGTTTTCAAAAGAGTTTGTTTTTCCAACCAACGGCGATCAAAATGTTAAAGGAAGTTCTAATGCTCTGCTAAAAGTATGCTCAACTTTGGCTCAAAAAGTTCAACTATATTCTGATGCTTTTTCGAAGTAATCTTAGAGTAGATTCCTAGAAAATGTCTAATCGCTCAGGTTCCTCATCTATTACCAGTGCGTTGGATGTGTCTGGCTAATGGAGTTCGTGTTCGCCTACCAGAGAATGGTCGTGGCCGGTGGTACTGCCATTTGGTACTTTGAAAAGTCAGGCCTGACCTTTTTTTGGCGCACTCGGTCGATCTATAATATATGTATAATCAATGAGAGCATTGTTAAAATGATGATGATTACGAAAACTTGTGATTACCAATAATTTACAGTGAGTTCTTAGCAATGTGTGGTATGATTTATATAACGACTTTATACGATATAGATTATAGTTCCTACGAGGTTCTCTACATACATGAGTGCATTAGTGATTAAGAAAGTTCTGGTGGTTTTTACATGAAAAGCGTCATAATCGGCAAGAAAATTTAATGATTAGGTGAAAGTGGTAATTACGTTAATGAGGTGTTTCTGCTTAAAAAAAAGGATTTGGAAATGTTTTCACAATTTGATATGTCACATGGTAGAACCTGGATTGAGAAACAGAAAAAATAGAGAAAAGGGGGAAGACACAGGAAAAAAAAAGAGAAAGAAAAAGTGAATATTCAAAGAGAGGTGACAGAAAGGCGGCAAAATGGAGGAAAGGGGTGGCACTAGGGTGAAAAAGGGGACTTTTTTGAGGGACGACAATTTCACGTCTATCTAATTCGAAAAATGTCTATTCAATTCGAAAAACGTCTACCTATTTTGAAAAAAACGTAAGCCTAATTTTGTGCGACGTCAGTCAATTTCGTGAAACGTCTACCTATTTTGACAAACAAGTCTACCCCTTTTAGCGAAACTTCTACCTATTTTGACAAACAAGTCTACCCCTTTTAGCGAAACTTCTACCTGTTTTGACAAGCACGTCTACCTATTTTAGTGAAACGTCTAGGCCATTACTAAAGCACGCAATTCACGCCAGTTCATTACTAATGCACGCCACTGCACGGGAAAGAGAGAAAGAGTGTTTGACGCACTATTATGTAAATTTTTTTGATATGGGCTCGTTAGCCTAGGCCGTACGGCCTCGTTAGCGTACGGCCTCGTTAGCGTAAACTTTCGCCTAAGCCTAACCAGAAAAAAACATGAAAAACTAAATAAAGCGCATGACGCGAAGTTAAGAATTTTCCCGCGCAGTGGTGTGCATTAGCAATGAACTGGCGTGAATGGAGTGCTTTAGTAATGGCCTAGACGTTTCACTTAAATAGGTAGACGTGTTTATCAAAATAGGTAGACGTTTCACTTAAATAGGTAGACGTGTTTATCAAAATAGGTAGACGTTTCACTTAAATAGGTAGACGTGTTTGTCAATTTAGGTAGACGTGTTTATCAAAATAGGTAGACGTTTCACTTAAATAGGTAGACGTGTTTGTTTATTTAGGTAGACGTTTATTATTTCCCCTTTTTTGAGCGATGCTGAGCACAAATTTGAATAAAATTCTGGTTTTTTTCATTATGATAAGGCTTCTCTTTGCAATTTTGTTATTGAAAGTTCCCTAATTAAGACTGGGAAATCCTCAACTACACAAAGATATCATGAAGCTAAATAATATAACTTCAATATGAAAAATAGGCAGTTTTTATCAAAGCTTATATACATATATCTTCAAGTTCCGATTTTAGAAGGAATAAATACCCACTGTGCTCTTCGCGATGGAAAACCATCCGATATCACTTAGGTTATATTTTTCGTATTTTTGTAGAAAGAGATATTTGTGGGAGGTTCCTCATCAAAACAACGCCTTCTCAAACAGCGGGTAGAAAAACAAGGCTAGAAACTCACGATCCGTGAACCGACCCCATACTCTGTTGCCATTGCTCTTATCGTAACCCCCCCCTCTCTCCCCCCGATGGGAGTTTGATTGGAATGGAATCAACGATCAAACTTTATGATTTTCATCATACCCGAGTGACGTAAAAAATTACCTTGTTAAAAAAATTGGGTCACGGATTGTGGCGATGGCTATCATGAGTTCGGGAGTAACATCTAATGGCAGAGATAGAGGGGCAGACTGGGAAAAGAGAGAAGAATAAGATGAAAATGTTGAAAAAAAATTATCCCGACTCTTGTAGCATTTTCTAAAGAAACAATTTATAGAGAGATTGCAGGGTGCAATTCAGAAGAGTTCTGCATGGTGTACCAAAAAGGGTGCAATTCAGAAGAGTTCTGCATGGTGTACCAAAAAGGGTGCAATTCAGAAGAGTTCTGCATGGTGTACCAAAAAGGGTGCAATTCAGAAGAGTTCTGCATGGTGTACCAAAAAGGGTGCAATTCAGAAGAGTTCTGCATGGTGTACCAAAAAGGGTGCAATTCAGAAGAGTTCTGCATGGTGTACCAAAAAGGGTGCAATTCAGAAGAGTTCTGCATGGTGTACCAAAAAGGGTGCAATTCAGAAGAGTTCTGCATGGTGTACCAAAAGAGAGATTGCAGGGTGCAATTCAGAAGAGTTCTGCATGGTGTACCAAAAAGGGTGCAATTCAGAAGAGTTCTGCATGGTGTACCAAAAAGGGTGCAATTCAGAAGAGTTCTGCATGGTGTACCAAAAGAGAGATTGCAGGGTGCAATTCAGAAGAGTTCTGCATGGTGTACCAAAAAGGGTGCAATTCAGAAGAGTTCTGCATGGTGTACCAAAAGAGAGATTGCAGGGTGCAATTCAGAAGAGTTCTGCATGGTGTACCAAAAAGGGTGCAATTCAGAAGAGTTCTGCATGGTGTACCAAAAAGGGTGCAATTCAGAAGAGTTCTGCATGGTGTACCAAAAAGGGTGCAATTCAGAAGAGTTCTGCATGGTGTACCAAAAAGGGTGCAATTCAGAAGAGTTCTGCATGGTGTACCAAAAAGGGTGCAATTCAGAAGAGTTCTGCATGGTGTACCAAAAAGGGTGCAATTCAGAAGAGTTCTGCATGGTGTACCAAAAAGGGTGCAATTCAGAAGAGTTCTGCATGGTGTACCAAAAAGGGTGCAATTCAGAAGAGTTCTGCATGGTGTACCAAAAAGGGTGCAATTCAGAAGAGTTCTGCATGGTGTACCAAAAATACACCGATTCATTTTGTGAATGATAAAATGAACATTTTGTCAAAGATTTTGAAAGACGATTTGTCAATATTGCGTTATGACATGTGAGCTATGAGCCAAGAAAGGGACGAGTTCTCAGCAAAATAAATATGAGTCGAGGACAGGGGCATCATTACCGTCCTGATAATATATGTATTCGGATGATGTGAGGAAACAGGTTTTCGCAGGGTCTCTCGCTTTCGGATCTCTCATTATCACCTTAGTTCGCTTCCCGAGATATGTACTCATGTACCTATACACCAAGTTAGTTACTCTTTTTTTATTTTTGATAAAAAGTATTTTTTGAGGGCATTGAATTCGTTGAACAGAGACCACCTTAGTTCGATTTTCGAAAAATTTGTGAAGTGAAGGACGTATTGGGATTAGAGTAGGCTCAGGTTTGATATGTAATCTGTCTTGCCTCGAGAACTCCGTCATCAATACCAGAATGGGGATATGTGGTGCAAAAAAGGATACTTGATTACTGTGTAGAGTTAATTTTTTGGAGCTTGCTCTATTGAAATCAGAAGGTTACTACTTACGGTTTTGAATTCTTGTCAATGTGTGAAATTTTAGTCGAACTTTTTACTCAGATCTCTCTTGTCTCGGAGAGCTCAGAATTGAAAAATTCAAATTTTAAATTCAAGTTGTTTACAGGCTGCAAACCACTGAGAATATCATCTTTAAAAGAATATTTGGCTGGTTTATTTGTCTCTTGAAATGTGTGGAAGATTGCTTGAGGTGAGCAGTTGTGTTTTAAATAGGCTACAGGGACGTATTTCATGCAGGAATACGGTAAAATATAACCTTAAGACAACATTATGTCGGTGACATATTCATTTTATATTCGGCTCAACAGTGTTAATTTGGTTTACGCTGGTCAATATTTCCTTTCGACAAACAGGGAAAGGAAAGAGTTCGAGTGCTAAGTTTTTGTGTTTGTTCAAGTTGGCATTCTGTTTGAAGACAGAATTGTGTACAACAAGGTGGAGCTGATTAGAATATTCCAGGGTCTACAGGCACCGGTATTCTGTTCATATGTATTCTGAGTATCGAAGAGTAATGAGGGGCATAGGTACACCAAAAACGGATTCTTTTTTCTTTTCAAAAAAAAAACCTGCCAACGGCAGAAAAAATTTTTTTTGCACAAGTGAAAAAAGTCCATCTATAGGGACCTCGTTTATGATTTAAAACAAAAAATAAAACTGTGTCGCACCAACTGTCAAAACACAGGGACATATAAACTCGTTCATTACTGTGAAATAAATGATGAAAAATTGCGTCTAGCTGACAAATTATTCTGATGAAAGGATTGGCAATCGTTTTTTAGCTCAAGCCTTGATTTTCAGAGCTAATCGAATGCTTGTTTTTACATCATGTTTCTGAATTGCAAAGCGTTGTACCCTTTTTCATTTCAATCTTCACTTTTTTTTTAATTTTTAAGATTGTGTATATCATGTGTGCCTAACTAAGGACTGCACAGATATCTCAACTCCAATGCCTACACTGTAATCGCGTACAGTGGAGAGAGTTTCTGTCCTGCTGCCAAATCGGTAATCATTTCAGAGCTTAATTGAGACTCTTTAGAATTTCATTTAGATAAGAACTCAGTTTTTCAGTGAGCTGCGTATATGGTTTTCGGATGTTAGATATTGGAAAAGTGGTTTTTTGTTGCAAGTTTCGATTGGTTTGACGGTTGAACTTCTTATTGGTTTGACGGTTAAATTTCAATTTAACCTTTCTCATAGCACCGATTCCCAATGTTTCCCAGTATGTTAGCGGTAACTGGTGTGTGTGTGTGTCACCGCGGATTGGATCCCTCTCCGTAAACTAGTGATCGTCTTAGCGATATGGATCATATTTCGCCTTATAATGGAGTAATATTTATGTATTCATACATTATTTGAAATGTGACAACACATGTAAATGAAAGAAAAAACAAGGACAAATAATGAAAACAAATAGAGAACTCGTTATTTTGTTTCAAAGATTAGGTAATTTTATACCAAGCAGATCTGAAAGACGAAATACACTTAGAGGAGTTTACAACATTCTCAGGCAGTTTACAATAGTTTCTAGCGGTTCGTAGAGCGAACGAATGGAAAAACGGTTGTCTTCGGGTTCTGAGTATATGAAAAGCGTATCTTGACGTCCGGCCATTACATGCCTTGAAGGCAGGTGTTTTTTAGTGTGAAAGAAAAAGGGACAGACGCCCGCCGAAGGCGGAAAATTTTTTTCACATAAGGGTCCCTCCTTATGATTTTTCAAACAGAAACCCGCTGAAAAAAAATTCACATAAGAAGGGTCCCCCCTTATGATTTTTCAAACAGAAACCCGCCAAAAAAATTCACATAAGGGTCCCCCTTTACGATTTGGAAAAACAGAGGCCCGCCGAAGGCGGAAAATTTTTTTTTCACATATGGGTCCCCCCTTAGGGGTGAAAAATTTTTTTTCTCACATAAGGGTCCCCCTTACCTTTTTTCACATAAGGTTCCCCCCTAAAGATTTGGAACACAGAGGCCCGCCGACAGAAGATCTGTCATGACTAAATAACCCCTGCTTGAAGGTATACATACTGGTTACAGGTATATCTATGAGGCCATTCAAAATTTTATAAGACAAGATAAGGTCAGCTTTTGTTCTGCGGTATAACAAAGTTGTCAAGTTAAATCTTTCCGGTCTTCTGCTATAGGATGGTCGCGAACTTAAAGAGTCGGATCTCGAGCAGCGGATGTATTAAAGTCTCGTAATATACTGCACATTCTCTATTTTTCTTATCAGAATGATTTTGTGAGGAAGCCATATAGGCGAAGAAAATTCAAGAGAGCAAACATATTAAGGCAATGAACATTCTGCTGAACAATGCAGCGAATGTGGCGACTTTGAAAAGCGTCGGAGAGCTGGTGCTCTTCCTGGCGAAAGCAGCCGTAGCCGTTGTTGTCACCGCCGTAGCCTATCTCTTCATTCGGGTTCGCCTTATATTCTATGATTTCGATTCAGATGGTTCATTCGCAGTCCAACGGTGGATTCGAGCTATTGAGAGCGCAATTCTTCAAGTTTTCTTGGAAATGTCAATATGTATATTAAATAGAACGTAAAATCAAGGCGTTTAAACGGGAAGTTGATTATAGTATACCAACTTAGTATTCACCAAAGTTGATTATAGTATACCAACTTAGTATTCACCAAAGTTGATTATAGTATACCAACTTAGTATTCACCAAAGTTGATTATAGTATACCAACTTAGTATTCACCAAAGTTG
Source organism: Allodiplogaster pararmata (assembly GCA_964056735.1). NCBI lineage: Eukaryota > Metazoa > Nematoda > Chromadorea > Rhabditida > Diplogasteridae > Allodiplogaster > Allodiplogaster pararmata. The sequence goes on from OZ057407.1 coordinate 26,725,349, forward strand.
ATTATAGTAGTATACCAACTTAGTATTCACCAAAGTTGATTATAGTATACCAAATTAGTATTCACCAAAGTTGATTATAGTATACCAACTTAGTATTCACCAAAGTTGATTATAGTATACCAACTTAGTATTCACCAAACAGTGCTAGTCATTATTATAGTCATTATTATAAACGCATCTCTATTTTTGGTTTCCAAATTTTCTCATTGCAACGTAAAAATATGAAATTGCAAAGCTCGGTTTCTTTCTCTGTTGTTGGACATTATTTGTGTTACACTTCTTCCAGTCATTTCATTCCTTTCGTCATGAAGTATAACTTTGATTTGAAAAAAGTCTCCGATGGAAATTACACACGCATAAAGGCAACGACTGTTTATCGGGTAGAATATCCCTTAACTATACCGAACAGTCTAGAATGGAATTCCCTCCCTCTCTTCTTCCAAGCGAACAAGTCAACCGCGACGCGTCCGCTCTGACGCGTCACATCTATACAATTTCCTTATGGGACCATGTTTAAATCGAAAAATTCCGTGTCTGACAATGCTGGTATTTCTGACTGAATAATATTCGTAAGCCTAAAATTACTTGAATTTTCGAAGAGATGTTTAGGATTCTCTTGTAAGCTTTGAGACTTAAATTGAATGCGTAATCATAACATCTACTCAGAATGACCGAGAAATCGCGCATCAATGGCTGATTCTGTTTGTAATCGCGGTCTTGTCATATCAGGTTTGACATTTTCAAATGAATTTTTTCCCATGTCATTTCGCGATAGCAGTCTGGACAGCTGCGATCGTCGTGAGCGTTATTCATTTTGTATTATACGGCTGATTTTGAGGTATCGAAACACTTTTTACAGTCAAAATTTGGTATCTTTTCAATAAAAAAAAGTTGAAAAAGCTGGTCTTTGAGCAAGCAGGGTTCAAAAGAAAAAAATTGAGAATGTTTGAAGGTAACTGAAAATGGTTTTCAAATAAAATTCTCAACAGAATGGAACAGTTTCCTTTTGTGAAATGATGCGAATTGCTTTGAAGTTTAATATATGTATATATATTCTGTTGAGAATTTTAGTTGTCTTTTGAAAGTCCGGGCGTGGTATAAATGTAGTGTGTTCGACTATTGTGCGAAGAGTCCCGAGTTCGACTCCCACCCCGGACAGATCCACTCAAACCAAAGTGAGGCTCTTCTAGCAGAGGGTGAAAGAGCTTTTTATGCTGCTTGTATTTAACACAAACACTTGCCGCTCTTTCGTGAAATTCATGTGGTTTTAGTCATACATGTCTATTTGTATCGTTTAGAGGATAGTTGTTTGGCGTTTTTGGAAATGAAACACGAGAGAAGTTTAATGAATCATCTCAAACGAATGTCGGAAATGTTGTTTGCCATGGGCATACTCTGCTTGTTAGACTTTGAATGTTGAAATACTGTTGCATATCTTCTCATGCAATTCTCCATTGGATTTTTTTTATTATTGTAGTCTATGTTTTTCACAGCTAAAACACGGAAATTTTTACTTCCGAAGATGCATCAGCTTGTTTCGACAACTTGCATCCATCATATGCAGTGAAGCTTTGTTTGATGAAGATTGAACGAGCTTGACTTATATAATGTATAGAAAACTAGTTAGTATATGTATGAAAAAACCTTTTAAATATTTTTTTAAAAAACAACCGTACGCCGACTTTGGTCAGCGCGGGACAACGCTAAGAAGAAGTAGAAGACAGAAAAAGTCTAAATATGAAAAGCACTCGGTAAGTTAGGTTTGTAGGAACTGATGAAGAATATGAAGGTTGCGAGGTGTAGCACCTGAAACTTTTTTGTTTTCGCTTCTTTGTACCCTTTTCCCGAAAAGTTTCTACAACATAAACTTTGCAACAAAAAAAAAAGATCTGCGAAACCGGAAGAGAGTTACTAAGTAGAGAATCACAGACAAATATTGACTCATTATTTTTCAAATAAAATTTCTAGTTTAGTTTTTTTTTCTTCAAAATTCGAGCTGTTGATTTTCTACTGTAAAAAAATTCTGACCAGAATTTAAACAAACCTCGAAGAAAACAAAGAGGAATGTCTGGGACAGTAGTACACGCATTTTATAGAGGAGATTCTTGCAGGTGGGGAAACGATGGGTCGAGATCTCTCTGAATTCGTTGAATCGTCTTGTTTACATGTGAATTAGAAAAGAGATCAATCGCCGAGCACGCGATTCATGAATAAAGAGGAAATTTGTTTGATGCTGTCAGCAGATTCTCAAAGAATCTCACAAGGCTAAGCATCAAAGAGTGATTTCTAACACGTTGATTCTCAGTTTGTTGAAGCTTGAATAGCACTAGAGAACTGTAGAGAAGGCAACACAAAATCTGCCTCAATGACATTTGACTGTTGCGAGTAAATAAATAAAAGCTGACTCTTTTTTGATTTCTCGAGCGCTCTTGGCGCGCTTTTGGAAGTATGATTTGCACACAGTAATGGTGACGGCTGCGGTGATGATGACGAGTTGGCTGATAACGAATTGGCCTGTAACTTATCTTCGTCTCTTACAAAATGTTTCAATTGGTTCGTAAGAAGTTAACATACAACAAAATTCATGAAGTCCTGAGTTTTCCTACCGCTCACCAAGTATGGGAATGTCGCGAGATTTAGGCAAATCACCAGCCATGATACCGATGATGACTGTGATAGACATCATGGTGGCGAGACCGAAATTGACCTACAAGAAGTTAGGGTTAACCGAGCTCCAAGCTGGCTTTAGTGGGCGTGATTTTTGTAATCCCTCTCTTTCGTCAGCAACTTGATAGTCGCAACATGTCTGGAACTGAAATTAACATTAAAAGGTTGATTGTTAAAAGTTTGACCAGCGATAATTTACGTATATCGGATGGAAATCAAACGTGGCTGGGGTGTACTGTCGAATACTATCACGGCCGATGAAGCTCCAATTGCCAATGATGCTCCCTTTTTTTTTTTATAGATTATGCTGTTATATACATGAATGAGTCCGCTCGAAAAACCATGCTTTATAAGGCTTTTTTGTGTCTGTTGTTCGGTGCCCGTATCATAATGTGTTTGACTTGCCGCTTCGGTGACGTCTCCATCAGCTCTTCCCTGGAAAATACCCATGAGGACGAACACGCCCAGGATAAATGAGGGCATTATTACCAGATAGACCCAGAACTCTGCACGCCGGGCCACATGAACTTCATACACAATCTAAAAAAGAATTCTTGGAAACAAATTCGTTGCTCTCATCGCTTCGAATAATCATTTGCGCGTTGTTCACCACATCTTTTGAGAGTTTGTATCACAGAGAAATCAAACGTTTCACAATGCCATTTCACACTCGTTGAGTGTACCGTAACATGACTCCTTTGATGATGCAGGACTTTTCCCATTGGCTGGCTTGTTGATTTAAAATTCAAATAGATTGTTCAGCCTGATATTCATCTAAGTGAATAGAATCTTATATATTTTAAAAAGGAAGCTTGTGATCTTCAAATGCTAAGTTACACAGTTTAAAGGCAGTGACGCCTGGAAGCTTGTGATCTTCAAATGCTAAGTTACACAGTTTAAAGGCAGTGACGCCTGGAAGCTTGTGATCTTCAAATGCTAAGTTACACAGTTTAAAGGCAGTGACGCCTGGAAGCTTGTGATCTTCAAATGCTAAGTTACACAGTTTAAAGGCAGTGACGCCTGGAAGCTTGTGATCTTCAAATGCTAAGTTACACAGTTTAAAGGCAGTGACGCCTGGAAGCTTGTGATCTTCAAATGCTAAGTTACACAGTTTAAAGGCAGTGACGCCTGGAAGCTTGTGAATAGTAAGTTTCTTGAATACATAATGGTAAGGGAGAAGAAAAAAACCTTAGAAGAAAAAAAACCTTAGTATAAATTTTTATTTAAAAAAAAAATGAAAATGTGAAAGATGAAATAACTAACTAGCTGAGTTCGACCATCAGTCTTAGGCATAGTGAAGTTCCTTGGAGGAACGTCGAGAGAGGCCCACTCACTGTTCAACTAAAAATGAAAAACTGTAATATTATCTATTCGACATTTTAAAACTTTAGTTCGGGCGTGGCATAGTGGTAGTGTGATAGACCATTGTGCGAAGAGTCCCGAGTTCGACTCCCACCCCGGACAGATCCACCCAAACCAAGGTGGTTAAGAAATGTTGGTAGTGCTCATGCACGAATCTGACTCTCCCCACTGTTGCTAATCACACTAGCAGTGATCTAGCAGGCAGCCACTGGTTCTACCAGGATAGGTCTGTCCTGCATCTCAGGGGAGCGCGTACCCTGCCGTGAGGTGGGAATAAGCGCGAGGAAGAAGAAGAAGAAGACATTTTAAAACTAACTTGAAAAATAGGTTTTGTGTTAGGATCAAGCATGAAGCGCAAGGCTTCGGGTTGGTATCCATAAAGTCCTAAGCAGAACTGGCAAACTTGCTGGTCGAAAGGAAAATCGGTAACCTGTAATTAAATAATGTTAATCAAATGTCATGGCCAGCCAGCCCTGGGCCAAAAAAAACCAAAAAATTTTTTTCGAACTATTTTTCGATTTTAAAAACCAAAAAAAACGAGAAAAAATTGTTTTATCTGAATGAAACTTTTTTCTCATTTTTAAAGTGTTATTTTATGATGCTTCTCAAAGTTGTAATATATTTATTCATCTCAGATGATCATTGTCTCTAATTACCAGTTTGCAACAATCATACATCACGAAAATCACCGTTTAAAGCTAAAGACTCGTTTAGCAAAAACAACAACAAACAAATTATTAATCTCTGATACAATCTCTGGAAGAAAAAGTTTATAGAACTTCCACGTTCTTCTAATAACCTCCTTCAAATGAAAGGTTAACATCGAAGAGACTTGTTTTTTTTTTGAGTAGGATCAATTTCTTTAGTGGGACCAAAGGAGTAGGATCGCAAGTTCTTTCCGAAATCAACGTGGACCCCTTCGACCTCAAATGTTATCAACTCCTTCGACCTCATGTTTCCCCTCACATGGAAAACCCCCTTCCTTATACCTTACCACGCATTTTCCATGCGTAATAAACTCAAACTCAAACTCAAAAAAAACCTAGACGTATTTAGGCCATTCTCAAAAGTATCTGTGCTTGAAAAAAGGTTCATAAACAAAACCAGAACTCATTCCTCACACTATAAGTTGTATAGGGCGGCTGAACACTAAAAGTATACCAAGTACACAAGCATAGCGATTTTATGTATTCAGTGAAACTTTGGAGCACGGACCTTAGACTCATTAATGAGGGCCGATGAGGGTGAGGTTCTGATTCAAGAACAACAGCTTGGATAAAATTAATCGAAACCCGCTGACAGGAATTTTGTAATTTTTAACAAAAGCAGTCACATTGGAAAAAGATAAACTCCGAGAATACCGGAATTCGGTTCGATCGGGTCAATTAATTATACGCACACAAGCGCTAAAACTCTGTTTGTGAAAAGCACTGAAACATGGGAAGGCAACACCAAAACCACCGCAAAAACTCTATTTTTGGTCTTTTTCGGTTTTTTTGGTTTACTCTCGAAAATTTTTTTGGTTTACCCTCACCTCGAAAAAACATTTGTTGGAACTTTTTTTTCGAAATTTCAAAAAAAAAATTTTTTTTCGACATTTTGGTTTTTCGAATTTTCGAAAACAATTTTTTCGACTATTTTGTTTTTCGAATTTTCGAAAAAACGAAAAATGAACGGCCCTGGTCATGCATGGATGGCTAACTTTGAATTTCATTAAATGTTACAATTAATGTTACTCGTCCTATTTTCGACAATGCCAGTTTCCGTTCAATCAAAAATATCCGTTATCGTGATTTTAAAAAAAAACTCGTAACGGCTAGTCGAGGATATCCATGTTTTAATGAAAACGGGAAAAACTAACATCGAGACAATGTTATATTTTGAGAAAAAAAAAGTTATCTGCGGAAAGAAAATTCACTAACCGTCATGGAATTGAAAAAAGTAACAGCTAGAAACAAGTGCGAGTAGACGTCACCATTGTAGAGTACCTGAGTTAAAAGCCAATCTGCATTGATACCCTTCTCATTCACATTAAACTTTTCCCAATCAAGACTCTTCCCCCCCCCCCTCAATTCAACCCAGTTCATTGGGTTGAGGCAAGAGTTTCGCAGTTTGTCCGAGACGGACAGAGAAATTGAGAATTCCTTGAAAAACTATGATCCGCACTCAAAAAAAGTTATAAAACCGGAAACAGAGATGCGCTAGTGGCAAATAGAATAAGTTTTTCAGAGGGAGAAGGTTTAATGTAGAATTCTGCCAACTTAAAAAGGAAACGTAGAGTTTTTTTTTGTTGCGAAAGTTCGAAACAATGGCCCGCCAACAAACGAGATATTCCGACTATTCAATTCGCGAAGTTAGGACGTCTGACACAACTTTAAGTCAGCTATTCTATACGCTAATCAGACTTGTTACAAATTAGGGCAAGTATTTCTGAAGCAAAGTGATCCAATAGTCGAACTTTCTCGTTCGATACAACATAAAGTCAGTTGTGTCAGACGAGACGATTCGACTATACCTTTGTATACCGCTCAAAGCTAGCATCTTTTACTATTCTTGATCAAACTTCAACAGTCAGAATACACATTAAGGTGATAAACCGAGTCGGAGGGAAAATATTTTCAGTGAGTTTCAAAGGTCAACAGAAGCAATACAGTTGAGACAGCTCATATGTTGAGTTCATCTAGAGAATGTGGTCACAGCAGAGTGGAATGGAGCTCATTCTGGACGTGTTTTACGTCTCAATGTCAAGATGATCGAGTATCAGGTATACGGAGAGCAAACTGATTGCACTGTTCCTATGAACGAGAAGTTCGAAGTTATGGAAAATTATGATCTGAGGAAGAGGTTCTCTCCACAATACAAAATGTGTGAAACAACGCTTCTCTATTCCGTCGAGATCTGGCTGTAAGAACAAGACTCGGTCTGGCTTCTATACAAGACAATATGCGAGTAACCTGAACTCAGTGGTAAGCCCAAGCGCACCGAGTAAATTTAACCGATTTAGAAAGACACGCGTTGAGAATACCGGGGAAATATCTACGGAGCAAACTCAGTTCTAGGTTACTGGACACGCTCACACAAGGCCTGAGCCTAACGCATGACGCGCAAGGCCGGTGTTTCTGAAAAACCAGGAGTCGAACAGCGAACCCTAGGCCGATTTTGGACGGCGTGGAACAACATTATAGCTAGACGTTACGTCTGGGTAAGACAAAAAAAGCAAAATATAATAGATCAATAATAAGTATTTGTTCACAAATACGTCTCATCAATAAGAAGTTTTGATTTTTTTAAACAATAGTTTCGTTCTATGACTAGCAAAAGAAGCTTTTAGCTTTTTAAGCTCGTTATGTTATCAAGAAAAAGGCTAAACGTATTCAAAGCCTGTAAACGAACTCACCAGAGCAGTCAACTCTCCGTTGTCGCTCTGTACCTCGAAGTCGAGTGTCCCACAAGGGAACACATTGGGGTGCCAAATGCTCATCCTGGTTTTCATTTCTTTTTTTATATTCTGATTTTTGATTGTATCAGAGATCCTCGTTCCGTGTAATAAAAATTTGAGCAGTTTGTTTATAGCAGTGGAAATTTTCCACTGCATATTCTGAATTTTAATCAGGTTTTTTTAATCAACATAGATTTCTTGTACAGTGAAAATCTTTTTTTAAAAATTTTTTTAAAAGCTGTTTCTGTAAAAATTTGAAATTTAGTGGTCGGAATCCTGACTTCAGTGTTTTATTTTTTAAAGAAAACCATTAAACCTCGAGTATTCCATAAGGTTTTTAAAGCCAGAATTTAGTATTTTCTTGTATTTTTTGTGTAGTTATGAATTGTAGCACATTAACAACTGGAAATTTCGATCAGATTAGACATTCTTCGCTTTGTTTCATGGTTCGAAAAAAGTTTATTTTTTGAAAAAAAGCACGGGAATGTCTTTGTATTGAAATGTTTCGGACCTCAACCACCTTCGAGGTGCTATGGAAAACCCAATACGCCCCTATGAGCTTTGTTCTGTGACCCTTTTTCATTGATCAGCAGAATAACGATACAATCATACAGTTTGATCATCATACTTGGTGACGGGTTTTTATTATATCTTATGTAATCAGAATTCAAATGTCTATTGAAAAAAGTGTACGCTGTTTTATATGATAGGGATCTATGAAACTCACTGAATACGATCACCTCTCCTAAAAATGGCAGCCTTCAAACATTGGGGTTGGCATATTACGTGGACCGGAAAACTTTCTTCGGAAGTACACGGTGGAGCGTAAATATAGCGCGAAATGTTTTCACCCGAATTTTGGTTATATGAAATTTACAATTTTTATTCATAATACGTACATCATCAAGTGGTATCAAATTCATTCGGTTCTGCTTCCCCGTTATCGTAAGACAGTACGTAGTGTTTAAGGGTATTTGTTGATCACGGCACGAAGATATCCCGGTGAGAGATTGTTCCAGTACTTCTTCATGTCTGCTTTCAGAGATTTCAAGTTTTAGTGAGAAGCACAGACTTTGGTCTGCATGTCTTCCCAAACCGCATAGTCTAGAGAATTCAGATCGGGCGACGAGGTCGGCCGTTCCTCTTTCAAAATCATTGCCGGGAAAGACGCTGTGCACCACTTTTGAACTGAATTGGCCGTATGATCAAGTGCTCCGTCTGGCTGAAAGACGTAGGGATTTCCGTTGAATTTTGCATCTGCCCAAGGCTTCATAGCATGTTGTAACACCGCTTTGAGGTAGACATGGCGATATACCTTAGGCTCAATGAAAACAAGCGGACTCTTGCCGGTGGGACAGGTCGCTCCCCAGACCCTAACATGAGCTGGATGTTGAGTTCTGTTGACGATTCTGCCACTAATGTCTGTCAGAGTTAATGATACAGCCAAAACGCGTGTATTTTGAGAGTTTAAATTCAGCTTCAACGGTGAAAAGCTTCTCATCACTGAAGATGGTACATTCAACCTGTGCGTGCCCGTGTCAACAAGGAGCGCGCTTTTTTGTTTCTTGATTCTTTATTCCGCTTTTGTTGAGCATCGCTCGCTTCCGGCATAGATAAGAGCGATTGTTGAGCATCGCTCGCTTCCGGCATACATAGATAAGAGGTCTTCCCTAGATCCTCGTGAACAATCCTCCGTACCAACCTCGCTGAAATTTGATTATAACGAGCCATTTTCCTCCTGCTTCTTTTGGGATTTCGACAAATGCGTTCTCTGACCTTCCTGATAACTCTCGAAGAGGTAGCCGTCAAAAGTCGATCACTTCGGCGACGGTCTTGAGTTCCTCCAACTTTTTCGAAACGTTTTAAGGCTCGATGTACGATTGAATTGAGCCCTTCCAGCATGTGAGCGATGTCCGCTGGTCGTTTACTTTGTGTATGCATGTAGAGGATTACAGTGCGTGTCGGACTGGCGGCGACCATTCTTTTCCAAGTTGACCAAACATACTGAAATTTTCAGAAACAAGAGACAGAACATTCATGAATTATAAATTCGCATGAAAAAAGAATTTTATATACATATTTGAGAACTGTTTAAAGTGCGTCCCATTTTCGTGCTATAACTACGCCCCACCCTGTAGGTTCATGCTCGCTCAAGCGAAGTGTCGACACCGGAAAACGAGTTGTGAGTTTCAGCACAGGCTTCACTCTTCAAAGTTGACCAGATGGAGCAGTTCACAAGACTCAAAATCCGACTATACTTATAAATAATAACTTTCCTCGCGCTTGTAACCGTTTTGCGGCAGGGTACGTGCTCTCCTGAGATGCGCGAAAGAATTATATTGTGGAGCCAGTAGCCGCGTGCTTGTTCATTCGTAGTGGGTGCAATACAGTGGAGAAAGTCAGTCAGATTCGTGAAAGCCCTACCAACATTTCTTAATCCTATCGGTTTGGGTGGATCTGTCCGGCTGGAGGTCAATTTTAAGACCCTTCTTGCATTAGTCGCGCACACTAGAACAATGCTACGCCTAGATTTTTTCATAACTAAACTGCAAGCGTGCAATTTTCCTTGGCGCTAAATTATTTGAAATTTCGTGACATCTACTCCTGTGTCTTCTTGCTAGGAAGAACAAAATTTAAGAAAGCAAAGCATTTACAGGGTGGCCCATGTATTCGGCAACGCGTTTACAAACGTGTATCTCAGTGCATAAGTGAGCAAGAGTGTTCAAATTTGTACATTTATTAGCCCACAATAATAAAAACATTGGGTCAAAAAATTATCAGATTCGGTCTCTTTTGGCACGAACGACAGCTCGGAGTCGCTTTGGGAACGATCACTGGACGAAGGTACTTGTCGTCGATCTTCGACCACTCCTCCTGCAGGGATTTTTTTAGAGACCCCAGATTCAAGTGAGGATGAGCATTGACTTTGCTCTCAAGGTAGGACCACACGGAATAGTCCAGCGGATTGAGGTCGGGCGATGAGGAGGGCCATTCTGCGCTGGAGATGAAGTCGGGAAAATGAGCCTTGCACCATGTCTGTGTTCCGATAGCCTTGTGAGCAGGCGCAGAATCTTGCTGGAAGGCCCAAGGTGTATTACGGTAGTGGGAAGCAGACCAAGAAAGCAATACTTTTGGAAGAATGTGCTGGTGGTAGTATTTCTGGTTACTTTTGACTCCTGGTTCGACGAAAACAAGGGGAGTTTTGACGGTGGCGGACACTCTGGCCCAAATCATGACTTGTACAGGATATAAAGCTCTATGAACGAATCTACCGGTATCATTATCTGCCTGTGAGTCCCGAGCAAGCACTCGCACATTTTGAGGATTGTAGGCCTCTTCCACAGTGAACAGCTTCTCATCCGAGAAGACTGTCCTAAGGTGAGCACTGTCGCGCGTCCAGAGGATTAGGGTGCGGCAACTTTTGAGTCTTTCTCCTTGTTCTTCGGAGTTAGGATGACAGCCTTTTTAGTGCGATTTGAGGGGAGACTCAAGTCCTCTTCAACGATTCTTTGAAAAGTCTTGCTTGATAAGTTCATCTCGGAGGCCATTTTTTTCATGCTACGCCTATAATTTCGACCGACTCGCTTCCTCATGGCCTCAATCTTGTTAGGGGTGCGCACTAATCGAGGATCACCTCTTTGGGGCAAGTCAGCAAGTATACCGATCTGTTCAAACGGCTCGACTGCTTTTCAGACAAGATTGCGAGAGGCGTTGAGATCCTTAGCGATGCTCGTATTTGATCGACCAAGTTTGTGCAAGTCAACAATGATAGAGCGTGCTCTATGAGAGGCCACCATTCTTTTGAGAATTGATCAAATGATATGAAATTTGAACCATGTAATGAAAACACATGTGAGAAGAACATATTTAAATATTGGAGCTCAGTGTGCACTAAAAATTGAATTATAAACGCCGAAAGATTGGTTGCCGAATACATGGGCCACCCTGTATCGCACCTTGCTTCATGCTGCTTGAAAGTAAGACCAGGTAGCTTATGTATTTTCATGTGAGTGACTATCGAGTTGTCTCGAACAGTTATACACATTGTGCTGCAAGACTTAATAAACCGTTTTACGAATGCTTATAATTTTGTTATGGTCACTTTTTTCACACGGGCAGTAGTGTCAGTGGAGATGAGACGGTCACAGCGTGGGCGGTCAGTGAATGTGTGTACCTCGTTGAAATGTCCATCGCGCAGTCTGATGGGCATTTCTCAGGCGACGAAAGACTTCCAAAGGGGGTTACCAGTACTGCTCAGCGAAAAAATCGCGCCCGACTACAATGAAACCGCACAATTTTGCGTGTAATAGATAATTGAAGCGCTATTTGTAGTGTTAGGTAGGTCAAACGTTGTCGAGATTCACGGTGTCATTTTAAAACGACATAACGGCTCAGTTCTCATTTGACCCAAGTTTTGTCACCAAATTCATCCATTTTTCTCGACAAGTCCACAATTCAAGGCTCGAATAATTTCTAGAATGGTTTAGCCATTCTTCTGCGCTGAGCGTTTCGAATTTTAGCAGTAAAAACTTGCTTTGATTATGGTGGCTTGTAAGGTTACGCTGCGAGCGCTTTCTGACACCTTCATCGACTCGACGCCTCAACAAAGCTGAGAAACTATAAATGCTAGTGGCTTTTCACGAAATACTCAATGACTTTTGTTATTTGTGAGCTGTTTTATTTATTCACAGTTTGTAGTTAATTTATACCTTAAAGCTTTTTTGTACCTTGAACGTTAATTAAATTTTTTTTGAGTGATGCCGTAAAAAAGGGCTGAATTTCTAATCAAAATTATTTTCTAGAATCAAAAACACTGCAATTTTGACGTAGATTGCTCGAAGGATCGAAGGGAAACTTCTGATTAGAATAAATAATTCTACAAATATTGATTTATCATAACGGAGTTATAGCAAATATGCTCATCGCCTAGGAAAAAGCCTCAAAAGGCGACGAACTTTGGAACATTCAATTCGATTTGTCCGGCGTGATGCACAGGATTCCACTTCAATCGCCTGTCAGTCCAGCGATAAACGACGCTCAAAGCTACCGTCGTTGTTTGTTGACTGGTGTCCTGAAATTTTATTTCATAATTCACAGTCCAACGATAAGGCTGGAGGCTAATAGTCTACTATAGGTTCTACTATAGTTCTGGCCAGACCGCCTGCACTCTAGCTGTCTACGCTCTGACAAATTTGCTTTTTACTTCTTTCTCTATATCTTCGTTTAGGCAAAGCTTACGCAAACGAGGTTATAGATCTTAGGAACGAGATCGTGTCAAACATCAAACTGCAGCATAATAAATCCATTTTGGACTGATCTGGTCCGAACTATATTAGATACTGAGATGTCGGTTCTACTATAGTTCTGGCCAGACTGCCTGCACTCTGGCTGTCTACGCTCTGAAAAATTAGCTTTTCACTAAGCCTATCATGCGTAGTGAGTATTAATTCGATGATATTGACTATGGAAAGCGGTAGACAAGCTCGATGTGAAAAAAAATGAAAAAATACCAACGATTTTATCGACTCGGTAGTACAAGAGCCGTGCTATAACGAGTAGAGGCATGATAGTACCTTAATCGATCATGCCATTTAGTCCTTGTTTGAACGTTAAGAGAATAGTTTGTCAACTTGGATGCAGTAGACGAAAAACAATAGTAACAAATGAAACTGGGTCAAAAAAACCCATGTTACCGTATTTTTGGTATAAAAGTACCATACGAATCAGTAAAAAAAGGAGAGGCAAAATTTGAAGTTTACATCTGTATCACTTCAAAATTGAATCACTATGACCAATAAATTTGGTTTATAATTTTTGAAGCTCAGAAAGTAATAATCGAAAAAAGTGATGTATTCAACGACAGTTGTTACTCTTGAAAAATCATGTTTTGGCATGAAAATTTAAATTTAAAGAAGAAGAACACCTTCACTTACCGTTGATGATATCCGGACTAGGCTGTAGCTCTCTTTTATAGCCTTGCAGTAGTTCGTCGAACAATTGGGACTTTGCCTCATCAAAATCATATCCACTGATTGAGACTTAATGAGTTAATGATCTTTTTTTTCTGGAGAAAAACAAGGAGTCCAACAAAGATATTGGTTCCATAGTTTCCTTGTCTGTTTCTCAGTTTGTCAATAGAGGGCCCGTGATGGCTAAATCGGTTGACCAGTAGACTATCAAACTACGAGTTCTCTCTTTTGTCGTGGGTTCGGTTTCCATGCTGAGCGGTGAAAGAACGGTTGTTTTTCTACTTGCCTCTTCGGCATGGATGAGCAAGAGTTGGATACCTCGAATCGTCTAAACCACACTCACCATACGTTCAACGTGTTCTATGGCTACGTTCAACGTGTTTCATCAAAAACTGGAATGAAAAAACAGTTCAATTGTATGAATCACTTCGCTTAATGTCTATGAGCTTGGTGAACAAAACTTTAAAAGAAATGAAAAATTAATAGTCTTCAGTTTTCTTGATTGGAAAAGTGTAAAGGTAAATAAGCACACTGAGTTTCCATTGACTCAATTCCCATGCTCTATCGCTGTCTTGTAGAAAATTTCTCTTCATACTTTCGCTTTCTTCTCAGAGACTTAAAACTTGAGCTTTTCTCTCGACTAGAACGAGCCATGCGTCGAACCGCAAGCTTTTCTCTCGACTAGAACGAGCCATGCGTCGAACCGCAAGCTTGAATGAACTCGACTAGAACGAGCCATGCGTCGAACCGCAAGCTTGAATGAACTCGACTAGAACGAGCCATGCGTCGAACCGCAAGCTTTTCTCTCGACTAGAACGAGCCATGCGTCGAACCGCAAGCTTGAATGAACTCGACTAGAACGAGCCATGCGTCGAACCGCAAGCTTGAATGAACTCGACTAGAACGAGCCATGCGTCGAACCGCAAGCTTTTCTCTCGACTAGAACGAGCCATGCGTCGAACCGCAAGCTTGAATGAACTAGGTTTAGAACCTGTAGAGTTGTATTCGGGAAGTTCTATGGCTGAAGCATCGCTGTAGGAAGGCCTCATCTCTGTCGTGGATTTCCTTTTTTTTTTTAACGCGCTTTCTAGGGCTAACAGATATGATGATAAGTCGAGCCGCTGAACTTGAATGTACTGGAGTATTTAAAATGAGCTTTTCTTTGCTTCGGGAACGAATTTCCGTGTTTGCTCTCCCAGTTCTATCGACTTCTGACTCATTTTGCTATGTTTGCGTGAGATTCTAGTTCTCAACATCTACATTCACCCGTCTATCCGATGAAATATGTTGACTTTCGGCCTGCTCATTTTAAAATTAGTTATTTAGTTTTTCTAATTCGTATGGAAACTTTATATAAGAAAATGTAACCAGTTTTTGATGGCACTTGTAAGAGTTCGTGCAGCTAATGGGTCATATTTCACATGTGAGAAGCGAGGCAGAGTATTCTACGCAAGAAAGTTTTTTTTTTGAAAATAAATGTTTTGGAATTTTTTTGTGGAAATTTTTGGAAAACCAATGAATGATCTGTTAACTTATTGAATAATCATGTTTTTTTGTGATGAGATGCGGATGGGAGAGTAGAGATATGTTGTGCTGCAACCGGCTTGTCTTAATCTTTACCCCTTATGAAGCTGAGCAAACCGGTTTTGCATTTATCGGAAAAGTAATAGTCGGATCGAGCTTATTTGAGCGAGTATTCAGGATGATGTAAAATTTCGTAGCCCAGCTCATGCATCGTCGTGTTCAAAGCTAAGTCATGTTGCCTCTTCGTCGAGCGATAGTTGCCTAATCACATTTTTCGGATTCTCTCGAGGTGACAAGTTAAAAGATCCTGGTTAACGATACTGCTCAAGTTTATCTAAACTGGAGGCAGAAATTGTGTTTTAAGTCCTGCTGCTCCTTTTCGATGGATCATTGAAACAATCGCTTGATGTTGGCATATGTTTTTATAACTAGTTACCCATTGTTTCAGCCATTTTTTAAGGCGATTCCTTTTTTTTTTGTACAACACTCCATAAACATTATCTTTTTTCATTTCCGATTTTCGACGTATCAATTCTGAAAAGGACAAGAAGTAGTTAGAGTAGAGAAGCTATTAACTAAATACATCAAAGTCAAAAATTTTTTTCAATGGGACCGATGAAGATGTTGGGCGTGTTAAGCGCTATGCCTGTGTGCGAGCAGTCCTTAAATAGAGTTCGAAGAGGCAGATCTTTTCAAACTGCAATATTTAAAAGAATTTGATTTTCGCCCTTACATTTGCAGCCTATTCTATTTAAAGATTTTATTTGAAAATTTTTGTTCTCATAAATTTGTATTATGATCCCTCAAATTAGTTCACTAATGTAATTGCTTCAATTCGCTGCTTCACTGCACACAAGGAAAACACATTCAATTATTTTACTGTGTTAGGTCTATGTCTTGTATAAGGTAAGAGTGTTATGCCAAGGGACGGAGTCTGGCCATTTCTTCCAACCCGCAGAAATAATGTTTTAATCAAAATGACCAATAAGGAGGAACTTGCTAGCCTTTGAGAGAGGGCGAGAGCGTCTGATGTATAAAAAAAATGTCGAAAAGGGCTGAAAACTTTGATTATCAGTAAATTTTCACGCGCTTAACTCCGTCCAGTGTGTTTCTCTAACCCGAAGTGCTTGTAAAATCTATGCGCGAATATATGCCCTAGCTAAGGAAGCTATTGATACAAATGCCCTGATCGTCTGCCTCTGCATCCTGTCGTACAAACTATCTGTGCATTTTTCTCAATGCAGCTTTCTCGGCTTGCGCATAGATTTTACAAGCACTGCGGGTTAGAGAACCACGCTGGACAGAGTTAAGCGCGTGGAAATTCACTGATAATCAAAGTTTTCAGCCCTCTTTGACGTTTGAAATTATTGTATTGTTGAGAACAACAACACAAAGAAAAACTTTGAGAGAAAACCAGTAATTCCACAGGAACTATACATTATACAGTAATTATACAGTATAAATTATACAGTATTGTATAGTCGAGTTTAAAGCGCAGAAAAGCTTAGAGTTATCGAAAAGTGTGAAACTGGAAGATTTCTGATGTATTACCGACAATTTGGCTTTATTTTTTGCTGTGGAACTTTTCAACAGTTATTCATACAACGGTCGAAAAAAAACTCATTAACATCGTTTGTAAATCAGTTTTAAGGAGTTTTCAGACGGGAAGGAATAATATTGTTTCAATAAGAAGTAAACTTTTTGCCCAACAATCATAATGGCAATCCAAAGTTATGCGTCCCTAACATTGTGTCAATTGAAGTTGTTCTCTTGACAAACGTGTAAATGAGAAGTTCTGCCTTAAAATTATACTTTCAAGTTATCCGCGCAAAAAATTTTGTGGATAAGCGAATTAGCTTAACAAACAATTTGACAGTAAGAAGTTTTGCTTGGTAAACATTGTAAGAATTAAAAGTTATGTATTAATTGTTATGTATTAATTGTGTAAATGAAAAGTAGCGCTTGGCATAGAGATTGTTGATGAGGATAAATGACCTTCAAACTCAGAAAAAGATTCCAATAGGAAATGAGTCACATTGATTATTTATTTATTTATTTATTCATTTATTGAAATACATTTTGCAATGTAACAACAAGAGGAAGACTTATTACAGGGTGCGGTGAAAGTTCATGTGGACAGTATTTTTTCCGATAAAAAACTTAACGGGTTGAGTAAATCAAACAAAATTTTCATCAAAGTTTATTCAAATAGTTTGGGATATAACTGCGTTTTTAAATTCCGAACAGCCCTCCTTTCTCCTTGACACAGGCGCGGAGTCGCTTGTTGAAGGCACCCACCGTGGTGGACAGGTAAGTGACGTCAAGATCATCCCACGCCTTCTGTAGGGCGCGCTTCAAACTTTCCAAATTCTTGTGTGGGGAAGCACAGGCCTTGCTATCAAGGACCGACCACACAGAGAAGTCCAGAGGATTCAAATCAGGTGAGTACGGAGGCCATTCGGCGGATGTGATCATGGAGGGGAGATTGGTCTTGTACCACTTTAGCCTTGTGGGAGGGCGCAGAGTCCTGCTGGAACGTCCATTTGCGTCCCGCGAAGTGAGCCTGGCTCCAGGGCAGTACTTCCTTTATAAGAATGTCGTTCAGGTAGTTATTGGCATTTAGTTTGACTTCCTGCTCGAAGAAAACGAGCGGAGTCTTGCCAGTCGCGCAAATCCCGGCCCAGACCATGACAGAAGCGGGATGGCCCTTTCTCTCTTTGTGTGGTCGGTCCTTGAGAGCAAGGCCTGTGCTTCCCCACACAGGAATTTGGAAAGTTTGAAGCGCGCCCTACAGAAGGCGTGGGATGATCTTGACGTCGCTTACCTGTCCACCACGGTGGGTGCCTTCCACAAGCGACTCCGCGCCTGTGTCAAGGAGAAAGGAGGGCTGTTCGAAATTTGAAAACGCAGTTATATCTCAAACTATTTGAATAAACTTTGATGAAAATTTTGTTTGATTTACTCAATCCGTTAAGTTTTTATCGGAAAAAATACTAACCACATGAACTTTCGCCGCACCCTGTATTATTAAGGAAGACTTATTATTATCCAAAACTTGCTCGGATGTCTAAAATCGGAGTGTCTTTAAAATCTTTCGTTATATTTTTTAATCACTTGGTAGGTTGGGTTTGTAGGAACTCATGAAGTAGATGAAAATCGCGAGGTGTATTACCTGGAAAAGTTGTTTTTGAATGCGGTTTTCCGAATCAAAAAATGTTTGAGTATAGGCGAGAAACTATGTAAGCATGTAGTACATTTGATATACTAACTCAGGCTAGAGTATTAATCCACTTTTAGAGTTTTCCGGTGAAAGTATTTAACTAAACTGGAATAATTAACTCTGGAAACCGTTTATGAAGTTGTTTTTTTTTTTGGAAAAAAAACTGGAACATTGGAAAGATACTAGTCACAATCTGCAAAACTTTTTTATTCAAGAAAAAAACTAAGAGTAAACTAAAAAAAACTGAAAAAACTAAGACAAAAAATCACGTAGCATGAAAAACTCAACTTTATATTTTACTTCGTAACTCCAAATTTGAAAAAAAGAAAAACTTTTTGCGATTTCCTGCATTAAGTCGAAAATCCGAACCTCGAAAAACACGAATAGAAATGTCTGAGACAATAGTAGAGCGTTGAGTAGCTTTTTGCACACGTGAAAACGATAAGTTGAGCTCTCTCTGAATTCGGTAAAATCAACGTATTTCCATGTAAAGTATGACCTTTTTTCTTCACGCGTGCTCTTTTATGGAGATGAAAACTCTTTGAGGTTGTCAGCAGATTCTCATGTGAGGCTCACTCAGCTAAGCGTTCTCGAGCTTTCTCATAGTTTAGCCTTTGAGCGTTATCTTTTGCTTGAAGTTCAGCATTTAAGAATTGATACGTTCTTATAGCTCAGTGTTAATCATTCTTTTAAGATCCAAATTCGGCGAAAGTTGAATATTGTAGTCCCTCCATAACTGACTCAGTTGTAATTAATTAACTTTTTTATATATCTTTTTGTGATGTTTTAGCTCTAAGATAATTTTTTTTCAAAGTTTTGGGTAAAAAAATTTGAAAAAGTTCAAAACTTTTTTGTTACCGATTTCAAGTTTTACATACTATAAAAATGCTCAGGAACGTTTTCGGCGTATGAAACTCGCTAAGCCTAAGCCTAAAGTTATTTTACCGCTCTTGGCTAAGGGTTAAAATGTCAGAGTCAGTTGCTAAGTAAAAGCTCAGTCAGTTGCTTAGTAAAGTTCAAGCTATAACATACATATATGAACGAGTAAGAGGAAACTCGGGCTTTGCAAGTGAAGCAAATTTTCTCTTTCGCGCACGAGTGAAAAAATAAAAAGCAAGAAACTGAGTGAGCAAACCACGATTTTTATCCAGCCCTGCTACAGAGCTGTAGTTCTGACTCTGAGGTTTCAACATTAGCTAATAACGTTATAATGAGTTTTGGCTCAAACTTTAAGATTTTTTTTGAGCAGATCCCACTTCTGAAATTTTTCAAAGCCCATAATAGTTGAAAATTTGAACAAAAACATTAAAGTTTTGGAACTAAAATTTTTTTAATGCTTTGACTTTTAAACACTTTTTATTAGAGCCTAAAACATCACAAAAACAGTTTGAAAAATTTTAATCAATCAAAACTGAGTCAGTTTTGGAGACACCACAATAGTTAACTTTTGCCCAAAATTTTCTGTGTGATGTGAAAATTCTATAGCTACAAAGAAGACTACAAATTTGACATGCCTTTAAATTATTATGTTGAGTTCTCGGAACAACTTCATTGCTATCAGGGGTCGACTACCGCATTCAAAAACAAATTTCATTCTTTTCTTTTTCATTCTTTTCTTTTTCATTCTTTTCTTTTTCAAACCCCGGAGATGGTCGGGTCTATCATTTCCTCTTCACACTGACTTCTACTCGTCTCTACTTCATTGAATTACGAGATTTCTCTTCTGTCTTCTTGGGACTCAAGACTTCGTGAATCTCTTCGGTATGAGGTTGAAACGCTAAGTGGTCTACCAAGACTCTTCAGTGCAACGCCACAGTTGCTTATTCCTCTTCCAAAGATTTTCTACTTTTTCATTTTCTCATTGTCAACCATGTTAGCGATGACCCTGAACCAGTTGTCCTTTGGCGATAAAGAATATCAAATATCAGATATAACATACTTTGCAATATCATGGGCCGATGGAGTATATCGTATCAACAGGGGCTTGCAAGAGGAAACTAGTGGTATTATTTCGTTGATATAAGCTTTTGAAACGCTGGGTTTTTGGAGAGAGAAAATCGGCAAAAAACTGAATTGTGTGGATCCAAAACCTCATTCTCTGAATATCAATCCTACTCGCTTACTACTGTATCTCACTGTGTTTTAGATTATTGAAATCAAATCACACTAGCGGTTTCTGAAAATTTCATTTGGATACGTATAGAAGAAAACTAAAAGACTCTGAGAGACAATCAGAGCATTTGTGTCACTAGTTTTCTTAGATAGCGCATAGATTTGCGCATAGATCTTAAACGCACTGCGGTTTCTAGAAATACATTGGTCTCTTGACCTAGCTAACTCTTTTTTGATTTCTCGAGCACTCTTCTTGGCGCGCTTTTGAAAGTATGATTTGCACACAGTAATGGTGACGGCTGCGGTGATGATGACGAGTTGGCTGATGACGAATTGGCCTGTAAATTTTTTTTCTTGGATCAAACTTTTAAAAATTGTACTCTTGGAAAAAATGCAGTTTTACCTTACTTTCAACAAGAAAGTCGTGCAATGTTTGCTCACCAAGTATGGGAATGTTGTGGGATTTAGGAAGGTCACCGGCCATGATACCAATGATGACTGTGATGGACATCATGGTTGCGAGACCGAAATTAACCTGCAAGGAGTTTTAATTCAACCGAGCTGGGAGCTGGCTCGAATAAGTGAAAACTATGTATACCTCTGCATCATGAACAACCTGATAATGGCAGCATATAGTGAACCAGGAGTCACATCGTAAAATTGATGGTTAAAACTTGTTTGAAGCAAGACAAGGACTAATATGTACGTTTTTTTATTATAAATAAAAGCTCATTTGGATGGAAACCGAACACTGTACTATATCACATATTTTCTAAGTATTGTCAATGATGCCGCTGTTTTTCTGGAAGTTTTTATGCAGTTCAGGCCCATATTTTAGAATTCTCAGCAACAGATTTTAAAGAAAGTGAAGCCTGCTGATATATGTGAGATGGTTGGGTTCACTATCGACCGTCGGACTACTTTCATCGTGTTCAACCAATTCCCACATTTCTTCCTTCTAAGAATGCTCATGAAACGATGCTTTCTGACTCAATTAGACTATAGTTTTGAGTCCGAATCATAATACACCAACCGCTTCGGTCACGTTTCCATCAGCTCTACCCTGGAAAATACCCATGAGGACGAATACGCCCAGGATAAATGAGGGCATTATTACAAGATAGACCCAGAACTCTGCGCGCCGAGCCACACGAACTTCATACAGGATCTGAAAGAAAATACGTAGAAGCAAATTAGTAATTTTCATCGCTCCGATGTCAATCGGCTCACCGTTTTTTTAACCAGATCTTTAGAGATTTTTCACGCAGAAAAGATGAATTTTCGCAATGAAGTTTCGTTAAGTGTACCGGGGCAGTGTGTTTTCAAAGGTGCTGGACTTTATAGAAAGGCTTGTTGATTTGAAATCCAAGTAGGTTATTTAGACTGAAGTTCATCACAGAAAACCAAATCTTAGGTATTCGATTAACTGCCCAGTGAATAGCGGGCTCTTACATAGAAAATAATAAGCGATAAAAAACTATAGCCCAACGTTTTTAAAAAAAAATAAAAACTCAATGTATTATAGAACGGATAATAACTAACATGCTGTGTACGACCATCAGTTTTAGGTCTGGTGAAGTTCGTTGGAGGAACGTCAAGAAAGGCCCACTCGCTGTTTATCTACAAAGAAAAAGCCGTAAAATGTTCCATTCGAGAAATTGAAACTAACTTGAGACTTAGGTTGTGTGTCAGAGTCAAGCCGGAAACGCACAGCTTCGGGTCTGTATCCAATCAGTCCAAAGCAGAACTGGCAAACTTGCTGATCGAAAGGGAAGTCGTTCACCTGTAATTTAATACTGTTGATAGAGGGTGATGGCGGACTTTGAATTTAATTTAATTTAGTTAAACATGGCGGACTTTGAATTTAATTTAATTTAGTTAAACATGGCGGACTTTGAATTTAATTAAACAATACCATTTTCCGTTTCTCTTAAGTTTTTTCGTAATACACTTTTCCGTAATGTAGTGAGTGAACGGTTCTGTAAATGAGTTTACACTTATCTGTTCAAACTGAGATTTCCTTAAAATTTCCAAATTCCTTCATTTGCTGACAGCAAACTCTTTTCAAAATTCAAAAAGTCCAAAATTGTTCAAAGACGCTTTTAAAGGTTTTCATAACTTTATCTCAACAAAAAAAAAACTTATTTTCCATAACCTACATTGAACGGGTTCCGTACACTTAAACTCAAAACAGTTTGACTTATGGTGCGATTCTTTTTTAAATAATGACATGAAAAAGCTGAGTTTCACAGTTCAAAGGCGGTAACACATACATACATAGTTTTAATGAAATTTCTGATAGTTGAGAAAAATTATAAATTCAGAAAATTAAAACATGAACAATTGCATTGACCAAAAAAATCTGTGTGAAGAGGAAAATCACTAGCCGTCATGGAGTTGAAGAAAGTAACAGACAGAAAGAAGTGCGAGTAGACGTCACCATTGTAGAATACCTGATTTTAAGATATAATTTAGGTAGCAAACCTTCTGTGTTATTTAGGTTTTCATCTAACCAAATTGAACTTGTTTTTATGTAGATGCTTTATAATCTAAAAATGAATGCCGTATTAATTTACCCGGTGATAGTAGCGAGAGCATCTCAAAATATTATGCATCAAACAAAAAATTACTGATGCAATGTTTAATGAATACTACACGATGCGGTAGGAGTACGGAATCACGGATTCAAACGTTTTTACCGATCAAAACGAAGGCAAACAACATGGTTTTGAGAATGAGCTTTCTTTAACATCTTTGAAAAAGATAGGATCAAAGTTGAGGAGACTTTTGCGTTGAAAAAGGCCTTAAGACGGGGTATGACTCCACCACAGTGAGCAGGTAGTCTTTGTCCATCTCTACTCACACTCTCTGAACGGGAGCCCTCAGTAGGTCCAAATTCAAATGAGCTGTCAAGCAGTCCTTAATATCCAGTTCATATATGTATGAAGATTTAGATCAAGGCTGTGGAGCGGCCTCTCCAAGGTCGAATCAAAGCCGGGAAAACTGTTCCCAAGCCAGTTCTGGGTATTTTTCGCATTGTGAGCTGATGATGAATCCTGTTGAAAATGCCAATAAGTATTTTTGTAGTCTTGACGCCGGGCTCGATTAAAACGACATTGGTTTATTAAGTTGCACATATTACCGCCAAAACAATGTGACGGTGTTTGCACTGATCGACGATCGTACCATGTTGGACAGTCGCTGGAGTTTTTTGGTGCAAGAATACGGCCATACTGACCCTTCACTTTTTCGATAGCTAAGAGCTCATCATCCGTGAACAGTTTTCTGAGGTGCTCACCAGTGCGTGTCCTTCTCAGCAGTCCTCAACAACCAACCGTCCTGGTGTTCTTATTTGTAGCTGTAAGCTGATGCCTTTTGGTCATGTTGTTTGAAGATAGTTTAAGTTTCTCAATTACAATCCGGTGGACCGATTTCTCACTTATAACCAGATTCCTGCGCATATTCTTCATAATCCTCTTAAAAGCGTCCCTCATTCGACCGTGGACTTTCCTGACAATGAAAGTAGAAGTTGCGGTAATTGGGCGTAACATGTCAATTGTGCTCTTAACCTCTTTATTTTCGTTTTATAGCTTTTCACTCAGTGTCCCAAGTCATTCCGAGTCGGAATGGCTTCCAACGGGTCGGAATTTTCGACCCGTTAATGTAGTCCTTGATATCTTGGCCTAAATAAATAGCCACTGGACATAATGATGAAACGATAAAAATTGTGTCAATCCACGTTTGATGAAAAATGAACCTTTAAAAAAGTTTTTGTTTTTCACCAGAGTTTTCTTTTAAAAATGATTTTTCTTTTAAAATCGTTTAAAAAATTTTTACAATGTATTCTTAGTTGTTGAGTAATCAACCTTTGCTTTGATATTCTCTTTCATCTTTGCTGCGTAGATTTTTGACGAACTTTTCGCAAACTCATGCATATTTTTCTAATTTCACTTTTGACAATATAAAATTTTAGATTTAGAAATTGAAAAGAAAATCATATTTATAGAAGTCTTAAAGAGGGTATGAATATTCAACAAACCCGTTGACCGACTCACCAGAGAAGTAGGTGATCCTTTCTCGTTCTGATCATTGAAATCGAGTGCCCCACAAGGAAACACATTTGGGTGCCAAATGCTCGCCCTGGTTTAAGGTATTTCTCATTTATGTATAAATTAACTTAGATACTTTGAGCAGATTAATATTATTTATTTAATAACATGTTAAGCAAAAACGATTGTATCGTTTTGTACTTCTAAATTCTCCACCAACAATCTTCGAGATGTATGTATACATACATATAGTGCATAAGTATAGTGTATGTATACATATAGTGCATAAGTATGTAGCGAGTATGGTTATCTCGCAGCATAAGTATGTAGCGAGTATGGTTATCTCGCAGCATAAGTATGTAGCGAGTATGGTTATCTCGCAGCATAAGTATGTAGCGAGTATGGTTATCTCGCAGCATAAGTATGTAGCGAGTATGGTTATCTCGCAGCATAAGTATGTAGCGAGTATGGTTATCTCGCAGCATAAGTATGTAGCGAGTATGGTTATCTCGCAGCATAAGTATGTAGCGAGTATGGTTATCTCGCAGCATAAGTATGTAGCGAGTATGGTTATCTCGCAGCATAAGTATGTAGCGAGTATGGTTATCTCGCAGCATAAGTATGTAGCGAGTATGGTTATCTCGCAGCATAAGTATGTAGCGAGTATGGTTATCTCGCAGCATAAGTATGTAGCGAGTATGGTTATCTCGCAGCATAAGTATGTAGCGAGTATGGTTATCTCGCAGTATGAAAGCTTAAAAAATTAACGAACTTGGGAACATTCAACTCAACCACTCCCGCGTGATCTACAGGACTCCACCTTAAACGCTGGTCAGTCCAGCTGAACACGACGCTGATAGTTACCGTGGTCGTTTGTTGGCTGGTGTCCTGACACTTATCTTTTTATTCACAAGAAACTTATGCGATTTAGGCTAATGAGAATTCGAAACAGGTTTGCCATGTCTGGTGATAATTTCATTGATACGATGGACAACGATGATAAATCAGATGTTAAAGAAAGTTTTTGAAAAAACTTACGATTTCGGTGACTAGATAATGCAAGAACCGTGCTATAACGAGTAGAGGCATGATAGTACCTTAATCAGAGTAGAGGCATGATAGTACCTTAATCCTTAATAGTACCTTAATCAGTCATGTCGTTTTCGCACTCGTTTCTACAAGAAAGAACATGAGTTTTATTAGCAAGGCTGCAGCTGCCAAGAACTCAGATAAAAACTTTAATAAATGAAGTCTAAAATAAGATTTATTGTTGTCTTTCAATACGTGATCTCCAAATTTTTGAAGTTGATAATGCCTGAAAACTTTTTTTTCGCGACTTTTCATAGTTTTGTTCAATTACTACGTCTTGATGTACAGGCATGAGAAATAATAAAAAAAGTAGATTTTTTCAAAGTCAGTCAAAATTTTCAGATGCTCTAATTGAGTAACGAAAATTCTAAGCTGAATGGGAGCGTGACCTACCATTGATGATATCCGGACTCGGCTCTAGTCCACTAGAATAGCCTTGCAGTAATTTGTTGAAAAGTTGCGACTTCGTCCCATCCTGTAGATATCCAGAGATCGAGACTTAACCAAAAAATTCATTTTTCAGTTGCACATATTTCAAGCTCACTGAGTCTTTAAGACCGATTTTCAGAGATACGTTGTCACATCCAAAGCTATATCTGTGTCTCACTGAGCTTTTATCACGCTCTTTTGTTTTTTCCCTGAGACTCGAAGCACATAGGCTTCTCTTTCAACTGATACGAACGCTCAGCCCTAACACTCAGCAAGAAGCCGCAAGCTTGGATAAAATGGGTTTAGAACCTGTAGAATTGTATTCGGAAAGTTCGATGGCTGAAGCATCGCTGTAGGAAGGCCTCATGCCTGCTATAGTATACCCTGGAAAACGTGGTCTGAGGGCCCAGTTGTGATAATAGGTAACGAACTACTAAAATTTTGCTGTTAAAGAATATTTTGTTTCTCAATTTTTCGTGTTTGCTCTCCTACTTTCCTCGACTTTCGTCTCGATGTGGGGTGTTGTGTTGAATTAGTGAGTGAGCTGAATGCTTGCTCCCAACATTTGCATTCAAGTATCTATCCCGTGAAAAAAATGAAGATCCAATGTCGAAGCTAATTATTTCGAAATTCTATATTTGAAAAAAAAACTTATCGAGTAACAATTTCAACCCAAAAAAGTTTAAGACCATCATAGAAAGGGTGATGTATTATAATTCATTCGTACATTTGGTATTTTTTCTAAAAATCATACACAGGCGAACCATTTTTTGCGAAAAGTTAGCTGAACAAGTTTGGCAAGTGGCACAATGGCTCAAATGTGTATCCTAGTGTTCGGAAGTCGCTTAGCTGTAACAATTTTTTTCGAATTAGCCATCTTCATGCTTCTCCTTGGGTTGTAGGCAAGTATTGGACGTTTCCGGTTGCAGTAGCAGTTAGTTTTCTTCCTCTACCTATTCGATCGGGGATCCCTCCAGTGCTCTGCTATCGTTTTATGGCACGAAAGTCAGTGAGTGGGCATACTCCGAGTGTTCTGGCAATTACGGACTGCTTGTACCCGTTGCTGTGCATACCGAGAATCGAATTACGCTGTCTATTGGCTGCTACCAATTTAGTTACATCATTTTTGTTGTTATTAATATTTAGTTTACTTATCAATGTATCATGACTTAGGCTTCAATTTATATATATGATCTAACATTTGAGTATACATAACATACTATTTAGGTTTGCTTTACTTTTTCTCCTTTACTTTGTTTTAGTTGATGTTTTTTTGTATATAATTCATTACCCTTGAAAATTGATATACTCTCTGGGCACTCATTGATGAGCTCCACCCAGAGAGCACAGCTGGGGTGAAACAGATTTCTGTGAATAGCGGTGAAACAGTGAATTTATATTTTATGCTGAAATTCTTTTATAACCTACTCTACAATAACAATAATATTATATATGCCTGATGAATATGTCCGGTTGTATAGTATGTGAGTATTGTTCAAGTTATGGGAAAGTTAGGTTTAATGAGAAAATTGTTTATCTAGTTTAAACATTGAGGCTTTAGAGTCAAATGAAATACTCAACAATAAAGAGATGATTTTCTGGCCTCTAATTGGTGATATGTATACATCTTTTAAGACCAAGAATTGTTATACTATTAATTTGCATCGGGGCCACCTTTCTAGAGAAAAAATTAGCCAGAAAAATTGAGCTTTTGATAATACATTACCCGATAATTGCTCGAGCTTTGAGATGGCAAACAGTTTTCTTTCCGTCTACGATATGATCATGGACGCTCTTCTTCTGTGCATGTCGGAAGACGCGATTCGCATTCGAAATGGTTCCGGGTCGAACCTTGACGTGAATGTTCAGGTGTGAAGATGAATAGCTTCAAGGCCTCAAAAGAATTTATCCAATCATTAGAAATAATATTCGAATAATTTACTACTATTGTACTACTCTAATGATAGAGATAGGAATCGTTTACAAGATTGCAAACAAAGGAATGGTCTGTGCACACGTAAACTAAAGTTGAGGTAGTTAGCTCGGTGAAAGAACCCGTCATTGTTTTTGGTCTTCACACGCTGCTACGAATGCACACAATCTCATTTGAACAAGACCCTTTGCAAATTTGAGTACATTTCGTCGAATCAAAATTGTTTACATTTTGAAGAGAAACCCGGAAACCTCATCTTCACACGAAGATTGGTCGCGGAGGGTGAAAACTCGAGAAGCTGGGGCAGAAAAAAACAGAAACGCCGTCGAGGAAATACCTCTGCAGCACTTGTAATGAGTCTACTGAGTTGATGGACTGAATATCTCGCAATGAGTGCCAAATAATCGAAGTAGAGATTTGCAAATTTTCAAATAATCAAGCTATAGATGTGCACAGAGAGATAAACCTATTTTTTCTTCGAATATTCAGTTATAAAGCTTCGAATAACATACAGATAGGTCAAGTTGAGCGTTTCACTAATCGATTTATTATCACCTGATCATAGAAGTTTCGATTTATTCATATTTCAGTGTTTTTCCGCGTGAAAGTTTAGTGTATAATAACAATTCTTAATGCATAACAAATTATGCTTTTAATCAACAACAAAAAACTTCAACATATCAAAGTAAGTGCTTTACCAAACGCTGTTTCCTAGTTTTAGACCAACTTGTACTATGAATATCTTGAGTGATAATTAAATCGCTTATTATGGAACGATCTTTTTGTATTTGAAGGGATGCTTTAAAAACAATGCGTAAAATAGTCCAAGTATTTTCCCGACATTTCGCTTTTGAGCTGGAGAGTAATTGATGCCTTATGATTTGCATAAAGTGACTTTATTTATTTATTCAGATACATTTTTGAAACAAAAATGCGATAACACTCGGAACATGGTGAACACATGATAAATTCTCTACAGGTTAGGTAACTGCAGATTGACTAGTTCTAATACATCGAGAGAACTCAATCTTGCTTTCAGAGCAAGTACAGTGGGGGGAGCAGAAACAATATCGTAGGCAAGCTTACAATAATATCTAGCGGAACGAAAGGCGAAAGAATTGAATAGTGGTAGTCTACGCGTACGGGAAATGTGAAATGAATACATAGAAGTACGACCATTACAAGGCTTGAGCCTATACATTTTACTAATTGGAATATCAATCAATCCATTCAGTATTTTATAAGAGAAGATGATATCTGTCTTAGTTCTACGCGACAATAAAGTATCTAATTGGAAGCTTTTAAGTCTATACTTGTAGGAAGGTCGGGTTTGCAGAGATTCTCGATTGTAAGAGCATCGAATGCATAGTAATCGTGTGAAAATATGCTGGACATGCTCAATTTTTCTGATGAGATTCTTTTTGTACGGAGACCAAATGACAGAGCCGAAGTCTAGTAAAGGAACAATGAAAGATTTGTAGCAACGAATATATGCTAATGGACTTTTGATGCATAATGACCGAAATAAAGCGTAGACTAATCTCATTGCTCGTCTTGTAACATGTTCAATATGATATTCGTAAGACAAATCAACATCAATGAAAACTCCCAAGTCTCTTATTGGTGATTCT
Source organism: Allodiplogaster pararmata (assembly GCA_964056735.1). Lineage (NCBI taxonomy): Eukaryota > Metazoa > Nematoda > Chromadorea > Rhabditida > Diplogasteridae > Allodiplogaster > Allodiplogaster pararmata. Next base: position 26,754,773 of record OZ057407.1, read on the forward strand.
GCAACTTTGAATGGAATGTCACTATGATCATCGGTTTTTACAAAAGAAGGTAGACCAGGATTAGATTTACCCAAATGTAAAACACTGCATTTGTTATTCGCGATCGTCAACTGCCATTCAACACAAAAAGTCTGTATTTCTAGAGCAGCGGATTTCAATTGTAAGTGGGCAAGAGTAGAGTCTTTAGGAGAGAAATTGGCAAATACTTTGATGTCATCCGCGAACAAGTTGACAGAAACGAGATGGAAATTTTCGAGCCTATATGACAGGCTAGCGATATATAGAGAGAATAGAATCGGGCCTAAGACAGAGCCCTGGGGCACACCTGAACTTATTGGAAAACTACCAGAAAGGGTGTTGTTTACACGAACACGCGAGTTACGGCCTTTCAGAAAACACTCGAACCAGCAAAACAAATTGCCTCGAAAATATACACTTTCAAGAATATGTAACAGCTTATCATGTGAAACTGTATCAAAAGCTTTCGCTAAATCGTAATATAGTATGTCTACAACATTATCACAGTCTAGTGCACGCTGCCATGATTGAGTACATTCTAGGAGATTTGTTTCAACCGATTTACGAGAGCGAAACCCGTGTTGACAGTTTGGAATGAGATTGAAGACATTGCACCAATGATTTATTTCAGGCTCAAGACAACGTTCTAGAACTTTAGAAGCAACAGGAGTTATTGTAATTGGCCGAAAGTGTTCGGGAGAACTTGGGGAAGCAACTTTATTAATCGGTACGACAATGCCTTTTTCGAGATGTCAGGAACCTTACCCAGTATTAAGGAAAAGTTAAACAGAGTGTGCTATATATTATTTGATAACTGGTTCTAATTGAAATGCTATAAAGCTTGAATTGCTTAATATCATATTTCTATGAGCTTTAAGTCGTTTTAGAGAACCAAAAGTCCGGAAAAAGTCCCCGCTTTTTTCTTCTCACATTTTTTTCGCACGAACTGATTGGACTACTTTTTTGAAACTCCTTTTCTTCACATTAGAAATTATATCTTCAATATGATTTTCTGTATAGTTTTGTTGTTTTTGGTAGCCCTGAGTTTCCGTTCAGAAAAAGAGTCCTTAGGGATAGTTTGATGAAATTCGTATCGAGTCAACCGCTGTCTACTATTTTTAACGGGACTCATTTGTTTACGGGAGAAGGGCAAGAGGCTAATCTATATTCAAACAGTCTTACAGATTATTCAATCGAAACTTCCGGTATATAGTCTTGAAGTTCTATAAATGCTCTATCATTCATATCGATAAATGCTCTATCATTCAAGAAATATTTGCGTTATCGTGCGAATACATAGACTGGTTTCAAGCACAAATTTTACTTCAAGCGCTTCATGTTGAAGAAAATAACAAAACAACAAAACATTAATTTTGTTAAGGGAAACGTGTGTCGTACATTTATAAATTGCAAATCGGATAACAACTTGACGAAAACAATAACAATAAAAAAGAGAACACTGCAAAGGGCAAAAGTTAGCCGTAGTAGATCGATAATGAGAACAGTAGTACAAATCGATCTACTATTTGTACTACTGATCGATAATGAGAACAGTAGTACAAATAGTAGATCGATAATGAGAACAGTAGTACAAATCGGGGTACATCTTTCATTATGTATTATTAGAGTGAGTTTCAAACGAAACTTCTGTTCTTCACAACTAGCTCCGGGATGTATCTATTATATGAATTGGGAACGGCTCATTGCTCAGTCTGTACCTGTGGTGGTGTATTATATGAATTGGGAACGGCTCATTGCTCAGTCTGTACTTGTGGTGGTGTATTATATGAATTGGGAACGGCTCATTGCTCAGTCTGTACCTGTGGTGGTGTCTTAAGCTTTAAAAAAAGCCAGAGAAAATGTCAAAAAGGTTTTTTGTTTGAAAACTTAAAAATGCAAAAAATTGCTTTGGTTTTAGTTTTTTTAGCATTGGGCTATATCGACTTTTAAAGATAATGTAGGAGAGTATTGATAACAGAAAATTCTGGCTCAATTTTGAACTATAAATAAGAAAGTTCGCTTGTACCTCCTTTCAACAAATTAAGGTATTTTATAAGTTGAGAAGTACCATCATCCGCGAATTAAGGTATTTTATAAGTTGAGAAGTACCATCATCCGCGAATTAAGGTATTTTATAAGTTGAGAAGTACCATCATCCGCGAATTAAGGTATTTTATAAGTTGAGAAGTACCATCATCCGCGAATTAAGGTATTTTATAAGTTGAGAAGTACCATCATCCGCGAATTAAGGTATTTTATAAGTTGAGAAGTACCATCATCCGCGAATTAAGGTATTTTATAAGTTGAGAAGTACCATCATCCGCGAATTAAGGTATTTTATAAGTTGAGAAGTACCATCATCCGCGAATTAAGGTATTTTATAAGTTGAGAAGTACCATCATCCGCGAATTAAGGTATTTTATAAGTTGAGAAGTACCATCATCCGCGAATTATTTGAACTTAGTTTCAACTCAGCGTTTTCAACGGGATTACTGGGAGATATTTAGTTTTGAATAACTTACTTAGCTCCTATACATATAACTGATATTCAATAATTCAGTATGCCTATTATACCCCTTTCAATTTCTTTTCATATTTTTCAAATTTGTGTGCTTTCTTAAAAACGGAAGCTTTTTTTGGAAGATGATGAACAGACAAGTCTCTTGGTGAATACGGTCGTGAAATTATTTCGGGGTCTCGAGAACAAGACCTGTAGCATCGAAATGATAAAAATGAACGTAAGCTATGTTTTTGGACAATATTTTCGAGTTTACCGCGATTTCTCCAAGAACATGGTATGTAAATAAGATGCATAGACACAGAACAGTCGATTACTGTAATATCATCTTTGGTCTTACAAGGTCAGGCAATGAAAGACTAATCACCCGAATATGCTTATATGTTTTTCTTGACTGAATACATACAATAATTGATGTGAATTATGTTTAGATGAGCATAATTAATTGCTTACCAAAGTTGAAAGCTCTTACAGGGCTGAGTTTTAATGTACCCCTGAGACTTTTAAATATTTGAGTTGAAGTTAGAGTCCGATCAAACTAGTGAGTTGGGTATCAAAGATAATGTGATCACTTCAGGATGATTAATATTATATGAGTTCACGAGAAATACATTTTTAAACTCAAAAATCGATGATAACAATTGTTTTGATAGTTAAATTCTATAGATAATTCAAGCTCGTTCTTGTATAGCTGTTGTTAAACATTTGTGAACGAAGCCAGGACGTTTTGAAATAAAGTTATATTCCGCTCTGCTCTATCGGAAAGACAGTCGTTTAGGTTCTTCGCTCGCGATCTGCAAAATCTGTAATCGAATTCAACTTATGGCATCCAAATGTTTTCAATTGTGATTCTTCTAACAACGCAATCAAGCTTAAGCTTTTCGTCTCTCTTTCTCTCTCTTTAATTCTCAGACCTTTGTTCTTCGATCACTCACATTCACTCTTTTTTCCTTTTCTTTAGTTTCTCCCTCTCTTTTTCTCTTTTCTTCTATTTTTTATCTCTTCCCCTTAGGCTATAATCCTTGTGTTTTACACATCTATAGCATACATGTTTTTTTCCATAGTGTCTCCCTCATCTTCTTGAATTCTCAGAGTTTACCAGAAACTTTCGAAGTTCAAAGTTGATTTTTCTGTATTTAAGGGTATAGTTTTTGAGGAGAATGAATCAAAATTTTCGGACAGAGGGTATATGCAAACCTTTATTTTGGGTGCCAGATCATTTGTACAGAGGCTGCAGCTGGGGAAGAGTGAAGATAGAGACGGTCGGAGGCAGGATGTGAATGGCTGCAGGCAGATTGGAGAAGTACGGATGCAGCATAGCTGCGCTCGCTGATATTCTCTCCGCCGGGTTGAGCTGAAATAAAAGAAAATATCCCGTTGAACTGCCGCCCGTTTAATCTCTGTTTAACTTGGTGACCGGTCACCTAACTCGTTGGCTGCCACATGAACTTTTGTTTTTCTCAGTGTAATCAACACTGAAGAAAATATAAAGCCATTTAAAAGAGCGTGAGCTCATTGTTTCGTTTACGAACTCACTCTAAAACTACGACGTAAACAACGATCAGTGCGAGAAAACGAAAATTAGCTCATAAAGTCAGAGAAGTAGAGATTTCATATGTCAGCCTGTTTTCATTACGAAAAGAATGCAAGATGTTAAGAGGCTGTAATTAGTAGCAGTTTATACAATAAAAAACAACAACATTGGGTCCTCTTACAGGAAATGCGCTGAAACTGTGTGAAAACGTACGTTTCACAGTCAATCGAGCTTGATTACTCATTAAAACCTGCAATTAATTTCTAAGGCAGCAAATTAGAACAAAACAGTTTTTAAAATGTTCTTCTAAAAGTTGGTTTTGTTTTTAAACTGCTTTTCTTCTGTATTCGATTTAAAGATTGTTGAGAAGTTCAAAAAGCAGAGTTTTTTTCATGTCCGGTGATCTAAGACTCATGCCTAATCATGATTGAACGAAAACTCTGGAAAAAAAAACTTCAAATGTTTATCAATTGTATCATTTTTCCTGATATTTTATAACGTTTTCTCATGCTTCTCAATTATTTGCTTTTTTCTACCAATTATGTTTGTTTTCAATCGTTTTCCTCGGCTGTTTTTTTTTCTGAAAAAATTTTTTTGCTCAAGTTTTAAATAATGAAAAAAACCGACTGTAAAGCGATTGAACTCATGAAATGTTTACATAAGGAAACAGTCATTAGACTTGTGCATTCGAAAATTATTGTATTTTGTGTTACATTCATGCGCCATGACGATAGTCACCTTATTAATTACTCGGAGAATACCAGTCCACCGGTCGTGGCCGAACTTCGCAACCCTACATCCCTGACTTCTCAACCCCTACATCCCTGACTTCGCAACCCCTACATCCCTGACGCGGTACCCGCTTTTATGACTCTTTCATACTAGTGTTACGTAGCTGACACTGTTATGAAACATTAAGGAAACTTGTTCGAGTTCAAAAAATTTCAATGTTGGTGAAACTAATCAGAAAGGTACATATCGAATCTTTTTAAATTCACAGATTAACCTGTAACAATTGCGTGAGCAGTTCCTGGCCGTTTTTCAGCTTGGCAAGGGCAGAATGTACGTCTGGCCACATCATGATACGGTAATCCGGGTACAAATCGGGCACGTACTGGGGCAGATTCTTCACCTTGAAATTGTAGTGATGACCAAAGTGGTAGACATTAAAGGGAGGTTTGCAATTGTTGAAGGACCAAAAAAGTTGCTCAAACCCACCAAATGTTTAACGTATATTGAAATGAGAAACCTCGGGCCATTTCTGGACGTTAGGCGATCCACGAATGCGGAAGATTCGTTGCAGCTGGTCGACTGTATCTTTGCGACCGGGGAAGAGTGCCTGACCAGTCGCCATTTCAGACAGAATGCAGCCAACGCCCCTGGAAAGAGTTCAATATGCTGCAGGCAGGTTGGAGAAGTTTTCCACTTATCAAGTGTCTACTAACTGTTTCGAGCATGTTAGAAGAAATTATCTTTGAAATTAAGTTATAAAGGAGAAGTGCGTTAGTTTAGAAAGTGATATACATATGTGAATCGTCATCCTCACCAGATGTCGAGCGATGTTGAGTACTCCGTGCTTCCCATGAGAACATCAGGCGGTCGATACCACATAGTTACGACCTCAAGAAACGCATCTTATTTTAAAGTTTAATGAGAGTATTTCGTAGTAAGTGAAACATATTGGTAAACTCATTCGTTTTCAATCATTTATCGGGAACTCGCGACCTTCGCTTTCCAGGCGACTGGGCTACACACGCACACAAGATGATGCAAATTTAAGGCCCATACAACATCGCATCAGAGATCATTAAACAAAAATCAACAGAAGAGTAAGAACAAAATTAGAATCTTAAAACTGTACTGGAACGAATGAAAAGTTAGCCAGTAGAATTCATCAACTACTCTATCAGATTCTTTGAAGAAAAAAATCAACCAATCAACACAATGAGGTTAGATATACAATAAAGAACCAACCTCGTGAGAGAATGTTCTGCTTGGCACAGACTTGGCTCTGGCCAGGCCAAAGTCGGCCAACTTCAATTCTCCTGCCTCGTTGATGAGCAGGTTTTGAGGCTTGAGGTCTCTGAATCATTGATGCGATTTTGCATAGATGAAAACAGTCGTCTACATTTCTGACCCGCTATAGAAAGCTTTTCTTACAAACTTGAGTATTGGATACTGTCTTGTAACCTCCTGCATGGCCTATTCTTTTTTCTATTTGTTTTATGCATTATTTCTTACAAATTTTGGGTTTGGGAACACACGACATTTGGAAGAAAACAACATGGATGGAAGAGCAGTTGAAAATCAAAAACTTTAATATAATGGTTACAATTACCTGATGATTTGCTCTTTTATCGATCAAATTTAAAACTCTTTTTTATCGATCAAATTTTTATCGATCAAATTTAAAACTCTTTTATCGATCAGATTTAAAACTTAAAAACTGATTTAGTAGGAATAGGCGTAATTATTATTGAAATTTTTTTCTTTAATATATAGTAGTTCTCGATATACTTTGTACTACTCTTCGGTTCACATTCAAGTTTAACACTATCTTGCGCAGTTGTTTATTTAAAAAATAGTTCTCGATATACAGTAATACACAGTAATCGATATACAGTAATCTCACTGTAATACAGTTTCAATCTTTCTCAGTGATTCTTTGAACAATGAAGAAGAGGGGTTAAATTGGAGGTTTTCCTAAAACTGCTATTTAATGCTCACCGCACAATCATGATTTTATAAGGTTCTTGAATGAGCTAATTCTAACCTGTGAAGAATTTTTTTGGTATGACAGAAAGCGAGGCCGCGTAGTAATTGAAACAAGAGCAGCTTGATCTGGAATGGATCGAGTCCATCAGGATGGGCATCCAAGTAGCGGGAGAGGTCATCTTTCTGGAAAAGCTTTTTTCACTTGCTTATTCGCATCCTTTCATACATCAAGTTGAACAATATGCAAAAAAAAATTCTACTTTATAGGATTGTTTTCTTTGTTTTTTTTTTGTACAAATTGAACACAAATAATATAAAGCGCTACTGGAGTTAATGAATAATACTAATAACAAAATGCTTGAACTCAATCGTGGTTTGTTTAAAGTGAATGAAAGAAACTACCAGATGATAGATTACAGAGTGCGCTTTAGATAAGCAACAAAAAAAATTCGCAAAAGTCCTTAAGGCAAATCGCAAAAGCTACCATGTACTCAAAGACGAATGTGAGAGTCTTCTGTTGGTGGAAAATGTCGTGAAGAGAAACGATGTTTGCGTGCCGAAGGGCTCGGAGCAGGGAGGCTGAATTGATAAGTAAATATAGTTACTTATCACTTTATTAATCATTAGTTAATTAGGCAGGAAATAGAACTCAAAAATAGAAGTCAATGAAGACTTTATTTAAGAGAGAAACTTTTTATCAAAGCTTTATAGAATCGAGATGATTTATCTCGGAATTTTTTCTTCTTAAATAAGCCGGTGTTATACATAAAAACTGTTTAAGTTGAGTGAAATTGGAATATAAGGAATAATCATGAGAAAAGATATCCAAAGTGAATATTATTCAGATCTAATTTGAAGTAATTATTTATTGACAAATGTAAACTTACATATTTTAGATAAAACTTCTGGATTTTGTCATATTTTATAACATAAAAAGCGGTTGTTCATGCAAACCTTCTCTGATAGCAGTAAAAGGCAGCCCTTCTTGGAACTGGAGTTTGATTTCTTTCAAGGCAACTATTGATCCATCTTCCCTAAATCAGACACAGCGGACAATTAAATGTTGAGCTGGAGATTTATCCGAGCTTCGTTAACTTCAAATTTACTGACGCTAGATGATCCTAATTTTCGTTTGGTCTAGCATAAACTATCAATATTATTCTCTTTATCTCTCATTCTCTCTCACCTTCTGTTTCTTTCTCTTTCTGGCTTTGGTCTTTTCATCTCTGTTTTTTTTCTCTTTTTATTTTTCTTTCTTTTAATTTAAAAAATTTTTTCACCCACAGTTTTCTAAGTTTAAACCATTGAAAAATGCTGACTTGTTCTCACATTTGTACACCATTGCATAGCTTCCCTCACCGAGTTTTTCTATCCTTCTATAGACATCGTCGATGTTTTGCTCGGGCACTATTTGCTCCTGGAGAAAAGATATGATAACTCGAAGGAATTTCTCCATTCACTGTCACTTATCCAACTCCAAAGATAAGCCTAAGATTTTTCATTATATTTTGAATCAATGTTTTAAATTCTGCTTAAGTCAAAAAACATTACTAAAGCAAACATGTTCTCATAAGTTTACATTATTCAGATTTTGTATGCAAATTTTAAAAAATTGTTGCAAAGAAGAAAAGAACAGATACGGTTTTTGAAGGGAGTTACACAGGTTTTTTTCAAACCAAGTTTTCAATCTTTCAAACTTCTCTAATAACACAAAAACTACGGAACATATATGTAACTTTCCCAGTGAGCTTTATTAATTTTTTCCATCAATTATCATTATTCTCTATTTACAGTATCCATATAAAGCTCACCGGAGACGGCAGACAAATCGTGTTAGGATCAAAGTGTGCCGAGCGCGGCCGGCGCCTTCTCAGATGAGCGAAATCCATTGCTGGAAATGATAGCATTAAAAGTCGGTAGTAGGGCTTACACACCAGATTTTTTTGCTATAGGGTCCTTGGCACAGATTGCCTTTGGGTCAAGCTCTTCACTCGGTAATAATTTTTGATAGGTTATTATCGGAACAAGATTCTTTGGGAGCGAAAGAATGAAAAGAGTGATGACTCTTGTTTTATATCTATAACGATTTACATACCAATCGAATGTACGTAATGTAACAGCATCCATTAGACTGAGATGGTTCGGTCATGTCACCAGAGCCTCCTCGGAGCATCGATTAGACTGAGATGGTTCGGTCATATCACCAGAGCCTCCTCGGCGGAAACCGTTGCAAGCACCTTTTACAATCCCGAACTGGACGATCGGTGAGCAAAGAAGCGATAACAAGAAACCATCGATGCGTACTTGAAAGTCAGCCACCTAAGCCCGATAAATGCCCCTGATCAGAAAAGAAGAGAAGGAAAGTCTACAGAACGAATCTGCCATCGCGGGATTGCGGAACAACGCTGATAAAAAGGTGTAATGAAAGAGCGCACCAGAGGTTGAAGTTGGCAAGCGTGCGGATGGTGTAGTGGTGACTGCACGAGAGATGATAACGTCGTTGTTGCGATGAGAAGAGCGAGATCTCGACCGCCTGAGAGACAGAGCGTAATGCTTTCAGTATTTCGGGTTTTCATCTTTTCGGCGGAAACAATTTTTAGACGAGATTCATACAGACAAAACTTCGTGCAGATCTAGAATCAAACCAGCGACTTCTTGCTGTCTAAGTGAATAGCCAACTCCTAAGCCCTTAGTACAGATAAACCGATTCTTTTACTATCCCTTCACGTATTCCACGGTCTTCAATATTCTAAACAGTAACAGCCTCACTAAAGTTCCTATCCAGATGACTTGAGTCCAGTGTTCTAAACAGTACAAGGAAAAATTAAGCGTATCGGAAACAAAGCGTTTACTGTAATTTAAATAAAGAGTTATTATCTAAATTTGACTATTTTCTTTCCCAAACCGCTCAAAGCGGTTAAAAAAAGTACCGTAGGAAGCTGAGGAGATTCTTGGATGGTTGTCTTGAAGTGACGAGGGACTCAGTCAGCTCGTCCGTAGATGAACTTGACATCGTACGCACTCCTGCAGATAATGATGAAAATGTATTCAAAAGGAAAGAAGGGTTCTATAGGGGGGATTCGGAATGACTTAAGAGTTGACATTGGTGATTTGAGGAGGCTGGCTGAAGGATAGAAACAGAACAAATTTTTTTAAACCCATACTTTGTTTTTTTTCTTTTTTAGTGAACTCTTTATTATAATTATCTAACAATTAATGCTCAATGCTTTTTTCAGAACCTTACTACTATTTTCTCTTCCTCCTTATTCGTTCTTTGAATGAGAAAAGCACAAGCCGCAAACTAAAAAAAACTAGTGCTGATTAATCGGTACTTGTACTATGATTTAAAATGTTTAATAGTGATAAATTGAATAAAATAAGAATACATGGTGAAGCGTTCGATTGCAACTCAGCGTGCGTGCAAAATGGATCTCAATCACGAAAACCAGGATTTCTAAAAGCCGGAGAATAAAGAGGACGCAACTCGGAGAGAAAGCCGACATTTAGAGAAGGAAAGTCACTGTTGCTATAGTAGAAGGCACTAAGAGCAAGAATAATTGAAAGGAAGAGATTGGCAGCAGGGTTAAGTAGAAAAGACAGGGTGACGGGCAGAGATGAAGCATCGGGGACAGTTTTGAGTAAAGAGACTCGGAGAGAGAGGGAGAGAGATAATGAAATACAGAAGGATAACGTCAGAACTTAGTGATGAGAGAGTAAGAGAGAAATATAAAGAGTGAGAGAGGAGAATTGAAAGTATCTTGTAAAGTTCGAGAGTGAAAATAGGCGGTCATACAGATCTGAAGAAAGAGAGAGAAGAAATGAAAAGAGAGACAGGAAATAGAGAAGAGAAATTGAAAAGAGAGACAGGAAATAGAGAAGAGAAAATGAAAAGAGATACTGGAAATAGAGAAGAGGAAATGCTTTTTAAAAAGAAGTGAGGAATATGAGGCGGAAACAAGAGAGTTGGAGGAGAAAAATAAAGATATGAAAGGTTATGTTGTGAGAAATAGAGAGAGAAAACAGATTCAAAGGGAGGAAAAGAGAGGGAGAGACAGGAAGAGAAAAAAGAGAAAGAGAGAGATTTAAAGAGGATGAAAGCACTCAAGAAAAAGCAGGAAACGCGATCACAATCAGGCTATTCAGAGTCACTTTTTGAAACTCATCCCAAAGTTTACTAATTGGAAGATATTTTGGGATCAATGTTTGAAAAATATTCCATCCAAAATATGAGGCTTTTCTCCACTCCAAAACTATTCCTTTTTCTATTATCGTTTTCACTTTTCGTTTTTCATCATGTTTTCTTTGTTTTTTCTTGTTCTTTTATTCATGCATCAATAACTATTAACCTTTTTCGAAAGGCTCTCAAAATTGTTTACTCACTCTGTATCTCTTTATTTCTATCTCTTTTTCCCCTCTCTATATCATCAAAAGAGAAAAAGCATTCAAATGAGAAAGTGACCATTCGATTGTGAAGCATTCGTGATAGTGCCTTTTCTCGAGAGACTCTTAGGCTTGTCAGACTTCTTGCTCGAGAAGATAGACATCATCTTGAAAAAGCCTCCAGGTTACAAATGAAAGGGGTTGGCATGGAGCCAATCTCTTAACCCATATCAAACATAATGAGCTATCATGGTGGTTGAGGTATTTCTGCGGCCAATAAATGATATAAAGTTTCCCGCTACTAATACATAAGAAGTAGCGTTATTTGCAAACAACAAATGCCTTGATACCTACAAGTTTTGATGTCTATATATACCAGAATTGTGGATTTATCAATTACAAAGGATCTAAATAAAACCTCTATGTACCACAGTTAGTTTGTAAAAACTTCAAATAGTAAAAAAAATTTTCGAACTTTTATCCAAAAATATGTTGAACTCTACAATCGCCTCTTTTTGTACTTTAACGTTAAACAATCTTGATTAACCTATAACAATATAAATGAACTTGATTTCGGAAAGATACTTTTTAATACCTTTTTCGTTGGAGTGGAAGAAGTACAAGTGCCGTTGCTTGTTGATGAAGGAGATGCAATGCTTCCCGTATCTATGAGGCCATTTTCCAGGCAAGCTGCACCGTTTGTGTGCAGCGAAACACGCAGAAGATTCTCGGTGCTTCTGTAAGATATGTACAGTTCAAATGCGCGCTAATCCATGACAAAATACAAGCATATTACCCGGGAAGCCCATGAGCAAAAGAGAGGAGCCGAGAAAGGCGTGTGTGTCAGCCGTGTATTAGGTACTTAAATTAGTAGGGTGCCCGTCAAATTATATTGAGCTTGTCACCAGTTTTTCCTAACCCACGCAACATCACCCAACGCGTAAAAAATTGCGAAAACCGCGTGTGAAAGCGCTTCTTGTAATAACGCTTCATCGCTATGCCATGTTTCATGTTGTGAAACAAACCGATGTTTTATTGATATTGATTAAGAATAAGCCAAGTGTCAAAGCTGATTTTATCACTCTAGAATGAGTTGAGCGACCAACTTAGAAGGTCGCGCAGTGCCGAAACGTGGATTGTGGAGCATGGAGAGAGAAAGCGATGTCCGCATTGGGCGGCGCCGGTTGTGTTCCTCTTCTTCGATCCCGAGCCATACTCCTGAGATAGAAAATTTCGTACTCCAGGGGTACTTTTCTGAAATTTTAGAATTTAGGGCTCTTCACATTTTGACTATTGGAGCGATTCTCTCTCGCTAACTTACTAAACTATAAAACCTTTCTCAATTAAATTCTTAAGAATGGTCCTCGTCTCAAGAGTGAACGTCGTCTTAAGAGTGAACGTCGTCTTAAGAGTGATGAACCTCGTCTTAAGAGTGAACCTCGTCTTAAGAGTGAACCTCGTCTTAAGAGTGAACCTCTTTACCTTATACTCTTTACTTTTAAACTGCAGTTCGTCAAAAAGCTACGTAGCAGTTATCAAAGATATATGAAAAAATATATAACAAATTGTTGATTACTGAAAAACCAAACATTAAATTGTGAAAATGCTTTTCTTGATTACGATTTGATGTTTGATCATGCTGATCAAAAGAGTGAGAAGGTGGATTAATATTTTTATGGTGAAGCAAAATTTTATAAAGCGCATATGAAAGAAAGCTCCAACCAAAACTAGTGAAAAAACTAGAAATTGAAGGCTCTAATTGTAACCTGTAGAGTTTCAGAAATTTTTGTTATTAAGCTTATTCTTTTCAACTACTTCAAATAAGCTCTAACTAAAAGAATACATTATGGCTATGAGAACTATGTACTCGAATAAATAGTTGAATTAATTAATTTACTATTTAGAATAGTAAGTTTATGTTATCAACTCCTTCGATGTTTGCCCTCACACTGAAGACCCCCTTCCTTATACCTTACCATGCATTTTCCATGCGTAATAAACTCAAACTCAAGTTTTAAAAGTTGTTCTTTTAATTTAATAATATACCGATATGTGAAGTCAATTTGCTCCACATGATCCGCAGATCTGTATGCATGAGCGACCTTCTTCTTCTTCTTCTTTTCAGGTCTCGTCTTCTTCCTTCTGAAACTTACTTATGTCTCAAATGTCAAAGACGTTTCTTGGGTAAAGTTCGAATATGAACTGTGTTCAAATAGAAATGATGATATTTTCAATGTCCTTAACGGTCGATTTCCTTTCTAATCTCATACAGCAAAACAACAGTAATAATTTTCCTCGCGCTTGTTACCGCCTCGTGGCAGGGTACGCCTTCACCTTAGATGCGAGACAGCCTTATTCCGATAGAACCAGTGGCTGCACATTGGGTCACTGCTAGTGTGTAGTGGTAGTTGGAAAACTTAGATTCTTGCAAGAGCACTACCAAAATTTGTTAACCATCTTAGTTAGATCTGCCCAGGTTCCTTATCTCGTACAGATGGACTCATCGAATCGTTTTAACTGAGTTTTAGCAAAAACTGAACCCTTACTGTTCAAACAGTTTCCGCGTTTCTCTCCTTTAGAATAGATTTGATCTATAGAACTACCACTTTTATCTGCTAAACTTTTCGCAATTCACATTTAAAATTTTTCTTTCAGAGCTAAATCAGTCAAAACTTACACTTGTCTTTACTGATAGTTGGATTGCAGAAAAAGCTGTTTTTTGATAGAAAACAGTGACAAGCAAGGCTTCAAGTGATGTCTGCTAAGGAAACAAGGATCAGTAACAATTGCTGACTCGAGTTCAAGTCCACAGAAAAGCAGAATGTCAATAGTAGAGTGTCGGGGAAAAGATGGAGAGGGGTTCAGAAGCTCTTATCTTATCAAAAAGTTCAATGCGATGGAAAAGAGTGAGTCAAGGGGAAGCAAAAGAGAAGTTTGATTCAATGAAATCAAAAAACATATTTTTAAAAAGCAGAAAATGAGAGCTGGAAATTATAGAGAAGATAGAGAATGAGAGTAAAAGAGAGAGTGAGAAATAGAGGCACAGGGGAAAAGAGCATCAAAAAAGAGGGGAACGGAAAAACATAATGAGAAAAAGACTGTGAGAAAAGTAGTAAGTAAGAGAGAGAGTGTGAAAGTGGGGCAAGGCTCCCTATGCAATGTGTATTTAATTATTTTACCAAGAAAACAGTCGGTAAATAACAAGAAAAACCGGAACTTCAACAAGAAAACATTCGGTGAAAAAAAGGAAAAACAAAACTCAAAAAAGGAAAGAACTACGGAAAGAAAACTTTGTGAAAAAAGGAAAGAAAACTTTTTGAACATTTCATTCCATCTTGTTTATCATATGGAGTTGACTAATATTTTTGAATATAAGCCTTATTAAAAGGTTGGATTGAAAAAAAAACGAGAAAAAAAAACAGAGAGAGCAGGTAAAGTAAAGGAAAACAGTTCAAAACATGAAAGAAAAGTAAGGAATAAAGCAAAAAAGAGAGAGAGAGAGAAATCTAATGTGAAACTGTGTGAAATATTCAAAGAGAGATGAAAGTTGAGATACAAGCTAATACGAAACAGATAAAAAAGAACGTTTCTATTCTTTGGCAGCGAGAAAAAAGCTTCATAAAAAAGCGGTCGGTGAAGAAGAAGAAAAAACTGGGGGAGAGAGTGGAATATAAAAAAAACGAAAAGATATAGAATGAATGACTGAGAGAAGAAGAAGGAGGAAAAGAGACCGAAAAAGATATAGAAAAAAGAGAGAGAGAGAGAGGTTCAGAGTGAGATAGAATGAGAGAGTGTAAAAAAGAAAAAGAGAGCAGAAAAGCAAATGAAGAGGAAGGTGGAGTGAGAGAGAAAAAGGAGGAAAGACCGAATGCAAAATAGCCTGAGGGGAAGATTCTCCCGATTTTGTGGATGCGAACTTTTTCAATACTCTCAGAGAAAAGTGTCCTCTGGCCACAATACAAAACCACTTCATACATATGTTACGTGCCTTCTAGATAAAAATAAACAGATAGTGAGATAGAAAATGAAAAGATGAAATTCAGGAAAAGAGAAACAACAACAAAAGAGTAAGAAAGTTCTAAACGTGAGGATTAAAGTCTAAATATCATCGAGGCGTAAGGTTGGAGAGCTCCGTAGATGTATGTTGCAGCTTAGCGTGAAGCGGAGAACTGCAAATGGACGCCTTGTTTTGGCACTCCCAGATGAAATATCACAGGAATGAGTTGGTGGGAGATGGAGCGGGGAGGAGTGGGATCATTCCTCTAGGGACGGATGAAAAAGGGAGGAAGAGAAGAGGGAGGAGAGAGAAGAGAGGTGAAAAGAAATAGTGCCATGAGAGGGACGGAACAGAGTGTTAGGGAGAGAGAGAGAGAGAAGGAGAGAAACGTATAGAAAGAGAAGTAGTGAGACGACGCAGAAAATATTACTCAGTGAGAAGAGGCATATAAGATGTGGAAGCATAAGAGAAGATAAAGAGGAATTCAACAAAAGATAATAAAAAAGTGTATAAATAGAAAAAAGAGAGTGGAGTGAAGAAAGAGCAAAATAGTGAGAGATTTTTGCACACATACGACTATTCGGAGACACTGCTAAAGGCAACAAAAACATGAGCAGATTATTTTGATGTTTTCATGCAGGCCGCTTCATCATCTCTCTTTCTCTCTATCTTCCTTTCTCTTTCTCTGTATTTCTCTTTATCTCTCTCCCACTCTCTCTCTCAGTTTCTCTCTCTTTTTCTCGCTATCATCCTCTCTAAATTCCTTTTTTTGTCATTATCTCTTTCTATGATATCCCCTATGTCTTTCTCCCTCTGTGAATTACTCATCCTTTCTCGATACCCAGCACTCTCAAAATTGTAATATTTTGCGCCTTTGAATGCTGTTAAAGAATAATACAACAATTTTCGAAAGAAATTATGATGAAGACTTGTCTACTCAACATAAGAAAACCGCTGAAAACTTTCAACGACTCAATCAAATATTAGTACATATTAGCCTTCATATCTTCTGTGAGACTTCTTTGGATATCTTTCCACTGAGTGAAAGCTATGTGCAGAGAGAATTAAGTGTTCCTGAATTTTTACCAACGATTCGTCAAAAATCATTATCTGGTATATGAAGTGAGTAGCCCAATGGAGTGTTAATGAAATTGATAGATAGCAGGAAGTAGGTCTTCGAGCTTTTTTATGAGAAATTAGCCAGGGAGGAAAATGGTTCGGCTAGTGAAAACGCGTGGCATAGAGACTCATATAAACGGAGGCACAACGTCAGAAAAACAAATGACCTATTCGAGGAATTAAGAAGTTGAAAAATATCAAATCAACGAATTACAGAGAAAAGGTATAATAGTTGGAAGCTCATCAAGATAGGTACCTTTTCAATAAGAATTCGAATGAGGCTACGAGAGATTTGCTTTGTTAGGATGAGGGTTGGTTTGCTGGGGGCGGTGTTGGTTTGACTGATTCTATGGGTAAGAGGCGGAAGATAGGTGCTTTCTTGCGTCCATTCATCACTGATTATCGGTAGCAAGTTGAAAAAGATCCACTGAATCTTATCCGTGCAGAAAGGTGAAAAGACCAGGGAACCTAGTGAGAAAACAAGGATTCCAAAGCGTAGTAAACATGACACTCCCACTTGTGTTAGCGATAAAGTGATGAATCACACAGTATCATTATAAAAATCTTCGGTTCTGAAAATAATG
The DNA here is from genome assembly GCA_964056735.1 of Allodiplogaster pararmata. Classification (NCBI taxonomy): domain Eukaryota; kingdom Metazoa; phylum Nematoda; class Chromadorea; order Rhabditida; family Diplogasteridae; genus Allodiplogaster; species Allodiplogaster pararmata. The sequence continues at coordinate 26,771,638 of OZ057407.1, forward strand.
ATTTTTTCGAAAAATCAGCCGTCTTACATAAAAACCGCCATGTTTTTAGCAATGTATGATTCAAAATTTCTAAAAGAATATTTTAGATCAAGTGTCATAGAATTGAGCGTGACTGCTCACATAGTAGAAGTACACTGCTTGATTTTACCTGTGACTAAGTCCGTTTCATAATTCTACAAAACTCTTTTTGTTTTCACGTGCTCTATGTACTAACCTCATGTTACCTGGATTCTGGCTCATTCTATAATTATCTTTCTATCTCTATATTTCACTTGCTTTTTCCTTTATCTCTCTATATTTCTCTTACTCTCTATCTCTCTATTTTCTGTTTCGCTCTCTCTCTATCTTTGTTGTTCTAAGGCTGATTTTCGCTAGTTTCTTTATATAAGACGCCTTTTACCAATGTTTGTAAGAGAAAGCATGATGGGTTTTAAGCACCACACCGAAAAGCGCCTCAGAAAAGGAAATGAGTCTTTCTTATGAGTTCTGTAGTCTTTCTTAAACAGAAAAGGAGTTTAAAGGAAGAAAGAAAGAAATAGAGCGGGAGAAAGAGGGGTTAAAACAGAAAGAAAGGCGTTGTAGATTTTTGAAAAAAACAAGAGATAGAGAGAGAAACAAAAAGAGAAGTAATGGCTTCAGAACAGACAGCTTACAAGTCAGAAAATAGGCCCCTTAGTTTTTGCAAATTCGTTCGGCGGAGTAAGAGTGAAGATCGTAAAAAAAGACTCGTGAGTTTGATGAAAGCGTGAACAAAGGGAGATCAAGATAGAGAGATAGAGAGAAGGAACTAGAACGAGAGAAAGAGAGAGAAAAAGAGATAAAGAGTGAAAGAAAGAGAGAGAGAAAGAGGGAATGAAATATAGAGAAAGGCGAAAAAGAAGAAAAAAGCGAAATAAAGAGAGCGAGAGAGAGAGAGAGAGAAAGAGAGAGAGAGAGAAAAGAGATAGGCAAATATATGTAAAGTAAAAGGGAAAAAACACTGAACCTCAGAGAACAATTAGAGGAGCTAATAGTATGAAAAATGAGGAAAATGATGGGATTTCAATAAAATGGGAGGTGATAAAAACTGAGAAAGAAAAACGCAAAAATGGGAGAAAAAAGAAAAAGTGACGGGAAAACAAGAAAACTGAAAAAATTATGGACTGAGAAAGGAACCATATTTCAAAAGGCATGAATTCAAGGGAAAATAATGATTTATAAAAATAAGTTTTAAACGCCAATGAGGAGCGAATGAGTTGAGAAAAAACCGATGGGTTGGGTATAGGAAAAACAGCGAAGATGAGCAAGTTGGGAGAGAAAAGTAACACAGTTTTCAGAAATGCATTGTTTGAAAAAGTAAAATAAAACTCTCGATAGATTTCGGGGTTTATGTAAAACTCAGACAGACGCCGGAATAGACGAGAAAAATCGAGGAGAGACTGAAACAGAGAAAGACAGAGAGAGGGAAAGAGAAAGACAGAGTGGGAGAGAGGGAGGGAAAGAGAAAGACAGAGAGGGAAGGAAAGACAAAGACAGAGTAGGAGAGAGAGAGGGAGGGAGGGAAAGAGAAAGACAAAGTGGGAGAGAGAGAGAGAGAGAGAGAGAGCGAAAGAGAAAGACAGAGAGGGAGAGGGAGAGGGAGGGAAAGAGAAAGATAGAGAGGGGGAAAGAGAAAGACAGAGTGGGAGAGAGGGAGGGAAAGAGAAAGACAGAGTGGGAGAGAGAGAGGGAGGGAAAGAGAAAGACAGAGAGGGGGAAAGAGAAAGACAGAATGGGAGAGAGAGAGAGAGGGAAAGAGAAATACAGAGTGGGAGAGAGGGAGAGGGAGGGAAAGAGAAAGACAGAGATGGAGGGAAAGATAAAGACAGAGTGGTAGAGAGAGAGGGAGGGAAAGAGAAAGACAGAGTGGGGGAGAGAGAGGGAGGGAAAGAGAAAGACAGAGAGGGAAAGAGAGAAATGAAAAGGGAGGGAATGAGAGTGATTGGGAATATTCAAGAAAATTAAGTAGTTAAAAAAAAGCCAGGCCTGGCCTTGAAAATAATAAGAATATTTATCGTATCATATTGAAAAGGTAAAAATAGAAAAGAAGGTAAAAATTCTTTTTGATGATTTCTGATGATGTTACAAATGGTTGTGCTCGAGAATTTTATACCGCATGATAGTGAAGATAATGGGAAAAAAAAGATTCAGACATTTAGAACCACGGAGAGGTGGGGAGAGATGAAGATACATAGAGGGAGAGAGAAAAAGAAAATGAGAGGAAGAGAAAGAGAGAGGATACAGATACTGAAAAAGTGAAATATAAGTAAACGGGAATAGTATTATGATAAGGGTAGGTAAGAAAAAAGAGAGTTAGGGCTATTGGTAGAGAAAACAAATCAAGCATTGCCAGATCATACATTTTTGTTAAATAATGTGTATATGCGATCTTTTGAATAATATGTACATACATAGCTAACAGTTGAGCAAGAGAGTGCAGACTTAGTAGTGAAGAGCAGCGTTCAATTGAGTATTGTGGTGGGTTTCTGGTCAAGTGAAAGGGTCATGTTATTTGATTACCGCAGATTCTATTGGGACATCTCTCTAATATTTTCGGTTTTCTCTTTTCTTCTCTCTCTCTCTCTCTCTCTCTCTCTCTCTCTCTCTCTCTCCCTGTCCTCTTGCTATCCCTCTGTTCCTCTCTCTATGCGTTAGCACTTCTTTGTGTCCAAAGCTTTTTTTCAAAATCTCTTCCTGATTCCTTCTTTCTACATACTCTCCAGTTTCATACATCGGTTACTCGTTTTTTTCTCTTTCTGAGGAAATACTTAGTAATTTTTTTGCAGTAATTGTTTCTAATACTGTTTTCCTCTCTTGCTCCTTCTTTTTTTCCCGAAGCTTTTGTTATGATGAAAGATTTTTCACTCTTCCATAATTAAATCCCGATTCTTCATCATCTATCACAAACTTTGGTATTCATATTCTTCCAAATAAAAATAGCTACGCAATGAAGATCGCCGTACGCGTGGAACTGAAACATGGAATCCTTTAATTTCAGAAATTCCTTTGAAATTATTCAGCACTCCGAAAAGTGGACAGTGTGGGGAATTTTGTTTTAAATTTGACTCATAGTGAACAGCTGGAGATAATTCACTGCCTTAGAATAATTAGTTTTGGTAGTGAACTTCAATCAGCAATCTAATATATTATTACTAGGTTTTGTTAAACACGTGAATTAGCACCGGTGGTTTTTTGAACGGTTTTTTTAAATAAGAAAACGGTGTTTTTAGAGTCGGGTTCGGGAGAATTCTATGGGGCTCAAGTCTTTTGGACCATGAACAGAAAGCGGAAGAGGGCCGTGGAATAGGTTGATGGTTACATTTGCAGTTCCTATCAAGCGTATAAGAGAAGGGTGACACGGAGTCAAGAAAGAGAGAGAGAGAGAGAGAGAGAGAGAGAGAGAGAGAGAGAGAGAGAGAGAGAGAGAGAGAGAGAGAGAGAGAGAGAGAGGATGAGACAGAGAGAGGAAGATAGAAAAATACACGAAGAGTCAAGGCGAGAGAAAAAGCGATAGATTGGGGAAAAGAAAAAGAGAGAGCTACACCACAGAATGCAGGAGAGTAAAGTCTTAAGTAAGGTGAGTGTGACATGTCATGCATATCAAAAAGCGAGGACATAAACCATGGAGTAATTAGTAGAACAATAGAATTGAAGGAGGAGAAGAGAGGGAAAGTCAATGGGGGAAATCAGAGGAAGCAGGGAATACAGAAAGCTTGAGATAAGGATAAAAGAGAGAGAAACACAGAAAGAGAGAGGAACAGAAAAGGGGAGAGGTAGAGGGAGCGAAAGGAAGGAGAGAAAGTGAGAGAGCGACTGAGAGAGTTAGGGAAAGGAACATAGTGAAAAATAGGTAGTGAGAGAAAAAGGAAGTGGAAGAGATAGCAGAAAGGAGAAACAGAGAGATAGCTAGAAATAAATAGTTAAAAAAAGAGAGAAAGGAAGACAGAGAAATTGTGAACGGGAAGTTAAAAAGTAGCAGAGTGAAAAGGTGTACGAATACTTTCTGAAAATTTTTAAATGCATGAGTGCCTTCTAAGGAGGCAACCAGGGTGGGTCGCCCTCTTAGGAGGCAACAAGGGTGGGTCACCCTCTTAGGAGGCAACCAGGGTGGGTCACCCTTTTAGGAGGTAACCAGGGTGGGTCGCCCCCTTAGGAGGCTACCAGGGTGGGTCGTCCTCTTAGAAGGCAACCAGGGAGGGTCGCCCTCTTAGGAGGTAACCAGGGTGGGTCGCCCTCTTAGGAGGCAACCAGGGTGGGTCGCGCTCTTAGAAAGCAACCAGGGAGGGTCGCCCTCTTAGGAGGCAACCAGGGTGGGTCGCCCTCTTCGGAGGCAATCAGGGTGGGTCGCCCTCTTAGGATGCAACCAGGGTGGGTCGCCCACTTAGGAGGCAATCAGGGTGGGTCGCCCTCTTTGGAGGCAACCAGGGTGGGTCGCCCACTTAGGAGGCAACCAGGGTGGGTCGCCCTCTTCGGAGGCAATCAGGGTGGGTCGCCCACTTAGGAGGCAACCAGGGTGGGTCGCCCTCTTAGAAGGCAACCAGGGTGGGTCGCCCACTTAGGAGGCAACCAGGGTGGGTCGCCCTCTTAGAAGGCAACCAGGGTGGGTCGCCCTCTTAGAAGGCAACCAGGGTGGGTCACCCTATCAAGAGGCAACAAGGGTGGTTCGCAATAACAGACTAAAAACACCCAAGAGTTACAAGAGTCAGACCGGAAATAAGTCTTACACGTACATCTGTGGAGTCAATTCTTCGTCTCATGAGTTTTTCAAGATCATGACGTCTAAATGTCATGTATTCAAAACACCGAAGAGCTACTTCGTCAAAAACGGCTTTATAAGAGGAAAGTCTCAAGTCATCCAGCGTTGTACATATTCATGCGAACTAACACGGTGCGAAATGTCCTGGTGCGAAATTTTGTCATACACCAAGTCTGACTGAACTGTGACAAAGCAGGCTTCGTGAGTTTTTGTTGAAACAGGGAGTGTTACTATTCCGAGGAGACTTTCTGTACTCAAAACTTATCTCAGTGTCTAAAAATTGAAAAAAAATTAGGGTAGTCTGGTGAAACCAACGATCTGCCAACGATCTGTTAATAACAAGAGTTTTTGAAATCGCAAACTCGAAGCTGAGAACAACCTGAGTTGATAAGTGTTATATGTGTATAAACAGGGTGCGGCGAAAGTTCATGTGGACAGTCTTTTTTCCGATAAAAACTTAACGGATTGAGTAAATCAAACAAAATTTTCATCAAAGTTTATTCAAATAGTTTGGGATATAACTGCGTTTTCGAATTTCGAACAGCCCTCCTCTCTCCTTGACACAGGCGCGGAGTCGCTTGTGGAAGGCACCCACCGTGGTGGACAGGTAAGCGACGTCAAGATCATCCCACGCCTTCTGTAGGGCGCGCTTCAAATTTTTTTAATAACTTGTGTGGGGAAGCACAGGCCTTGCTTTCAAGGACTGACCACACATAGAGAGAAAGGGCCATCCCGCTTCTGTCATGGTCTGAGCCGGGATTTGCGCGACTGGCAAGACTCCACTCGTTTTCGTCGAGCAGGGAGTCAAAATGAATGCCAATAACTACCTGAACGACATTCTCATAAAGGAAGTACTTCCCTGGAGCCAGGCTCACTTCGCGGGACGCAAATGGACGTTCCAGCAGGACTCTGCGCCCGCGCACAAGGCTAAAGTTGTGCAAGACTGGTGCAAGACCGATTTCCCCTCCATGATCACATCCGCCGAATGGCCTCCGTACTCACCTGATTTGAATCCTCTGGACTTCTCTGTGTGGTCGGTCCTTGAGAGAAAGGCCTGTGCTTCCCCACACAAGAATTTGGAAAGTTTGAAGCGTGCCCTACAGAAGGCGTGGGATGATCTTGACGTCACTTACCTGTCCACCACGGTGGGTGCCTTCCACAAGCGACTCCGCGCCTGTGTCAAGGAGAAAGGAGAGCTGTTCGAAATTTGAAAACGCAGTTATATCCCAAACTATTTGAATAAACTTTGGTGAAAATTTTGTTTGATTTACTCAATCCGTTAAGTTTTTATCGGAAAAAATACTGTCCACATGAACTTTCACCGCCACTGTACAAGTGCGTTGCATAATGAGAGGACAACCCTCGATTTTTGTGAGTGCGACCGAACGGTACATGGAAATCAAAAAAAGATTTTTATAACTTTTCTCCTTGTTTTTGAAAGCGGAAATGTCTCCAGTTGGAAGAATTTTTCAATGCTCGGTCGTTACACTGAAATCGACCTTTGCATGATAATAGGACAAGTCTCAGTATAACCGCTAGGAACGCTTGGGATCAGTCGCTTTAGAAAAAAAGAAGTTTTGTTAAACTAATCCGATTTGCATTAATCAACGAGGGATGTGCTTCTTGACTTTCATCAGAAGAACAAGCTCAGATCGGCGTGATGAGATAGCTCAACATCAGCATCAATAAGATATCCACCAAGCTTGGACGTTCTCGCCATTTGATTTTGTCTTAACTCACGAGTCCCATTCAATATGGCTCCGAAACATCTGGAGGTCGTCCACGCAAACTAACAAGACGATAACGAAAAATTGGCAGAAAAGCTTCGACTTCCACTGCCTCCGCAATAGATATTTTAAAAAAAGAATTCGCCTTGAATGTGTCCAACTTTACTGTTCTCCATCAACGAAATACAAATCTAACCTGCCAAAAATTGAAGAACGTACCGGCTCTCACTATTGCCCACCATCAGGAACACGTCGACTTTGCAAAAAATAGCATGGCTCGCAATTAGAAAGAGGTACACTTTTGGAAGTTCGCGCACTTCAATTATTCACTATTTCAACTATTTTCTGTTCTCAGATCGTCTTCTTTTTACGATAAAAGTTCAACCTGGATGGTCCGAACGGCTACTAATCTTACTGGAGCGGTCTGCGCAAGGACCCATGTCACTTCAGCAGAAGGAACTTGGGCGGTGGGTCAGAGATGTGTTTGTGAGCCTTTTCTTACATTGGCAAGCTCCCCATTCCCTTTCCTTCTTGAAGGATGATTTAAGCTCAATACCAGGCGTTGCTAGAGACTACCCTGGTTCCATTCATGTCGAGACAACGTGCCCTCCAACTGTTCTTCAACAGGACAACGCTCCAATCCATGCCAGCACCTCAACACAGGGCATGATTGGCAGCCAAAAAAAAATCCCTGTCCTTTCTTGGCCTGCTCATTTTCCCGATGCAAATCCTATGGAAAACGTTTCGTTACTCCTATTTAGAATCTACAATTTATAAAAAAACAAGCAGTACGCAACCGTAGTGGAGCTCAAGCACGTGATCGAAAAGGAGTGGAATGGAACAACGCAAGACGTAATCTCTGCTCTCTATGAAAGCATGCCTAACCGCTTGTTTGAAATTATCACAAAAAGACCATGTCATCGATTATTGAGCTATTTTTGTTACTTATTTTCTGTAAATAAACTGCTAATTATCAAAATTGTTACATACCCCACGATTATGTAAGGGTCGATTTCTGTATAATAGTACTAATTATCAACCCCACGATTATGTAAGGGTCGATTTCTGTATAATAGTACTAATTATCAACCCCACGATTATGTAAGGGTCGATTTCTGTATAATAGTATTTTTCTCGACTATAAAAACCTTTTTAGAGTTCCAAGCGCCTCACGGCCGCAATCACGAAAATTAATGGTTGTATTATCATTTTGTAACTTACTGTATACATATACATATAACGCGTCTCGATAACCAGACAAGAAAGTGGAAAAACAATTCGCGGAACCGAAGACTTTAGAACAAGTGTTCAATCAATATCGATATCGGAAGAGGCACAAAAGTTCCGTAGGGCGAGCTTGAGGGCACATTCGGAAACCTAATACGTAGTATCGAGAGAGGGGAGGAGAAAAGGATCGAGATCGTGAGAGAAACAAGCGTTGCCCTACAGTAAAGAAGAATATACCGGATGACCGATTGGTAAAAAGACGAGCGAATTTTTTTGCAAAGTTTTGTAATTTCAAAAATGTTTGGTCAAGAAACAGGTCAAGAATGATGAAGTCTTTATTTTAGAGTGTAAATGAGTCAAAGGCGAGAGAGTGTGTGTGAGAGAGAAACAAACGCAGTAGGCAGGAAGTGTTCGAAAGTATTTTGATATTGATGGAGAGGTGATAGAGTAATACGAAGTTGAACTCGACTTAGTTTGAGTGAGGAGTAAGGTGAGGGAGGTTGAAAGCATAGCCGGATCACCTCTTGGACTCACTATTTGAATCATCATTCACTGATCCCTTATCATACTCTCTTCTTATAAACACATTCTCACCAGCTTCCTTCCTCTCTCTCTCTATCTTTTTCTCTCTCTGTCTCTCTATATCTCGTTCTCTTTCTCTCTATCTTTTTTTTCTCTCTTTTTCTCCCTATTTCTAGCTACCTTTCTCACTTTTTTCCCTCCTTCTCCATCTTTGATTCTCTCTTTCTTTTCTTCTGTCCCTGCTTCTCGCTCTTTCTCTCTTCTGTGTGCTCCAGCTATTCCGTCCCTATGCAAGTTTCTCTTTCTCCAAACTATCTTTTTGTTACACTCTCGCCACTTTGTTTCGATTCCGTTGATCACTCTTTTTCTCTTCTTTCTCCTTGATTTTAAACCTCACAGTTTTCAAAATTTTCACTTCTATCCAAGACTCGTCGTATATGCAGGGCCTAAAGGTCCATATTACAACCTCATTCTTCACCTATGCTTCTCTTTCTCTCTACCGCTCTCTTCTTTTTATCTTTCATTCTTCTCATCTCTTTTCCTTTATCTCTTACTCTCTTGCAAAGGATAGCTCCCTATCAATTCATTGGTCCCTCCGCGCTTTTTGCTCTTCATTCTTCTCAATCTTTTCCATACCTCTCTAGCAATTTCGTATACTTCCTAGATTTCTAATCATTTTGTGATCCTTTTTTGTATAAAATTTTCATTTTTTGATGAAAAAAGTACGTTAGACACCTTGGAGGGAAAATTAAGATGGAACGAATTGGTCGCCGACCACTTCTTCGGACTCGGAAACGTAAGAATTACGAGAGCAAGTTCTCTAAAAAACCTGTAAGAGTCAGTTCATAGAGTTTAAGAAAAATTGAAATATGTTTCTGACAAAAACGAAAAAGATGAAGAATGAGAAAGGAAAAGAGAGGAAAAAATGAGAGAGGTAGTAACAAAGAAAGAGAGAGAGAAAGAGAGAGAGAGAGAATCGTGTAGGGAAGAGTCAAAAGAGTTATAAACGTATTTATAAAAAAAAAAGAAAACGGCGGAAGTAGCCAGGAGAATACAGAGTATCAAGACTGAAAGGAAACGAAAGAGTTAGATAAACTGATAGAGTAGCCAGGTTGTAAGAAGAGAGGGAGGGGCTTTGAGCCTGAAAATCAGGAGTGAGTTTTGTAACTCAATGTGACAGAATCTGGCCAGTTGTCCTTTGAGATCAAAAGTTTTTAAGAAGAAAAAAGTTCTTTTAAAAAAAACTTGATGACGTTTCTTGATTGAAGATTCTTTCTCCAAAAAAACTGATTGTGCCAAGTTCACCCGGTGAAATTTTGATCTTTGAAACTAAGTTTTTATCAATATTTTTGTTCAGGAAATTCTAACATAGAAGTTGTAGACCCCCGCCCTTCTTCCCTGTATTATTTAAGTTTCAAAAGATATCGGGCAGTAGTTTAATGGAGCGTTAGAATTCAACTTTTCACTTTGCAAAGTAATTTTCTGCAAAGCGATCCCGTTGAACGCTCCAATGTCTCACCACGAATTACCGTGAAAAGAAAAATGGACTACGGTATTACTTTTATAATAACTTTTGCTGTTGGACGTAATTTTTTATGAATTTTACCGAAAAATCTTCGCTTTGTCTTAGAATGTATGTGTTCTTTCAGTCCATTTTTCTTTTCACGGTAATTCGTGGAGACATTGGAGCGTTCAACAGGATCACTTTGCAGAAAATTACTTTGCAAAGTGAAAAGTTGAATTCTAACGCTACATAAGAGCTGCTGATATGTTAAAACTCATCGCAAGGACAAAAGACAGTCCACGAATTGGAGTCAAACACAGACATATCTATCACACTCCTAACGTAATAGCGAACTACCGATTTCCGCTGTAATTTCTTTAATTTGTTTTTGTGGCTGAGAAACGTCGTTCTTTTTTTCAATCTTCATTTTTCAATTTTTTTTCCAAACGGAAGATTTTTTATCTCTAGCAGCTTTTGGACAACTTAACACCGTAACGCTTGAACCGTGATCGACATTTCGTACTTTCTATCTTGATCCGGAGAATTGTATTATTTCGATTCTATGGCGCTTCATATCATGTCATCGACAATAAAGCGTTTGAATTTGAATGAGTTCAAGTATAGGGACTCATTTGACCATAATAAAGGACAACTCAGTGAAAAATACATATACACATTTTGGTGAATGACATATGTATGTACAATGTTACACGTACAAGAAAACAGTGAAAATTTTTAAGTTAAACTTTACGCTAACAATTAATTTCTGATTTTCATAATATTTAACTAAAACTCTTATTCATTGTGCGCACGCAAAGTATGCACTTATAGAGTGAACCGCTTTTATGCTTTTCGTAAGAAAGACAAACCAGCAAGACAAACCAGCAAGACAAACTAACAAGACAAACCAGCAAGACAAACCAGCAAGACAAACCAGCAAGACAAACTAACAAGACAAACCAGCAAGACAAACTAACAAGAGCAATAAACGAGGTCGAAAGAGCCATCTTGAATGCATGGCTCATTCAAATCTTATGAAGAGGGAAGCGTATTTTTTCCTACTACTCTCCTTATTTAATGATGCAGAAAAATGATTCGGAATCCATTTGAGAGGGAAAAAGAAGTTAAAAAGAGAGGAATAGAGAGGAAAAAAGAGAGAAAGGGAAAAGATAAAAATGGAGGAAAAGTTAAAGAAGAGTGAGATAGAAAATGAAGCTATTTCCTTCTTTTTTATGAAAATACACTTTTTGTTATTTTTCTTCTCTTCTTTTTTTCTCAACCTTGATATCTTATTCTCTCGCATATTTCTTGCATTTTCAATCATCTCTTCTCTCTTTTTGCTCACTTCGTCACGTTTTTACTTTCTCTCTCTCTCTCTCTCTTTCTCTCTTTCTCTCTCTCTCTCTTTCTCTCTCTCTTTCTCTCTCTCTCTTTCTCTCTCTCTTTCTCTCTCTCTCTTTCTCTCTCTCTCTCTTTCTCTCTCTCTTTCTCTCTCTCTCTCTTTCTCTCTCTCTCTTTCTTTCTCTCTCTCTCTTTTTCTTTCTCTATCTCTCTTTCTCTCTTTCTCTCTCTCTCTTTCTCTCTCTATCTTTCTCTCTCTCTCTTTCTCTCTCTCTCTCTTTCTCTCTCTCTCTCTTTCTCTTTTTTCTTCTTATATCTTTCGATTCTCGTTCACGCTTTTCAACTTTTCTTTGTATCATCTTCTATTCATGATCACCCCACCCCTTCTCTTTATTAGTTTATATTTCTTCTTCTAATAAAAAGCACCGTCTTTTACTGAAGCATATGCCTTTTAATTTTCGGACAATGGGCATATCATGAAATTTGACGCTTATCGGTAAAGTCAACCAAAGAGAGATCGAATAACGAGGAGGGATTAAAAAGGGTAAAGTAGAGAATAAAAGGGAAGGAGCGAAAGACTCATGCAGAGAGAGAGAGAGGGAGAAAGAAAGAAAAGATAGAGATAGAAAAAGGAAGGAAAGGTAGAGGGAGAAAAAAAAGAAAAGATAGAGAGAAAAAAACAAATAAAGAAAAAGAAAAAATATTGAGAGAGAATGAAATTAACAAATATGGATAAAGGAGAAAGTGAAGCACGTAATATGTAAGACGGTGCTGGGAATTTAGTTCGGCAATTCGTGTTGTTTCGGTGTCTGTGGCGAGTTTGAAACATGGCGGTAAAAAAAAAACTCGTTTATCCGTAAATTGCACAGAGGATTTGAAAAGAAACATGTGTCATATTAAATACACAGATTTTTGCTTTAGCAAGATAAATAAGAAACAAAAGCACTGAGTGTCAAAGACATAAGAGTTGGCGAATTTAGAACGGTTCGAATATCGTCACCGGTTGATGATCATTACAAGGCAAATTTAGAACGGTTCGAATATCGTCACCGGTTGATGATCATTACAAGGCAAATTTAGAACGGTTCGAATATCGTCACCGGTTTATGATCATTACAAGGCAAATTTAGAACGGTTCTAATATCGTCACCGGTTGATGATCATTATTTGATTCCACGAATTCACAAAGAAATGGCGAGAAATTCCGATGAATTTACGATAAACTTGCCACAGACACCGAAACAACACGAATTGCCGAACTAAATTCCCAGCACCGTCTTATGTATTGTATATGTAGGTTTAATATATTTCAGACCTCCACTTCGTGGCTTCTTCATATAGTATGAAAGTCCCAATTACCTCACTCTGAGCAAAAATTTGAATATTCAAGCCAATTCTTCGTTTGCTTTGCATGGATGGCCTCGGAAGAAGTGGTCGACTACATCTTACTCACTTTTTGTCTGTTACCGAGCGCCCCATGTTGTCTGCAATGTCTGAGTAGCTTTTTCAGACTCATCTGGGTCTCTAGAAAGCCATTCAAAGGCTCATCAACACAAGTCTTTGTAAGCGGCAATTTCGGAAGGGTGGCCTCAGCTGCAAAATGGTTCTTTTGGGCGAAAGTAATGAAGAGAGAGATAGAGAGGAGGGAAAGGAAGAGAGAGATGGAGAGAGGAGGGAGAGAGGAAGATAAAACAAAGAAGCAGAAAGGGAAAGAGAGAGAGAGAGGTTGGATATCAATATCCATACATTTACAACACATTCGCCCCTGAGCAATTGTTCTCGCTAAGGGATAAAAAGGACAATTATTCTGTAAGCTGAATGTTGGCTACTCAACTATTGAGAAGGCTGACTTGTGCTCGACTAGAGAGAAAAGGTCACAGTTTCTCTATTTCCTTTCTCTCCCTCTCAATTTCACTCTAGCTCTAGAACACATTCACTCATTTTAATATATTCATTAAATTGACACTTAATTGGCTGAAGAAATTCATAATATTATGAGCAGAATAATCGAATTTTACTGCAAATACCCTAAGTTTCTCCACTTTCATAGTAGGTTCCGAAGTGTGCAGGAAAATGAACTGAATTCGATTTGTCTAGAAGTCTTAATGAACTTTCGAGAATGACGCGAACACTGTCAACTAGAAGAGAGAAAATTTCTGCACTTGTTGAAAAAAAGATATACAGGAAATTGTAATGGTTATGAATACACATTGATTCTAGTTTTGTGCATTTATGACGCTGCCGTTTTGATTTTTTGCCATAAATTTACTTTCCGATGATTTTTGTTTGTTCTATGGCAGATTCTAGCAAAATAGCCTCATTTTATGGCGCTGCCATCAAAAATCAATTATTTTATGGCGCTGCCATCAAAAATCAATTATTTTATGGCGCTGCCATCAAAATAATTGATTTTTGATGGCAGCGCCATAAAATAATTGATTTTTGATGGCAGCGCCATAAAATGAGGCTATTTTGCTAGAATCTGCCATAGAACAAACAAAAATCATCGGAAAGTAAATTTATGGCAAAAAATCAAAACGGCAGCGTCATATATGTTATGGCTAGAATTGATCAGGCGCTTTAAATTGATCAGATCAATTTAAATGGTTAAATTGATCATATCAATTCCTAGAATTGATCAGAAGTTAGAGTTCTGATCAGATGGCTCTTTCGGCTGAATATGAGAATTTAGTAATTCTCTGTCTGTAATTTAGAAAAGCAAGTAAAACAACGTTCAAACTTGGAACACTAAAAGTAAAACAACATTCAAACTTGGAACACTAAAAGTAAAACAACATTCATACTTGGAACACTAAAAGTAAAACAACATTCAAACTTGGAACACTAACATTAGAAACTTAATTTTTCGATATGACACGGACTTTATTCATTCATTCTTTAATCCAAGCATGTAGGTATTTAAGACAAAAGCAAATTACATACATATAAACAGAGGTATGCATGGACTACATTACACATAAAGCTTAGTGGCGGTGTGTAAAGGGGAAAAGGGGGGGCTGTGATAATGATGAAAAATAACAATTCTTAATTAAGTATCAGAAACAAGACTAACTGGCACAATCACATTCACAGGAAGTTGTTTTCTAAAGAAGTTGCTTTCTAAATTTAAGGCTACTAGCTTCGTTGATAACATCAAATGGAAGAGAGTTCCAAACAGACATTTGACGGGAAACACATGTCGATAAAGAGGTCTTATTTATGCGGTGAGGAGGGATAAGTCTTAGAGGATGCGAATGCCGAGTGAAACGCTGAACAGCCGAGATTTCGTATAAATGATCAGTGTCTATGTCTAAGCTGTTATGTAAACATTTATGAAAAAAAGTAGATCAGAGATAGCACGACGGTACTCGAGGCTCTGAAGGCCTAGCATTGAAAGCCTCTGGGAATACGGAAGCTTAGGGTGACGGACTCTTCCTAGTACTCTCCTCGTGAAAGAGCGTTGGACTTTCTCAACCAACTTAACAAGGCCCGAGGCAGATGGATTCCACAACTCACTTGCGTATTCGATAATGGGTCGGACATAGATTTTAAAAGCAGATGTCAACAGAGAAATGGAAGGGGATTTAAAAGCTTTAAATAACATGTTGACAACAGCGGAAGCTCTCTTACACTTATCGACAATATGGTGTCTGTACGATAATTCATCGGAAATAGTGACACCAAGATCTTTAGCTATCTCGTCAACAGTTAAGGGGAGACCATTTATACGGTATACAACAGAAGGATTTCGGGGTCCTAAATGCAAAACACTGCATTTAGATGTCGACAAAGACAAGTTCCATTCCGAACACCAAGCGGTAACAAGATCAAGAGCGACTTGGATATCATGGCTAGAAGAGGGAACACGACCCATAATTTTTATATCGTCTGCATACAAACCGAATCGAAGGTTAGGAGGTATCGCTTCCTTCACTGAATCAATATACATAAGGAATAGTAAAGGACCAAGGGAAGAGCCTTGAGGCACACCTGAAATAACAGGCATGGGCTGAGATAGCACATTATCGATTAAGACTGATTGAGTTCGATTACTTAAATAGCTACTAAGCCAATTGACAATATTAGAGGAGATACCGAACGAATGAACCTGATATAAAAGCAGCCTATGATCTACAGTATCGAACGCTTTACGAATATCGAGGAAAATAACATCAACTGAAAACCCTTGAGCCAAAGAATCAACAACAAAAGAATGAGATTCTACCAAAGATGTTACGGTAGACTTTCTCGCTCTAAAACCTGCTTGATATGGAGACAATAGCTTTGATTCTTCTAAATACGAATAAACTAAGGCGAAAACGATTTTTTCCATAATCTTGGATAACGAGCAACATAACGATATAGGTCTGTAATTATTTAACAGATTGCGAGAACCAGATTTGTGTACTGGTTTAACAATTGATCGCTTCCAAATAGAAGGCACTGAGCCAGAAAGCAGACTATTATTGAATAAAATGCATAAAGGTTTCACAAGAGCGAATCTACATTTCTTCAAAAGGATATTTGGTATCCCGTCGGGAGAGGTATTGCATTTGGCTGAAAGAGATGAAAGGGCTTTCAAAACCATTTCCTCAGTAATACAATCAACACTCATTCTCTCAATTACTCTAGTGCAGGATGGATTTCTTAATGGACCATGGATAGGTTCGGAAAACACGGAAGCGAAGTATTCAGAAAAGGCATTCGCCTTATCCGATGACAATATTATCTCTTGCCTCTGATTATCTAACAGAGTAGGAATGGCTAGGTTGACATTCATACTTAAACGATTTCTACAGGCAGCGAAAAAGGACTTTTGATTTCCTCGCAGTATAAGTTTAGCTTCCTGATCATATTCAAAGCTATGCAACATCTTATCGAATTCAGCAGATTTCCTTATACAAAAATGAGAATAAGGATATTTCTTAGAGATACGTTGCAGCTTAGAGTACATTTCACGAAGAACCTTTGGGTAGCGAAATGATGGGTCTTTACGGTCTACCAAGGGAACGTAGCTCTCAATAAGCGAGCCTATGAAAGAAACAAGATAATTGTTTGCAGACTCAACATTCATCAAAGAAAGCATTAGAGTCCAATCATGAAAGACTAGTTCACTTTCAATAGACAGCCAGTTGGCTTTAGTGAACAGTTTGAAAGCTGATGGAACCGATCTGGTATTGACTGTAAATGTCAGCTCAAAAGTAACTGCATTGTGGTCGCTACTATGGAAACGACCTATAACTTTACAATCGGAAATAATAGGTACATTCGAGAATAAAAGGTCAAGAGTATTGTCGTTTCGAGTGGGGGTATCAACATACTGCGTAAAGAAGTTATCGCTCATGAATTCGAGAAACATTTCATCCTGTCCACTTCTGTGCGATATAAGAGTGGCCCAATCTATGAAAGGGAAATTGAAGTCACCAACGATTATTGCGGGCTTAGGACTCAATGTGTCACAACAAACTAGCTCTGAAAATAAGACAATAGCTTTGAGAGGGAAGAGTCAGGGCAAGAAGGAGATCGATACGCACAAATATATCTCAGTCGAGTCGATTCTGTGGAAGACACAGACGGAAAAAGGTCTATGGTGACAGCTTCGAAGCCGTTTATCTACAACGAGTTCGAGAATATCTTTGTAGGATGATTTAGCCAAGAAAATATGATAATCATCTGACTCTGATAGCTTTTCAGAGTAAGAAGGATTGAAGCTCGAGAATGCTCACTAAATTTCCATAAAATCTATCGTGCATACATGGAAAACTACAAAATTATTTAATATTTTCATTTTTCTTGTTCTTAGCGCTGATAGAGTTTATATCTTTTCCACACTTTGGATCTGCCGCCGCTAATTTGACACGGGTTGGAACTGTTTAGGACTGGTTGGTAATGGTTATCGAGAAAGTTCAAGCACTCCACTCAGAAATAACAAGTTATTTTTTGTTCCTGTTGTCTCTAACTGTCAATTGAGCTATTTAATCAGTTATTGTAATTCATATTGAACGAGCCTTTTCTAATAGAAGTACGATTTAACCAATTTAAGAGCTTTCCATACCCGTGGCAACAATTTCAAAAAATAAATGTTTTTATCAATTGAAACCTTTCGTAATAAGGATGCTTTTTTCCGTCGTATCTGCTGGTTTTTCATCGAGCTATCAATGCAGAAGCACCTTGCAGAGAAAAAATGCAAGTACAAAGAGGTCAAATCTTCTTTGTACTTGCATTTTTGCCTTCAGTTCTCTCTACCGAGCGGTGAGTGTCCATAGTGCTCTGTGTATCGATTTCTTCCGTGCTCTTACTGCCTTTACTGCCCAAAATGCCTCCCAAAAGACGAGCCGAAAAAACTTCCTCCAACGATTGTGATCCTACTGGAGTTGCTGCTCTGACTTCAGCACTCGACAGCTGTATTTCTGCCGAATCAGAAGCAAAGAAGCCTTCCCTGCCTCCTCACGTTTTGCTACTCCTGAAGACGTGCGCTGTTGTCATCAAGAAACTATCAGATATACATTCCACTCAGTCCCCCACCGTCGACTTAATCCAGCACGAAATTGAAGAGGACAAAAGACTCCGATCTATTGTCATCGAAAAGGCTCCAGAACATCCGGATCCTACTGCTCTCCCTTCTTCACAAACAGCTCATGACAACGCTCTGGTTCTCTCGCTACTCGACGCAGCTGGTGTAGCTGTTCACGGACTGGCCCATTTTCGGATGGGTATCAATCACAACTCTAATGGGCGACCGGCCTCCAGACCGCTGAAGGTCATTCTTCCAGCGAAGTCACTTCAGCGGCAACTTCTCGCACGTGCTTCTTCACTTCGGAATGACAACCGCTTCAGAAACATTTTCATTCGGCCAAGTCTGACCAAAGAAATGCGAGAGAAGGAGTTCTTGCTTCGGCAAGAGAAAAGAAGACTAGTGTCCGAGGGGAAAGACGTCGTTGTCTACAATGGAGAAGTGATACCAAGAGCAGAAGCCGACGCTATTCGTCGTTCGAGGCTGCAAACTGTTAGACCTTTATCTTCTTTCCCGTCAAACTAAGATCATGTCCGGGTAAG
>OZ057407.1:26789988-26892369 GCA_964056735.1 Allodiplogaster pararmata
TTTATCCATCAAGTAAAACAATTTCAATTAAAATGTGCACTTTGTTACATGGGGGCCACACTTTACTTAGGGGGGGCTTTTCACTGACTTTTTCGCTCAGGCTTATTTAGCGTTAGAATTCAACCTTTCAATTTCTCCATTAATAAAGCACGCCACCCATGTCATTCACGCCAGTTCATACTAATGCACGCCACTGCGCGGGAAAGAGAGAAAGAGTGTTTGACGTACTGTTATATTAATTTTTGATACGGACTCGTTAGCCTAAGCCGTACGGCCTCGTTTGCGTAAACTTTTGCCTGAGCCTAAGCAGAAAAAAAACTTGAACACTAAATAAAGCGAAAAACTAAATAAAAACTGGCGTGAATGACGTGAGTAATAGCCCTTTATCAACATAAACTTTTCAGGAAAAAAATGCCCTTCGCGAAAGTCACAAACAAAGAAAAAATTTTTTATAAACACAAAAAAATAATTAAAATATAAAATATAACACAAAATAAATATTAAATAAACAAATAAAAATTAAAATATAAAAAATTGAGTATATTTAGTATACTTTCATAGACTTACAAATTATCCCTAGCATACTTTCATTTTATTACTACTATTCATACTTTGAAAGTATGAATAGTAACACTTGTGTGCGGAACGATTTGGAATACTTCTGAAGTATATAGTTCAATTTTCATGCTTTCCTAAGTATGACTATTAACACGCTTTTTTTTGTGGGTAGTACCCAAATCCAGGGTCGGAGGCGTTCAACTAAAGTACATAGTTTAGGAGTCTTTTTTGGAGTATTACTTTTAACCAGTTAAAAAAGACAAAACTATACTCATTTACCGCTAAATGTAGGTGATTCGATGACTTCAGAAGCCTTAGCCAGTCCATGTACCTTTAAAGCCTGTATATAAATAATCAGACAGCTAGGTATAGATGTTGCCCAATTAACACTTAAAATTTTTTCTTTACAATACAGTCGTTCAACTTTTGAATTCAAGGGAAAACAGTACAAGTTCACAGTTCTTCCTTTCGATCTAGCATCAGCTCCTTACGTTTATTCACGCTCAATGAAAGTAGTCGCTGAAGAGCTGAGAGCACTAGGAGATTACAGAGGATTGGGACGAATTACAAAACAATGTGAGTTTGTTCTCTTTCTTTCTTCAATTATGATGTTTGATTAATCGGATTAATATTAAGATGACAAATTATTGCACTATCGCACAGAAAAAAGCTAGTCCCCCGGGCGGGATCGAACCAAGACCATCTCGAATCAAACCCGGAGCGCATGTTACCATTACACCACGGGGACACATTGCTATTAATTAATCTCTAAAATATTGAACGGATTAATATTGAAAGTTTTTGGATCAATAATTTCAAAATTTTAATGAAAAGTCATTTTAAATGAACTTTTTTCCAGATTGACGGAATGATCTACATCACTCGATGAAGCTCTCAATTTAACTACTTATTGTGTATTTTGCTCACTATGCCTCATTAGCATCTTTATGTATCTCCCTATTTTTATAGCATTTTCTCTTGGAGATCTCGATTCACATTTTTTTTCTTCTTATACTTGAATGTTTCCATTGTGCTCTCATTACTTATTTTGGTTTTATTTCATGACGGAATCGCAAATTCATGTCCGCGCATTATAGGGTTGTAATTGAAAAGGTCTTTGGGTAAAAATCATATCGTCTTACGTATGAACTACATTTTTAAACTTTATCTTTCAGAAGTTTGAGATATCTAAATTATGACTATTTTGTATAGGTCATCTATGCTTTCCGTGTTTCTAGTGACTGATGTGAGAATGAAAATGTTGAACTGCTTGAATAAACGCATTCCTGGCAAGCGAATCATTTTCAAACATTGTATAGGAGCAAATAATTCCGGAAAGTAACAGCATTTTCGAATTATTCCGTCAAAAAAGCACTGTCTTCTCTCGAGTGAACAAAACGTGCTCGTTTGGAGTCTCTGAGAGAATATGGGAGAGTTGGATGATGTTTTCACGCATTCGAAGCTTTAAAGCCAGCTTACTTTTCTTTGATTTTTTTTCGCTTAGGCTTATTTGAAATGTATGCATGCTTACGAGGCCGTAAGGCAATTAGCCACATAATTTTAGTTTTATTAAGTCCAATTGAGGAAATTGACTTAGCTGTTTAATTTACTTAGTAGGAATAGAACATAAACGTTTCTCTCTTATCAAGAGCGAGCTTACTACCAATTACATCAGTTATCATTCCCGAAAAACATTTGAGATGAAAATTGTTTATACGATTAAAGGTTTTGAGAACACGTTCGATACTTGAAAGCCCATTCCTCTCGTGACGCAGTCACCAAGATTCTACTTTGATTTACAAATCAG
Source organism: Allodiplogaster pararmata (assembly GCA_964056735.1). NCBI lineage: Eukaryota > Metazoa > Nematoda > Chromadorea > Rhabditida > Diplogasteridae > Allodiplogaster > Allodiplogaster pararmata. The sequence goes on from OZ057407.1 coordinate 26,792,354, forward strand.
CCTCTACTTGGGCACCCAACTCTCGTCATCGTGCTCGACCATCTCTTCCAGATGCAAGGATGGAACCAGGTCGAGTTGAATCACGTCCTCATCAAGTACATCATCGCACTCGTCGACGCATGCGCTGCTCGTGCTGCGAAGGCGTTGGAGGCAAAGAATGCAGTCTGAAAGATTTCTGCTTATGAGGGTCTAGTGCGAACTGAAATGAATCTTAGCGAACCACGCTTGAGTGCAATATACACATTCGGATTGGTCTACTGTAAGAAACAGACGGCTGGGTTGAATCTCACCACCCAAAATCTAAAAGTTATGAAGTATGGATCGTATGAAATTGAATTTTGAAAAAAATACTTCGTTTAGTAATACTTATACTTTTAGATCTTTGAGGTATAAATATTCATACTTATTTCAGTGACGTATCCAGAAAAATTGTGTTCGCGTGAATTAGTATTAGTATATGGAACAATTCAGTTATAAGTCGATTTATACAAAGGAACTTTTAAAAATGTCGTCATAATGCGGCTTATTGGTCGAGACATATGCAGGGAGCAGCTTTGCCGTCAGCTGCAGTAGGAGAGACGCACAACATAGCAGCTGCACCATCCGCATCAGCAGCTCGGATTGCTCTACAGGGTCTAGAGAAGCTTAGAATTCGTCCTCAACTGTAAGGCTGCCTTATTTCTGTTTTTATGAGATACTCAAAAACTGTAATTTTATCTGGTTGGGGCATACTGGTAATGTGCACGGCTAATGTGAAAAGGAGCTGCAGTTAGACTCGAAATGGGTATACTTTACTTCTGGCCAGACCGTATGCCCTTTAGCCGTATGCGCTCGTACAACTTAGCTTCTTATCACTTTCTACATACAAAACATTGATAGTTAAAACGACAATGTGAACAGAAAGTTCTTTCGATTTTTCAAATAATCGAAAAGTCGTTATTGTAATAGGAGGGTCTCAATCATCATAGTGCAAGAAAGGGGTCTCAATCATCATAGTGCAAGAAATCATGATAGTGTTGATTTCGTGCAAGAGCACTTTTAATTGATCAGTTTCTAAAAATTAAAACCAAAAATTTCATATTTCGATTCCTCCAAAACATTGAAAAATCAAAGTTTTTATTCCGTCAAAGTAAGAGAAAAATTGAACACGCTTTTTTTTAAAAATTTTAATCGTAAAGCATTGATATAAATTTGCATCAGACAGTCCTTTAAAAGAAAAACGAAAAGTTCACTCGAGCAAACTGCTCTTTTGGGTTTCATCTTCCTTCTCAATAAAAGAATCCATTTCCTTTGGCTTCTCTTTCGGTTTCTGTGGGATTTTCTCCGTTTTGGGTTCTTTTGCAGACTCAGATTCAGACTTCGGCAGCTTTTCCATTTCCGTGTCGAGTATCCCCAGAAGTTCCTCGAATGTATTCCACTTTGCCTTCTTTAGGACTTTTTTGTCGAGGTCTGTCAGCTTTCGCTTTATCCTCTGTAATAAAGAGCTTCATCACAGTTATAATGCTGAAAAAGCTTCAAAAATATTGTTAGCAAGAGCTTCCATGTGTATCAGAAGAAGAGTAACCAACCCTGAAGCGTCGCTCTTCTGGAGACGCGTTCTCATTCGTAGCCCTTCGCTGCTCTTCCTACAAACAGTTTCGTTTTGTTCAATTTCTCTTTTCCGCAGACTTTGATTTTTTTTAGAAAGAGACGATCTAACGTACCTTCTTCAATTAAAATACCTGGGCTCACTCATATAAGATTCTTCTGTTCGTAAAAATAACCAGTCTCTTCCTCTCAGCTTTTTTCTTCTCATGATTCTTCTGATATCTGTCATTTATGACCACATTCCGGATCCAACAGACAACTTCAAAGGAAAAAAGTACTAGATTTTTTTTTTCAAATTTCAGACTTTCTAATTAATACTGGCTCAATATTCGATCGATTATACTAAAAGTTTTTTTTTAGTTTTTAGACTTTCTAAATAATATTGCCTCAATATTCGATCGATTAAACCTAAGGTAATTGGTCAAAAGATTAGTGAAGATCTATCAAGTAGAGATGGCTCAGCTCTTTAAGCGCGTCAATGACTGACGCACGTAGACGAAGCAGAATCCGCATATACCAAATGAAACTGGTATATGCGGATTCTGATTTCAGAAAACTTTGACGGGGCAGTTATTGATTGGCTCTCCGAACACGTATTTCACCTCGAATTCATTCCAACATTCTTGTACTTATACTACAATAGTCTTTCAATCTTACATAACGTGTTCGATTAAATAAGAGAACTTTAAAAGATAAAAGTTGCCTATTTATTGCTCTACATCTATATACTCTGCGCTACTTTAAGCAATCTTTTTTTCGTTAATTCGTTGCTTCCACGGCAGGCACTGTTCATCTCTCAAAATTGAGCATTACCTACAATTGTTTGGAAAATCAACCTCTCCCACTCATTAAAGGAATTCCTTTTCAAAGGGATTCAGAAATATTTTCCGTACTCTTTCCTCCCTCCATGTAAGTTATCACCTAACAAGTTATCATTTGTCAAAGTAGTAATTTTAAAAAAAACTTTTAAAAAAAACAATTTTCTCTGGGTTTTATTTGGTCGGCCCCTTCAGAGTCCGCTAAGGTCTTTGTGAGATTGAAGCGAAACAAACATGAATCGCACACTAGGTTGTATTAGGTATTTTTTCTATTCAGTGACTTTTTAGTCAATTCCTATAGAACACCCATTAAGCTCTCACCGTCGTGAGTACCGCCGCTGTCGATATCGTACGTGGAGCCTTTGAAAACTTCAGTTTTCGTTGAAAAAATGCGTTGCCTCATGATGTTGTAGATAATCAAGAAGAAAAAATAGTGAGTAACTTCTCAGCTTCGTGTTTACAGCGTTTTACGTAAAGTTTTCGGCTTCGTCTCTGACGACGCCAAATGAGTCTTCTACTTATGAGCATCCTCAACGGAACATTTAAAACTAATATCATAAAACGAGTGTACATTCAAGGATTTGCTGTCCACCTTCTGGAGAGAAGTCACTGCGGAAGTTGTCATTGACCCCACCATCCGGCTGTCATTGACCCCACCATCCGGCTGTCATTGACCCCACCATCCGGCTGTCATTGACCCCACCATCCGGCTGTCATTGACCCCACCATCCGGCTGTCATTGACCCCACCATCCGGCTGTCATTGACCCCACCATCCGGCTGTCATTGACCCCACCATCCGGCTCACTCCGGTTATCTTCATCTGAATTTCATTTTTTCTAACATAAGATTTGGCTTAGTATAGTAATTACTCAAATTTTACTTTGAAGGATAGTTAGTGTCAGACACAATTGATCCTGAACGGGAAATGATTTTGAGCGTCCACTAGGATAATCACAACCAAAATACATGCATATTTGGCGGTACTATATGAAAGTCATCTTTTCCAAAAGCAGCTCTTCAATGTGTAAAAGATCTCAATACCTTGAACCGAAGTTTAGAGGAAACTAATTTCGGAATCTTTTTTTAAACTTGAACATGCTCATTTATTTTACTATTGGACTCACTCATGCATCGCTTTATCAAGTTTTCAGACTTCGGACCTTTGTATTGTGTCATCACTTCAAAATCATTAAGAGTATAATAAACTATCTTTAGTGACTCGGACGCCCTCACCTGCTGAAGTGCCGTTCCTTGTGAAATTGATTCACCGTAGACTGTCGCCCTTTTGTTCATTTTAGCTTTTGTTGATTTCTGCGTTGTCGTCCTTGTTGTCTGAAAAGTTATGTAGAATCGCGTCGGCTTAATTTTACGTAAAAAATTTTTTGTGTCAATTTTTTTGGGCGTCATTTTTTTGTTGAGAATTTCATTAAACATTCTACAGACAGTTGAAACATTGGCTACTTTTAACTGTTCTTTTCGCTCAGGCAAGGGATTCCATTTATTTTTTACTCTTTTTTGCTTAGGCTCAGATATAAATTCCGCTGACGAGGCCGTTCGGCTTAGGAACGCAACCGCATGACAATAATTTTTTCAAATTTACTTTTTTCGCTGGTTTGTTTGACTCAATTAGTAGGAATACAAGCGAAAGTGAAGAAAAAATGAAGACAAATCAAAAAGAACCAAGAAAACAAATGAAAATCGTTGCCTCTCGTAATAATGTGTCGACTGTGTATAAATTGTATAGTAGAATTGCTCAATTTTTTATTATTTGACTTATTGCTATATCACGTTTTCCTCCATCGCTGTATCACGTTTTCGAATTTCGGGAACTTGTATTGTCTCATCACTTCTAATTCATTAAGAGTATAATTCTATCTTTAGTGGCTCGGACGCCCTCACCTGCTGAAGAGCCGTTCCTTTTGAAATTGATCTATCAGAGATAGTCGAACTTTTTTCATCTTAGTTGCTGTTGGTTTCTGCGTTGTCGTCCATGTTGTCTGGAAAGCTATGAAGAATCGAGTCGGCTTATACCTTTTTCACAAAAATTTTGCGTTAATTTTTTTGTGGGCTGTAGTTTTTGAGCCTGTAGATGTTTTCTAGTTTATCATTGAAAAACATTTAACTCATAAAAACGCTGTATTAGCGACTTTTCATTCTACAAAAAGTTCAATTAACTCCTTTTTTCAAGCGGTTCAAAAGGATCAATTGCATGTCTTAAAAATGTAATGCAAAGATTAACCGTTGTGAGGAACTCTGCTAAGATATCGGCGATGTCCTTCTTCCAGGGATCCTTCTTGACGTCGTTGCAGAGGTTCCCTTCACAGAAGCATTCCACTCGTAATATTGTTCCGTTCAACACCTTTTCGCATTTTTGAGAGCTTTCTTCATTACAACCGCTTTCATTCATGAAGGCATTCTTATCTGCTAGGTCCGAAACACTCGTCGTGTTGAAATAGAGAGTAGTGAAGCAACCCTTCGCTTCAAAACCACAGAGTATTCGTCGAGATTCATCGAGACATTCCTTGAAAAATATTCAATTACCTCAACATTCAGAGTTCGACTCGAATTTTTTAGAGGACAAGAACAGACAATAGCTGAAGCTGTAGGTAACCAGCAGGAGGTCCCAATCAGTAGAGGAAGAAGAAGATTGCAGCGTCTCTTCTGAAAAGCGAAGGTGCCTTTAAAACATTCTGCATCAATTTTTTTTGTTGAAAAACTCTAATAAATCTCTGTTAAGCTAGTTTGAATAGACTTTAGAGAAGAAGAAGGAATCACCCTGAAGCTGACATAAACAATGATCCTCAGGAGGAAGATCTCAGAGAGAGATGCTGCACCAATCATCTCTGAAAAACTGCTTTCTAAAACTCGATGAACTGAGGAAAATACTGTTAGAGAGCATAATATAGGAGCAACCATTATCTGTTATAGAAGATATCGAAAATGAAATGGTACAGAGTTTGAAATGGTACAAAAAAAGACGAGGAAAGAAGCCCCGTATTCTCCTCTTAACTTATGGAGCGTTAGAATTCAACTTTTCACTTTGCAAAGTGATCCCGTTGAACTCTAAAATCACGACGTAAACAACGAGCGGTGCGAGAGAGTGGTAAAATATAGCATTAAGTTGGAGAAGTAGAAATTTTTTTCACTTTGCAGAGATTACTTTGCAAAGTGAAAAGTTGAATTCTAACGCTCCATTATTTTCTGCTCGAGTTTTACGCCAGTCATTCCGTTAGGTTGTCATCTAACAGGTGGGTCTATAACTTTTTCATTCTCATTTCCATGATTTGAAAAAAATCACTGTGTATAACCTCACGATGATTGGCCAAAAACGAATATTATTTTCTCTCCGCCATACGAATATTCATTGTTTGGTAATGTATAAACTTGTGAAATTTTGCAGTACGCTCTGCGGCGCGGCTTGACTGGCTTGACTGCCGCGCTGCCCTAAAACACACCCTGGCTCTATTAAATTCGTTTTTCTTACTTGTTCTCTTTTTTTTATCAGCAAATCCATCCTTTATTTTCAAATTATGTTTATAAATTTTGGGGAAAGGAAAGGGGGAAGGGGAGGGGGGTTTACCTAAGAAGGGAAGGGAGGGGGGCCCTACAGGGGGAAGGGGGAGGAAGAGGGCCCTACCTGAGCGAAGGGGAGAGTAGGGGCCCTGGGGGGAGGGGGGCTCTAAAGGGGGGAAGGGGGGCCTAAGGAGAAAGGGGTGAAGGGAGTTTTCATGAATAAAATCTCTTTCTGAGAAAAATCTTTGGACGGCTAAAGTAGATTAGAGCCAAATTTTTCCTAAGCCTAAGCGTTTTTTAATGTAAAAATAATTAGCTGATGTAAAAATAAAATTTTGCTAAAAATTTCCCAACAGAGCGAATCCGAACTCTCACCGAGCTACTCACAGTCGAGCACTCTCACCCTACACTAAAGTGCCTCATAGATGAGATTGACGAAGTAGTAGTGATGAACTGAACGTAACAGCCAGCACGCCCGCGCGGGCACGAAGCCGTGTTTTAGGGCAGCGCGGCAGTCAAGCCAGTCAATCCGCACCCCTGATCGTACTGCAAAATTTCACAAGTAATTTATAAGCTTGGCATGTTTCTTCTCTACAACGCTGTTTAATGTTTACTTATTTGTTTTGTTTCACTTGTTTGTGTTTTATATATATGTACATAGAAGGAATGAATGATTGAATTAATGGATGGAGGAATGAATAAATAACTATAAATACAAATATATATATATATATATATGTAGGCACTTTTCACTTAAGCCCCCCCCCTCCCAGAGGTTCCATGGGTCATACTTCTGACTCATTTACATTTTCAAAAAAATAGTTTTTACATTAAAAAAGTTATTTTTACATTAAAAAACTAGTTTTACATTTTTTTAAAAACGCTTAGGCTTAGGAAAAAGTTCACGCTAACAAGGCCGTACGGCTTAGGCGAACGAGACCGTATCAAGAAAATGACCCAATAACTGACCCAAAAACTGACCCAATTGAACCTCTGAGAGGAGGCCTAAAGTGCAAAAGTTCCTCTATATATATATATATATATATATATATATATATATATATATATATATATATATATATATATATATAAACGAATGCATACCTGCTACTGCATTTGACTGAAGTGAAAATAGTGGATTAGGAAACCGAAGAAAACACTTTTCAACTACAGGACAGCTTCTCGATGAACCTGCTCTTCAGGATCTTCATAGCAAGCTCGATATGGCTCCACAGCTATTCTCGCGAGTGCCACAACCATGGACGTGTTCAAACCTGTGACAGCGGAAAATTGTGTACGATTGAGATCAGGACTAACGCCAGCAATAGGCAGGAGTTGTTTAGTTCAAAAATGAGGTGGATACAACAATGCTCACGTCCGAAGCCTTTGAGATGCTTGACTTTTTGGTTTGAATCTGATATGTTTCACGTGAGATGTGCCTGTGACACCGACCGCTGCAATGTTATAACCGACATAATAACGGAGAAGGTTATCGAAGCTCGAACTCCTTTTCATCGGGCAATTGAGGTAACAGTTACATGAAGAGTTTACAGTTACATTTCTTCGTAAAAGTTTAGTTCAACCTACATGGATGAGCTATAAATGTAAAAAAAATGAGGGAACCGTCAAGAAGGTAGGGGCCTATAACATAAAAATGAGGGAACCGTCAAGAAGGTAGGGGCCTATAACGTAAAAATAAGGGAACCGTCAAGAAGGTAGGGGCCTAGAACATAAAAATGAGGTAACCGTCAAGAAGGTATGGGCCTATAACATATAAAAGAGAAGTGAGTATGGAGGGCAATCGAATGTGGAAGAATGGAAAGTAAACGAAAAAGTCGACACGGATGGCGCTCCACCCGAGAATTTTAAAATGGGTTATCAGAAGCGGTGAGAAGTTCGCGCCTTCGTTTGACCTATGAAATAAACGCTTCCCAAGCACTCAGTAGGTATTCTAATTTCAGGTCAAGGAGCGTGCCATTCTCAGGGTAAGTATTTCACTGAGCTCAACTAAAAACTCTCCGTGGTTCAGCGAATATTTTAATTAGGAGTACTCAATATTTGATATGCGAATCCATTGAGAAGCAGTTTGCAGTGGGATTAGATTCGGTCAATCCTCAAGATTTCGGTTACGAACTGCCAAAAAAGAATGAATGAAAAAATTTAATTTTTAGTTCAGCCCCTCACGGTACAAAATGAGCTGCAAAAGTTTTGTTATACTTTACCACCCCACTTTTCGAACACAAGCGTTATGGGATGCTGCATTACGATATACTGGGTTCCATGGACTATTTTTTTCTGAATTTGTGTTTAAATTGAACTTTTTTTCTGTATGGAATGATTGAATAGACTAAGGCAGGAGGGGTTAAAATTTCAGGACTTTTTTGGAGAAATGGCGCTGTGAGGGATGTAAAATTTGAAAAGGTCCGTTTATATGTTTTAACCCCCCATTATTTTCTCTGGGGAACTGAAGTTGAATGAGGAATATGTTACTTTAGATCCTCTTCAATTCTTCTCCTCACCTTAAGCCCTTCAATCTTGGTATGCTTTACTATGAATTTGGGGGAGGGGTTCTCGTATCACGGGGGTTTTAAAGGTTAGGAGGGGGCTAAAGTTGAAGTTTTCCAATAGAAAAAAATTTAATTATTCGTCAATATGAAATGTTCCTTTGTTTAATAGAATTCGCACGGCTCCTTTCTGTCAGCCGCTCTGAGCAGCCTGCTTCTCTCCCTTTTTTGAGTTAAGTATATGCTAAATGGGCGAGTTATTCAGGTAAGTTCCTAAATCTTGAACGTAAATTTCAAGAATTTTTTATCATTAAATTACAGCAAAAGTGTGGATAATGAGGTGTAACTTGTAGCGTCGATTACCTCACGGCTTCGCTTTTCTTATCGCATAGTTTCCTTTACCATGACTCATTAGATTTTTTTTAAAAGCTGTTGTTTAACTATCTCTTGCTTTTTAAAGAGGAAAGTGGGTGGGAAGGGGGTTCACCTACAATAGAGAAAATGGGACTCAAAGAAGAGTGGTGAATAGTTCATTGAGTAACAAAATAGTTTTTTTTTGTTGAAAAAAAGGTTCTATTTCATGATGGAGGTTGAATTCTGACGTTTAAAAGAGAAAGAAAAGTACTAAAAAAGTGAAAAACCGCAAGTTAGGCAAATATGATCTTGGCAAAATTTTACTTATAGGGGTGGGGCGTGCTTTACTCGGGGGGCGCACTTTAACTTGCGGGGAGGCTTTTGCTTTTACACACAGAAAAAAATTGATCACCAATAATATGGTTCCACGCATATTGATCATATTTTGAACATTTTTGGTTGCGCTCAGAGCGCAGGAACTGGACATTATATATTTATCAGTATGTTTTACCTAAGCCGTATTTTATTTTCTCAGTTTGACTGCTATGGTATGTTACTTCACATATATTTTAATTTCAACAAAGAAGAATTCGTGTTTTTTGTAGCATTCTTTTTTGTTGCATTCTTCATTCCGGTTTTTTGTTGTTGCATTCTTAAAAGTTTAGATTTGATCTTTCGAGAATGCCTAAAAATTTAGGCGTTCATGTCTTTTCTGATGACCCCGAATGCTTGCAGGTCAGAAATGAACTCATCAGAAGATCAGCGCAGGGTTAGAATGAGAGAAAAAAATACTTAAAACGTAAAAATTGTGTTTTATTTTTCCTCGTGTTTTCAAAATGCGTTTTTATATATTTGCTACTTAAGATAAGAACGAGAAAAGGTACTTGTGTATATCGACGTAGGATCCGCCCCTCTTCCCCATCGACGGGCGGAGTCGCGGATTTATGCCTAATTTTTTATACGGTCTCGTTAGCCTAAGCCGTACGGCCTCGTTAGCGTAAACTATTACTAAGCCTAAGAGTAGTCATAAATCCGTGACTCCGCCCCCGAGGGGGAGGAGCGGAGCCTACGTAGATCTGGACAAGTACCATTATTTTACTGTAAAAATAACAGCGAGAGGGATGAGGAGGAAAACGAGAGAGAACAGGAGCAACATCGTACATCAAAATGCATGGGGGAGGAGCCTACGTCTAACTACACAAGTGCCACGGTGTGATCTGAACTACAAAAGCTAGAGATGGTTTCCCTTTCATCGCATCATGCCTAATAATTTTTTTAACCAGTGTAATAGAAAGAACAGTTTAATATTTTAATTGTGCTTAGACTCATCTGTTTTTTTATTTGTTGAGATTATTGAATTTTTTCTTCTCGTTATTTCGACAATGATCGAATCATGCTTGTTGATTTTTTTTGTTGTAAAAAAACCAGTTACCCATTACAGAGAACCTTGAATTTTTTTTTAAATTCTGCTTTGACTCTTCTGTTTGTGTTAATCGATATTGTGATGGAATATTTTGATGGAATATTTTTCTTTGATTATTCCGTAAATGCTTGTTTGAAAAGATTTTATTATGCTTGTTGGAAAATTTTTTTGTTGATTTAAAGTGTTCATTACATTCCATATAAAAACGCAATTTTTGTTTTGAATTGGAAGAAAAAAATAAAAAAATCCAGAAAAAGGAAAAAGGAAGAAAATCTCGCATGTTATGGGCGAGGTTTAATACAGCACACTTTTTTGCAAGTGAACAATATTATTGACCACAAGTGAACAGTTTCGCAGTTCGCAAATTAGGGCGAGTTGGGGCGAGTTTTACTACAGACTGAACAATATAAAGGGCATTAACTACATCGTCCCCTTTATACTGTTCAGAAAATGTATCAAAAGTGATCAATTTTTCTCTGTGTGTAGTGTGTTTATGCTACTGTATTTAGTACACCAATTAATGTTTTATTTGAAAATTTTAGCAATTGAATCGACAAAAAATTCATATTGTGAGGTTTTTTTCCATGCGTTCTCGTTCCTAAGCCGTACATTTTCGTTAGCGTAACCTTTGCCTAGCCTGAGCGAAAAAATCAACGAAAATTAACCTGCTCGCGGTACGTAATCTGAAGCTTTCAAACCGATATAAAGATATGATTGCTTTCTACGAAGAATTAGAAAACGATTAAAACTTGTCATAGATTGTTAGATAATCGGTTGTTTTGTTACAACCTACACTACTTTTACTTCGAAAAAGCGAAATTTAAACTTGCTGCGCAGACATTTCTTGGCAAACATTTCCTATTGTTCATGATGTTTCCTATACTGTTAATTCTTTTTCGGGATATAAAAGTTTAGATTTTTTATTTGATGTTAATTTTCCAATTGAATGAATGAAAAACATCGATATCCTCACGGTTTCTTGTGTGTGATCTTAGGGTTTGTATTGAATGATTGAGCAATTGGGACGTAAAGACAAGAGCATTGAGCATATATAGTTTGGACGGTGAAAGTGGCATTTTTAGAGATGTTATTTAGTAATTTTTGTGCGCTTTTAGCAAACTCTCGTACACTTATGCGTTTCTTGTCGGTTCTTGTTTTTGATACACCAACCAAAGGTATTCGATTTTTTTCAAAGATGTTTTTGATGTTTACGATCCAGAGAGGTCAATCATAGCGAAGGCTTCAAACTTGGAATATACTTAGTTGAGATTTTTTTTTCCAGGACATGAAAGTTATCCGTAGAAATTGAAATGATTGAAATTTAAAAAAAGGAACACAAATGTTTATTCAGGCAGAATGAAAACGGGGGTTCGTCTATACAGCATGCTTAGCGTCAAGACGCTGGAGAAGAGAGCTTTTCTGTACTCAATTTGAGCAAACTCAATCAACGAAAAAACGTTTAAAACGGCGAAGCTTTCGGTTTAAATAGTTGCAGTTTAATTGGCAGTGCCTGTCGGCCTAAACGCTACGATTTCGAAAATTTTCTTCCTCATTTAGGTGATCATTTTGAGCATCAGGAATTCCGTTTCAATGAAAACAAATTATTTTACACCAAAAAATTAATTTTACATCAAAAATATTTTACATCAAAAATTATTTTTACATCAAAAATTATTCTTTACATTAAACAATTATTTTTACATAAAAAAACGCTTAGGCTTAGTAGTAGTTTACGCTAACGAGGCCGTATGGCTTAGGCTAACTAGACCCTATCAAAAAAATTTATTTTTAAAAAAAATTCGGTAGCAAATGTCGCGGTAGCAAATAACATGGGTGGCAAATGTCATGGTAGCGAATGTCGGGAAGCAAGTGTCGCAAATGTCGCGGTAGCAAATGTCGTAGATCCATTTTTTTATATGGTCCCGTTAGCCTAAGCCGTACGGCATCGTTAGCGTAAACTTTTACTAAGCCTAAGCGTTTTTCAATGTAAAAATAGTTTTAAACAAAACCGGAGTCCCTGATGCTCTAAAATGATCACTTATGAAGAAAGTTTTCGAAACCATAGCGTTTAAAGCCATTTTTTGTCTAGTATTCCAATGTCGGCAAGACAAGACGCAGGGTATGCCCATCAGGGAAGAAGAGCCATGTTTCGTTTTACGGTGTATCATTTATTGTGTGTTTTGATCAAAATTTTCATAATTCTCGATATACCTAATTGCTGAATTTCTCGAAATTTTTTTGCTGCAAATCCAGTACCTGGGATGATGTTTGTACCCAAGAGTTGGTTTTTCTGACGAAAAGATGAGAAAGAAAAAAACATGCATTTAAAAAATCAGAAGAAATCATTAATTTAAAAAATAAGAAAGAAAAGATCTGCGCAGCAAGTTTAAATTTCGCTTTTCGAAGTAAAAGTAGTGTAGGATGTAACAAAACAACCGATTATCTAACAATCTATGACAAGTTTTAATCGTTTTTTAAATCTTCGTCAAAAGCAATCACATCTATATATCGGTTTGAAAGCTTCAGATTACGTACTCTTCTCTGCGCACGTCATCTCATTTGCGAGTAAAAACGTCCAGTCTCGTGAAGTGTTTCCTATCAAATGGAATAAAAAATATTGCTGATGAATGTCTGTTTTGTTTTGAGTAGGAATCTCCGTCGTTGTCTAATCAAAAGTAACTTTTTGAAAAATTAATTCAAAAAGTATTGAACCTTGTATTTGTAGAAGTTTTTTTTTCTAAAATTTACCACAGAGATGGAAAAATACATGGTAGCTTCCTCACAGCAAGTGCCTAGTCCTTCCATGTGTATGCAGGTTTTTTGAATTCTAAGTGAGACTTTTTATTTATTGGTATTTGAAAATAGTGTTAAGTAGCAGCTCGCGTATTCTGGCTCAAAGTCCAAGTACGAACGAAAGATATTCTTTCAAAGAATGAAAAGAATGCAGTACGGAACTTAAACTCAGAAATTTAAGGCTCTCGCCGAGACAGAAGGTGTACGGTTTAAAGCTCGGAAATTTCAGATCAGTGCCAAGCTTTGGTTCAAGAAAGAGACTTCTGCAAGAATTGTGAGCGTACCTTAGGATGCTTACAATCTTTGGCTAAGGGTGGAACTTGAACGAATAGACGTCGAATCTATGTCAATGAAAGTTTACGGTAGAAGGCGTGCAAAATATGGCTCAGTGCCAAGTTTTGATTTTGATAAGGAGTCCTGCAGCGATTGTGGCGGAAGGGCAAGAAGCTTGCAAGTTCTGGCTTGGTGACAAGTTTTGGTTTGACTAATAGAAACTCCTGCAAAGATTGTGGTGAGGCTACGGCAAAAAGCTCAGAATTCTGACCTTGTAGTCCTGCGAATATTGTCAGTGTACGGTAGGAGACTCAGAACTTCAGCTTGATTCAAAGTTTGACTTCAAACGAAAACGACTCCTGCGAAGATTGTTAGTCTACGGTTAAGGGCTCGGAATTCTGGCTAAGTGCCAAGTTTTTGATTTTAAACAAGAGGAACTCTTGCAGAAACTGTGAGTTATGGTAGGAGACACAGAAATTCTGGCTTGATTCCAAGTTTAACTTCAAACAAAAACGACTCCTGCGAAGATTGTTAGTCTACGGTTAAAGGCTCGGAAATCTGGCTCAGTGCCAAATTCTGATTTCAATTGAGAAAGAATCTTACAGAGGCTGTGAGTGTACGGTAGAAGATTCGGAAACTCTGGCTTGATTCCAAGTTTGACTTGAAGAAAACGAGTCCTACGAAGATTGTAAATGTACGGTAAGAAGAGTCGACACTCTGGCTCAGTGCCAAATTTTTATTTGAAATGACCGAGAATCTTACAGAGGCTGTGAGTGTACGGTGGGAGACTCAGAAACTCTGGCTTGATTCCAAGTTTTGACTTTAAACAAAAACGAATCCTGCGATAATTGTTAGTCTACGGTTGAGGGCTCAGAATTCTGGCTCAGTGCCAAGTTACTTAGACTTGTCTCTATTTGCCGGAATTAGGTATGGCTACCCTATAAATAGATGTCTTATTTCTGTTTGAAAAACACATACTTAAAACAAAACCTGCTTAAAACATATGACCCTTTGAGAAAAGGCGTAACAAAGCGATCCCTTATCTTTGACTCGAAGATGATTGAATAATCGCATCCTTTGTCTTGAACATCATGGGAGAGGGGAAATACTTCAAACAGATTCGAAAAAAACGACATTTGAATTATAAATAACAAAACTCTTCTTGAAAGGCCCATTCTACTTTCCACTTGAGCCCGTTTCATTTCACAAATAATGAGTCAGCTTTAGTGCATTAAACGAATTGTTTACACACAAAAAATCACCTGCTGATGACTCAAATTAGTAACAGAATATTCTATTCGAAACCTATTCTAGATAATCTTGATGCATTCTTTCTGAGATCTCTTTATTCATCCGTTCGATTCGCTAAATCGTCGTTCTCTTTCGAGAAACATCAACGCTATTCTACGGTTTCGGAAGAAGGGTGACGTCCCGGGGTTCACAACGCTCCTAACTCCTTCAGATAGGACATCCTTGTGAGCTGCGCGGAGGAAGTAGGCCCTGGGCTTGCAACTGCTTTAGCGCCGGCGTATAGTACTCCTCCGGCAGGTTTTGCAGCTCGACCAGTCGCTTCTTGTAGGGCGGGTTGTGGTTCCTGGAAATAAATTCGCTTCAATCAAACACTTCTGATGAGGATGAAGAGTATTTCTCTAACTATCCAAAAGGAAAGAAATAGGAAATTTTCTGTCTGAATTGTATTCTTGAGAGTTTCTCACTAAAATCGGCCGTTTCATCATGATAGGTTCTTCTTTAATTAGGCTTATTTTGCGAGTTGCAAACAACAGTCTGATGATAATATTCGACCGAAACCAGCGAAAAAAATTGTTTTTCTCTTTGTAGTCTATTTTTATTATTCATCCAATGCTTCAGTGCATTACACGAATTGTTCACACACAAAAAGTCCTATGAATTGAAAATTTTTGCCATGTTTTAGGTGGAAAACAGAAAAGTTATAAAGCTTGAAATCGACTCTGGCGATTGAAGACCATTAGTTTTTGGCACTCCATGAGCCATTGGAAATGGAACTTCTCATAAACTCAATTTTGAACCCTCCTTCACCTTCTTCGTTTTCTCATAATCACGAGGTTTATACTTAATCATATTTTACAGTAACCCACGAGAGTCGACGCTTGCCGAAACCAATGTTTTTGTTGATTTTAACCGACAAATCCTCTTCAAAATAACCTTCTCCATATTCGTTCCTTCTTAGTGCACTGCCAAACTGCTTCATCCCAATAACTGCACTTTCCGAACATTTTCCCTGTAATCTTTGTGTTCTTTATAGTCTTGACGTACCTCACAAACAGTGAAAAAATTAAATATTTGCAACTACCGAGAACATGAAAAAGCAGATACATGTAACTAAACAACTTCATGTAGAGATTCATGTAGTCTAGGCAGGGCTTTCTCTCACTCTGGCGGGTCCAAGTTTACATCTCAAGTGCTGTCTTTCGATAGAAGAGACTGCACTTGAGAGTGACTGTGTGCTTGAGGTTTTACCGTCAACTCGTGGACCCCCTTTCAACGCCAAAGGAACCGCACGGGCAACAATCATCATCATCGATAGATCCTTCTTTTCTTGATGAAACTAACAACTCTGAACACCGGCATTCCTCTGTGTGGGGATATTACCGCCTTCTGCGGGTCTTCGTGTCCATTTCGGACACAATATTGACGTAAAGTGACGTAAAGTCCTAATTGGGATCAACTAGCTTGAACTTGATGTGAATTCAAGTATCAGATAAGAAAATGAAATAAACCTATGGGATTATCTTTGTGACATCTGTGAAGCAACTGAATTAGTAGATTGCACTCGTGGGTGTGAAGATGGGGCGAGAGATCAGGCAGCATTACACTAAAAAATCAACTGATTTTGAAACGATCCCGTCACATTGTCTCGGCAACAAAACACAATTCAAAGAGAAATTAGTGAGAATTAGGCTAACTTAAATTTTATTTTAAAAAATATAGAAATCATAGCTTGCGTGTGGAAGGCGTTGGATTGAATAGGGGCTCAATAAACAAAATACTCTAATGTGTTCAAAAAGAGGCTCAAGATGCTAAATGTTCTTGAAATTCTCGATCTGCACTTACCTAATCTCTGAGTTGTTCCCTTTTTTGCTTTCTCTCTCCTTTCTTATTCTAGAAAATCATTGTTCAGATGTTATTGTCAAGAACAACGCTCACTATTGTATGAGTTATCTTATGTTTTGTCACATCAGTATTGATGTATGAATAAATAAATAAATGAATATAATCAATTGTTATAGGAAAGAGGCTAAATTAGGGTATTTGAGCCTTCTACCCTTTCTTCTTTAAGCTTCCTATTCTACCCCCACCCTATACAGATTGACAACAGTCAAGTTTGTTCCAGACAGAATAGGTTCTCGATATACAATATCTATGTTTAAAAAAGATGAAGAAGTTTGATCCCACCTCATGGGCCGCCTTTTATTGAATTTATCATGTTGTCTTTATTAGAGCGTCAATAGTTTGAAACCACAGTTTGAAACCCCCCAAAAAGATTTTACTGATAATCTTTGATCGTTTTTCCAGCGAGCTATTCCTTCTGTCCCGCATGTAAATCACTCGTTAGCAGTTCTTTTCGGGTAATGAACAGGGTTGCACATCACATTTTTCGTTTTTCTCGACATTTTCCGCAAATAAAAGTTTTTCGACCGTGTCGAAAAACAGTAGAAAAAAGTTTTTTTTCGTTTTTACCGACTTTTTTCCCCATTTTTTTGCTCAAAAATTTTTTCTCCGTTTTTTCTCGTTTTTATCGACTTTTTTTCGTTTTTCGACTTTTTTTGTCGAGCAAGCCTGGTAGTGAATACGGATCAGGGGTTAAATGGTTACCGGATCAGCTATGTTGGCACATACATGTTCGCGCCGAAAATGATCTACATTCTTTTCTCCTTCCGTTCTATGTTACTCTTCCTCTACTTCTCTTTCCACTTTTTTCACCTTTCCTCATACCCTTTTTCAACTCGCTCAAACTAGACCGGTCTCATTTAACGCCGGATACGTAGACATACCCCTTTTATGAGCAAAGTTTCAGATCAGTCTTCAATGGTTTCCAAATGTCGCTCCCGATCTCTGACTTTCGGTAACACTTCGTTTCAAACTTACAAGCGATTTTCGCTTACTCATGATTGTAAAACTTTTTGCCCAGTGAATCCGATTTAGTTTGCCTTCGTGTAGCCCCTTTCTTTAATAAAACCGCTTCCATCAGCCTTCAGCGGCGTTTTCGGAAGCAACAACGTTTTTGAACGCATTCGAGCTAGTTCTTTGCTCTTTCTTAGGATAAGATCGGAAAATACACCGGAAGCTTTCTGAATTGATTCCCTTTCAAAGTGAGAACAGTGCAACTTTCACTACTCTTATTATTCGACATGCGATCAGATAGTCGATTTAGGATGAAAACGCTTCGAAATCGCTTTTTTTCAAATTCGCATACGCTTCAAAATAAACATGAAAATTTACTGTTCAGAGATATTTTACTTCCAAAACACTGCATTTTTCCAAAAAAGTTCAATCATTCAGATAAGCTGTTGGCAACAATCGATTTTACAGGAATATCACACTGACTGATAAAGTTAAACTTAGTAAAGTAATAAAACAAGAAATTTTCTATCATAGGTGACTTCATCTTTTTTCGGTACAAATAATACAGTAACAAACGGAATGAAAACAAGGTGAAAAAAGGTTCTCGAAAGTCTAAAATGAAATTATGATTTGATGAGAAGAAAAAAAGGTGACGGGGGTGGCAGATCTTGAGCTCATTTTCATATCACAGCTTCAATGGGTCAACCTTAGCAACCTGCAAAAAAGGCAACTATTTTCTTCCGACCCTTCGAAGCATTTTCATGTTTTTCGCATTGATGCGCTTCTCCGGAATCCTAGCTTCGAAAGTTGTTTATTTCTATTTTTTCATCACACGATCGCATAATCTTTTTTAAGATAGGCTTTTTTCTTAGTTATAGTATTTTTTTATTGACCTACAAACTTCTTTTCGGGTGGTTCAAAAGTTTTGACATGGTTATTTTCCCATTAAAAAACACTAAATTTTGGGGTCTCGAAACGTTATCAGCTATGTTTGGACCTTTTCTGGATGGCCTCTTTTTTGGGTTTACTTGCTGCCTTCCTTACTCGGGCATCGAAAAAACTCCTCTCCCAAGTTCATACTAAATTTTCCGTCATATCTACGCTTCAAAGGTTTTCATTGTGAACGTCCAATTTTTTTGAATTTCTCATCGAAAACATTCAAAACCTTTATATTTCTCATTTTTTAGAAATTTATTATTTCTAGTGTTTCCACGCCCTTTTGATCTGATTGCAGCCTTTTTTCAGAGTCATTCACTGACGATTACAAAGCAGTATTGATGATCACTTGACGCCAAACCTTCTTCCCAATGAAAATCGGACGCGCTCTAACCTTCGGTCCGGAAGAGGCTTTGGCTGCGTCCTCTGCCGCCTTTTTCTCTAGCGCCTTCTGCTGCTTAATCCGCATGGCTTCCGCATCGCGGTTCATGCGGCTTTCCATTGAGACTCCCTTAAAAGTACAGTGAAAGTCCACAATTATAGAGCGGCCCCCATTTTTTTGAGAATTGATCAAATAAAATGAAATTTTAACGATGTAATAAAAACACATTTAAGAAAAACATGTGTAAAATTGGAGCTCAGCGACCACTATAAACTGATTTATAAACGCCAAAAGATTGGTTGCCGAATACATAATGTACCCTGTACATTGCAGGACTGGCCTGGGCATGCCATCGGATAAAACATCAGCCGATACTCCGCTATATTTTGTAATGGCGAGTCGAGGCGCCAGTAAAATAGCCTCTTGCCCTTCTCCGGTTAACGAATGGGTCTCGCGAAGATCGCCGACTGTGGTGCGAGTGTAGACGAAGAAAATTTCTCCGGAGTCAGAAGGATCCTCACCAACCTATCCCAAAGGACTCCCCTTGACAGGACATATGGGCAAACAACAACAACCCTATACATTAGAAACAGACGAGAACAGAGTCCTCATCCACAGATTTACGAATGGTCGATAGACAGAAACCACCTTTCATTTTTTCTTCCTGAAAACCTATTTTGCCTTCCACTATGGGTGGAAGTTTGCAGCAGGGTAGTTCTTATATCAATGGGACTGCATCTAACTTCTTAAGGTGAATTTAATTCATAAATTTTAAATCCAAAAAAAGGTTTCTCTAAATGAAAAGCTTTGAAAATTTTTCTAACTTTTTAAAATAAAAAAAAGCTTTTATGGTTAACTGTACAAAAAAAAATATTTTCTTTAACATTTTTAATCAGATGGTGTTTTCTATTTTTACCACATTCGAAAGTATAACTCAATTTCCGAAAGCTGTCATGAATGAGCATCAAAGCTAGCATCTTCACAACTACACGTCGAAACTTCACCTCCGGATTTCTAAAGTTATGATTGTGGAGCCTGAAGAATATACACAGGGGTTAAATAGTCATGAAGAATATACACAGGGGTTAAATAGTCATGAAGAATATACACAGGGGTTAAATAGTCATGAAGAATATACACAGGGGTTAAATAGTCATGAAGAATATACACAGGGTTTAAATAGTCATGAAGAATATACACAGGGGTTAAATAGTCATGAAGAATATACACAGGGGTTAAATAGTCATGTCAGACCTTCTGTCCACGGGCCTCTGTTTGTTTTTAATCATAAGAAGAGGGGACCCTTGAGTTTAAATTTTTTTCCGCTTTTTTCGGGCGTCTGGGCTGAAGCTGATGGGAGTAGAATCAGATCATCAATGATTTTGATGCAATTGCTTGATACTCTTGGGTAGTGAGAATTTTAACCATTCTCTCTCCTTTGACAGCTTCTAATATTCGCGGACTGGGGTTAAATAGTCAATCCCTATCGACGTATGGCGGGCCTCCGTCTGAAAGTCCCGCAAGTTTCTGTTCTCTTGACTAGGGCGAATCTTAATTTTTGAACTACAATTCTCTCAATAAAATTCACCAATCCGGGAGATCTTCGTTTATTGATCTTCTCGATTTCCACTGGCTCATCATGTCATTTGGGAAATAAAAACGCAATACAAACCTGTTTTCGGCCACTTTGAACCAGAGGTTCTAGTGAGAAAGAAAAAGGTACAGACGCCCACCGAGAGCGGAAAATTTTTCCACTAAAGGTTCTCCCCTTACAATTTTTCAAACAGAGGCCCGCGAAAAAAAACTTTGTTTTACAAAAAGCCCCTTTTGTTATTATGTAGAAAAAACAAAGGCCCGCCGACAGAAAGTCAGACATGACTATTTAACCCGTGCTTTACTTCTTGCTTTACTTCTTTCTTGCTTAGCGACTTCTTGCTTTAAACTGCCAACGGACCCTTAACAGCCGGAAACAAGGTACCTCATCTTTCTTTTGCTTAGCGACTTCTTGCTTTAAACTGCCAACGGACCCTTAACAGCCGGAAACAAGGTACCTCATCTTTCTTTTGCTTAGCGACTTCTTGCTGCTTCTTCAGATTCTTCGCACGAGCGAGTTCACGTTGATTTCCTCCTGGAACAACTTTTGTTTTAATAAAATTAAAATCACTTATATTCTTGAAAAAAATTTACTTCCTGGACTGAAACTCTGCTGCTATCGAGTCAATTTATACAGCGTTTACCTCGAGAAACAAAACTCCGTTAAAAAAAGATCTTTCAAGACGCATCCGGAAATTCGAGAAAAAAATTTCATTTGACAAATTTAAAACTTCAAGAAAATCTACTTGACAAGTTTTTACTTTTTAATATACAGAGTGGGAGAATCAAGTCGTAATAAGACACGATTTAATGAGTCTGTTGAAGGCTAAAAGTATACAATTGGTTAAGTCCTTGACTTATTATTTTTTCGGCACTTTTTTGCGTTTATGGCCCCCCACTAGAGGTTCCATGGGTCATACCTCTGACTTATTTACATTTACAAAAAAATAATTTTTCCATTAAAAAAACTCTTAGGCTTAGGCAAAAGTTTACGCTAACGATGCCGTACGGCTTAGGCTAACGAGACCGTATCAAAAAGATGCCACTTTCATCGGCCTTTAACAGATCGCACTCAATCGCACATCACTCAACTTATCGCACTATAAATCGCACATCACTCACTAAAACACGGCCTCAACTTATTCATTAAAACTCCCTTCCCCCCTTTCTCCTTAGGGCCCCCCTTCCCCCCTTCCCCCCTCCCCCTCCCCTTTAGGGCCCAACCCCTCCCCCCTTTGCTTAGGTAGGGCCCTCTTCCTCCCCCCTTCCCCCTTTAGGCCCCCCCTCCCTTCCCTGCTTAGGTAAACCCCCCTCCCCCTCCCCTTTCCTTCCCCAAAGTTTATAAAGACAATTTTTTTTAAAAGGAAAAGAAAAGAAAGAGTAAGAAAAAAGAAAGAGAAAAAAGAAAGAAGGCAGTTCTCCTCCCCCCTCCCCTTTAGGGCCCAACCCCTCCCCCCTTTGCTTAGGTAGGGCCCTCTTCCTCCCCCCCTTCCCCCTTTAGGGCCCCCCCTCCCCTTCCCTGCTTAGGTAAACCCCCCCTTCCCCTCCCCCCCTTTCCTTCCCCAAAGTTTATAAAGACAATTTTTTTTAAAGGGATAAGAAAAGAAAGAGTAAGAAAAAAGAAAGAGAAAAAAAGAAAGAAGACAGTTTTCAAGTTGAGTGATGTGCGATTGAGTGCGATTTTTAAAAAGGCCAGAGTCGAGGCCGTGTTTTAGTGAGTGATGTGCGATTTATAGTGCGATAAGTTGAGTGATGTGCGATTGAGTGCGATTTGCTAAAGGCCCTTTCATCTGATCCATGGAACCTCTGGTAGGGGGGGCATAAACGCGAACAGTGCCCTGTTTTCCTGCTTTGCACTATCAGCAAGAGAGGCAGGGACACGAAAAACTTCTAGCAAGTACTTTAAAAATAAGCAAAGGCCCCTTTTCAAAAAGAGCAGTGTCTACAGAAAAATTCTGAACCATTCAGTATGTCAAAAGAACTCAATTTTTAATTTATGCGGTTACGCGAACGAGGCCGTGAGGCTCAATAACAATACTTAAAACAATTCACTGACTGCCAAGTAGCCCCTAGCTGATACAGGAGCCCAAAATTCACAAACAAAAATTTTGGAGTGACTAACGAGTCATTTTGTAGTCACACTGTTAGGCGCTGGCAAAAGTTCAGTGAGAACGATGGTGTATCCAAGGGCTTTCTGCACTATCAGAGATCGGAATCCGCCCCTTGCAGGGATTGACCCCAGAAGCAACACAGAACTGAAAGAGAATCTGCCTATCATATCACGCGCCAATTATCAGAAAGCAGCCAATACATCCACAATCATATAAGACCGCCAAGAAATCGTTCGCGCTTCAAAAAATTCCCTGAACTAAGTAGGCAATAAAGGTAATCGGTACTTTTTCGGTTCATCGGATTTTCGCGTCGCGGCCCCCTTCGCGCCGTACGGCCTCGTTAGCTAAGCCGTACGGCCTCGTTAGCTAAGCCGTACGGCCTCGTTATCGTAAACTTTTACTAAGCCTAAGCGTTTTTTAATGTAAAAATAACTTTTTGATGTAAAAATAAAAACGCGAAGGGAACCGCGACGCGAAAATCCGATGAACCGAAAAAAGTGCCAGGTAATCTTAATAATATGAACACGCCCGCTTACAATGCAGAAGTTGAACTGTAAAATTGAAAAATTATGGAATTTTCAACTTTAACTTAAAGTTTTTTTGTGGAAATTGAAGCACTTATCTACAACGAAATCGGTTTACGATCCATAAACGCAGTGATGAGATCAAACCACTGTTTCTAATCATTCCTACAAGGTCGCGTTCTTTACAACGCTATCTCAATTATAAAATACTACAGAGCACACACAGTCAGAGCGTACACTACGAACATCTAACCAGCTTTCCACGGTAACATTTAATCTAGTTATATAATATAATTTTGTCGCTTTTTAACGTATTCATACAAACCTGGGTCTGATGCATGTGCTAGATCTTAAAAATTCGTATGCATAAAGTTCTTATCAATCAATAAAATTGAAGAAACTGAAAAGATTTGAAAGTTTATTGCAGGTTTTCAGACGTATGACAAGTATTTCGACAATTAATCATTACTTATAAGAAATTATGTAATGCATGAAGCACAATACACAACTTTAGAAAGTATGATTAATCAAACTAAATTAATCATACTTCAGTAGTTGACATGCTCCGTATCTCGGCGATTCAGACTTTAAAAGAATGAACTGAGAATGAACTTATCATTTTATCCTACTTTTTAGTTATATATGTAAGAATTTGCTATTGATATTACTGATTTTTGAGAAAAAAAACTCAAAAAATAACGAGAAACTTAAACTCAAATCGAGAGTTCAATTCTTATTATTACTGTTATATGATTTAATGTGGTGTAAAAAGCCTGAATTTATAATAATAAAAACATCGGAAAATTTTCAATTTATATCATAGTATCCATTTATTTATCATAACTTAAAGGCACCCAACAAATATGCAAATGAATGTTGAATGACCTAGACAATTGATTTACGTAGAAAAAGAATCGCCTTGTTAATCTTCAGAAAGAGATTTCGGAAAAAGAAACTAAGAGACTTTTTTCAAGAAATTGAGGCATAATTTTAAATGAAGAGAAGAGGAATATAAACAAGAACCTTGTGTTAAAAGACTTTTCTATTCACTTGGACCTCTCACTTAGACCCCCCCTCTCTCTTCACTTAGACCCCTCACTTAGACCCCCCCCCCTCTCTCTTCACTTAGACCCCTCACTTAGACCCCCCCTCTATTCACTTAGACCTCTCTTGAGATGAGAGGAAATGTTCTTTTTCTCTGTCTTGAAACGAACATTGCGGAAATCAGAACAGGTATTTCATGAGAACAAAGGCACTACAGGCTGAGAGAGTGAAGCTCTTCGAGAAAAGATGTGAATTATGGGGGGAAATGGGGAGAGATATAGAGATTCAGAGAGAGAGGGGCAGAGGAGGACGAAAAAAGAGCGAGACAGAGAAAGAAGGGAAAGAAGAGGATAAAGAGAGGAGAGAGGAAGAAATCAGTGTAATATCGGAGAGAAAGAGAGGTAGAACAGTTATTAGAGAGACAGAGGGGGGGGGGGGGGAAGAGAAAGACGAAGTCAAAACATAGAGCGAGCATGAAAATTAAGGCGATCAAGCCGGTTCGCGCACATGCTCCTCACCATTCAAGGCGGGTACCATTCTATTCGCTAGCCATTCCAGCGCCCCCCCCCCCTTGCCTCTCTGTCTTCTCCCTTGTACATCACTCTGGCACTCCCTTCTTCTTCATTCTTACTCTCTCTAGAACCGTATCGGTGATCATTCTCTTATTCAATCACCTCATTCCCACTCTCTGAATTTCTTCTCTTTCTCTTGAAACCTCTCTCTCTCTTCACTTTTCTTCGCCAATTCTCTCTCGTCTTTCAGTTATTTCATTTTTCCTCTGCCATGCTTCATTAACGTAAGCATGAACAGGTCGCGGGTGCCCTACATTTTCCGCGAGATTTTTTTCAACATGTTCCGCGAGATTTTTTTTCTGCCTTGCACATTTCTCGCGAGAATTCAGCTCTCCCTTTAGCCGGTCAAGAACCCTTCAAACTGCCCCATCGTATTCGTTTTCTCTCTCCTTGACTCTAGTTCTGCTTCTCTTAAATAAAAGCCACCCTACACTTCTGTTTCTCTGCTCTTTTTCTCTTTCCAGCTCAATCTCTCTACTGCTCCTCGTAATTTGTTTATCTCTAAACCTCTCATCCCTGGCTCTCTTTTCAATGTTGATCAATTTTCGATTTCGTGTGGAGAATACCAAACTTCTTGAAAATTCTTATTCATTCAATAATAACAACAGAGATTGTACAAAACAAGAAAAGTAATTGAGCCCAAATAAAGCATCTCAGCATCAAAAAAACCCTTCGCTGACTCTTTTGCGACTTCTTTTGTGCACGCGAAGTGTTACAGAGGTAACCCAGTAATCTAAACAAAAAGGCGATTCTTCGCTAAAAATTCCGCCAACGGCGATTCTTCGCTAAAATTCCGCCAACGGCGATTCTTAGCTAAAAATTCCGCCAACGGCGATTCTTCGCTAAAAATTCCGCCAACGGCGATTCTTCGCTAAAAATTCCGCCTAGATACCAGCAAAGTGATTTTAAACAAAAAAAAATCATAACAAATTAAAAATTAGAAAAGAAAAAAAAACAATAATCAATGATCTGAATTAACAAAATTCCTTCGCAATTCGCCAACAATTATGAACATCATCATATCGAACAATCATAAAAGGATACGGTAATATTTTTAGTTTTTTTTATGTCCAATGTTGTACAAAAAAGGTTCTTCTCGCCGCATTATTTGTAGGTCAAGTTTAGTTTTCCATCGAAGACAGATTTGCTCGAACTGAAATCTTACACATTTAATGCTTGAGAGAGTTCGAAAGCATGAATACAAGAGAGATTGAAGAACAGAGTTGGAAAGAGATAGATTTTAGAAAAAGGATAGAGTTGGAGGGCGCAAGAGAGTGAGAGAGAGACTTTAAAAGAGAACAAGAGAGAATACTTGATAAGTACTTCGATATAAACAAAGAAAATATAATATAATGCACCCAAACTCGAACTTTATCTTCGCGAACACTCTTTCAACCTTCTGACAATTCTCTCTAAACATTCACTTAAAAAACCTTTCATGCATATCAATCATTTTATTCATGTTTCCTAATAATGACCTCAAGTCCCCAGTACCTAATAATGACCTCAAGTCCCCAGTACTTTTCAGAATCTTTAAATTTACCGTAAGGTAAAATATTTCTTGATTTTTCAATAGGTAGGTTAGAAGTTTCACTTTTAACTTTACGAAACAGGTTGACGCTGAGTTGTTGCTAATGAAATGTTCTATTTATGTAGAGGAGTGAAGACTTTTTTCTTTAATTTTTGGGCTATTACTAAAGCACGCCACGCACGCCAAACCATTACTAATGCACGCCGCTGCGCGGGATAATTCTTAACTTTGCCATATGCGCTTTATTTTAGTTTTTTTCAAGTTTGTCATGTTTTTTTCTGCGTGGGCGTAGGCGAAAGTTTACGCTAACGAGGCCGTACGGCTTAGGCTAACGAGACCGTAACAAAAAATTAACATATTAGTGCGTCAAACACTCTTACTCTCTTTCCCGCTCAGTGGCGTGCATTAGTAATGATTTGGCATGTATGGCATGCGTGGAGTGCTTTAGTAATGACCGAATTTTGTAAAAACTCTGATTTATCATCTCGATTGAGGGAAAGGGTCGGTAGGTCGGTCACCCTAGAACATTTTTTTGCCCGTTGGCAGTTTATTTATGGCGGGTAGTCTAGAATAATGAGCGAAAAAAGAGAAAAGATAATGGGCAGAAAATTAAGAGCTTCTAGACTCTCACGCTCGAAAACTGACTGCTTTTCAACAAAAATAGTGATTAAACTTCGTTAGTCTATGATCACACTGCTCTCTCAAATACATATTAAACTTTTCCAGAGAGAATTCTTTTGTGCTGATCTCATAGTTTGCGCTTGCAAAATTTTTAAAAGGAATTTACGCGGCGGAAATACCGGGCCAAGGGTTCAATACACGTAGTTGCGGTTTGAGCCAGAAAGAAGGCGGAAATGAAGGACCGGGCCAAGGGTTCAATACACGTAGTTGCGGTTTGAGCCAGAAAGAAGGCGGAAATGAAGGACCGGGCCAAGGGTTCAATACACGTAGTTGCGGTTTGAGCCAGAAAGAAGGCGGAAATGAAGGACCGGGCCAAGGGTTCAATACACGTAGTTGCGGTTTGAGCCAGAAAGAAGGCGAAAATGAAGGACCGGGCCAAGGGTTCAATACACGTAGTTGCGGTTTGAGCCAGAAAGAAGGCGGAAATGAAGGACCGGGCCAAGGGTTCAATACACGTATTTGCGGTTTGAGCCAGAAAGAAGGCGGAAATGAAGGACCGGGCCAAGGGTTCAATACACGTAGTTGCGGTTTGAGCCAGAAAGAAGGCGGAAATGAAGGACCGGGCCAAGGGTTCAATACACGTAGTTGCGGTTTGAGCCAGAAAGAAGGCGGAAATGAAGGACCGGGCCAAGGGTTCAATTTACACGTAGTTGCGGTTTGAGCCAGAAAGAAGGCGGAAATGAAGGACCGGGCCAAGGGTTCAATACACGTAGTTGCGGTTTGTGCCAGAAAGAAGGCGGAAATGAAGGACCGGGCCAAGGGTTCAATACACGTAGTTGCGGTTTGAGCCAGAAAGAAGGCGGAAATGAAGGACCGGGCCAAGGGTTCAATACACGTAGTTGCGGTTTGAGCCAGAAAGAAGGCGGAAATGAAGGACCGGGCCAAGGGTTCAATACACGTAGTTGCGGTTTGAGCCAGAAAGAAGGCGGAAATGAAGGACCGGGCCAAGGGTTCAATACACGTAGTTGCGGTTTGAGCCAGAAAGAAGGCGGAAATGAAGGACCGGGCCAAGGGTTCAATACACGTAGTTGCGGTTTGAGCCAGAAAGAAGGCGGAAATGAAGGACCGGGCCAAGGGTTCAATACACGTAGTTGCGGTTTGAGCCAGAAAGAAGGCGGAAATGAAGGACCGGGCCAAGGGTTCAATACACGTAGTTGCGGTTTGAGCCAGAAAGAAGGCGGCAATGAAGGACCGGGCCAAGGGTTCAATACACGTAGTTGCGGTTTGAGCCAGAAAGAAGGCGGAAATGAAGGACCGGGCCAAGGGTTCAATACACGTAGTTGCGGTTTGAGCCAGAAAGAAGGCGGAAATGAAGGACCGGGCCAAGGGTTCAATACACGTAGTTGCGGTTTGAGCCAGAAAGAGGCGGAAATGAAGGACCGGGCCAAGGTTTCAATACACGTAGTTGCGGTTTGAGCCAGAAAGAAGGCGGAAATGAAGGACCGGGCCAAGGGTTCAATACACGTAGTTGCGGTTTGAGCCAGAAAGAAGGCGGAAATGAAGGACCGAAAACATAGCTCAACAGCATTTTTTCGCGACGGAGGGTGAGGAGGGAAAGTTTTTAAAAAAACTGGGTCTCTTTCTAGAAATCAATTGATCGTTTTTTCGTAGTTGGGGAAGTTTAACATTCGAAGTTTTGTTTATTAACAACAAAATTTTTTTTGGAGATCGACTTCTGTTGGAACAAAATTATCTGGGGGGGACGGGCGGGTGACCGTGAGGAATCCCACAAGTTTTATCTGGGGGGATGGGGCGGGTGACCGTGAGGAATCCCACAAGTTTTATCTGGGGGGACGGGCGGGTGACCGTGAGGAATCCCACAAGTTTTATCTGGGGGGACGGGCGGGTGACGTGAGGAATCCCACAGGTTTTGAAAGCTATGACCGAAAAACAGACTAAGGTCCGCAGAAGGCAGAAAGATGCCTTCACCGCCGCTGGCAAAATAGTAATTTATTCATGAATATGATCTTCTGATCGCTGTTCTTCATCCTTACTTGTCATAATCGAATTATTTTCATTCTTGAAAATGGTCTCATTTCGACATTGTTATTCACCAACGTTCAAAGGAGCCAATCAATAAACTGAAGTACCATTGTTCAGCTATATTTTCTCACAGAAGTTCTCATTTGTAGAAATTATAAGAGAACACAGAGGAACCTGGTCTGTTCTCAGAGCACGGGAATGATCTACTTCTCGAGTGGATGGTAGTTGAGAAGCTTCTCGATCAGGTCCACGTGGGCCAACAGCATTCGGCGGCAGCAGTAACGGCGGAGGAGGAGCGCGTCCAAGGCATCGCCTTAATCATGAACGCTAATCAATTTATCTTAAACTTCCTTGTTCGATCGAAAAGGCGAGAAGATTGTTGTTTTTTTTTTTATCGAATCGATTTATCAGCGTTTTTGAGGCTTAGGAAATTCAAATAATTCACAAGTTTGAAGCCTCATTTTGTAAATTTAAAAAATTGCAACTCGATTGCGTGGAGCACAGTGCAACAGAAAGTGCAAAGTGCTTTGGAGTCTTTGAAGCCTATCTTTGAAGCTTCCGGCTTTTGAGCATGTAATTTCAACAAAAAAAATAGCTCAATCAAGCTATTTTTCTAAGGAACTTATTTTTATTATAGTAAAACAGGTTTTTCCCACAACAAAACTCAGTTTTAAAAAAAAGAAGAATGAAGCTCTGTTCATGCTGTATCAAACGTGGAACAATCTATTTAACCATGGAAAATATGTGCAACATAAGCATTAATTTGTAACTAAAATTATATAATTTCACAACATACGGAAGAATCAACAAGCTCAAACATGCTATTCTTTATCTTCGTTTCAACTGGCCCTTTTTCAATGAGTAAAGTGTTGTTTGAGTAAAATTTTCAATGAGATAATAAAAAATTGCTGAACCCTCAGTGTACTCTGCCTGCAGAAAACCGAGATACGCATCCCATTTGTTGCCAATCACCTTTCCGCAAGTGAAGCATCGGACAGGAATGATCATTTTATCTGAAAAATTTTGTACTTTATTTCAAAATTTGTTTGAAGCCAATGTATAGCCAACAATAATAATACTGACCAAGTGATTGGAAAATTTTTCGAAAAGTTTTTTTCTACTATCATAACCATTTCGGTTTAGAAGTACCACATAAGAAGAAAAAAAATAAAAAATTACTTCAAACACCATCCACACTGTTCATGGAAGCAATTGCCGAAACGTGTGATTACTGAAAGCGTGGACTTCAGCGATGAGATTTACAAAAACCATTTCTTTCGCTTACATTAGGCTTAAGTCAAGTTTACGCTGAGACCGTAAGGCTTAGAAACAAAACCGTAATAATACGAAAAAAGTGAAGAAAATACTTGAAAGTAAAAAAAGTAAAAAAAGATGGCCTTTAACAAAGTGCTCCCACTCACTCCACGCAGGCTCACCCTCGCGGCTCACCCCGCGTCGGCAGGTCCACCCCGCGTCAGCGGTTTTCTAAAACACGGCCTCAACTTAAAAACGGCACCCTACCACAATTTAATTAGTATTCTTTTTTCTTTCTCTTTTTTATTTTTTCTCTTTCTTTTTTCTTACTTGTTCTCTTACTCTCTTTGTAAAAAGTTGGCTTTAATCTACTTAAGCCGTCCAAAGATTTTTTCTCAGAAAGAGATTTTATTCATTAAAACTCCCTCCCCCCTTTCTCCTTAGGGCCCCCATTCCCCCCTTTAGGGCCCCCCTTCCCCCGAGTGTCCAAATGGAGCAACTTTTGCATTTTGAAAGGTCATTTTATTGCTAATCAGGAAGTTTCCGCACGGGAAAATTCAAACAAAACCTGTATGTATCTGACTGTATGTGAGCGATGAGGGTCAATTATATACCCTCGACGACAGGATGTATAAGGACGAGTTCCCAGCACTGTAAGGAGGAGAGGATTCGAAACAACACCTTCACCTACAAAAAAAACCATTTCTTCTCTTCCCTTCGATAAGCTACCACTCCATCTTTCTGATAGAGTGTTGAACATCACTGGATTTTCTTCTTTCATTTATATTTTCCGTATCTTTTGAAACTGCACAATCACCCAATGCATTGAGGCAAGCCGTCGTCAAATCTAGTTTTTAAGACAAAAAAAAAACTTCAACCACTTTCATTTCAAAGTCATCTACACAAGCTTCATTCTCAAAATTGCTGTTGTTATCAATATATTTTTAAGTTTTTTCTAAAACTATTAATATTTCTAAAGTTATTAATAATATATACATACATAAAGTTCTTGCGAATTTCTGTGATATATAATATATGCTCTATTTTGACTAATCTCAAAGCTTTCGATACCGTTAGCCATTCAAAACTCTCGCATAAACTATCTTACTATGGTATGAGAGGAATTACCGACACTTTGTACCCCGTCACTTTGTACCGCGACACTTTGTACCGAGCGACACTTTGTACCGGCGTACGGCCTCGTTAGCTAAGCCGTACGGCCTCGTTAGCTAAGCCGTACGGCCTCGTTAGCTAAGCCGTACGGCCTCGTTATCGTAAACTTTTACTAAGCCTAAGCGTTTTTTTAATGTAAAAATATGTTTTAATGTAAAAATAAAACGCGCGGCCTCACTCAAGTCGCGGTACCAAAGTGTCGCGGTACAAATTGTCGCGGTACAAAGTGACGGGGGTACAAAGTGTCGGGTACAAAGTGTCGTATACAAAGTGACGCGGTACAAAGTGTCGTGATACGGTATGAGAGGGAAAGTTCACAAATGGCCTAATGCATGGCTATGTGATAGAGTGCAACATGCGCAAATAGAAAATGCACTTTCTTCGACCGCTTTAGTCGTTTCATGGGGGCCACAAAGTATTCTTCTTGTTCCCCTTCTCTTTCTTATTATCATTAATGAAATTGTAGACTCACTACCCGCTATTCCTTTACTTTTTGCCGACGACCTCAAAACTATGATAGTCATTGATAAATCTCCAGCCTTTATCTAGAGCTTTAAATTGTATTAATGTTATAGAAAACTGGCTTATTATTTTGCGAATGTCTTTTTAATGCCACTAAATGCGTGTTACATTTTGGGAATTTAGAGCCACCTACTTGCTATTCTACTATATCTGGACAAACTATACAGACTTCTGGCTTCATCAGAGATCTTGGTGTAATAGCCTATCATATGTAGATCTTTGCAAAACAAATATCAAAACCTTTCATTTTCGTATGATTTTACTGAGATTGTTAATAAAGCCAACAAGTGTGTCAACTTTATCTTTATAGCAATGAAGTATTGTAATCCTATGGTTATAGATATATGTAGATCTTTGCAAAACCAATATACATTCAATCTCAGAGTATGCTTCTCCTATACATATACGATTCTTACTTTTTTATACGAAAAACGCCTATTAGAAAATGTTCAGTATCTCTCTCTACGACGTTTGTTCTTTCGTTGTAATATACTTTAAATTAGCTGTAAATAAGGCTGTGAAAATTTCGATTTGCAATCTTTACTAGATAGAAGACAAATAGCAACTTTCCGATTACTACATGCTCTTATGATTGGATCGTTTACATGAATAAGTTTTTCTTCATTTAAAAAAAAATTAAAATACTCGTGCCCTTTCTAATAAATTATGTTCGATTCTAAAAGCTAGTAATAACATTACTTATCACTCGTTTACGAATCGTCCATATGCATGCAATAGCGAATAAAAAGGATGATAACATTTTTGACATGTCTTCTAATACATTTTGTAACATTTAAAAACGATAGGTTCCACCCAGTACTGTAGGTGAGAATCACAATCTTTCTATTAATTCATTATCGCTGATTTCTTGATAATTTTTTTACAATACGAAAGCAATGATTCTGCAATGAATTTTTCTGGATGGCTCATGATTGTTTCAACATTTTGTTACAATCATAAGATAAAGAGAAATATCATTTGCAATTGGTTGAAAATTGAAGAAAACACTACCGCTATTTGAGCGAGAAAGTCTGAAATGATAGGGAGCGAGGTATAAATAAAGTCATAGAAAACGTTGCTTCTCCATATTCTACACAGACTCAATAAAAAAGTTTCCTTCTCGAAATTCTCAAAAATTGCTGGTGACCTATAAAGAGACAAGCGGAGTTTGTGGGAGAGAATTTAAAATAAAAATCAAGCGAGACTGAAACAAACTTGAGAGATCTAATGCAAAAAATATATAGAGTGAGAGACAAAGTAGAAACATTAAACTGCAGAAGAACTTAACCATAACTAGATTTTCTCGCATTCTTTGGTCCTAAACCAATCATAACGTAGTCTCTGTTATAATTTTTGAAGTTCTCTCAAAAGTTGTACGGTTCTCAATAAAGTTTCTATAGACTGTTTTGTCAATACATTGTGTGCATAATGTCTTTATTTAAAAAGCACGCAAAAAAATAATGGACCATAAACTAGAAAAATGTCTGGATGATGTGTGTCTGGAAAGCTGCTCCAGATGTACTCTGATCAATCGCAGCATTTCGCAAACAAATTGCTGCTGTGACCATAGCCGCGGCTCTTGTTGGGCACTTTCTGTAAATAAATAAAATTGCTTTTTCGAAACATTCAAACATGAAAAATTATCAGTAAACCGCTTCTCCTAATCTCTCCATGCATGCGGAATCAGCAAGTATTATTCCTTTTCTCTGGCCAACCGTCATAAGGCGGTAGCATTGAGATGATTTCCATACTCTACTGTCATGAGCCGAGCCTATTGAAAAAACTGAATTATGAGCTCATGTGAGGAAGAGACGTTGAAGACTAATTTGAAACTACATTGAAAAGCGTACCGGGAAATTTAGCAGAAAACCAGATAAAGCGAAGTTGGCTGTCACACAATACTCCCACATTCAGTGACTGGAAGTTTTTTCTAAATTTATTCGCAATTGACTCGTTTAACAAAGAATTTAACTTCGAACCTATTTACATAAATGTACTCTTGTTCCGTCGGAGCAAGAATCCGTATGTGCGTTCCATCCAAGCATCCAACAATTCCAGTGATTTCATAGAAGCTGAAAAAAATCTTATTCTTCGCAAAAAAATTAGATTAACAACCTTTTTCCGATCACTTGGCGTTCTTCATCGGTCGGCCATGTGACGAACTCATTACACCTCCTCGATACAAGTTCACAGACTTCATGCGTTATTCTTGAGACACTGGACTGTGAACAGCCAGCCGCATCGCCTATGTTTATTTGAAACCCATTGTTCGCCAGAGTTGAATGAGCGACTGCCAGTCGTTGAGCTGGTAAAAGCGCTTTCGCTCTTCCTGTGTCGGCTTGCAAGTCATCCGAACAGTGCAAGCAGTTTGAAGAACCCATGACGTGTGAAGCGGAATCTTTTACGAAATTCCGTATCGCTGAGTGTGTCGAATGGGTTCGCGCGGTCTCGGTACACTCTTGGAACTCGCAGAACATTCTCTTCTAGCTCGAGATCCAAATCGTTCATCGCCTGCACAATATGATTCATGTGAGAAGTAAATAAGAAATTAAGTTTGAAAAAGGGGAAAAAGTATGCCAAAAAGTGTGAAAAGAGATTGAGGAAAGAGAAATGGGAAATGAATAGAATGAAAAATAGTGTGGAAATGAAATGAGAAAAATGAAACAGAAAACAAATTGTATGAAAGCATCGAAAATTCGCCAAAACGAACAGAGATACATACATATGTATTAAAGCAAAAAATGGGTCTGTCTAACTGTTAGACAGCCAGTTAGGCAAGGTAAACCTCGTCTAACACTTTAGACACTTTCTAACCGTTAGTTATCTAACTGTGGCATTGTGGATACGGAACTTGTTGTTAGACAAAAAACTTTAGGAATCTAACTGTTAGACAACCCGTTAGACAGTAAAATGCGATTGTGGATACGGCCTCAGAAAGTGTTGTTTATGATGCATGTAGTGCATTTCACAAATCATAAATTCTATTTAATTTTTTACTTCATTTTTTCGGTCGGCGAAACTGTACTATTGTGGTCCCGTCGAATTTCTCAACTTTCTCTTACCACATTGATCAGCAGCCGCGACATTAATCTCTCAAAAAAAGTTAAGCGATCGTGTGATGTATCTGTAAAGATGACATCATTGCTCGATGAATGAGATCATCGAGTCAGTGTTATTATAACTGAAATATTTCACGATGAGATCATGGCTCTCGCACCTTCTTGGCCCAAAAATGTTGGATCAGTGAGGTACGAGATGATCTTGCGAGAGCACGCGAAATAATATCTTAAAGTACGAAAAGATGAGATTTCAAATACCGTCTTTCTCTCCAAATGAATCTTAAATTACTAACTAATCGCAATCTATTTCGTTTCCGTACTTAAAAAAAGCATTTAACGTTTTTGGTTGAACATGAAGTATCGAGTCCGTGTAATAAGAAAAGGGCAGAGCGCAGGCATTGACTCTGTCACTGGGTATGCCCGTAAGAAAAATGTAGGCCATTACAAAAGCACACCGTGCACACTGTACACCGTACAAATGCACGCTGCACACTGTATAATTACAAATGCACGCTGAGGCGCGGGAAAGATAGAAAGAGTGTTTGAGTGAAGAATTTTCCCACGCCTCAGCGTGCATTTGTAATTATACAGTGTGCAGCGTGCATTTGTACAGTGTACAGTGCGTGTGCTTTTGTAATAGCCAAAATGTAATGAAATTTGACTGGTTTGTAATTTTGCTCTACTAACTAGATTGAAATTGAATTACGCGCTTAAGTTCTAAGAATGGAATTCCGTGCAGGACCTTTTATTTCCAAAAAAAAGTTAGTCAGGGTGACATCATCTTTCAAAATTTTCGCCTAATTTGAATTGTATGAGGTCATCGCGCCGATGATCTCATCGTTTAGAGATTAATGTCGCGGCAGGTTCATAAAAAAATCATCGAAATGTGCGAATCTTATCCTTCGAGCTCTCTCCATCACAGTTTTAATGCGAGCGTTTAATTCATATATACTACAACTGCTTGAATATGGTAGTGAAGTTTGGTCACCATCTTCGATAGGTAGGCCTTTTCAATGATTTGGAGAGAGTTTAACGTAGTTCCACTCGCCGTGTGATGTATAGAACCGGTATAACTGACCTAGATTACCCATCGCATCTGAAGCAATTCAGCTGTTTTAAGCTATTATTCACTTTTTTTCGCTCAAGCTTAGGCAAAAATAACGTTAATCAGACCGTAAGGCTTAGGCAAAAATTACGTTAATCAGGCCGTAACGCTTAGACTAAAGAGACCGCATGAGAAAATTTCTCATTTCATCAATTTTTTGTCAATTCATTGACTAAATTTCTAAATTCCATCACAGCATCGTGGATTAGCAAGAATAGGGTTTTTCGAATACTTTGGATGCAAAGTGGCGCTCTGCAAAATCTCCGGTGCAAGGAGACGCACTGCAAAGCGTCGCTCTGCAAAATGACATGGAAACTTTTTTCATACATAGGTGTGTTCATGGCCGTTTTGAGCTTGATTACTACTGATTTTGTTTGCTGTCAAACAATACAATAATAGGAATTCACATCCTCTTCGTATTAGTCTTCCCTTTAGATTGTCGCAGTCGCACACTAATTGTGCCTCTCGTGCTATAAATGTGTGAAATTTTTTACCTATTTAAATAGTAACGATTTCTTCCTGCTCAGCCTTCAAGAAAATGCTTATCAATTTGCCTATCGATTTCATTGTATCATTGTCCCGCTTACGTTTGTGATACTTTTTTTTCTTTTTGAAGAATTTAATCTCTTTGTGAATATACTGTATTTTGCCTTCACACTGATCTCACATCGTGAAAATTATCCGTCGTACCTCTGAACCATGAACAACTAGAATAAAGAATGAAAACGTTTTAAAAACCACCCTTTATAAAGTTTGGCGAGGACTCGAGATTTATCCTTTCCTGAGTACATATAAAATACTGATTCACTATGAAATCATACTCAAAAGCAACCATTATGAAACCTGGTTAATCGAAAGAACCTCATTGAACTTTTCAAATGAATAAAAATTACATACATCTTTAGATTAAGATTTGATCGAATTCTACAGACTATCCAGTAGGATAAGGTCTCCTGAATAATTATGAAGGCTTGATGAAAGAGCTCATATATGAAGAAGTAAGAACCCGGAATACCTACACCTCAATTCGTGGTGCTGAATAATCCGCCTGATTCCAAACATATCCGTGCTTCCATATTCACAATTACATTGACAGGCTGCCCGAGTTTTCATTCGTATTTACATCTCAACGGAATTTTACAGATAGTTCATTTGATAAATTCTCGCATAATACATTCTGACAAGATTTACTTTGCATTCTACAAATTTCACTGCAAGCTAAAGGCGCGGCCTAGCAACTGCTACTTAGGAATTTCAAACTCCGCCAAGTCATATTCTAGATATGGTCCTTTCTGCTAAATGTTACCAAGGGTTCAGTTCAAGTCAACTCAACCACTACCCATCCTCCGTGCTACTCTCTGCTGCTAAATGTTACCAAGGGTTCAGTTCAAGTCAACTCAACCACTACCCATCCTCCGTGCTACTCTCTGCTGCTAAATGTTACCAAGGGTTCAGTTCAAGTCAACTCAACCACTACCCATCCTCCGTGCTACTCTCTGCTGCTAAATGTTACCAAGGGTACAGTTCAAGTCAACTCAACCACTACCCATCCTCCGTGCTACTCTCTGCTGCTAAATGTTACCAAGGGTACAGTTCAAGTCAACTCAACCACTACCCATCCTCCGTGCTACTCTCTGCTGCTAAATGATACCAAGGGTACAGTTCAAGTCAACTCAACCACTACCCATCCTCCGTGCTACTCTCTGCTGCTAAATGTTACCAAGGGTACAGTTCAAGTCAACTCAACCACTACCCATCCTCCGTGCTACTCTCTGCTGCTAAATGTTACCAAGGGTACAGTTCAAGTCAACTCAACCACTACCCATCCTCCGTGCTACTCTCTGCTGCTAAATGTTACCAAGGGTACAGTTCAAGTCAACTCAACCACTACCCATCCTCCGTGCTACTCTCTGCTGCTAAAAGATAGAGCCAGAAGAGAAAATTTCATCAAACAAGCTTATAAATAAACTGCCTCTCAATTAATTATCTCATGCACTGATCTCTTTACTTACTGATGCCGAATTTATCCAATCTAAGATCCAAGTCCCCATGTCATTAGTCTTTAGAAGTCATTGGTCTCCAGAAGTCATTAGTCTTCAGAAGTCATTGCTCGTACAGATGAAAGAAGTCCACGGAGTTCCTCATCTTTCTGAGCAGCGTCGACTCTGAGGAAGTTTCGCTGATCCCTGATGATGTCTCCCCACAACATTGACACGCGGCACACAGGGCACCTCACTGTAAATTTATTTAACTTCATTCAAGAAGTCTGCCAATCAGTTTGCATGTCTTATTCTCAGAATGATACTATAACCGTAAAACTCAATAATAATAAAAAAAACACTCAGGTTCCCTTATATCAAAAAATTTTCTTTGTGTAGAATGAACCAGTAATCTTGCACACGATTAGCACTTTATCCAATACTCCTTAGCTGATCAAAACTGTGTCAAACACACATTATATTAATCAACATCGAGAAAAAAAAATCGCGATAAAAATTGCTAACTTTGTATCGAAAGTCAGTTAGCCCAACTGCTTATGCTTATATAACCGATACATTTCTAAACCAATCAACGAACCTGTCAGTGGGAAGAGTACTGTATCTACAGTATCCTCCTGCGTATTGGCTGTCAGCTCATGGATAGCAATGCAAGTCA
Source organism: Allodiplogaster pararmata (assembly GCA_964056735.1). Classification (NCBI taxonomy): domain Eukaryota; kingdom Metazoa; phylum Nematoda; class Chromadorea; order Rhabditida; family Diplogasteridae; genus Allodiplogaster; species Allodiplogaster pararmata. The sequence continues at coordinate 26,830,850 of OZ057407.1, forward strand.
TGTGGAAGTGGCTCAAAGGGCACACAAACGACTGACAGCGTACCAGTTCGGCCAACTGTATGAATAACTCTCTTAGAGAACCAAGTAAAATTTTTAACTGTCCTCTTCCCACACATTAAGAACACATGAGTTGTAAGGGTACTGTATCTTCAGTATTCTGAAAATGGTTACTCTTTTTGCAAAATGTTTTATGAAGACCATTGTTTATATCACAAAATAACAGTTCAACAACGAGCGCTTATTCGAAATAGGGCCTCAAACAAATGATAAGCAAATGAGAAATTCAAGCAGAGAAGAAGAAAATAAATAGAACAAAGTAAAAAGTTAAGACTGTGAAAACGCGCTCCTCTCTCATTGATTTAGGCCCCCGCAAAAATGAGTAGCTCTGAAGAAAAATTACAATTACAGAGAAACTTTGTTGAAATATGGCATTTTTTAGAAATTCCTCTTGAATCGTAGTTTATCTGAAGTAAATGAAAAGAAGAGCCGTTCCAATTGGTAAACCATGAGTACTCGCAAACCTTCTGAATGCTCTGCTTGCAGATGACACAGCTGCCCCTTTCCTGGCAGCCTTCACGGTCGGCCGGTACCTCTCGAACGCTCTTCTCCACCAATCCATGTGCCATCCTCATGTGCTGCGGAGGCTGCGCCTCACTCGGGAAGGGGATCTTCTCGGACTTAAATAATCGATAGATAGAGTCTACGATTGTCAACCATTACAGCTCAATAATAAAGTTATCCTTTTCACTCTTGGCATAGGGATTCATACTCAACAACGCGCTTACTATGAAGCAATCTTGGTTCAACTTCTCGCAGCTCGATTACTCTGCTTTTGTATAACCTCCGAATTTAGATGAATGAATGTATAAACAACTCTTATATTTACTCATATAAATGAACTAATGGATAAAAAGTAACCAAATTTAGCCATTGGAAGGTGAGAGCGAGACGTCGCCAAGGGTCACTCGTTATCAGATGGCACGCGATTCTCAACCTAAACTTTCTTGTTTTTGATTTTGCTATTGATTAAAAGAACCTTTCTTGCATGTTAAGGGTGTTTTCCATGAAAGTTCTGAAGTATCTTGTTTGATACCTAAAGGTAATTCCTATGATGCCTCAAGGTAGCTCCCGTTCTGCTTCAAGAAAACTCTAAATACACCTCAAAGTACCTCTTATGACACCTAGAGAGGTATCTTCCATGACACTTCAAGGTCCCTCCTATGACATATCAATGTACCTTCAATTACGCCTCAAGGTAGCTCTCGTTCTGCTTCAAGAAAACTCTAAATACACCTCAAAGTACCTCTTTTGACACCTAGAGGTATCTTCAATGACACTTCAAGGTCCCTCCTATGACATATCAATGTTCCTTCAATTACGCCTTAAGGTAGCTCCCGTTCTGCTTCAAGAAAACTCTAAATACACCTCAAAGTACCTCTTATGACACCTAGAGGTATCTTCCATGACACTTCAAGGTCCCTCCTATGACATATCAATGTACCTTCAATTACGCCTTAAGGTAGCTCCCGTTCTGCTTCAAGAAAACTCTAAATACACCTCAAAGTACCTCTTTTGACACCTAGAGGTATCTTCCATGACACTTCAAGGTCCCTCCTATGATATATCAATGTTCCTTCAATTACGCCTTAAGGTAGCTCCCGTTCTGCTTCAAGAAAACTCTAAATATACCTCAAAGTACCTCTTTTGACACCTAGAGGTATCTTCCATGACACTTCAAGGTCCCTCCTATGACATATCAATGTACCTTCAATTACGCCTTAAGGTAGCTCCCGTTCTGCTTCAAGAAAACTCTAAATACACCTCAAAGTACCTCTTATGACACCTAGAGGAATCTTCCATGACACTTCAAGGTCCCTCCTATGACATATCAATGTTCCTTCAATTACGCCTCAAGGTAGCTCCCGTTCTGCTTCAAGAAAGCTCTAAATACACCTCAAAGTACCTCTTATGACACCTAGAGGTATCTTCCAAGACACTTCAAGGTCCCTCCTACCTATGACATATCAATGTACCTTCAATTACGCCTCAAGGTAGCTCCCATTCTGCTTCAAGAAAACTCTAAATACACCTCAAAGTACCTCTTATGACACCTAGAGGTATCTTCCATGACACTTCAAGGTCCCTCCTATGACATATCAATGTTCCTTCAATTACGCCTCAAGGTAGCTCCCGTTCTGCTTCAAGAAAGCTCTAAATACACCTCAAAGTACCTCTTATGACACCTAGAGGTATCTTCCATGACACTTCAAGGTCCCTCCTATGACATATCAATGTACCTTCAATTACGCCTCAAGGTAGCTCCCGTTCTGCTTCAAGAAAACTCTAAATACACCTCAAATTACCTCTTATGACACCTAGAGGTATCTTCCAAGACACTTCAAGGTCCCTCCTATGACATATCAATGTACCTTCAAGTACGCCTTAAGGTAGCTCCCGTTCTGCTTCAAGAAAACTCTAAATACACCTCAAAGTACCTCTTATGACACCTAGAGGTATCTTCCATGACACTTCAAGGTCCCTCCTATGACATATCAATGTTCCTTCAATTACGCCTTAAGGTAGCTCCCGTTCTGCTTCAAGAAAACTCTAAATACACCTCAAAGTACCTCTTATGACACCTAGAGGTATCTTCCATGACACTTCAAGGTCCCTCCTATGACATATCAATGTTCCTTCAATTACGCCTTAAGGTAGCTCCCGTTCTGCTTCAAGAAAACTCTAAATACACCTCAAAGTACCTCTTATGACACCTAGAGGTATCTTCCAAGACACTTCAAGGTCCCTCCTATGACATATCAATGTACCTTCAATTACGCCTTAAGGTAGCTCCCGTTCTGCTTCAAGAAAACTCTAAATACACCTCAAAGTACCTCTTATGACACCTAGGGGTATCTTCCATGACACTTCAAGGTCCCTCCTATGACATATCAATGTACCTTCAATTACGCCTTAAGGTAGCTCCCGTTCTGCTTCAAGAAAACTCTAAATACACCTCAAAGTACCTCTTATGACACCTAGAGGTATCTTCCATGACACTTCAAGGTCCCTCCTATGACAAATCAATGTACCTTCAATTACGCCTCAAGGTAGCTCCCGTTCTGCTTCAAAAAAAAACTCTAAATACACCTCAAAGTACCTCTTATGACACCTAGAGGTATCTTCCATGACACTTCAAGGTCCCTCCTATGACAAATCAATGTACCTTCAATTACACCTCAAGGTAGCTACCGTTCTGCTTCAAGAAAACTCTAAATACACCTCAAAGTACCTCTTATGACACCTAGAGGTATCTTCCATGACACTTCAAGGTCCCTCCTATGACATATCAATGTACCTTCAATTACGCCTCAAGGTAGCTCCCGTTCTGCTTCAAGAAAACTCTAAATACACCTCAAAGTACCTCTTATGACACCTAGAGGTATCTTCCAAGACACTTCAAGGTCCCTCCTATGACAAATCAATGTACCTTCAATTACACCTCAAGGTAGCTCCCGTTCTGCTTCAAGAAAACTCTAAATACACCTCAAAGTACCTCTTATGACACCTAGAGGTATCTTCCATGACACTTCAAGGTCCCTCCTATGACATATCAATGTTCCTTCAATTACGCCTTAAGGTAGCTCCCGTTCTGCTTCAAGAAAACTCTAAATACATCTCAAAGTACCTCTTATGACACCTAGAGGTATCTTCCATGACACTTCAAGGTCCCTCCTATGACATATCAATGTTCCTTCAATTACGCCTTAAGGTAGCTCCCGTTCTGCTTCAAGAAAACTCTAAATACACCTCAAAGTACCTCTTATGACACCTAGAGGTATCTTCCAAGACACTTCAAGGTCCCTCCTATGACATATCAATGTTCCTTCAATTACGCCTTAAGGTAGCTCCCGTTCTGCTTCAAGAAAACTCTAAATACACCTCAAAGTACCTCTTATGACACCTAGAGGTATCTTCCAAGACACTTCAAGGTCCCTCCTATGACATATCAATGTTCCTTCAATTACGCCTTAAGGTAGCTCCCGTTCTGCTTCAAGAAAACTCTAAATACACCTCAAAGTACCTCTTATGACACCTAGAGGTATCTTCCATGACACTTCAAGGTCCCTCCTATGACATATCAATGTTCCTTCAATTACGCCTTAAGGTAGCTCCCGTTCTGCTTCAAGAAAACTCTAAATACACCTCAAAGTACCTCTTATGACACCTAGAGGTATCTTCCAAGACACTTCAAGGTCCCTCCTATGACATATCAATGTACCTTCAATTACGCCTCAAGGTAGCTCCCGTTCTGCTTCAAGAAAACTCTAAATACACCTCAAAGTACCTCTTATGACACCTAGAGGTATCTTCCATGACACTTCAAGGTCCCTCCTATGACATATCAATGTTCCTTCAATTACGCCTTAAGGTAGCTCCCGTTCTGCTTCAAGAAAACTCTAAATACACCTCAAAGTACCTCTTATGACACCTAGAGGTATCTTCCAAGACACTTCAAGGTCCCTCCTATGACATATCAATGTACCTTCAATTACGCCTCAAGGTAGCTCCCGTTCTGCTTCAAGAAAACTCTAAATACACCTCAAAATACCTCTTATGACACCTAGAGGTATCTTCCATGACACTTCAAGGTCCCTCCTATGACATATCAATGTTCCTTCAATTACGCCTTAAGGTAGCTCCCGTTCTGCTTCAAGAAAACTCTAAATACACCTCAAAGTACCTCTTATGACACCTAGAGGTATCTTCCAAGACACTTCAAGGTCCCTCCTATGACAAATCAATGTACCTTCAATTACACCTCAAGGTAGCTCCCGTTCTGCTTCAAGAAAACTCTAAATACACCTCAAAGTACCTCTTATGACACCTAGAGGTATCTTCCATGACACTTCAAGGTCCCTCCTATGACATATCAATGTTCCTTCAATTACGCCTTAAGGTAGCTCCCGTTCTGCTTCAAAAAAACTCTAAATACACCTCAAAGTACCTCTTATGACACCTAGAGGTATCTTCCATGACACTTCAAGGTCCCTCCTATGACATATCAATGTTCCTTCAATTACGCCTTAAGGTAGCTCCCGTTCTGCTTCAAGAAAACTCTAAATACACCTCAAAGTACCTCTTATGACACCTAGAGGTATCTTCCAAGACACTTCAAGGTCCCTCCTATGACATATCAATGTTCCTTCAATTACGCCTTAAGGTAGCTCCCGTTCTGCTTCAAGAAAACTCTAAATACACCTCAAAGTACCTCTTATGACACCTAGAGGTATCTTCCAAGACACTTCAAGGTCCCTCCTATGACATATCAATGTACCTTCAATTACGCCTTAAGGTAGCTCCCGTTCTGCTTCAAGAAAACTCTAAATACACCTCAAAGTACCTCTTATGACACCTAGAGGTATCTTCCATGACACTTCAAGGTCCCTCCTATGACATATCAATGTTCCTTCAATTACGCCTTAAGGTAGCTCCCGTTCTGCTTCAAGAAAACTCTAAATACACCTCAAAGTACCTCTTATGACACCTAGAGGTATCTTCCAAGACACTTCAAGGTCCCTCCTATGACAAATCAATGTACCTTCAATTACACCTCAAGGTAGCTCCCGTTCTGCTTCAAGAAAACTCTAAATACACCTCAAAGTACCTCTTATGACACCTAGAGGTATCTTCCATGACACTTCAAGGTCCCTCCTATGACATATCAATGTTCCTTCAATTACGCCTTAAGGTAGCTCCCGTTCTGCTTCAAGAAAACTCTAAATACATCTCAAAGTACCTCTTATGACACCTAGAGGTATCTTCCATGACACTTCAAGGTCCCTCCTATGACATATCAATGTTCCTTCAATTACGCCTTAAGGTAGCTCCCGTTCTGCTTCAAGAAAACTCTAAATACACCTCAAAGTACCTCTTATGACACCTAGAGGTATCTTCCAAGACACTTCAAGGTCCCTCCTATGACATATCAATGTTCCTTCAATTACGCCTTAAGGTAGCTCCCGTTCTGCTTCAAGAAAACTCTAAATACACCTCAAAGTACCTCTTATGACACCTAGAGGTATCTTCCAAGACACTTCAAGGTCCCTCCTATGACATATCAATGTTCCTTCAATTACGCCTTAAGGTAGCTCCCGTTCTGCTTCAAGAAAACTCTAAATACACCTCAAAGTACCTCTTATGACACCTAGAGGTATCTTCCATGACACTTCAAGGTCCCTCCTATGACATATCAATGTTCCTTCAATTACGCCTTAAGGTAGCTCCCGTTCTGCTTCAAGAAAACTCTAAATACACCTCAAAGTACCTCTTATGACACCTAGTGGTATCTTCCAAGACACTTCAAGGTCCCTCCTATGACATATCAATGTACCTTCAATTACGCCTCAAGGTAGCTCCCGTTCTGCTTCAAGAAAACTCTAAATACACCTCAAAGTACCTCTTATGACACCTAGAGGTATCTTCCATGACACTTCAAGGTCCCTCCTATGACATATCAATGTTCCTTCAATTACGCCTTAAGGTAGCTCCCGTTCTGCTTCAAGAAAACTCTAAATACACCTCAAAGTACCTCTTATGACACCTAGAGGTATCTTCCAAGACACTTCAAGGTCCCTCCTATGACATATCAATGTACCTTCAATTACGCCTCAAGGTAGCTCCCGTTCTGCTTCAAGAAAACTCTAAATACACCTCAAAATACCTCTTATGACACCTAGAGGTATCTTCCATGACACTTCAAGGTCCCTCCTATGACATATCAATGTTCCTTCAATTACGCCTTAAGGTAGCTCCCGTTCTGCTTCAAGAAAACTCTAAATACACCTCAAAGTACCTCTTATGACACCTAGAGGTATCTTCCAAGACACTTCAAGGTCCCTCCTATGACAAATCAATGTACCTTCAATTACACCTCAAGGTAGCTCCCGTTCTGCTTCAAGAAAACTCTAAATACACCTCAAAGTACCTCTTATGACACCTAGAGGTATCTTCCATGACACTTCAAGGTCCCTCCTATGACATATCAATGTACCTTCAATTACGCCTTAAGGTAGCTCCCGTTCTGCTTCAAGAAAACTCTAAATACACCTCAAAGTACCTCTTATGACACCTAGAGGTATCTTCCATGACACTTCAAGGTCCCTCCTATGACAAATCAATGTACCTTCAATTACGCCTCAAGGTAGCTCCCGTTCTGCTTCAAAAAAAAACTCTAAATACACCTCAAAGTACCTCTTATGACACCTAGAGGTATCTTCCATGACACTTCAAGGTCCCTCCTATGACAAATCAATGTACCTTCAATTACACCTCAAGGTAGCTACCGTTCTGCTTCAAGAAAACTCTAAATACACCTCAAAGTACCTCTTATGACACCTAGAGGTATCTTCCATGACACTTCAAGGTCCCTCCTATGACATATCAATGTTCCTTCAATTACGCCTTAAGGTAGCTCCCGTTCTGCTTCAAGAAAACTCTAAATACACCTCAAAGTACCTCTTATGACACCTAGAGGTATCTTCTATGACACTTCAAGGTCCCTCCTATGACATATCAATGTTCCTTCAATTACGCCTTAAGGTAGCTCCCGTTCTGCTTCAAGAAAACTCTAAATACACCTCAAAGTACCTCTTATGACACCTAGAGGTATCTTCCAAGACACTTCAAGGTCCCTCCTATGACAAATCAATGTACCTTCAATTACACCTCAAGGTAGCTCCCGTTCTGCTTCAAGAAAACTCTAAATACACCTCAAAGTACCTCTTATGACACCTAGAGGTATCTTCCATGACACTTCAAGGTCCCTCCTATGACATATCAATGTACCTTCAATTACGCCTTAAGGTAGCTCCCGTTCTGCTTCAAGAAAACTCTAAATACACCTCAAAGTACCTCTTATGACACCTAGAGGTATCTTCCATGACACTTCAAGGTCCCTCCTATGACAAATCAATGTACCTTCAATTACGCCTCAAGGTAGCTCCCGTTCTGCTTCAAAAAAAAACTCTAAATACACCTCAAAGTACCTCTTATGACACCTAGAGGTATCTTCCATGACACTTCAAGGTCCCTCCTATGACAAATCAATGTACCTTCAATTACACCTCAAGGTAGCTACCGTTCTGCTTCAAGAAAACTCTAAATACACCTCAAAGTACCTCTTATGACACCTAGAGGTATCTTCCATGACACTTCAAGGCCCCTCCTATGACATATCAATGTTCCTTCAATTACGCCTTAAGGTAGCTCCCGTTCTGCTTCAAGAAAACTCTAAATACACCTCAAAGTACCTCTTATGACACCTAGAGGTATCTTCTATGACACTTCAAGGTCCCTCCTATGACATATCAATGTTCCTTCAATTACGCCTTAAGGTAGCTCCCGTTCTGCTTCAAGAAAACTCTAAATACACCTCAAAGTACCTCTTATGACACCTAGAGGTATCTTCCAAGACACTTCAAGGTCCCTCCTATGACATATCAATGTACCTTCAATTACGCCTCAAGGTAGCTCCCGTTCTGCTTCAAGAAAACTCTAAATACACCTCAAAGTACCTCTTATGACACCTAGAGGTATCTTCCATGACACTTCAAGGTCCCTCCTATGACATATCAATGTTCCTTCAATTACGCCTTAAGGTAGCTCCCGTTCTGCTTCAAGAAAACTCTAAATACACCTCAAAGTACCTCTTATGACACCTAGAGGTATCTTCCAAGACACTTCAAGGTCCCTCCTATGACATATCAATGTACCTTCAATTACGCCTCAAGGTAGCTCCCGTTCTGCTTCAAGAAACCTCTAAATACACCTCAAAATACCTCTTATGACACCTAGAGGTATCTTCCAAGACACTTCAAGGTCCCTCCTATGACAAATCAATGTACCTTCAATTACACCTCAAGGTAGCTCCCGTTCTGCTTCAAGAAAACTCTAAATACACCTCAAAGTACCTCTTATGACACCTAGAGGTATCTTCCATGACACTTCAAGGTCCCTCCTATGACATATCAATGTTCCTTCAATTACGCCTTAAGGTAGCTCCCGTTCTGCTTCAAGAAAACTCTAAATACATCTCAAAGTACCTCTTATGACACCTAGAGGTATCTTCCATGACACTTCAAGGTCCCTCCTATGACATATCAATGTTCCTTCAATTACGCCTTAAGGTAGCTCCCGTTCTGCTTCAAGAAAACTCTAAATACACCTCAAAGTACCTCTTATGACACCTAGAGGTATCTTCCAAGACACTTCAAGGTCCCTCCTATGACATATCAATGTTCCTTCAATTACGCCTTAAGGTAGCTCCCGTTCTGCTTCAAGAAAACTCTAAATACACCTCAAAGTACCTCTTATGACACCTAGAGGTATCTTCCAAGACACTTCAAGGTCCCTCCTATGACATATCAATGTTCCTTCAATTACGCCTTAAGGTAGCTCCCGTTCTGCTTCAAGAAAACTCTAAATACACCTCAAAGTACCTCTTATGACACCTAGAGGTATCTTCCATGACACTTCAAGGTCCCTCCTATGACATATCAATGTTCCTTCAATTACGCCTTAAGGTAGCTCCCGTTCTGCTTCAAGAAAACTCTAAATACACCTCAAAGTACCTCTTATGACACCTAGAGACATCTTCCAAGACACTTCAAGGTCCCTCCTATGACATATCAATGTACCTTCAATTACGCCTCAAGGTAGCTCCCGTTCTGCTTCAAGAAAACTCTAAATACACCTCAAAGTACCTCTTATGACACCTAGAGGTATCTTCCATGACACTTCAAGGTCCCTCCTATGACATATCAATGTTCCTTCAATTACGCCTTAAGGTAGCTCCCGTTCTGCTTCAAGAAAACTCTAAATACACCTCAAAGTACCTCTTATGACACCTAGAGGTATCTTCCAAGACACTTCAAGGTCCCTCCTATGACATATCAATGTACCTTCAATTACGCCTCAAGGTAGCTCCCGTTCTGCTTCAAGAAAACTCTAAATACACCTCAAAATACCTCTTATGACACCTAGAGGTATCTTCCATGACACTTCAAGGTCCCTCCTATGACATATCAATGTTCCTTCAATTACGCCTTAAGGTAGCTCCCGTTCTGCTTCAAGAAAACTCTAAATACACCTCAAAGTACCTCTTATGACACCTAGAGGTATCTTCCAAGACACTTCAAGGTCCCTCCTATGACAAATCAATGTACCTTCAATTACACCTCAAGGTAGCTCCCGTTCTGCTTCAAGAAAACTCTAAATACACCTCAAAGTACCTCTTATGACACCTAGAGGTATCTTCCATGACACTTCAAGGTCCCTCCTATGACATATCAATGTTCCTTCAATTACGCCTTAAGGTAGCTCCCGTTCTGCTTCAAGAAAACTCTAAATACACCTCAAAGTACCTCTTATGACACCTAGAGGTATCTTCCATGACACTTCAAGGTCCCTCCTATGACATATCAATGTTCCTTCAATTACGCCTTAAGGTAGCTCCCGTTCTGCTTCAAGAAAACTCTAAATACACCTCAAAGTACCTCTTATGACACCTAGAGGTATCTTCCAAGACACTTCAAGGTCCCTCCTATGACATATCAATGTTCCTTCAATTACGCCTTAAGGTAGCTCCCGTTCTGCTTCAAGAAAACTCTAAATACACCTCAAAGTACCTCTTATGACACCTAGAGGTATCTTCCATGACACTTCAAGGTCCCTCCTATGACATATCAATGTTCCTTCAATTACGCCTTAAGGTAGCTCCCGTTCTGCTTCAAGAAAACTCTAAATACACCTCAAAGTACCTCTTATGACACCTAGAGGTATCTTCCAAGACACTTCAAGGTCCCTCCTATGACATATCAATGTACCTTCAATTACGCCTCAAGGTAGCTCCCGTTCTGCTTCAAGAAAACTCTAAATACACCTCAAAGTACCTCTTATGACACCTAGAGGTATCTTCCATGACACTTCAAGGTCCCTCCTATGACATATCAATGTTCCTTCAATTACGCCTTAAGGTAGCTCCCGTTCTGCTTCAAGAAAACTCTAAATACACCTCAAAGTACCTCTTATGACACCTAGAGGTATCTTCCAAGACACTTCAAGGTCCCTCCTATGACATATCAATGTACCTTCAATTACGCCTCAAGGTAGCTCCCGTTCTGCTTCAAGAAAACTCTAAATACACCTCAAAATACCTCTTATGACACCTAGAGGTATCTTCCATGACACTTCAAGGTCCCTCCTATGACATATCAATGTTCCTTCAATTACGCCTTAAGGTAGCTCCCGTTCTGCTTCAAGAAAACTCTAAATACACCTCAAAGTACCTCTTATGACACCTAGAGGTATCTTCCAAGACACTTCAAGGTCCCTCCTATGACAAATCAATGTACCTTCAATTACACCTCAAGGTAGCTCCCGTTCTGCTTCAAGAAAACTCTAAATACACCTCAAAGTACCTCTTATGACACCTAGAGGTATCTTCCATGACACTTCAAGGTCCCTCCTATGACATATCAATGTTCCTTCAATTACGCCTTAAGGTAGCTCCCGTTCTGCTTCAAGAAAACTCTAAATACACCTCAAAGTACCTCTTATGACACCTAGAGGTATCTTCCATGACACTTCAAGGTCCCTCCTATGACATATCAATGTTCCTTCAATTACGCCTTAAGGTAGCTCCCGTTCTGCTTCAAGAAAACTCTAAATACACCTCAAAGTACCTCTTATGACACCTAGAGGTATCTTCCAAGACACTTCAAGGTCCCTCCTATGACATATCAATGTTCCTTCAATTACGCCTTAAGGTAGCTCCCGTTCTGCTTCAAGAAAACTCTAAATACACCTCAAAGTACCTCTTATGACACCTAGAGGTATCTTCCAAGACACTTCAAGGTCCCTCCTATGACATATCAATGTACCTTCAATTACGCCTCAAGGTAGCTCCCGTTCTGCTTCAAGAAAACTCTAAATACACCTCAAAGTACCTCTTATGACACCTAGAGGTATCTTCCATGACACTTCAAGGTCCCTCCTATGACATATCAATGTACCTTCAATTACGCCTTAAGGTAGCTCCCGTTCTGCTTCAAGAAAACTCTAAATACACCTCAAAGTACCTCTTATGACACCTAGAGGTATCTTCCATGACACTTCAAGGTCCCTCCTATGACAAATCAATGTACCTTCAATTACGCCTCAAGGTAGCTCCCGTTCTGCTTCAAAAAAAAACTCTAAATACACCTCAAAGTACCTCTTATGACACCTAGAGGTATCTTCCATGACACTTCAAGGTCCCTCCTATGACAAATCAATGTACCTTCAATTACACCTCAAGGTAGCTACCGTTCTGCTTCAAGAAAACTCTAAATACACCTCAAAGTACCTCTTATGACACCTAGAGGTATCTTCCATGACACTTCAAGGTCCCTCCTATGACATATCAATGTTCCTTCAATTACGCCTTAAGGTAGCTCCCGTTCTGCTTCAAGAAAACTCTAAATACACCTCAAAGTACCTCTTATGACACCTAGAGGTATCTTCCATGACACTTCAAGGTCCCTCCTATGACATATCAATGTTCCTTCAATTACGCCTTAAGGTAGCTCCCGTTCTGCTTCAAGAAAACTCTAAATACACCTCAAAGTACCTCTTATGACACCTAGAGGTATCTTCCAAGACACTTCAAGGTCCCTCCTATGACATATCAATGTACCTTCAATTACGCCTCAAGGTAGCTCCCGTTCTGCTTCAAGAAACCTCTAAATACACCTCAAAATACCTCTTATGACACCTAGAGGTATCTTCCAAGACACTTCAAGGTCCCTCCTATGACAAATCAATGTACCTTCAATTACACCTCAAGGTAGCTCCCGTTCTGCTTCAAGAAAACTCTAAATACACCTCAAAGTACCTCTTATGACACCTAGAGGTATCTTCCATGACACTTCAAGGTCCCTCCTATGACATATCAATGTTCCTTCAATTACGCCTTAAGGTAGCTCCCGTTCTGCTTCAAGAAAACTCTAAATACATCTCAAAGTACCTCTTATGACACCTAGAGGTATCTTCCATGACACTTCAAGGTCCCTCCTATGACATATCAATGTTCCTTCAATTACGCCTTAAGGTAGCTCCCGTTCTGCTTCAAGAAAACTCTAAATACACCTCAAAGTACCTCTTATGACACCTAGAGGTATCTTCCAAGACACTTCAAGGTCCCTCCTATGACATATCAATGTTCCTTCAATTACGCCTTAAGGTAGCTCCCGTTCTGCTTCAAGAAAACTCTAAATACACCTCAAAGTACCTCTTATGACACCTAGAGGTATCTTCCAAGACACTTCAAGGTCCCTCCTATGACATATCAATGTTCCTTCAATTACGCCTTAAGGTAGCTCCCGTTCTGCTTCAAGAAAACTCTAAATACACCTCAAAGTACCTCTTATGACACCTAGAGGTATCTTCCATGACACTTCAAGGTCCCTCCTATGACATATCAATGTTCCTTCAATTACGCCTTAAGGTAGCTCCCGTTCTGCTTCAAGAAAACTCTAAATACACCTCAAAGTACCTCTTATGACACCTAGAGACATCTTCCAAGACACTTCAAGGTCCCTCCTATGACATATCAATGTACCTTCAATTACGCCTCAAGGTAGCTCCCGTTCTGCTTCAAGAAAACTCTAAATACACCTCAAAGTACCTCTTATGACACCTAGAGGTATCTTCCATGACACTTCAAGGTCCCTCCTATGACATATCAATGTTCCTTCAATTACGCCTTAAGGTAGCTCCCGTTCTGCTTCAAGAAAACTCTAAATACACCTCAAAGTACCTCTTATGACACCTAGAGGTATCTTCCAAGACACTTCAAGGTCCCTCCTATGACATATCAATGTACCTTCAATTACGCCTCAAGGTAGCTCCCGTTCTGCTTCAAGAAAACTCTAAATACACCTCAAAATACCTCTTATGACACCTAGAGGTATCTTCCATGACACTTCAAGGTCCCTCCTATGACATATCAATGTTCCTTCAATTACGCCTTAAGGTAGCTCCCGTTCTGCTTCAAGAAAACTCTAAATACACCTCAAAGTACCTCTTATGACACCTAGAGGTATCTTCCAAGACACTTCAAGGTCCCTCCTATGACAAATCAATGTACCTTCAATTACACCTCAAGGTAGCTCCCGTTCTGCTTCAAGAAAACTCTAAATACACCTCAAAGTACCTCTTATGACACCTAGAGGTATCTTCCATGACACTTCAAGGTCCCTCCTATGACATATCAATGTTCCTTCAATTACGCCTTAAGGTAGCTCCCGTTCTGCTTCAAGAAAACTCTAAATACACCTCAAAGTACCTCTTATGACACCTAGAGGTATCTTCCATGACACTTCAAGGTCCCTCCTATGACATATCAATGTTCCTTCAATTACGCCTTAAGGTAGCTCCCGTTCTGCTTCAAGAAAACTCTAAATACACCTCAAAGTACCTCTTATGACACCTAGAGGTATCTTCCAAGACACTTCAAGGTCCCTCCTATGACATATCAATGTTCCTTCAATTACGCCTTAAGGTAGCTCCCGTTCTGCTTCAAGAAAACTCTAAATACACCTCAAAGTACCTCTTATGACACCTAGAGGTATCTTCCATGACACTTCAAGGTCCCTCCTATGACATATCAATGTTCCTTCAATTACGCCTTAAGGTAGCTCCCGTTCTGCTTCAAGAAAACTCTAAATACACCTCAAAGTACCTCTTATGACACCTAGAGGTATCTTCCAAGACACTTCAAGGTCCCTCCTATGACATATCAATGTACCTTCAATTACGCCTCAAGGTAGCTCCCGTTCTGCTTCAAGAAAACTCTAAATACACCTCAAAGTACCTCTTATGACACCTAGAGGTATCTTCCATGACACTTCAAGGTCCCTCCTATGACATATCAATGTTCCTTCAATTACGCCTTAAGGTAGCTCCCGTTCTGCTTCAAGAAAACTCTAAATACACCTCAAAGTACCTCTTATGACACCTAGAGGTATCTTCCAAGACACTTCAAGGTCCCTCCTATGACATATCAATGTACCTTCAATTACGCCTCAAGGTAGCTCCCGTTCTGCTTCAAGAAAACTCTAAATACACCTCAAAATACCTCTTATGACACCTAGAGGTATCTTCCATGACACTTCAAGGTCCCTCCTATGACATATCAATGTTCCTTCAATTACGCCTTAAGGTAGCTCCCGTTCTGCTTCAAGAAAACTCTAAATACACCTCAAAGTACCTCTTATGACACCTAGAGGTATCTTCCAAGACACTTCAAGGTCCCTCCTATGACAAATCAATGTACCTTCAATTACACCTCAAGGTAGCTCCCGTTCTGCTTCAAGAAAACTCTAAATACACCTCAAAGTACCTCTTATGACACCTAGAGGTATCTTCCATGACACTTCAAGGTCCCTCCTATGACATATCAATGTTCCTTCAATTACGCCTTAAGGTAGCTCCCGTTCTGCTTCAAGAAAACTCTAAATACACCTCAAAGTACCTCTTATGACACCTAGAGGTATCTTCCATGACACTTCAAGGTCCCTCCTATGACATATCAATGTTCCTTCAATTACGCCTTAAGGTAGCTCCCGTTCTGCTTCAAGAAAACTCTAAATACACCTCAAAGTACCTCTTATGACACCTAGAGGTATCTTCCAAGACACTTCAAGGTCCCTCCTATGACATATCAATGTTCCTTCAATTACGCCTTAAGGTAGCTCCCGTTCTGCTTCAAGAAAACTCTAAATACACCTCAAAGTACCTCTTATGACACCTAGAGGTATCTTCCAAGACACTTCAAGGTCCCTCCTATGACATATCAATGTACCTTCAATTACGCCTCAAGGTAGCTCCCGTTCTGCTTCAAGAAAACTCTAAATACACCTCAAAGTACCTCTTATGACACCTAGAGGTATCTTCCATGACACTTCAAGGTCCCTCCTATGACATATCAATGTACCTTCAATTACGCCTTAAGGTAGCTCCCGTTCTGCTTCAAGAAAACTCTAAATACACCTCAAAGTACCTCTTATGACACCTAGAGGTATCTTCCATGACACTTCAAGGTCCCTCCTATGACAAATCAATGTACCTTCAATTACGCCTCAAGGTAGCTCCCGTTCTGCTTCAAAAAAAAACTCTAAATACACCTCAAAGTACCTCTTATGACACCTAGAGGTATCTTCCATGACACTTCAAGGTCCCTCCTATGACAAATCAATGTACCTTCAATTACACCTCAAGGTAGCTACCGTTCTGCTTCAAGAAAACTCTAAATACACCTCAAAGTACCTCTTATGACACCTAGAGGTATCTTCCATGACACTTCAAGGTCCCTCCTATGACATATCAATGTTCCTTCAATTACGCCTTAAGGTAGCTCCCGTTCTGCTTCAAGAAAACTCTAAATACACCTCAAAGTACCTCTTATGACACCTAGAGGTATCTTCCATGACACTTCAAGGTCCCTCCTATGACATATCAATGTTCCTTCAATTACGCCTTAAGGTAGCTCCCGTTCTGCTTCAAGAAAACTCTAAATACACCTCAAAGTACCTCTTATGACACCTAGAGGTATCTTCCAAGACACTTCAAGGTCCCTCCTATGACATATCAATGTACCTTCAATTACGCCTCAAGGTACAGTACCGCCCAAAATGTTATAATATATTGAATTATTGAACATAACTTTTTTCAAAAAAAACGAATGAAGATCAAATTCTCAGATATTTTTTACAAGCCAAATTCACATGTTTCGAGTAATAGAACAAGTTTGGAAAATGCTTTATTAGGTTTATTCGTAAAAAAAATGGAAATAGTAAAAAGTGCTTATAGAGATGTTCAGTTTTTTCGAAGTAATAAAACAAATATTCTAGTATTTGGTGGCATATCCTTTCGAGTCAATGACTGCCTGACATCTACGAGGCATAGAATCAATCAAAGAGTCAATGGTTGCCTGCGAAATCGCCTTCCATTCCTCCTCTAGCTGCTTAAACTTTTCATCAGCATTTCTGCATGTTCTTCCCGTCAATTTTCGTTGCAAATCTTCCCATAAATTTTCGATGATGTTCAAATCGGGAGACTGGCTCGGCCAGTCCAAAACATCCACATGCCGATGGCGAAACCAGTTCTGAACGTGCTGAGATCGATGTTTCGGGTCGTTATCTTGTTGAAAGGTGAACCCACGGCCGAATTTGGAGAGGGCCCAAGGGCGCATAGTGCTTTCCATTATGTTCTCATAGCCGTAACGATCGAGATTTCCGACAATACGTCTAATTGGACCCATGCCGCTGGCGGAAAAACAGCCCCAGACCATCACAGAACCACCGCCATGTTTGACTGTGAGCGACTGGTATTGCGGCAGGAAACGCTTGCCCGCTGGACGTCTTACCCACCTCAGACCGTCACTGCAGAACATATTAAACTTGGATTCATCGCTCCAAACAATCTGAGACCACTCACGGCGTGTCCAACTGAGGTGATCCTTAGCCCACTGAACTCGAACTTTACGATTTTTTTCGCTGATGAAAGGCTTCTTTGCAGGCCGCCTTCCATTCAGTCCAGCGGCTTGCAAACGGCGTTTGATGGTAGTTATTGAAGGAGCAGGAGTCGCGGGCGTTGATATGATAGCTTGAATGTCTGTAGCAGTGCGTTTCGGGTCTTCGCGAGATGCGCGCAGGATGCTTCGGTCCATGTACCTCGAAGTTACGCGGGGTCTCCCCGAACTTGTCTTCACGATGACTCGTCCCTGCAATTTTTTTGTGTTCCAAAGTTATTCAGTTGTAGAAAATTCGTTTACCTGGGTTCGAAAACGCCGGAGGATATGGGAGATAGCGCTCTGAGTTACCCCGAACTGCTGAGCGAGCTCGCTCTGTGACCGGCCCTGTTTCGCCCCAGCAACAACAGCTTCTTGCATTCTTTTACTTGTATTTCGATGTCCAACAGTTCGAACCATGACTTGAAACAAAATTTTTATGAATGAAGTTCGGTAAACAAAAAAAAATCAACTAAAAAAAATCATGGAGAAAAACTGAAAAATGGAAGATATACCAATTTCGGTGTATTTCCTGGAGATAAATAATAAATCACTCAAAACGACGTCCGGTACGGTACAGACACCCAAAAAAACTTCTGTGAAAATTTGAGCTTTGAATTTTATCTTTGAAAAAAGTTATTTTCAATAACCCTATATATTATAAAATTTTGGGCGGTACTGTAGCTCCCGTTCTGCTTCAAGAAAACTCTAAATACACCTCAAAGTACCTCTTATGACACCTAGAGGTATCTTCCATGACACTTCAAGGTCCCTCCTATGACATATCAATGTTCCTTCAATTACGCCTTAAGGTAGCTCCCGTTCTGCTTCAAGAAAACTCTAAATACACCTCAAAGTACCTCTTATGACACCTAGAGGTATCTTCCAAGACACTTCAAGGTCCCTCCTATGACATATCAATGTACCTTCAATTACGCCTCAAGGTAGCTCCCGTTCTGCTTCAAGAAACCTCTAAATACACCTCAAAATACCTCTTATGACACCTAGAGGTATCTTCCATGACACTTCAAGGTCCCTCCTATGACATATCAATGTTCCTTCAATTACGCCTTAAGGTAGCTCCCGTTCTGCTTCAAGAAAACTCTAAATACACCTCAAAGTACCTCTTATGACACCTAGAGGTATCTTCCAAGACACTTCAAGGTCCCTCCTATGACATATCAATGTACCTTCAATTACGCCTCAAGGTAGCTCCCGTTCTGCTTCAAGAAACCTCTAAATACACCTCAAAATACCTCTTATGACACCTAGAGGTATCTTCCATGACACTTCAAGGTCCCTCCTATGACATATCAATGTTCCTTCAATTACGCCTTAAGGTAGCTCCCGTTCTGCTTCAAGAAAACTCTAAATACACCTCAAAGTACCTCTTATGACACCTAGAGGTATCTTCCAAGACACTTCAAGGTCCCTCCTATGACATATCAATGTACCTTCAATTACGCCTCAAGGTAGCTCCCGTTCTGCTTCAAGAAAACTCTAAATACACCTCAAAGTACCTCTTATGACACCTAGAGGTATCTTCCAAGACACTTCAAGGTCCCTCCTATGACAAATCAATGTACCTTCAATTACACCTCAAGGTAGCTCCCGTTCTGCTTCAAGAAAACTCTAAATACACCTCAAAGTACCTCTTATGACACCTAGAGGTATCTTCCATGACACTTCAAGGTCCCTCCTATGACATATCAATGTTCCTTCAATTACGCCTCAAGGTAGCTCCCGTTCTGCTTCAAGAAAACTCTAAATACACCTCAAAGTACCTCTTATGACACCTAGAGGTATCTTCCAAGACACTTCAAGGTCCCTCCTATGACATATCAATGTTCCTTCAATTACGCCTTAAGGTAGCTCCCGTTCTGCTTCAAGAAAACTCTAAATACACCTCAAAGTACCTCTTATGACACCTAGAGGTATCTTCCAAGACACTTCAAGGTCCCTCCTATGACATATCAATGTACCTTCAATTACGCCTCAAGGTAGCTCCCGTTCTGCTTCAAGAAAACTCTAAATACACCTCAAAGTACCTCTTATGACACCTAGAGGTATCTTCCAAGACACTTCAAGGTCCCTCCTATGACAAATCAATGTACCTTCAATTACACCTCAAGGTAGCTCCCGTTCTGCTTCAAGAAAACTCTAAATACACCTCAAAGTACCTCTTATGACACCTAGAGGTATCTTCCATGACACTTCAAGGTCCCTCCTATGACATATCAATGTTCCTTCAATTACGCCTTAAGGTAGCTCCCGTTCTGCTTCAAGAAAACTCTAAATACACTTCAAAGTACCTCTTATGACACCTAGAGGTATCTTCCAAGACACTTCAAGGTCCCTCCTATGACATATCAATGTACCTTCAATTACGCCTCAAGGTAGCTCCCGTTCTGCTTCAAGAAACCTCTAAATACACCTCAAAATACCTCTTATGACACCTAGAGGTATCTTCCATGACACTTCAAGGTCCCTCCTATGACATATCAATGTTCCTTCAATTACGCCTTAAGGTAGCTCCCGTTCTGCTTCAAGAAAACTCTAAATACACCTCAAAGTACCTCTTATGACACCTAGAGGTATCTTCCAAGACACTTCAAGGTCCCTCCTATGACATATCAATGTACCTTCAATTACGCCTCAAGGTAGCTCCCGTTCTGCTTCAAGAAAACTCTAAATACACCTCAAAGTACCTCTTATGACACCTAGAGGTATCTTCCAAGACACTTCAAGGTCCCTCCTATGACAAATCAATGTACCTTCAATTACACCTCAAGGTAGCTCCCGTTCTGCTTCAAGAAAACTCTAAATACACCTCAAAGTACCTCTTATGACACCTAGAGGTATCTTCCATGACACTTCAAGGTCCCTCCTATGACATATCAATGTTCCTTCAATTACGCCTCAAGGTAGCTCCCGTTCTGCTTCAAGAAAACTCTAAATACACCTCAAAGTACCTCTTATGACACCTAGAGGTATCTTCCAAGACACTTCAAGGTCCCTCCTATGACATATCAATGTTCCTTCAATTACGCCTTAAGGTAGCTCCCGTTCTGCTTCAAGAAAACTCTAAATACACCTCAAAGTACCTCTTATGACACCTAGAGGTATCTTCCAAGACACTTCAAGGTCCCTCCTATGACATATCAATGTACCTTCAATTACGCCTCAAGGTAGCTCCCGTTCTGCTTCAAGAAAACTCTAAATACACCTCAAAGTACCTCTTATGACACCTAGAGGTATCTTCCAAGACACTTCAAGGTCCCTCCTATGACAAATCAATGTACCTTCAATTACACCTCAAGGTAGCTCCCGTTCTGCTTCAAGAAAACTCTAAATACACCTCAAAGTACCTCTTATGACACCTAGAGGTATCTTCCATGACACTTCAAGGTCCCTCCTATGACATATCAATGTTCCTTCAATTACGCCTTAAGGTAGCTCCCGTTCTGCTTCAAGAAAACTCTAAATACACTTCAAAGTACCTCTTATGACACCTAGAGGTATCTTCCAAGACACTTCAAGGTCCCTCCTATGACATATCAATGTACCTTCAATTACGCCTCAAGGTAGCTCCCGTTCTGCTTCAAGAAAACTCTAAATACAGTGCTGGACATAATGATAAGACACCCCTGATTTTCGATGATATCAGCCGAACGGTAAAGGTAAATGGAAAATTATGATTTTCATGTTTTTTTTCGCCCTCGAAAACTATAGTAGCCGTAGTTTAAAAAAACAAAATTTCTTAGTTCTCGAGAAAAACATTTTTTAAGTATTTTGACCTGGACATAATGATAAGACACTTAACAGCTTTTTATCAATAAATCTTTATTTGATATTTCTTGTCAACAAAAACGATTCAATAATTGATAGCACGACCTTTCTTCAAAAGAATGTCAGAAATCCGATTTGGCATGCTTTTATATAACGCAGAAACTACATGTGGCTCTATTCCATCCAACTCCTTGGTTATCGCAGCTTTAAGCTCGGCTGTAGTGGCGTATTGATGTTATTTTTATAAACCCGACGAACCAAGAGTCCCCAGAGATTTTCCATCGGATTCAAGTCCGGAGAACGAGCCGGCCAAGGAAGAGCCGGCCTGGACATAATGATAAGACACACTTAAGACACTGGGCCGTTCGCGTACTGTCATTACCAACTACCTCGCCGACCCTCTTGGATATGGATCGAAAACCTCTGGAGGACGTCCACGCAAGCTCACGAAACGAGAAGAGCGGTAAATCGCCAGAAAAGCTTCGAACTTGACCGCCTCCGTAATGGACATTAAGGCAGAGCTCAACTTGAATGTCTCTCGCAGAACGATTCAACGCGCTATTCGCCGTAATCCTCACATCAAACGTCAGAGGTGCTGGAAACAACTCTCATTCCATTCATGAGGAGTCACAGCAGTCGTCAGCTTGTCTACCAGCAAGACAACGCTCCTATTCACGCCAGCGCCTCCACCAAGTCATGGTTGTTGGCTAAGAACGTCTCTCTGCTACCTTGGCCGGCTCGTTCTCCGGACTTGAATCCGATGGAAAATCTCTGGGGACTCTTGGTTCGTCGGGTTTATAAAAATAACAAACAATACGCCACTACAGCCGAGCTTAAAGCTGCGATAACCAAGGAGTGGGATGGAATAGAGCCACATGTAATTTCTGCGTTATATAGAAGCATGCCAAATCGGATTTCTGACATTCTTTTGAAGAAAGGTCGTGCTATCAATTATTGAATCGTTTTTGTTGACAAGAAATATCAAATAAAGATTTATTGATAAAAAGCTGTTAAGTGTCTTATCATTATGTCCAGGTCAAAATCCTTAAAAAATGTTTTTCTCGAGAACTAAGAAATTTTTTTTTTAAACTACTGCTACTATGGTTTTCGAAGGCGAAAAAAAATATGATAATCATAATTTTCCATTTACCTTTACCGTTCGGCTGATATCATCAAAAATCAGGGGTGTCTTATCATTATGTCCAGCACTGTACACCTCAAAGTACCTCTTATGACACCTAGAGGTATCTTCCATGACACTTCAAGGTCCCTCCTATGACATATCAATGTTCCTTCAATTACGCCTCAAGGTAGCTCCCGTTCTGCTTCAAGAAAGCTCTAAATACACCTCAAAGTACCTCTTATGACACCTAGAGGTATCTTCCATGACACTTCAAGGTCCCTCCTATGACATATCAATGTTCCTTCAATTACGCCTCAAGGTAGCTCCCGTTCTGCTTCAAGAAAACTCTAAATATACCTCAAAGTACCTCTTATGACACCTAGAGGTATCTTCCATGACACTTCAAGGTCCCTCCTATGACATATCAATGTACCTTCAATTACGCCTCAAGGTAGCTCCCGTTCTGCTTCAAGAAAGCTCTAAATACACCTCAAAGTACCTCTTATGACACCTAGAGGTATCTTCCATGACACTTCAAGGTCCCTCCTATGACATATCAATGTACCTTCAATTACGCCTCAAGGTAGCTCCCGTTCTGCTTCAAGAAAACTCTAAATATACCTCAAAGTACCTCTTATGACACCTAGAGGTATCTTCCATGACACTTCAAGGTCCCTCCTATGACATATCAATGTACCTTCAATTACGCCTCAAGGTAGCTCCCGTTCTGCTTCAAGAAAGCTCTAAATACACCTCAAAGTACCTCTTATGACACCTAGAGGTATCTTCCATGACACTTCAAGGTCCTTCCTATGACATATCAATGTACCTTCAATTACGCCTCAAGGTAGCTCCCGTTCTGCTTCAAGAAAACTCTAAATATACCTCAAAGTACCTCTTATGACACCTAGAGGTATCTTCCATGACACTTCAAGGTCCCTCCTATGACATATCAATGTTCCTTCAATTACGCCTCAAGGTAGCTCCCGTTCTGCTTCAAGAAAACTCTAAATACACCTCAAAGTACCTCTTATGACACCTAGAGGTATCTTCCATGACACTTCAAGGTCCCTCCTATGACATATCAATGTTCCTTCAATTACGCCTCAAGGTAGCTCCCGTTCTGCTTCAAGAAAACTCTAAATATACCTCAAAGTACCTCTTATGACACCTAGAGGTATCTTCCATGACACTTCAAGGTCCATCCTATGACATATCAAGGTACCTCCGATTACGCCTCAAGGTAGCTAACCATGACACCTCAAGATACATCCCATGACATTTTGAGGTACCTTTTAAGACTCTTCAAGGTACTTTACACAACATACTAAAAGTTCATTGCTAACGTGTTCAAAAGGCTTATTATCAAAACGAAACTAATACATATAGTTCTCTACGCTTTTAAAGTGGGTTTCTCAAAAATTACAGGTTTGCATGACTATATTATTGAGACTCACGTGTTGTGCGCTTGTATACTTCGTTCTTGCTCTTCTAATAATATATTCGGTGGCGTATCAGGTTACCGTTTGCCTGCCACGTAAGGCGCATTTCAATGACATAAAAAATGAGCTGCTAGCAATATTTTTTTCTCGTGTTTTTTTTTAGTTACCTACGACTGCGTTTCTTTGTTTGTTCTCATTTCCTTCTGGATCTACTGGCATTCGGTGAGAGAGGAACGTTGCACTCCATCTCATCAACCAGCCAGACTTTCGTGACCGCAACTATTTCAGAAATGTTGCCTGCCTTAATTGACAGATCATCTTTTTTGTTGGAATTCTCAGTAGGGCTTTACATGGTAGTTTCGCGTTATTCATGTTGTGGAAACGAAGAAGAACAGTCGCTTCACTTCCCGCTCTCTTTCTCGTGCATTTTTTTAAAAATGAAATAACATTTCTAGTAGGATTTAAAGAACTTGATACCAAATCTGCGATGAGATAATCAAAATTCTCCTTTAGATCAATTCATAGATCGACGTTCTTACAAATAAAACCGGACAGTTAGGATAGTATGAGCGAATCGAATTACCCACGGAATCTATGATAAAGCCTGGCTCTATGCGGAACAATGCGTCATTGTTATGCTTTTCAGCTGATAACAACCTCAAAATGTGCATTGATTCGCAGGATGAATGAGAAGCATTTCACGTTTTCCTTCGTTGTCTTCACATGGATGAGTTACATGGTTCGAGGTCGCACTTGTTACAGCGACATGCTATGTCAAATGTCGGCTGCCAACTTCAGGTATCACACCGTTTGGCTTGCTCAGTCGACCATGTCTTTCTTCCCAAGTTTTGATCTACCAATGTTGTGTTTTGTCTTTTTCTTTGAGTAACATTGCTCACTTCTGCGATAGCTTCAAATACCTAACTCGAACAGCGAATTCATCTGTGACAACCGAGTTTCTGCTGCTATCAACTGTGGAAGTTCACCCGGCTGCTTGGCTTTCTACGCGGCGGACATGCTCAACTCAAGTGAGCCTTTTCTACTTCATTAAAAAACCAAAGATGGTTTTATCAATAAAAATCTATAATGCTTAATTATTCGGATTCTTAAACAATTTCTCAGTACTACAAGGTATACTGTATACTGAACTCGGGATATGTGTTTCTTACCCTTGAGCTCCAGAACAATATCATATTCTTGTACTGTCTCTCCACAGCTTCGGAATGGACTCGTCGCCTACGCGGTTGCGCGACTGAGTCGCTGATTGCCTATTACAACATTCGAGCTCCTGTGAGGAGTGTCAACTGCAGATTCAGCATCGACAACTCCACTGCTCCTACTCAGACCCCACCTAGACCTCCGGCACCAGTCAACATACCATCAGCTGCCGTTAGTGCATTGTACTCACCAGGGATTGATTTAAAGGCCAAGTCCTACCGTCTAGTCGGGTCTCCGTATTCCAAATTTCCGCGGATCTCTATTTTATTTCCAAGGTAAAACCTCACTTTAAACGCCATATGCACTCAAGAAAACATTTTTTAAACACCTGGTACTGAAGTGGGATGATTCAAGAACAAAAAATCACGAAGGTCCTATACGCGTCTTCAGTTTCCGCCTCACCAGAATCAATTTTCTCGTGCGAAAATTGTAATCCTTGCAATAAACAGATTCAAGCTGTACTCCAATCCATGACCTGCTTGGTCATACCATATCTCTCTACATATATATACATTCATATTTTTGAAATATTCGAAGCTCATTGCCCATTGTATTGTTAGCATTATCACCGTCTTCAAGAAAGAAAACTTCAAACGCTGATCTTTTATTAACGGAAATCCGACGATTTCGCTGACCATTACATCTTTACATTTTGTCGCAGACGACGGTGTAAATATACGTATCAAATCTTCTTCAATTTCTCGTCCTTATAAGCTTTTTGCGACAACTCTCTTTTGTGTTAAAAATTCCCACTGTCTGAGCTGTCAAACTGTCATTTTTTTATGTCTTCGTTTGTATTAAGGACGCGGTGAGTTCTCTTCTTTCCGGTGACCCTCCTCCTACCCAACCCCCAGCTGCTGCCAATGCCAACTCGGTCGCAAACCCATCTGACAACGTTGTCAGAGCGGAAGGCATCTTTGCTGCGTGTCTATGCTACGCTGACAATTGCAACGGTCCCCAAGATGTCTTCAGGGAAGAGGTCAACCAGTACTCATTCGGAAACGAAACTGCTTTTTAGTTGTTCTCGTCGTGTCTTCTTCTTGGCGTTATCCCGCGCCGGCCGAGGTCGGAGTAGGGTTCTATGTACGGCTTCTAGTACTCCAGAAACATCAGTCTGTTGCGGCTCCCTCTAGGAGTCTTGCAAGGCGCAGGTCTTGGTTTAGCGTTTCCATATATCTTGTTGTTCTCGTCATGTGAATCTATCTTATTCAATTATTTGAAGTTGTATGTTTAAATGGTTCTTTTCGATGCACTGTTTATTATGATTACTTTTTTACTGTTAGTTGTACTAAAGTATTAATTTGATTCGGAAGGCTTATTTTCAAAAATGTTCTACTTAAAAGCATTGTTAGAAAAAAAAAGAGAGGTTAAAAAGAAGAAAAAATGAGACCAAGGAAGCAGAGACTGTAAAGTTGCACCAAATAATCCTTAAAGACCGCTCAGTGGTTAAAATTCATAGGTTCAGAGAGTCCGTAATAGAAGGTAATATGACGCGGAACGCGATAGAATGGGACCGGGTGGGGAAATAGAAATTTTTATGTCACCGATCTCGCTGAAAATTTCACCAAAGGGTATTTCAAGTATGGCGAGAACGATGGTCAACTTTATTTTTCCTGATTTTAGCTCTCCGAAAAGCATGAGAGGATTGAAAAAAGCTTGTTTCGCCGAAAGTACATCAGGGTGTCGCACTGTTCTAAGAGGCATATGTCAGTCAGATTTATAGCTAGATCCACCAAATACCGAATCGATGTAGTCGAATGATGTATCTTCGAGTACCTATGTTTGATTTTTAGCATATTCAAGTTTCACGGTTTTCGTGAGAACAAATATCAAAACAGACATTTCATGAAAAGATGAGAAAAAAAAGATTTTTCTCGGAGTACAGGAAAAATATCGGGATTCCAGTCAGTATGTTGTAGCCCTGAGTTTTTGCTACAACTTTCGTATACATCATTTTTCGATCCACTTAGGCAAACTCGAGATACATCGCTTTGAGTTCGTATATTACTACAGGTGGGGGTATGTCTAAAGATTTCACAATGGAGCTAGGAGTCTAAAACCAAGAGAATCATACTTGCTATCCACTACTGATTCCAAAATGATAACAAACTTGATTCTAGGACGCCGGGAACCCGGTCAAATAGGTACCTCATTTTCAAAACTAACTTTTGAAAAAAAAACTTGTTTGGATTTTGAAATAACTCAACGCGTTTTTTGAATTGAGAAATGAAATTTGGCCAGTATGTTGGAATTTGCTTAAATTATATTTATAGGCAGATTCAAGTTTCTAAGTTCGAGTATCGATTAGTTATGCCAGTTTAAAAAAAAATTGAAAACGGTATTTTGGTCTGAACTCATCATGTTTTGATTTGAGCAAAAAGTGATTAATTACAAAAATGTTAATCGTTGTATGGAGCATGACATGGAAAAATTCCACAAATGCCCGTCAATTTTGAAGCGAGTTATGGCCACTTCAAAAAAGAGCCTGAAACCCTTAAAATCGACTTTTTTCAAAAAAATTTTCATTCATTCTCATCAGCTCAACTAGACAAATCCTAAAAACTCAGGGCTACAACATACTGACTGGAATCCCCGTTAGTTTTCCTGTACTCCGAGAAAAAATCTTTTTTTTCATCTTTTCATGAAATGTCTGTTTTGATATTTGTTCTCGCGAAAACCGTGAAAGTTGAATATGCTAAAAACCAAACATAGGTACTCGAAGATACATCAATCGACTACATCGACTCGATATTTGGTGGATCTTGCTATAAATCTGACTGACATATGCCTCTTAGAACAGTGCGGCACCCTCATGTACTTTCGGCGAAACAAGCTTTTTTCAATCCTCTCATGCTTTTCGGAGAGCTAAAATCAGGAAACACAAAGTTGACCATCGTTCTCGCCATACTTGAAATACCCTTTGGTGAAATTTTCAGCGAAATCAGTGACATAAAAATTTTCTATTTCCCAGTGTATGCAGAGCTAGACATTCTATCGCGTTCTGCGTCATATAAGTTTTTCCGAAATAGCTTTGGAAAGTGGAGTAAGCTACAGGTGTCGTGAGCGAAATTGTAAAAGCTAAAAACTCTTGAACCTAGAGAAGGGAACATTTATTCCTGATAGAAATAACGATTTAGAAAACAATATGTACACACATAGTGTTTTCTAAATATACATGTGTTAATATTTATAATGTATAAGTATTCCTGCAATGGTCTTTCTTCTTTTTCTTTCACTTTATTGTTATTATTTGTTTATACTGAACCAATTCAAATGCTGTTTTTTTTATTTTATTTAAATCGTCTTAAGAAAATACCGACTCCATATTTTTCACTGAAACATTACTTAAACTTGACTTTTCAAAGTTTGACCCAAAACATTGTTTTCTTACACTGTATCACCGATAAACTCAAGAAAAAATACTACCATCGTAAAGAATCTAGAACTACACTCAAAACAGAAGTTGAATAAGAAAATGTTCGGTGCTTGAGGCTCCTCATCTCTTTTTCATTATTGTATTTTCTATAAAAGGATTAAAACCAGTCAAAAATGACCCCGGACTGCTCTTCTGGACTTCAAAAAAGGCTTATAATCCTCTACTCCAACAGTCACACTCTATTACTTACCTGTACGCAAAAGGCGTTTCTTTCCTGTTCTTCTTGAGCGTTTGACTTCTGAGGACCCTCGACTTGTCGGGGTTTTGCCACGCCCACTCAAAGCGGAGCGCTGAGATGGAGTTCGGGAACCCGTGCACTATGCAAACCATGTCCCTAGAACGAGAGAAGTCGAGACCATACCCTTTCTAACAAGGTGGACCAATATTTCTCATGAAAAACAAAACTTTCTCAACTATCTACTCGAGATTCCGTTTATTCTTTTTCTTCTCAAAGTACACATTGGACTGACTATAACTTGGGACTCATGTTGCTAGAGTGCAAAAAATTTGCATCTCTTTTTCCTGCGCAACTCGCCTTATATTGATCGAATTAGCACAACTTTGATTCACTTTTCTCCAAAAATATCATTTAATATCTTTTAGCGAGCTTTCTTGTTGATCTACCGCACCTCAACATGGCTCCCATTGAAAAGTCAACTTTGCTGCGTGAGCGATGACGTTTAATCTTTTTTGCAATAACCGTGAATCGAAGATAGTCAGCTAAGCAGTGATGAATGGCATCTGAGGACCCTAATTTTTTTGAATGGCTTTTAACCTAAGAATGTATGGCCAACATTTTAACCCACTTCAGAAGACTAATTTAAGACTCGTCCGGTATTCGCTGTTATGCTTCGTCAACCAATTCAAACCCACCAAGGCCCTCTAGAATCTGTCTTCTTCGCTCCTCCGCCCTCTTTCCCCCTGTTGTGCTGTCGTATTCTACGGCTCGGATCTACCGTGTATCCGATGTAACAACGGTTCTGAATAAGTTTCAATGAAAAAACTAGAAAGGAATGAAAACACAAAAATTCCCCAAATTTGCTAAACTGAAAAGTTTTTCTTATTAAAATTGAGTTTCATCAAAGAATGAAAGCCTGAATTAATAACTAGTTCCTTTAATAAAAAAGTAGATCTAACTACAGCCCTTTTCACTTCATTAATTACCAGACAATGAAGTTGCTCTACTATAGACAAGTTTTCCCACTCCTAGACAGGCCAGATTTTTACCTTGACAGGATTGGCTCGAAGGACCGAACTCCTCCCTATCAAGTCTTCTTTACCTTGTACTGTTTGAGTTGACTTCGGCTGATAAGGCAGTACACGCCAAAGAAATCTTCCTCCACCTTCGCAGCTTTCGTCTTCTTCCTATTCTGCGGCTGCTTCTTTATTGGTGAGGAAGGAAGCGAGGCGCAGCCCTTCTCATTTCTCTGACAACAGAATTCAACCAATGTTTTTCCCTAAGCCATACTGCGAATAAAATCTATGTGATCTAAAAAAGCGATTGATACAAATGCTCTGTTTGTTTGCATCCTCTCTTTAACATCACACCTAATCGTGCTCTCTCTAAGGCCTATGGTTCACTAATAATTAGTGATCTTGATATGCACGCTTCTCTGCGTGTGGTAAGAAAACAACCTGAAGTCAACTTATATTCAATGTCATCGGTAACAATACGGTACTTGAAAGAAAGGGAAGTTTTTTTATCAAATACTTTTATTATTTTTTGTCAAAGTTTTTATTGAATAAAAAATCTTCTAGGCTATCCTTATCAAAAACAGGTCTTGAAATAATGAATGTGCGAGCGAGAAAACAAACGAGAATACGGTGCAGGGCCGTAGAAAACAGGATTAACCAGGTTTTTTCTTACCAGGGTTAAGCCTATGCTCAAATTTATGCGTCTCTTAATAAGCTAGTCATACGAATTTTATGTTTGTCTGGCACTTTCTGTTGTCAAAACAAGGGATTTGAAGCGTAGATCCCCAAAAAATTGTTTCTGTTATTTACACGCTTTTCGCAGTTGGTGAGAAACAGCTTATACAAGGTGGCCCATATATTCGCAAACCAATCTTTCGGCGTTTATAATTCAATTTGTACTGCACGCTGAGCTTCAATTTTTACAAATGTTCTTCTCATATGTTTTTTTACTACATGGTTCAAATTTCATATCATTTGATCAATTCTCAAAAGAATGGTGGTCTCTCATAGAGAACGCTCTATCATTGTGGACTTGCACAAACTTGGTCTATCAAATACGCGCATCGCTAAAGATCTCAACGCCTCGCAATCTTGTCTGAAAAGCAATCAAACGAACAGATCGGTACACTTGCTGACTTGCCCCGAAGAGGTGATCCTCGATTAGTGCGCACCCCTAACAAGATTGAGGCCATGCGGAAGCGAGTCGGTCGAAATGCTAGGCGTAACTTGAAAAAAATGGCGTCCGAGATGAACTTATAACGCAACACTCTTCAAAGAATCGTTGAAGAGGACTTGAGTCTCCCCCCATCGTACTAAAAAGGCTGCCATCCTAACTCTAAAGAACAAGAAGAAAAGACTCAAAAGGTGCCGCGCCCTAATCCTCTGGACGCGCGACAGTGCTCACCTCAGGACAGTATTCTCGGATGAGAAGCTGTTCACTGTGGAAGAGGCCTACAACCCTAAAAATGTGCGAGTGCTTGCTCGGGACTCACAGGCAGCTAATCATACCGGTGGATTCCTGCATAGAGCTTCCCATCCTGCAAAAGTCATGGTTTGGGACGGAGTGTCCGCCACCGGCAAAACTCCTTTTGTTTTGTTCGAACCAGGAGCCAAAATTAATCAGGAATACTACCGCCAGCAGATTCTTCGAAAATTATTGCTTCCTTGGTCTGCTTCCCACTACCGTAATACACCTTGGGTCTTACAGCAAGATTCTGCGCCTGCTCACAAGGCTATCGGAACACAGGCATGTTGCAACGCTCATTTTCCCGACTTCATCTCCAGCGCAGAATGGCCCTCCTCAGCGCCCGACCTCAATCCGCTGGACTATTCCGTGTGGTCCTACCTTGAGAGCAAAGTCAATGCTCATCCTCACTTGAATCTGGAGTCTCTAAAAAAATCCCTGCAGGAGGAGTGGTCGAAGATCGACGAAAAGTACCTTCGTCCAGTGATCGAAGCGTTCCCAAAGCGACTCCGGGCTGTCGTTCGTGCCAAAGGGGACCGAATTGAATGATTTTTTGACCCAATGTTTTTATTAATGTGTGCTGATAAATGTACAAATTTGAACACTCTTGCTCACTTATGCAATGAGATACACGTTTGTAAACGCGTTTGCGAATATATGGGCCACCCTGTATATGCTCTTTTCAAACGTCAATGATTTAAATTAGCCGTCCCCTCTGGTCTTGAGAAGTCAGATTTGTCTTCGAACTGTTTTTCTACAACAAAAAACAATCATGTGAAAGTCGAAATGGACTGGGTTTTTTGAATTATAACTGGGAATTTTTTTTACCAACTCTAACCTAAAAAAAATTTTCTCGATTATTTACATACATACACTATCTTCAACAGGTCTTTCGCACTGAGTGAGAGACTGACGACCTTCTCGCATTGATGTCGAAGGCTGCATCTGAATTCATTATCTTCCTTAGCTCACCAAACTTGTTAAACTTCTCCCGGTCGTCCGCCCAACCCCCCAGAAAAAAACTTTCACGTTGAAGAAAAAATAACAGGAAATGTTTTTTTTAAACTAAGCGTTTGTCAGCGAACAAAATGTCGAATACGGCCCGTGCTACGCGAATCGAAAGACTAATTGACTCCGGAAAACATAACAAAAACTTTGTTAATTTCTCTCCCCCCCCCTTTCCGGTCGCCCGGTCAACTTGTATGTATAGTCTGATCATATGGAATTACATATTTTCGAGCACACGCAGTCATTCTCTCTAAAGAGTGCCGTTCCTTCATAATAAAACATTTCTGATAATAAACTTCATACACGCTTCTGACCTTCATAATAAAACATACACGCTTCTATGCGGGTGACGAGGAACAGCCTAATTATCGATTCTCTTTTTTTTCACCCAATTATCGATTTCTCTTTTTTTCACCTCTTCCAGATGCTCAGCCAGGCTCTTTTCGAGTTTCTCCCTCTGCCAATCGCTCACACCGAATGAGAACCTAGAGAATATATGTACAAAACTTAAGTTTGAAAAAAAAACCTTCTAGACCAGGGATTAAATAGTTACCGGATCAGCTATGTTGGCGCATACATGTTCGCGCCGAGAATGATCTACATTCTCTTCTGCTTCCTTTGTATTCCACTTACCCTCTTGTTCTCTTTTCACTTTTTTTTGATTTTGCCCATTCCTTTCCAACTCGCTCGGCGCGTACATTCATGCATTAGACCGGTCTCATTTAACGGTCTAAGGCATGTTTGTACGCGTTCTAGACTGAGTTTATTCAGTGTCTTTTTTATTTTTTGTTGGAAAGAGTATGAGATCTACTGAAAACGAAAGACCAGACAAGTTTAGATTGTCTGTCTGTGTGCGTAGTTTGAAGAAAAACAAGGAAAATATAAATATTGAGAACAAAAAAGGAATTTCAATGGACTTCACGAAATATACTGAGTGAAGCGTGAAGTTTCTACCGTTTTCTATCGTCGTATTGCCATCGTTTAGGTACTCCAGGGACACTTTCTTCTGCTGCGTTCGTTTCTGAAGTTTAATCATCCATGATCTTCAACACTCTAAAATCTTTACACGATTACCATCGAGTTATATTCGATTATATGTATCAATATAAATAATTAGATTTTACAGAAGTATTTTAGGATGAGCGTGTGAAATATTTTATAACATTTAAACATATCTTTATCCGGACGTGGCATAATATTAATAGTTTGCGTGACTGTTTTGCGAAATGTTCCTATTTCTATTTCGTATGAGACATATTGACCCAAACCAAAGGGGTTGAGAAGGGAGCATAGTCCTTGAGCGGATCTGACTCTTTCCACTCCTGCTATACACACTAACAGCGATTCTCGCCTTCGATGGTGCTACAGCCTACGATTTCACACCATCGCAAGGGACCGGTTTATCTTCACTGGTGTCAAGCGCGTCCTCAGGTGGTGGATAGAAGGATGTCTCTTCGCACACTTGCATAGGAGATAGCGGGTTTTCCCGTCGCGGACCGAAATTGGACAGTTCATCAAAGGAGGATGATTCCGGACTGGCCTGGGCATGCCATCCGATAATCCCCTATACTTTGTAATAGCGAGTCGAGGCGCCAGTAAAATAGCCTCTTGCCCTTCTCCGGTTAACGAATAAATCTTGCGAAGATGATCTCCGAAAGACGGAGAATTCTCCAGAATCAAAAGGATCCTCACTAAACTATCCCAAACGACTCCCCTCGACAGGACCTATGGGCAAACAACAAGAACCAGCGACTCAGGAATCAGCCACTGACTACAGACTTAGGACTGTTTCTCATATCAGGCAGTGCGTTTTACAAATTCACCCTTGTTCCCGCTTAGCGGCAGGGTACGCACTCTCCTGAGATGCATAAACTACCTAATCTGGTAGAACTAGTGGCTTCCCGTTGGATCACTGCGAGTGTGTGTAGCAGCAGTGAGAAGAGCCAGATTCGAGCAAAACACTCCATTATTAGATCCCCTTGGTTTGGGCAGATTATTACGGATGGGTCTAACTTGGAACCATTTGCATAATAGTCGGGCACACTACCATTATGTCACGCACCTACATTATATGTATACATTATATGTATACATATCTATAATTATAAATGCAAGATGTCCTTAGAAAATTATGTTTTTTTTAATGAATACAAATTGAAGCTTTTCCTCAACCTATTTGCTCATTCTCCCTCGAGGCTTCTGCCAGAGGTGGTGAGTCTTCTGCCAGAGGTGGTGAGTCTTCTGCCAGAGGTGGTGAGTCCAGTGCGCCGTTGTCCAGCCAAATGATCTGAGAAACAGTTTCATGTGTTGTATGGGCCTTAAATTGTGCATTACATTGTGTGCGTGTGTAGCTCAGTGGGTAAGAGCATTCGCCCGGAATGCGAAAGGTCGCGGGTTCGGTTCCCGTCACACCACACGATTTTTGCAGAAGTTTCTGTGATCAGTCTGCGAATCTGCTCGGTATAAAAATCCGTTGCTTGAGATCAACGAGTAGGGAATACTCTTATTTGCATGTGTTCAGGCGTAGGGATTGCTGGAGCGGCGTCTTGTCAGCTTTTACTAATTCAGAATTAGGCTATAATACTTACGCGTATAAAAATTGAGCTTAGTGAAAGCCTCCGCACTTGAAAAGTATCAATGATAAAGCAGCAATATCTCCTCATAGTTGAATCAAACTTTGAACGAACAATCGATGATGTACTTTAAATCCTATTTTCTCAGCTTTAAAGTACATCATCGCTTGTTGGTTCATTCAACAGAAAATCCACTTGATTAGTGACATCAATCATTATGGGAATAAATTTCTCCCGCGCATATTGTGTAATAACCTCATCAACTTCCTCTATCTCTTCGGATCTTTCATCGCCCCTGGGAGACTTCAGCCATATCGTCTTCTCGAGACTCATCCACTTTTTCCTTCCGCTCTTATTTCAATCTGTCTCCCTGATCAATCAATATTTTTCAAATGATTCTTCCTGTCCAAACTAATTCGGCGTTTTTCCTACTTTGTTCTTTTCAATCCGAATTCCTTCTCAGAACTTCAGACTAAGTACACACTTCTTCACTTGATGGGAACCCCTGCTGTCTTTCGATGATAAAACAGATCAGGAGGACACATACCACAAGAAATCGATACAAGTCAAAGTCAAAACTTCTTTTATTTTCTCAAATGATATGTTCGATATGCGCCGTACTTAGAACAAAATCTTTGTTTTGAAATGTGTTTTTTTTAAATACTTTTACTACAGTTAAAACTTGATAAATTTTACATGCGAACAAAAAGTAAGGAGATCAAACGATAATGTCAGTTAAAGAAAATCGTACCTAACAATATTGAAACGTCTAGAAGAACAATCCAAAAAAACTCCGTGAAGAAAGAAACTTCAAACTTCACAAATAACAAAAATTAAAAAACTTTCTACAAATATTTAGCTGCATATTAACAACTATCAGTAACTCCATTATAAATACTGTGAAACTTGCAAATGGCAAAGTATTGAGCGGGTCGGAGAAGGGGCTGTGAGAATAAATACGGTAGAGAAGGGTGACAGGGTGAGGAATCAGGTGAGCATGAGATTTTGAAAAGTGGGCCAATAATGAGAGGTCCAGGCCGAGGTTCAGAGAATTATCGCGGCATAAGCTATCAGTTTGAGATCCTCCTTCCCAGTCAATGATGTGGTTAATATATGCGATTACAATTCATAGTATTGATCCACGAATCCAATTATGCTTTTCATCTTCTCATTTCAAGACGAGAAGCGAGCTGCTTTCTCGAAGTTTCGCACTGTGTTCACATATTCATCGATTCGCTCTTTCAAACGAGACAAGAGCTGCAACGATGATATTGTATTATTGACTCGAGCCATTCGGACCCCGATTTTCCCGATTTTGAAACCCAGCACACAGAGATATTGAAATCAATACTTGAAATCAAAGAATTTGCCTTTTTCAACTCATCCGATTTCTTTTGATCCACTGATAAAATACATCTGTAGTACGACTAATCATGTATCTAATTTTATGAATTTTACCTTGTGATTCTAAACGCGGAAGATTAATTCGTAACATTTGAAAGTATAAGTTCTCAGGTTCTTGACTATGCTCTCAACCAAAAATGAGATCAATGCAGATGTTCTAATATACCGGGCGTCTACTGACCACCACATCTTTCTCGTCTGTACTCTCTTTGGCGAGTTCCATCGCCTCTTCTGCCACACCATGAGGAAGCAGCACGCGCGAATTGATCGAATTCACTTCTTCTCTTGCCTGCAATTACATACCATACCATACCTGTCCGAGCGTAACATGATGGTAGTCAGTGTGTTTCTCTAACACAGAGTGCGGATAAAAATCTATGCGCCAAATGATACGCTACTCAAGAAAGCTAGTAAATATAAATGCTACAATCGTCTGCATTCTCTCTTTTACATCCCACGCTCTCGCACTCTCTCCTAGGCATGGCGTTCCCTCATCAATAGTCATCTTGATATACCCATTCTTCCTGCGAGTGCGAAGAAACAACCTGATAATATTGTGCGCGACTATTGCCTTTGGCATGACTTGAGGAAAAATCTTTTTCAAACGTAATGATTCATTCTCAACCTTCATTCAGACAAAAAACAATGAATAGGGAAATTATGTAATATGAATAGGGAAAAAAGAGCATGAGTAATAAAAGAGACCTTGAGGCTGGAGAGAGAAGAAGCGAGCAGATTCAGAGTGACGAGCAATTTATTGATCAAGCAAAAGTTGCAAACTCCGCACCAATCAGTAAAAAGATGGTTCTATGTAAAAGCTAAAAACAAAAAAAAAGAAAAAACTGCCCGTTGACTTCAAAACTCAAATATTGTCAACAACAATACCGCTAAAAAAACTTCAGGAAAAAAACTGAAACCTTTTTTCTCCATCTCTCTCATCTTCTCTTTATTTCTCTATCTCTTTCTCATCTTTTCCAACTCAATTTCTCTCTCTCTCTCTAACTCCACCTCTTCATAAACAGCCAGAAGAACCCTCATGGCAGAAGTGACGTCGTCATAGTTCAGTAGCAATCTGACGTACCCACCCACATTCAAACTCTGCAAATAT
This sequence comes from Allodiplogaster pararmata, assembly GCA_964056735.1. Taxonomy (NCBI): domain Eukaryota; kingdom Metazoa; phylum Nematoda; class Chromadorea; order Rhabditida; family Diplogasteridae; genus Allodiplogaster; species Allodiplogaster pararmata. Next base: position 26,868,218 of record OZ057407.1, read on the forward strand.
ATGAATGCTCTTTATTTTTATATGTATATACAGAAAAGGTCGTCCAACAACAAACTTCATTCACTTGTACTCTGCTCTTCAACAATGTTCTACAGAAGATTGTAGTACCAAAGTGTCTATTTCAGAAAAAAAGACTGTAATCCGCTGAGAACCTTATACTGCTGATGCAGCCATTGAGGAATGACGACTCGATGCGAGAGATACGACCTCGTCACGGCGGCGAGCGGCCCTTGACTGGTAGGCCAGCGTTTGCAGCATGCCGACAGCAATCCTCGCACAATCGCCCACTGCTTCCTGAGCACCGTGAAATGTTTTCCTAGTGAGGGTTAAATAGTAAGCGGACCAGCTTTATTTTGGCTCATACATCTTCGCACCGAAAATGATGTATTTTATTTATTTATTCATACATCAAGAAGATGTTATTTATTTATTCATACATCAAGAAGATGTTACATCAATGTCAGAGAGAGAGAGATCTACGAAAGTCGAATAAATTTGAATAGCCTAACTAGAAGATAGACTCACGGCTTGACTCCTATTATGGTGTGCCTTCTGTTGGCTGCGACCCAATCCGGCTGCAGAGTCACCCTTGACGCGTCCAACTGGATTGCGGCCGTGGCCACTGCATACAGGACTGCATCGGGCGTGTGGTCGAGTTGCCTGAGATATTAAGTCTGCTCCGTTTATGCGACTACTTAAAACCGGCCTTTTAGTTGAGGGTTTTTGATAAGTCGAAATTCGCATCGTCAAGTTTTATCCTATTCACATCCTCTTTCAAGTATAAATATTTCAAGGTAGGCGTCGCGGTATTGATAATAAAATTGCAATTTCGTGCAACTGTGTTCATAGTTCACCGGAGATCTAGTGTAACTGTTGAAACTTTAAAAACCAGCAACCACTTTTTCAGCAGTAGAGTTTGGAATAATTAAAGTCGAGCTGAAAATAAAGAGAGCGGAAAAGGGATATCTAGTTATTTCTAGACTGAAAATAAAGAGCGGAAAAGGGATATCTAGTTATTTCTAGACTCCATCGCTCAAAAAACGGTAGTTTTTCTGAATTATCAACAGTGCGGGTATATGACTGTGCTACATATGTATGTGGAAAACTCAATAAACTTCCAAATATTCTAATAGATATCAACATCAATTTTTAACTCTTTCCCGACGGTTTAGGCCGATTAAGACTCCGCTCTCGAGAAAGGAAATGGTCGATATTATCGATCCACTGGATAAGCCTGCGCAGCTCTCGTGAACCTATCTAAAACTCAAAAAGAATAGAATTCAACCGACATGCACAGATCAATGGCGACATCAAAGAGTCGCGCAGTGATGAGAGCCTCTATCAGAGGCTCAACTTCACTCGGTGGAATATTGCCTGAAATCCATAAAAGACTTGATCTCATCGGAACGGAGATTACGATATTTCATAAACAGAAGTTTATCATTAAAAAAAACCTGTCCCTATCTTGATAAAATATGTGCCCACTAAACTTTTGAGGAGGCTTTCAGTGTACCCTTTAGATCCATTTTTACAAGAAAATCACTACAGGGTGGCTGGAAAGTACGGAGTCCGTGGTTTAGGTGTGTGCTACGCACTTTTTCGTGCACGCACCGACTGCTTTTTTTGATTTTCGAAGTTTATTGTGTTTTAAATATCGTGTTAGAGTTTGACAACGATTGTTTAAATTTGAAGGTTATGACGGGTCCCCATCCCCAGCGTGCCGATATCGTCGATTTGCACCAGTGCGGGTACTCCAACTCCGACATCGCGAAACGCCTCGTCGTCCGCCGAAATCTTGTCTGGAAGACCATCAAACGTTACCGCGAGCTCGGAAATCTCGAGGACCGTCCAAAAACTGGCCGACCTCGATCTGCTCGGACGCCGGCGAAGATAAAAGCAGTGAGGGAGCGAATACGCCGAAACTCCAAGCGGAGAATTGACAAGATGTCCCAGGAGCTCGGAATATCCCGCTGGTCGGCTCAGACTATCGTCAGGGATGACCTCGGCATGCGCCCTTATCGTACTCGCAAGGGTGCCTTGTTGTCTGCCAAGAACACGGCAGAGCGCGTGAAGAGAAGTCGGGCCTTGCTTCGCGACACGGCCGCACCTGGTGCCGACGAGATAGTCTTCTCAGACGAGAAGTTGTTCACGATCGAGGAGGCCTACAACTCCCAAAACGTGCGGGTTATCGCCAGAGATCCTGAGGAAGCCGATCGCAACGGAAGAATCGTCAAACGCACTTCCCATCTAGCTCAGTTGATGGTCTGTGCGGCTGTGTGCGCTTCGGGCAAGTCTCCACTCGTCTTCGATTATCAGGGCGTGAAGATCAACAAGCAGAACTATATCAAAGACATTCTCGAAGGCGCCTTGCTTCCCTGGACCCGTACGTACTTCGCTGGCCGCCCGTTCTGCTTCCTACAGGACTCCGCGCCCGCTCACAAGGTCGTTGTGACGCAAGAGTGGTGTGCGAACAATTTGCCCGCCTTCATAACGAGTAAGCAGTGGCCCGCCTAATCGCCGGATCTCAATCCGCTCGACTATTCCGTATGGTCGGTTCTCGAGGCGAAAGCCTCGGCTCGTCCCCACCCCAATTTGGCGTCTCTGAAGAAGGCCCTACTCAAAGCTTGGGAGGAACTCGACGTTGATTACCTGCGTGCCACGACTGATGCTTTCCCCAGGCGTCTCCGCCGCGTCATCCGCGCCAAAGGCGGCCGCATTAAAAACTGACTTCACCCAGTTGAACATATATATGTTGAGAATAAAATGTGTTGAGTTGAGAGGAATTGGATTATTGATTACGATAAAAAAAAAGCGTTTGACTTTCGGACTGCGTACTTTCCAGCCACCCTGTATTTTTTGTCTTTCTACAGACACCTCGCACACCAATTCGAGAGGGGGTTTAGCATTCCTGACCATACCTCACAATCGACCTATATTACCAGAAGAACCTCATATTCTCTGACAAAATTATAAAAAACTAGTTCATTCAAGTTTAACGCAAACCTTTATTAGTTTAGTAATCATCCAAGCATCTATCATTTATCTAAGTGAAAACGAACTTAGCTCTACGTCCCGGAAAACCCCTAACCAAAACCTTAAAACCCTGAAAACCCATACTTCGATCGACATCCATGAGGGAGCATCTCGCGGCTGCCATCCTCCACTCCCTCGACATCTCCTCGTAGCTTCGCGTTGCCAGCATTTTACGCTCTTTACCATTCGGCAGAACTTTCTCAACATATTGAACAGTCATTTTTAGCGTCAGCCATAGTGAATCTACTGATTTCGGGGTCAAGCACACTAGAAATAAGCATTTTTAATATTCACATCACTGACATTAATTACTATATCAAACCTATCAATATTTGTTTCGATATCTATTACACTAAAAGTAATCGTTCCAAGTATTTTACACACTAGAAAGACCCATTTTCGGTTCCAAGCACATTCAAAAGTCCTTTTTTTGTTAAACACACTAAAACATCCCTTTTTCATGTACCAAACGTTATAACCAGATGTGAGCGATATGAAAGTATGAATATACAAATTGATCAAACCATCGCACGGGAAAAAAAAAGCTAGTCACCGGGGGGACTCGAACCCATGCAACCATCTCTCCTCTATCCGGGAGCGAGCGTGTTAACCATTACACCACGGTGACACATTGCTATTCCGTGCGATAGTGTTTATTAAAGGCTCAATTGCCTCGAAAAAATACGGCTTAGGTAAAACATACTGATAAATATATAATGTTCAGTTCCTGCGCTCTCAGCGCAACCAAAAATGTTCAAAATGTGATCAATATGCGTGGAACCTTTTTATTGGTGATCTTTTTTTCTGTATATATATATATATATATATATATATATATATATATATATATATATATATATATATATATCTACATCTTTCGATGCGAATAAAACAAAGCACATTGAAATTTGAGCGAGTCTAAAAACGAACAAATGAATCACAATACAAGGCGATTTCAAAAAAACTTTTTTGTTATAACAGCAGTTCTAACTTTAAAGAATGTTTGAAATACAAAAATAGTCATGAAGTCACGAGAACACAAAAGTCGATAATACACCACATTTAAGTTGAGGCTTATCGACTTTTGTACTATCAGAAGACTATCAGAGGTTGCTGACGCATGGATTCTTTGCATAGTATGAGTACAAATCGCTTCAAACTCCGCGCACAAATTGTAGGAACGAAATCTTCCTTGTTGAAATAAAATACGGCTTATTGATCAAACCACCGCACGGAAAAAAGCTAGTCACCGGGGGGACTCGAACCCATGCAACCATCTCTCCTCTATCCGGGAGCGAGCGTGTTAACCATTACACCACGTTGACACATTGCTATTCCGTGCGATAGTGCTTATTGAAGGCTCAATTGCCTCGTTCTCTTAGTCACGCATGCTCATGAAGCGAAAGCGTCGTGAATGGAGCATAACTCCAGATTTCACAATTAAGACAGAAGAGAGGTCGAAGATGGATGATAAATCTTCAAATGCTCAGTTACAGAGTTTTAAGGCAGTGACGCCTGGTAGAGAAGACAAATTTTGTGTTATTCGAATAGTTTTACATCTACACTTTTATATATCCAATGACTCATTTCTTGGTGGTTCTTTTTTCCGTGACTCATTTCTTGGTGGTTCTTTTTTCCGTGCGATGGTTTGATCAATTTGTCTTCTCTACCAGGCGTCACTGCCTTAAAACTCTGTAACTGAGCATTTGAAGATATGAATATACATCTATTAAATATATAACACAAACCACAGTTGGAAAGAAGAGGAATCTTCGATTGGGCGCCAGCAGAGCCAGAAGGCTGCACGCTGTCGCCAGAACATCGCGCCTCCGTCGCAGCAGATCGCGAGTCTGCACCGCCTTCCACAGCACATCCGAGTACTCCACTTGCACTTGAGCTGCTGCAGATAAGTCACTTGTCATCAGAAGCCATTGGATGTCATTGAAAACATTGAGACATCTTGAAAGTCATTGGAAGCATTGAGAAGTGGAGGTGATCAAATGTCAAATGAAGCAATCAAAAGTTACTGAAAGTCATCTACTTTTTTTTTAAAATTAGGTCATTACAAAATTTAAAAAATTTGAAGTCATTAAAAGTTTTCTAAAATCAGTTTAGGCATTTTACATACGATAGATCTAGTCATCAATTCATTTAACGACACCTTTGTCTCAGTGGTTTTATATGATTTTGTTTCGTATGAGATCAATCAAGCGTTCTACTCTCTGCTTACTGAAATCCGCTACCGCTTGCTCCTGGCTCTTCTCATACTCTGCCAATCGATGTTGAAGTTTTCAAAGGAGACTTAAGTAGTCACGCCAAGCTCCGCCCACCTGACTCGTAGTTCATACTTAAGTAGTCACGCCAAGCTCCGCCCACCTGACTCGTAGTTCATCCGTTTTACATGGAACGCAAAGAGTAGCTCATAAGGATGAGGATTCTCGGAGAGATCCGCGCTCCGAGCATTGTTCGCGAGTGTTTTCTCCACCTTCAAACAGTACAACTTTTTCTATCAATCTTTTTTACATGACATGAAACTGGGAAAATCGCGTCTCTCAACGCAAGAGCAGTTGGTTACAAGGCACACAAAACCGTTGGTATGATACATCACGTGCGGCAAACATTAACGAGACAGTTTTCTGTTCTTCAGAGGCTTTATTATGTCATTCCCATGGTAGACGCTGTTGATCGAGTCAGATTTTTTGAGTATTTTAGATTCAAGACCTTGAAATTTCTATTTGAAAAAAGAAGTAAATTCAAGACCTTTAAAGGTTGCTGTAATGGTCTATAGTGTGAGTCCATAACAAACCATGGATGTCATATTATCGTAATCCAGAGAAATTATCGTTTCATATTCGCGCGCCGCGACAAGTCGGCCGATCAGGTCAAATAGTGATTGACGTCGGAAGCTGGGATCTTTTGTCTTCTAAGAAAAATGAGTTCATTAAACATGCGAAACCGCAACAATGACGCTCTTGATAGGCCTACATGAATTATGATGAGAACTAATGATTTCAAAGAATTATAATATTCATTCTTTCAAGTATTCAAGATTCATTCCAATTCAAGATTTGAAGTTATAAGTTATGAGAGCTAGACACATAATTACTCATTCACTATTTTTCTAGCAGGATAACGATAGCTATCCTGTGAAAAAGGTTACTAATAATTATAACTACATTACAACAAACATGAGACGATTCGGCACACATTGATAAAATGTTGATTAAAAATAATCTCTTTCTAAAAATGTTCTTTGTCTACAGTACTCTTCTCACCCTGACAGTCAGGAGAGCCTCCTTCCACGCTCCATTCGCTACTTGTTGCTTGAACAGCGTCGCTATGATGGAGACCTTGAAATTTATGTTAAAATGGTATAGAAACCTTTTTTAAATTCTTGCAATTAAAAGAGATATCTAGATAAATCTTCAAATGCTAATTTACACAGTTTGAAGACAGTGACGCCTGGTTAAGATGACAAATGATTGAACTATCGCACAGAAAAAAGCTAGTTGAGAGAACAGGGCATATGAGCCTTTCATATAACACTATCGCACGGAATAGCAATGTGTTTCCGTGGTGTAATGGTAACACGCTCCCGGTTTGAGTCGAGATGGTCTGGGTTCGATCCCGCCCGGTGGACTAGTTTTTTTCATTTGATATAAGACGATGCTGGGAATAATTTTCGCCAAAATGCTCAAAATGTTGTTCCTCGGGCAGATTTCCCTTGAAAAACCATGCTTTTCCATGGCAAGAAACGGAAAAAAGGGCCATGATAAATGGCAGCAAATAACATGCGTTTTGACGGGCCTGCCAAGAAAAACCGTCAAAAACAAGCTTTCTAATTTGTACTCGTTTTGTCACCGCTTTTGTCACTGCCAGAATCCGGTTTTTGTTTGTCCTTGTTTTGTCACTGCCAAAATCGGGTTTTTATTTGTCCTTGTTTTGTCACTGCCAAAATCGGGTTTTTTTGTCCTTGTTTTGTCACTGCCAGAACCGGGTTTTTTGTCCTTTGTCACTGCCAGAAAAAAACCCGATTTTGGCAGTGACAAAACGTCACTGCCAAAATCGGGTTTTTTTTGTAGCCCCTGCAACTCCTTAGCCTCATTTCTGGGATGATGGAGGATCGCTCTCAGGAACTCTTTGGGGAGTGCCAATACTAGGCTTTGATCTCATCCAAAAGGCCGAGTTGCAATACCAGCAGCTACAACGCCGACAGACCAACCATTTCTAGCGACGTACCTCAACCGAGTTTACTAAACTAGGTTGGGGTACGTCGCTAGAAGTGGTTAATATGTGGTCGTTGCGGAGCTGTGTTCAACGGACAAAAAGTGTTCAAAAAAAGAGCCTAGTTTGGCAGTGCCAAAACATGTCACAAAGGAAAAACTAAATTGTCCGTGATTTGGCAGGAACAAAACTTGGCCACAGAGTCATTCATCATTTGGCACTGCGAAATAGTGGCCGATTCTTCGTCGCTATTTTGGCAGCTAAAAAAAGACTAATATCGGAATTTCCTTCTCCCAAGTTCGCGTACTCGAAATCTTGGCAAAATAAAGTTTTTGGCTGAGGAACAACATTTTTAGCATTTTGGCGAAAATTATTCCCAGCATCGTCTTATATCCAAATAAATATTTTTCAAATAAAAAATTATCGAGAATATGAAAGGAATCACGCCGTGCATCTCCGTCTTCCCTCTTCAACCGTTTTCAAACAATAATAATAATTATGATCTACAGCAGTCTATTGATGACAAGAGTTGAGAAAGGTAGACAGTCAAATCAAGACAAAAACATTAGCATTTACAATGACAACTCACGCTTTTCCAGCACCAAAAAGGAGTGACGTTAGTTTGTGGGTCGAAGGATATGCGCGAAATTTCTGCTATGATATTAATAAAACATTATACAATTTTCACTGAATTAGCGACTTAATTACCAAGTGAGATCCTTCTGGAAGCTTCTCGATAGCTGCTCGGCTCATCTCCACAACTTCGTTGTGGTGTCCCATATCCGAAAGCATTCGGATCGCCTGTAATATAGGAAGTACATTGGTGAAAGATACAAGTACGGTAGATCCCAGTTGCAAATTACGGTAGGTAGATTATACAGGGATGAGTCGCTCAACGTGCTCTTCTCAGCCCGGGGTGTAATAGAAACCCACTTTCTGCTCGAATACCTGAACATAGTAGTCTCCTAGAGCGGCCGGCTGGACTGTTTCGATGAAGGCTTTGCGCTGGCGGCGGAAGGCGATTGGCATGAGCGCCCGTAATAGTGCTTCTACTGAGATGGGCGCTTCCATGCCTCTACCGCCCTCCAGAAAAGCCTCCAGAGACTGAACAACACAACATAAAGTTTTAACTACAACTATTTCGAGTTTCAGTTACAGACTGAAGAATCCAACATTAAGTTTTCGTTACAAAATTCGATCTCAACGCTCACCTTAACCAACAATTAGCAAATTTCTACCAAAAAACTATTTATGTGCTTTGTGAAACTTTTCGCTCGCTTCCGTTTCCACTTTCATAGTGTTTGTCCATCCCGCACTGCTGGTACAATTTATGCGCCATCCTGATAAACAGATGACCAGGGTCTCTTTTTCTATGGCGTTCTTCATTCTCAAATGCATGCTCTCAGCCTGCCTCTTTGAAGTCAATATTAGTATGTTGATTCACGAATTTCTTTTGCGGGTGGTGAAAAAACAGCCTGTGGAATTATATAATGTTTTCAAACTTTCGTGGAAAAATTATAAAAGTCCTAATGTTCGCCTTGAGATCGACTGGAGTCCGAATCTGTGCTCCCCTGATTCGAGATGCAACCTCAATCTGTGCTCCCCTGATTCGAGATACAACCTCAATCTGTGCTCCCCTGATTCGAGATGCAACCTCAATCTGTGCTCCCCTGATTTGAGATACAACCTCAATCTGTGCTCCCCTGATTCGAGATACAACCTCAATCTGTGCTCCCCTGATTCGAGATACAACCTCAATCTGTGCTCCCCTGATTCGAGATACAACCTCAATCTGTGCTCCCCTGATTCGAGATACAACCTCAATCTGTGCTCCCCTGATTCGAGATACAACCTCAATCTGTGCTCCCCTGATTCGAGATACAACCTCAATCTGTGCTCCCCTGATTCGAGATACAACCTCAATCTGTGCTCCCCTGATTCGAGATACAACCTCAATCTGTGCTCCCCTGATTCGAGATACAACCTCAATCTGTGCTCCCCAGATTCGAGATACAACCTCAATCTGTGCTCCCCTGATTCGAGATACAACCTCAATCTGTGCTCCCCTGATTAGAGATACAACCTCAATCTGTGCTCCCCTGATTCGAGATACAACCTCAATCTGTGCTCCCCTGATTCGAGATACAACCTCAACCTGTGCTCCCCTGATTCGAGATACAACCTCAATCTGTGCTCCCCTGATTCGAGATACAACCTCAATCTGTGCTCCCCTGATTCGAGATACAACCTCAATCTGTGCTCCCCTGATTCGAGATACAACCTCAATCTGTTCTCCCCTGATTAGAGATACAACCTCAATCTGTGCTCCCCTGATTCGAGATACAACCTCAATCTGTGCTCCCCTGATTCGAGATACAACCTCAATCTGCTAAAACCCGTCGCAGCCGCTTAAAAAAAGCTTACTTCCATATGCTCAATTGTTGAATAAGTTCCATGATGCAGGAACTTCTTAGCCTTTTAACAGATCGCACAAAAAGATAGCAAAATTTTTTAGCGAACCAATAACTGAATGTTTTCGTTTCACTTCTCTACTGGTTTAACTTCTTCATATTTTGTCACATTTCTAACATTGTATATAAGCATTTGAACTTGCTTTTATCAAATATATGACTTATTCACTTTTCTACCGTGTCCCGTGGCAGCCAGCGAAATTGCTCGATAGTAGGAGATCGCAGCCTGCAATTCTTTGGGCGCCTTACCCTCCCAAGCGTCGTAGTAATCCTGCCAAAAGGAAACATTTATATTTCACCCATCATCAAATTTCTATTTAAAATAGTCAATCCGAAAAAAGGTGAGACATAACGTGGAAACAAATCCTCACTCACACATTTCATTGACAGAGAAGTTCGATTAACGAAATAAGATTCATTTTTCGAAAATGTAACAAAATTAGGTTGAGACGAGCTAAAAGGTGACCCAGAGCCGTAACAAAATTAGGTTGGGACGAGCTAAACGGTGACCCAGAGCCGTAACAAAATTAGGTTGGGACGAGCTAAACGGTGAACCAGAGCCGTAACAAAATTAGGTTGGGACGAGCTAAACGGTGACCCAGAGCCGTAACAAAATTAGGTTGGGACAAGCTAAACGGTGACCCAGAGCCCAACTTTGTTAATACACCACTCTTCCCACAGTCCAGCACTTTTTTCAAGCTACCAGCTCACGCTGTCTTGTGCACTCCGAATCCCATTGAACATATTGAACTACGGATACCGTAACGTCGCGTGAGGTTACCGTACCGTGATGATGGCGTATTTCTTGTGCTGAATCAGCAACTTCGCCGCCGATTGCTTGCAAGAGGCCGGGTAAAGCGCCCGCACAGAAGTCTTTAAGATATTTTTTCATCTCTTTTTTAAACTAGAACTGTTTTTCGACTCACCATAGTTTATATGCACATGCTGCAAATAAAATATAAAAAAAACTACCGCTTTTCGAACTGGGAGCAGAGGTTAAATAGTAACCGGTTCAGCTGTGTTGACGCATACATGATCGCGCCAAAAATGATCTATATTTTCGTCTTCTACCGTTCTACTTCACATCTCCTTTTTCATTTCCTTATTCCTGTTACAATTTTGTAATTTTTTGTTAAATATACCCTGCATGGACGAATAAATGTATAAAATGAATGAATACAACTCGCTCGGCGCGTACAAACACCCCTTTGACCGGACTCATTTAACGCCTGGCTGGGAGAGGGATTAACCAAAGATAATGATTAGTCAGCTAAAAGTAAAGGACACTGTCGAGAGGGAGAGAGAGAGAGAAAGAGAAAGAAAGAGAGAGAGAGAGCAAGATAGATTGGGTAACAAAAAAGGTCAAAACTGTGAAGGCTTGTTCGCTTTTCATTAATCTAGACCTACCGCTCGTTTTTTCCAAGTTTTTTCTCATTTTTGTGAATAAAAGTATAATTAATTGATGCTAATCATTTGTCTATTGTATGACACATCGTCTAATAACACTGTCAGACGTCCTAACCTTGGCTGCCCAATTGACAAATCGCGAGAAGAATGGCTCCCTGCTTGGATGAATGGGCTCCTCGAACTCGTCCGAGGAGTTCATCTGCGCTCTCTCTTGGCCGATCAAACCTTCAGCGAGAGAACTATAGGCTATAGAACACTTAAGACTACGACATTTCCCTCAAGTCTTCGAGAATTTCTACTTGAATGATTCATTCAGAAATATACAATGTTTATTCCCCCCTCAGCTCTGAAAAGCTTGTAATACAAATCCTTTCTATTATATACCACTATTCCAAGCATTGGCTGTCTTTTTACTCTGGTGATAAGTTAGTTGCTCTCCAGCAATTCAGTCTGTGTGTTCCGCTTTTTCTCCAAATGTTTGGTGATTCTTTCGTGGGACCATTCTAATTATCTGTTTTCTCATATTTCACCATGCTCTTAGCAGGCTGGCCTAAGAAACGTTTAGATCACAAAAACTTATCATTAGAGAACAGCTGGTTCAGGAGAGATACCGAAAGCGTGCGATGAAAAAAAGAGAACGCATATAAACATGGAATTCGTATCACCAGAATTTTTTCTAATGGAGCGAAAACTTGACTTTACACGCGGTGCGGGTTAGAAAAACACTCTGTTTTGGTATGAACTTCTTCTACGAACTGAACTACGCTGGTGGCCCTTCTTCAGAAAATTAAAAGAAAGAAGATTTCTCTTGGTTTATTCATCTCTATTTCTCTTCTAGACGTTCGTCTTATATTGGCTTCTGTCGTTGAATGACAGCTTTTCACTATATAAACAGATCAATAAATAGCTGAATAAGGATATATATATTTTTTATTTGTCGAAAACTATATATGAGCTGGCTACCTTCAGCTCGAAGAGTCTCGAATCGCCGGCCACTAAAGAGCCACGAGGCCAACGAAATGAATCCTCCATCTTCCCTAAACATCACAGAGTTTTTCTTCCCATTACAATGAAATTAGTTTTAGACACAATTATCATAGTTGTGTATTTTATAAAAACTTCAACGAAGTAACGTGAAAAAATAATGTTTAATTTCTCGTTCAATGTTGTTTGTTGTTGTTGCCGGTATGCAGCTCGCATCCAAGATGGCCTCTCCTGAGTAAGACGATCCCGGAGAAGGTTGTTGATGTCATTTGCAGTCCTGAGACTTTTTTTGCTGCACCTATTCTTTTTTCAATCTTTGTTCAATCTAATTAATCAGCTTGTTTTAGAATCATGCTTCCAGAAACAGTAGCACTTTCCTCATACCCATATAGATTCTTCTTTTTTTAAAATACAATATTTCAAGAGTGAGTGTAACTATATTCTAAGTTTTCGACAAAATTATTATAGTTCTGTATTTAGGTCCGGGTGTGGCATAATGGTAGTGTGTTCGACTATAGTGCGAAGAGTCCCGAGTTCGACTCCCACCACGGACAGGTCCACCCAAACCAAGGGGGTTTGGAAATGTTGGTAGTGCTCATGCACGAATCTGACTCTCCCCACTGCTGCTAATCCCACTAGCAGTGATCTAGCAGGCAGCCACTGGTTCTACCAGGATAGGACTGTCCTGCATCTGAGGGGAGCGCGTACCCTGCCGCGAGGCGGGAACAAGCGCGAGGAAGATTATTTTATTATTATAGTTATGTATTTATACTCCAAAGGATCTCCACCAAACTTTCCCAGAAGAATCCCCTCGACAGGACCTATGATCCTAAAGGACTCCTCGACAGGACCCATGATCCCAAAGGACTACCCTCGACAGGACCTAAGATCCCAAAGGACTCCCCTCGACAGGACCTATGATCCCAAAGGACTCTCCTCGACAGGACCTATGATCCCAAAGGACTCCCCTCGACAGGACCTATGATCCCAAAGGACTCCCCTCGACAGGACCTATGATCCCAAAGGACTCTCCTCGACAGGACCTAAGATCCCAAAGGACTTCCCTCGACAGGACCTATGATCCCAAAGGACTCCCCTCGACAGGACCTATGATCCCAAAGGACTCCCCTCGACAGGACCTAAGATCCCAAAGGACTCCCCTCGACAGGACCTAAGATCCCAAAGGACTCCCCTCGACAGGACCTATGATCCCAAAGGACTCCCCTCGACAGGACCTAAGATCCCAAAGGACTTCCCTCGACAGGACCTATGATCCCAAAGGACTCCCCTCAACAGGACCTATGATCCCAAAGGACTCCCCTCGACAGGACCTAAGATCCCAAAGGACTCCCCTCGACAGGACCTATGATCCCAAAGGACTCCCCTCGACAGGACCTATGATCCCAAAGGACTCCCCTCGACAGGACCTATGATCCCAAAGGACTCCCCTCGACAGGGCCTATGATCCCAAAGGACTCCCCTCGACAGGACCTAAGATCCCAAAGGACTCCCCTCGACAGGACCTATGATCCCAAAGGACTCCCCTCGACAGGACCTATGATCACAAAGGACTCCCCTCGACAGGACCTATGATCCCAAAGGACTCCTCTCGACAGAACCTAAGATCCCAAAGAACTCCCCTCGACAGGACCTATGATCCCAAAGAACTCCCCTCGACAGGACCTATGATCACAAAGGACTCCCCTCGAAAGGACCTATGATCCCAAAGAACTCCCCTCGACAGGACCTATGATCCCAAAGGACTAAGATCCCAAAGAACTCCCCTCGACAGGACCTATGATCGCAAAAGGACTCCCCTCAACAGGACCTATGATCCCAAAGGACTTCCCTCGACAGGACCTATGATCACAAAGGACTCCCCTCGAAAGGACCTATGATCCCAAAGAACTCCCCTCGACAGGATCTATGATCCCAAAGGACTAAGATCCCAAAGAACTCCCCTCGACAGGACCTATGATCGCAAAAGGACTCCCCTCAACAGGACCTATGATCCCAAAGGACTTCCCTCGACAGGACCTATGATCCCAAAGGACTCTCCTCGACAGGACCTAAGATCCCAAAGGACTCCCCTCGACAGGACCTATGATCCCAAAGGACTCCCCTCGACAGGACCTATGATCACAAAGGACTCCCCTCGACCGGACCTATGATCCCAAAGGACTCCTCTCGACAGAACCTAAGATCCCAAAGAACTCCCCTCGACAGGACCTATGATCCCAAAGAACTCCCCTCGACAGGACCTATGATCACAAAGGACTCCCCTCAAAAGGACCTATGATTCCAAAGAACTCCCCTCGACAGGACCTATGATCCCAAAGGACTAAGATCCCAAAGAACTCCCCTCGACAGGACCTATGATCGCAAAAGGACTCCCCTCAACAGGACCTATGATCCCAAAGGACTTCCCTCGACAGGACCTATGATCCCAAAGGACTCTCCTCGACAGGACCTATGATCCCAAAGGACTCCTCTCGACAGGACCTATGGCAAACAACAACATCCCTTCCTGTGCACTAACTTTTGTCTACGCGTTAGTTCAATCATTTTGTCAGTACATATGTATGTGTTCGAACCCTAGGCTAGTAGCTCCAGAGATCAGAGCTCTGGCCTGCCTAAATAATGATTTAATGAATAAATATTACGCTAGAAGTCGTGCGTTCTATCCTCGTAAAAAACCTGTTTTGCTGAGTATTATAGTTTTTGAAAATCTACAAACCCTTCACAGCACAAATTCAGCTGAGCATGGAACACTCTGAAGTGACGCCTGAGTTTCTTGACTTCTTCTTCCAAATACTGAGAAAAAAAATTATTATTCAAAGAAACTCATTCATTCCAACGATCACGTTTTTTGATTCGTCTATCAAGATTGTATGTATGGAGAATTAGTATTATTGATTATAAAATAAATCATTTAGTCGATTGTTATCAATAAATACATTAAAAAAACTAATTTTATTAATAAAGTTTAAAATCGAGTGAATACTATAATCTATAACGAATTCATATAAAAACAGCGTCTCAATGTCAAGATCCATCTCACCGTTCAGCTGAAAAAGCGTGTAGATAACATAAAATATTGATGAAGGAACGACAACCTTAGAAGAAAAAGAGCGAAAGCGTGCGATGAAACTTATCCACAGCGATAGAAACAGACAATTTATCTCCAGCTTTTTTGAACAGCGCATGGAATTCAGCCGCAGTAAGGATAATCCGGGGTTTTTTCAGGTTAACTTTTTTTGTAAAATCGATACGCCATTTGAAGAAGAAGTGATTCAAATTCTCTCCTTGTCTAGCACTCTCTATTTTTGATTTCTCGGGCTTTTTCCAAATTCTGCCATTCCTCCATAATCAGTCTTTCTGATCTACACCCTTTTCCTCCATAATCAGTCTTTCTGATCTACACCCTTCTCCTCCATAATCAGTCTTTCTGATCTACACCCTTCTCCTCCATAATCAGTCTTTCTGATCTACACCCTTTTCCTCCATAATCAGTCTTTCTAATCTACACCCTTCTCCTCCATAATCAGTCTTTCTGATCTACACCCTTCTCCATAATCAGTCTTTCTGATCTACACCCTTCTCCTCCATAATCAGTCTTTCTGATCTACACCCTTCTCCTCCATAATCAGTCTTTCTGATCTACACCCTTTTCCTCCATAATCAGTCTTTCTAATCTACACCTTTCTCCTCCATAATCAGTCTTTCTGATCTACACCCTTCTCCTCCATAATCAGTCTTTCTGATCTACACCCTTCTCCTCCATAATCAGTCTTTGTGATCTACACCCTTCTCCTCCATAATCAGTCTTTCTGATCTACACCCTTCTCCTCCATAATCAGTCTTTCTGATCTACACCCTTCTCCCCATAATCAGTCTTTCTGATCTACACCCTTCTCCTCCATAATCAGTCTTTGTGATCTACACCCTGCTCCTCCATAATCAGTCTTTCTGATCTACACCCTTCTCCCCATAATCAGTCTTTCTGATCTACACCCTTCTCCTCCATAATCAGTCTTTGTGATCTACACCCTGCTCCTCCATAATCAGTCTTTCTGATCTACACCCTTCTCCCCATAATCAGTCTTTCTGATCTACACCCTTCTCCTCCATAATCAGTCTTTGTGATCTACACCCTGCTCCTCCATAATCAGTCTCTCTGATCTACACCCTTCTCCTCCATGATCAGTCTTCATGATCTACACCCTACTCCTCCATGATCAGTCTTTATGATCTACACCCTACTCCTCCATGATCAGTCTTTCTCGAAACACACTGGCAACAGTGGCCATTCGTGACTCTACAGCCTTAAGAGCCTGTCACGGATGGAGCCGGATCATCCAGTCCAGAATCGAGAGCGACCTCAGGTGGCGGATAGAGGGATGCCTCCCTACGAATTATTCGTGCTGGGAGGTAGTGGGAGAAATCCCGCCGCGGACCAAAACTGGGTAGTATAGCTCGTCAAAGGAGGGTGAAGCCGGACCGGCCTGGGCATGCCACCGGACAAAACATCAGCCGATACTCCGCTATACTTTTCAATGGCGAGTCGAGGCGCCAGTCAAATAGCCTCTTGCCTATCTCCGGTCAACGACAGGCGAGACGTCTCTACTCCCACCCAAAACGATGCTAGGCCGGCTTGACCACCCACTCACAAGGCCTATAGCATGAACAGGTTGCTACAACGATGTCCGCCTTCACAAGGTGCAGCATGACAGTCTCAGGACTGCAAAGGACATCAAAACACTTCTCCGGGCGCATCTTGTCCGAAGAACACGAGAACTTCTCTCATTAAAGAGAGTGTTCATAACCAAGTCTTCGATGCGGGATGCTTGCCGGCAACAACAACAACATAATCAGTCTTTCTGATCTACACCCTATTCCTCCATGATCAGTCTTTATGATCTACACCCTACTCCTCCATGATCAGTCTTTATGATCTACACCCTTCTCCTCCATGATCAGTCTTTATGATCTACACCCTTCTCCTCCATGATCAGTCTTTATGATCTACACCCTTCTCCTCCATAATCAGTCTTTATGATCTACACCCTTCTCCTCCATAATCAGTCTTTCTGATCTACACCCTATTCCTCCATGATCAGTCTTTATGATCTACACCCTACTCCTCGATGATCAGTCTTTATGATCTACACCCTACTCCTCGATGATCAGTCTTTATGATCTACACCCTACTCCTCGATGATCAGTCTTTATGATCTACACCCTACTCCTCGATGATCAGTCTTTATGATCTACACCCTTCTCCTTCATAATCAGTCTTTCTGATCTACACCCTTCTTTTGCTGTTAAAAAACAAACGACCTGCTCTTATTGATCAAACAACTTGATATCGAATAATTTTCGACAACGAGCTGACCGTGAAGTTCGATTCCTGTGTCATGTACAGTACTCTCGTCAGTAGCTTCACTGTGCACCTCACACGCTCCATGACTGTCATTTGTACGAGGCCTTCAAAATTCAGTTTGACATTCTGCTTGACTCACTGACTGAGAATAGACCTTATATGTCATTGACTAACTGACTGAGAATAACCTTACTACTGCGATCAACCTGGAGACTGCTGAAGCAAGTCATTCACAAACGTTCTTTTAAGTAATAATTTTCTCTCAATTATAAGACTAGTGAGCATTTAAAAAAATCAAAAAATAATTACCTCCAAGAACACCGAGTGTGGTGACTTAAAGTTTCGGTATTTCAATCAACCTTCATCCCTAACACCCGAAAAGCTTTTGAAAACTGAACCTGTCGCGAAAGCTCCACCAAAGGGATCTCTTATAGTATCATCAATGATGAGATCGTCTCGCTTTTCCTCTTCAAAAAGTTTGAATAAGGCTTCCTACGAACTTTTTTCTCGCACGAAAGAGCTCTTAGTTTAAGAAAATCATCCTCTCAATTATGCGACTGCCAATTTCATCATCCGAGAACCTCAATTCCAATTGTTATTTACTCTTATTTCTAAAACTAAAGTAGATAGCTTCATCAACTAAGGAATGCAGTCCAAACGTGAGTCCTTCCCCAGTAGTTCAAACGAACGATAAATCCTCAGCTCCAAGTTGTAGAGCTCATTCACATTAATCATGTGGAACACGTGACTTGACTCATGTGGAACACGTGACTAGACTCATGTGGAACACTTGACTAGACTCATGTGGAACACTTGACTAGACTCATGTGGAACACTTGACTAGGCTGAAGTGGAACATGTGACTAGGCTGTTTAAATTCTTTCATATGACCCTACTTCTCTTATCCTTTTTTCCGCACTAAGTAGTCTTCTTCCCAAAGGCAGAAAACGCGAATATTTAGTTGAAGTCACAGCAGCTGCCTAGGTCTTTTCTGGCGTGCAGAGTACGGAAAAAGTACTGAAGTGACATATTCCCCGGGCTACGGTAAGATGGGGTACGGCAGTTCAAAATCTGGTCTGCACTGCCGAACTTTATTTGGTTTACTGTAGATCTGTCAGGGTGGAGTTCTAATTTAAGAAATCAAACTACTTCTATATATTATAGTTGATATAAATCCTTCTATTTGACTTCCTACTTGCCCCTTACTAAATGAACAATGTGATATTCTTATTCTTATTATAGTCAAGAGATCTACCAGGCTATGTCAGTAGCCTTTCAGGAAAGCGAACGTGTACAATGCTGTTTTCCACCATCGGCTAAAAAAGGGAGTACGTCAAAAAGATAACTCATCACAAAATTCAAATGGGAGTTCTTTGGAAGTGATGAAAAAAAGTAAATGCCAACAAACAAACAAAAAACAGATAATTCATAGCCCTAGTGCAAATTTTTTCTACACACATTTGAACCAAAGTGTGGGTGACAAAAACACACGCGCGCTTTCAGTGCGAATGGACCAGAATAAGCGTTATAGAGAGACAATAAAATCAATAACTTGCGCAAATCTTCTCTACCTGTTCTTTGCGTGCGGACAAGAGCGCCATTCGGGTCTACTAGTCGAGATATTTCCTCGATGATCTCCATCTCTTCCTCTTCCGCTTCATCACAGAACAAATCGAAATCGGTCGAGACTTCGTCATCGTCATCTAAGAACCCATTCTTTACTGTCCAGGCGTCTCAGACGGGCTTCTCATGTCCCTTTTCTCTAACTTTATCAAAACCTATACTCACTCCTTATATCCGCAGTACAGGTCACTGTCCAGACTGAGCTATCGCCAATAAAATAGCCTCTTGCTCTTCTCCGGTTATCGAATGGGTCTCGCGAAGAGTATTGCCGACTGCGGTGAGAGTGTAGACGGGAAAAAAAATTCTCCGGACTCAAAAGGGTCCTCACCAACCTATCCCAAAGGACTCCCCTCGACAGGACCTATACGAAAGCAACAACAACTCCTTATAAAATGGTTAAAATAACAATAATGATAATAATAATCCTCGCGCTTGTTTCCGCCTCGCGGCAGGGTACGGGCCCCCTAAGATGCCAGATATACCTAATTTGGTAGAACCAGTGACTGCGCGGTGGTTCGCCACTGGTGCCTTTAGCAGCAGTGGGGTTAGTCAAATTCGTGCAGGCACTACCCACATTTCCAAACCATTTTCGGTTTGGAAGGAAGGTGATGTGAGGCATGCTGGATAATGTTGTGCGTGACTATTGCACGACGAGTTTAAAGTTCGACAACTCTGTTAAATCATGCGAAAGTGTTATTCATTCCACTTTTATATTTGACAACAACGAGAGTGAATGGTGTATTGGTAACGCTCCACAAGCCCCGGTTAGGCACCGGAGGTTCGGTCCCGACCGAGTGCCATTTTTGCCCGTGCGATGGATTTCTTTTATTCATGAGTGAATATAGTAAACAACATTTTTGTCTAGTACTAATTTACTTCTTATTGCTATTTTGCTTGCTGTTCTTCTTCGCCCTAATCCCACTACTCCTTGAAAAAAGAGCACAATATTTGGAATGATTTTGTAAAAATGTTTCGGATCCTTTCAAGATGATATCTTCTGTGAACTTTTTATCCAAAAGTAAGCTATTTCCTGATAAATGGTGATGAACGATAATGATAAACGGCTTCCCAAGCCTTTATTTTTCTCACCATCAAACAGCTTCTGGATGTGACCTTCCAAAGACTTCACCAAGCACTCAATCGCATTCACCAACGGTTCCTGCACATAACATGCACTAAAGTAGATCAAAAAAGTTTCATTCGGAAAATTATCAAACAGTTTTGCTTTAATTTTTCAGAACTGCGATCCTTTTTCTTTTTAAATGTCTCAATTTTATATTGGTTAAAATCTATTCCTTACTTTATCTCTCTCTCTCTCTATCTCTCATTAACTTTTTCTCTTACTTTTCTCTCTCTTCATCAGTTCTTGTTTCTCTCTCACTCTAATTCAATCTTTCTTTCTTTTTCTCACTCTATTCTGTTTTCTATCTCTCTTCCTTTCTCTTTTTCTTCATCCTCTTTTCTGTTTTCCCCCTCTACTTTTCTACTGTTTCCTCTCTCTCTTCCTCTCCAGCTGACGTTGTCTTCTGAATCATCTCCCTTCATGATACGATTGAGTTCTCTGCTCCTTTTAGATCGAATCCATCTTCCTTCTTCAGCGGATTCGTCGCTATTCTCGTGTTCTTCGGTTTCCTTCAACCAAGATTCATAGCTTTTTTTCAAACAATACTATTACTTGAGGGTTTGTTTGAATGAAACTAATAAAAGGTTATATTCTGCTTAGGTTTAATAATAATCACAATGGGAATAATAATATTGTGATGCACTTACTGACACTAAAATCCACAACTCGAAAAGTTTTTGGTTTGACAGATTATTGAAGAGGTAAAAATGAGTCTCATTCAACAAAATCGTATCCAAGGGTTTTTTAGTGTGCAAGAAAAAGGTACAGACACCTTTACGAAAACTTTTTCACATAAAGGTCCCCCCTCATGATAAACAAAAAACAGAAGCCCGCGAAAAAAATTTTTTGTTTTACATAAGGGTCCTTCTTATGATTTGGAAAAACAGAGGCTCGCCGACAGAAGGTCTGATATGACTATTTAACCCCTAATCTTATCGCTACTGACTTTATGAACTCCAATTTTTTCTGAAGGCAGTTCTGAAGATACCTTAAATTAATTTTCCAAGTGAAAATTACCTTTTTTGCTTCTTTGAGTTTGTCGATGAGAACCTCTCGGTGATTCCTTATTAGTCCTCCATACATTACATAAGGAGCATCCAACACCACCGTACAGCGGTTCTAAACTTTCTTTGAGTTTGTCGATGAGAACCTCTCGGTGATTCCTTATTAGTCCTCCATACATTACATAAGGAGCATCCAACACCACCGTACAGCGGTTCTAAACTTTCCCATTTTTTCATTAACTCACAATTTACTTTATAATACACACTATCTCACTTCATGATCATATCATATATTTCAAGAGAGTAAGAGAGAATTTTTTTTCCAAAGATAAAATGCTAAACTTATTGAAATATGTTTCTTCTCGAGATATCGAGATTTAAATATTGCAATATTCCAAATCCAAAAAATAGAGAGAACAAATAAGGCCATCTATAATGATTTTCGTCTCTGAGTCTCTTCTTCCATCTCTAATTTCTTTCATTGACAACATAAAAAATTTCCTTCGAAACGAGCGTCATTGTTTCCAAGTCAATTATACCTCTTTTTCGGGTTGATTCAAAATACGCAAACCCTTTTCCGGGTTGATCTTAAAATACACAAACCTTTTTTCGGGTTGTTCTTAAAATACGCAAAACTTTTTTCGGGTTGATCTTAAAATACGCAAACCGTTTTTAGGGTTGATCTTAAAATATACAAACCCTTTTTCGGGCATACACGTGAAGTACGCAAACCAGGTCTACCAACCTGCTGCACAACGCCAACAATGTGAGACCAGTGCAGGTGCACCACGAAGATACCGTACGTCGACCGGAGCGAATTCTCCAATTGGTTGCAGGAAGATAAAAGTCGCTTGTAGAAGCTGTCTCGGAACATTTTTTAAAGGAAATATCTTGGTTACAGTACCTAGTCTACCTATAAGACAAAGAAGAGGGGATTTCGTTGTTTCACAACCTTTTCAACTCTATAACTCATGTAAATTTTACTTTGCTTTGCTTGGGTTACATAAACTTGTCAATACAAAAAAGAGAATAATGATTCGCTGAGAGGAGAGGGGGATTAATCAGGGGAGTTGGGGGGAGGGGGGATTAATCAGGGGAGTTGGGGAGGGGGATTAAGTAGGGGAGTTGGGGGCTGAGGGGAAGATTAAGCAGGGGAGTTGGAAGAGGGGGGGATTAAGCAGGGGAGTTGGGGGGGGAGGGGGTGATTAAGCAGGGGGAGTTGGGGGAGGGGGGATTAAGCAGGGAAGTTGGGGGGGGAGGGGGGATTAAGTAGGGGAGTTGGGGGGAGGAATGATTAAGCAGGGGAGTTGGGGGAGGGGGGATTAGGCAGGGGAGTTGGGGGGAGGGGGATTAAGCAGGGGAGTTGGGGGGAGGGGGGATTAAGCAGGGGAGTTGGGGGGGAGGGGGGATTAAGCAGGGAGTTGGGGGGAGGGGGAATTAAGCAGGGGAGTTGGGGGGGATTAAGCAGGGGAGTTAGGCTTTTTTCAGGTATTCGTTTGTTTGCTGAACGCATTACTTGTGATGGTGTAAATAAACCTTCTGAAGAGATGCTAAAACGGATGAGTTTTTTGTCCGTTACTAGATTTAGAGGTAGTGAAGCCTGTTAAGATAGATTTGTTTCATCACTGCATTATACATTGTGCTTCCTATGCATCGTTAAAATAGCCTCATTATTTTAGTGTGTCACCGGTGAAAAAACTTTTAAGTCGTAAAGTGTGGAGTAACGGAACGGGCTGAATGAATCACCTGAATTCGGCCTTCGTCTCTGCTCCCTCCCCCGAGGACCGAGAGGGTTGGTTTCGACCTCCGTGATTAGCCTCGAACTGGAAAGTAATTATTGATTGGATTGAATGGCTCAATAAACTATCCAGAAAAGACCGAGGAAACTCATAAAGCCTAGAATGGTTGAAAAAAGGATCGAGATCAATCTTGAATTCTTCACAATGAAAGTAATAGCGGTGTGTTTACAAGATCTCATGAATAAGAGTCCTAACTGGAATAAGAGTCCTAACTGGAATAACTTATGCGAACCTCGTAATGCATTCATTCATTCGATCATTGTGAAGTTTAATTTGCACAGAAAAAAGAAGGAACTACTGGGGACTTTCACAAATAACTTTTTAAAAGACGTCTACCAACCAGGGTTAAATGGTTAACGGGACCAGCCAAGTTGGCGCATACATGTTCGCGCCAAGGACTGATCTACATTCTCTTCTCCTTCCATTCTGTTTCACTTTTTCTCTACTTCTCTTTTCCCTCTTTTTGCCTTTTTTCATTCCTTTTTCCATCTCGCTCGGCGCGTACAAACATGTCTTAGACCGGCCTCATTTAACGCCTGGTACCAACTTCAATTATTCCGTAGCCATGGAGCCAAAATTCCGTAGCCATAATCATATCCAATCACCTATCAGCGCCTCAAATTTCCGATCTTTTGCAGATCTTTGTTGTTCAATTATGAGGTCGGCGATAATTATAAATAAACCTCAACAGTTCTTAGAATAAATAGCTTTCGCCATATACTAGTGCCTTATTCAGATAAACATCGGCTTTCGGTGATGCTTCTTTCTAAATTCTGTCAAGCTCCACTCAAAAACTCTAAACGACTTTTTTCTTGATGTCTTTTTGACTGCGTAGTGGGTTCCGAATTTGACTTAAACCCCCTCCCGGCCAGATACATGCAACCCAAGCAGGGTGTTTTCTTAGCACCCCGCACCACTTTTCTCGAACGCATAGATTTTTTTTTAATTTCAGAGTTCCAAATTCAATTTTTCCAATGATTTGGACTTTCCCACGAAAAATCCGAAAAAAAATTCCAAGTGCATAGATTTCAATGTTTTTCGGGGTTTTTGAAGAGCGCGTAGTTATTCTTTACTCTCAGTGCGGGTCAGAAAAACATCCTG
>OZ057407.1:26892569-27010723 GCA_964056735.1 Allodiplogaster pararmata
AGAATGAATTGAAAACTTATTAGAGATCTCATGCTATTCTGTGAAACCGCCTTAAATCTCACCGAAACAGCCCGCAAGACGACTTCGAACGAAAAGTTCTCTCGATGAAAGATGAATTTTCGCATGGCGTCTAGACTGTTCAGCTCAACTTCTTCTCCTGGCCGCTGTTTACTTCTGAGTGCCTGAAAACAGATAAAAAAACAATTCGTACATTGCACTAATAACTATTTGACTTTTTTTTTAAAAGAACAGTCCTATCAGTAAACTGCACAAAGATTACTTTACATCAAGAAAACAGGTTTATTGTTGTTGTTGTTGTTGCCGGCAAGCAGCCCGCATCGAAGAGTTTTGGTTATGAACACTCTCTTTAATGAGAGAAGTTCTCGTGTTCTTCGGACGAGAAGCGTCCGGAGAAGGGTTTTGATGTCCTTTGCAGTTCTGAGACTGTCACGCTGCACCTTGTGAAGGCGGACATCGTTTTAGCAACCTGTTCATGAAATAGGCTTTGTGAGAGTGGGTGGTCAACCCGGCCTAGCATGTTGTTGTTGTTGTCTTGCCCAACGGGTTGATCTTCCTTCGCTGCGAGACACTGGAGGTAGTCGTTGAAGCTCTCGACCCTCCAGCGTTATAAGCCCACACTCTCCTCTCTTTTTTTAACTCTTTTTTTTAAAAACTCTCCTTTGGTTTTTTTTGTGGAGAGATTTAATTGAACATGAAATCAACAACCGAGTGCGGCCTATACCAAAGGTCGATAGGGCTAAGTGAAGTGGGGTTACAGCGACACGAAAAAATATGTCTCGAAAAAATATGCGGCTCTATCCTACACAGTGGGCAGAGGGGAGATTCATTGGCCCCTATACGATGGAGGTAACTGTTAAGGAAACTAGAGTGGCCGCTACGCAATTGGGACAGAGTTATCTGATTTTCTCTGGATAGTTGGGACGTGGACTTATGTATTCTAGGAGTTTTAGTTCCCAGAACTGGATTGGGTCGACTATTTCTAAGAAAATTTACCCGGCCTAGCATCGTTTTGGGTGGGAGTAGAGACGTCTCGCCTGTCGTTGACCGGAGATAGGCAAGAAGTTATTTGACTGGCGCCTCGACTCTCCATCCGTGACAGGCTCTTAAGGCTGTAGAGTCACGAATGGCCACTGTTGCCAGTGTGTTTCGAGAAAAAACAGGTTTATGGTGTCACACCTTGTTAATCACTAGATTTGGCAATAGATCTTATTCATCTCACGCAATTATAACTGTTTTTTTCTTCTCTTCACCTCTATCTAAACTCCATGTTATACCGCATTAGGAATTTCAAAATTTGATTAAAATTAAAAAGTTCTCGACAAAAACTAGTTTTTTCTGAGAATCAGTCCCTGATAAGTAACAGTTCTTCTAATAAGTAGCATACCTGATAGGGTAGCACTTCTTTCCACGCTCCACTTTGCGCCTTTTCCTCATTGAACTGGCCCTTCTTTATGCCCGGTCTGAAAAACAAGCCAACTGGGAATCTCCAGAGACAAAAACCAGTACGCTAATAATTTTTTAAAACAGAAATTCTTCGAGTAAAATTTTAAACACTCAGCTACGATCGTTTGGACACATTTTATTGTTGCGTGTACCTTCTTGATCAATTATTCAGAAAGTTTGTGAAGACTTCCAAAACGATTGCATTAGAACAAAACTTTGAACCGCAATGCGGGCGAAATTCATAGATTCTCTGAAAAGAGCTAATGAGAGGAATACTGTGCATTCAACGCTACTGTATCTCACCATTCTTTGATCACTTATCCGGTTGCGCATAATTCTAGTGTCTCGACTCAAAAAGATTCTGGTTCCAAACCACCTTGGGCATATACAGACAAACCGAGAAGTTCATTATGTCCATCCCATCTGCGGATAGCGCGTACCCTGCCACAACGAGGGAACGAGCGCGAAGAATATCTTTTTTTCCAAAACAAACACTTTTTTGCCGTTTGTGCGGTAAAACTCTTCTTTGGAATCTCTCCTGGTACGTCAATATTATGATTGAAATGAAGCTTTTTTAAATTAAGTGAGCAGATGTGAAAGATTCGCCTACAGTAGGATATCAGTGAAGCGCAGTTTGTAGCCTCCTGTGGGATGCTCCGCCTCCCGCCCCCAAAGCGTGTACAGTCGCCACAGACTGTTGCCTTGTGGGCCGAAGCTGTGGCATGCGAAGTCCAGCAAACCGCATTGCTGCGAATAGTCGAGAATGGAGAGAGAGAAAGATAGAAATAGAGAGAGAGGACAAAGACACAGGGAGAGTGACAGAAAGAGGTCAATAAGAACTCTAGAGAAAGAGATAGAGTCACAAAAAAGAAACATATAGACAGTAAGAGATAAACAAGCAGCTAAGGAAAGAGATAAAGAGACATAGTGATAGGCAAAGAGATCGAGTGAAATTTAAAGGTAGAGAAAAAGAGAGGGGGAGAAAGGATAAAACATAGTTCTCACTCAAAACACTTAATAGTAAAGGCCTGCTAATTATATTATATTTGTTGAAAGATTTTTTCTATATTGCTCGAAAAATGCGATTCCTTTGAACGCTTCGCTTTTTTGATCTCATTAGGACCGATTTTTCGAAACCTGTCATAATTCTTGAATAAGGCACAATTCAACCATCTAAAACTATTAACTGAACGGTGAAAAATAATTAGTCCATACCATAGAAAGAGAATGAACTTGCGATATCCTCATCAGATTCTTTTCCACGTCCCTCAGCAAAAGAAACTGCAATAAATCAACTCTTTCATCAGTTTTTACACATAAACTCTCAAGTATTTTGAATGGTTTTCTGCATTATTCTTTCAACATTGAAGTCTTACTAAGTACTACGTAATAGTAAGTTTTTTCATCTTAAAAAATGTTATCCCCAACATTCATTTCGATGCCGACGCCGACAGCGACGACCAGCATCTCAACGCCTTCACTCAAGAACCAACGAATCGCCAGCTTCTCCGCTGCAATCAATTTATCCGCTTATGGTAATACAACTACGGTACTCGGGTTATGAAACCTTTAATACAACATTTTATCACCATTTTCATTTTGGTATCCTATTACATCAAGTTGATGCGGTAATTACTGAAAAGAGATTAGATAGACAAAAGAGCTTTAGTAAACAAAATTATATTGCTAATCAGTGGTTAAATAGTCATGTCAGACCTTCTGTCGGCGAACCTCTGTTTTTCCAAATCATAAGGGGGGAACCTTATGTAAAAAAATGTTTTCGCGGGCTTCTGTTTTTAAAAAAAAATCATAATGGGGGACCCTTAAGTGCATAATGGGGGACCCTTAAGTGCATAATGGGGGACCCTTAAGTGCATAATGGGGGACCCTTAAGTGCCAAAAATTTGTCCGCTTGTAACGGGCGTCTGTAACTCTTCTTGCACAATGAAAAACGCCTGTTGCTAATTTAATGATAAAAACCGGTTATTGTGAAACAATTGATTTCTTTGTTTATTATCATGACTTGTTTACTGTAATCACATACCTCTCCCTTACTGTAATCAAATACCCCTACCTTACTGTAATCACATACCTCTACCTTACTGTAATCAAATACCCCTACCTTACTGTAATCACATACCTTTACCTTACTGTAATCACATACCTCTCCCTTACTGTAATCAAATACCCCTACCTTACTGTAATCACATACCTCTACCTTACTGTAATCTCATACCTCTCCCTTACTG
Organism: Allodiplogaster pararmata; assembly: GCA_964056735.1. Classification (NCBI taxonomy): domain Eukaryota; kingdom Metazoa; phylum Nematoda; class Chromadorea; order Rhabditida; family Diplogasteridae; genus Allodiplogaster; species Allodiplogaster pararmata. The sequence continues at coordinate 26,896,283 of OZ057407.1, forward strand.
TAATCAAATACCCCTACCTTACTGTAATCACATACCTCTACCTTACTGTAATCTCATACCTCTCCCTTACTGTAATCAAATACCCCTACCTTACTGTAATCACATACCTCTACCTTACTGTAATCACATACCTCTCCCTTACTGTAATCACATACCTCTCCCTTACTGTAATCAAATACCCCTACCTTACTGTAATCTCATACCTCTCCCTTACTGTAATCAAATACCCCTACCTTACTGTAATCTCATACCTCTCCCTTACTGTAATCAAATACCCCTACCTTACTGTAATCACATACCTCTCCCTTACTGTAATCAAATACCCCTACCTTACTGTAATCACATACCTCTACCTTACTGTAATCAAATACCCCTACCTTACTGTAATCACATACCTCTACCTTACTGTAATCACATACCTCTCCCTTACTGTAATCAAATACCCCTACCTTACTGTAATCACATACCTCTACCTTACTGTAATCTCATACCTCTCCCTTACTGTAATCAAATACCCCTACCTTACTGTAATCACATACCTCTACCTTACTGTAATCTCATACCTCTCCCTTACTGTAATCAAATACCCCTACCTTACTGTAATCACATACCTCTACCTTACTGTAATCACATACCTCTCCCTTACTGTAATCACATACCTCTCCCTTACTGTAATCAAATACCCCTACCTTACTGTAATCTCATACCTCTCCCTTACTGTAATCAAATACCCCTACCTTACTGTAATCTCATACCTCTCCCTTACTGTAATCAAATACCCCTACCTTACTGTAATCACATACCTCTCCCTTACTGTAATCACATACCTCTCCCTTACTGTAATCACATACCTCTCCCTTACTGTAATCAAATACCCCTACCTTACTGTAATCTCATACCTCTCCCTTACTGTAATCACATACCTCTACCTTACTGTAATCACATACCTCTCCCTTACTGTAATCACATACCTCTCCCTTACTGTAATCAAATACCCCTACCTTACTGTAATCTCATACCTCTCCCTTACTGTAATCAAATACCCCTACCTTACTGTAATCTCATACCTCTCCCTTACTGTAATCAAATACCCCTACCTTACTGTAATCACATACCTCTCCCTTACTGTAATCACATACCTCTCCCTTACTGTAATCACATACCTCTCCCTTACTGTAATCAAATACCCCTACCTTACTGTAATCTCATACCTCTCCCTTACTGTAATCACATACCTCTACCTTACTGTAATCAAATACCCCTACCTTACTGTAATCACATACCTCTACCTTACTGTAATCTCATACCTCTCCCTTACTGTAATCAAATACCCCTACCTTACTGTAATCACATACCTCTACCTTACTGTAATCTCATACCTCTCCCTTACTGTAATCAAATACCCCTACCTTACTGTAATCACATACCTCTACCTTACTGTAATCACATACCTCTCCCTTACTGTAATCACATACCTCTCCCTTACTGTAATCAAATACCCCTACCTTACTGTAATCTCATACCTCTCCCTTACTGTAATCAAATACCCCTACCTTACTGTAATCTCATACCTCTCCCTTACTGTAATCAAATACCCTACCTTACTGTAATCACATACCTCTCCCTTACTGTAATCACATACCTCTCCCTTACTGTAATCACATACCTCTCCCTTACTGTAATCAAATACCCCTACCTTACTGTAATCTCATACCTCTCCCTTACTGTAATCACATACCTCTACCTTACTGTAATCACATACCTCTCCCTTACTGTAATCACATACCTCTCCCCTTGTAACATCACTGCCCGTTCCTTGCTTGCTACTAAGAAATCACCTACAGTACTCATTCCTCGATTACTGTACTCACATTACTTGTATTATTGTAATTCATGAAATGAAATATGAACACTGACATTTGCCTTGAGCTCCACTCATCAGCTTCGTGAGATCTTCCGACACGCACACTTGAGAGGTCTGCATTTCTAATCACATTCAGAACACATGAACAAAAGTTCCAAAAAAAAAAACTATTTCAATCTATCCGTTGTTTTCCGCTTGATCTAACAAAATTTACGACAAATTTTTTTTAAAAGTCATTAGACCGAGCATTGAATTCGTGAAAACGATTATTCTTTCTTTTCCTCTTAAGCATCATTCGGGCAATCGTTTCAATTTCTTCCTTCGTATTTCTTTTTCCTCTTAGGAAACTTTCGAAAACGGTTAGGCATCTGACATCTGCGTTGATGATCTTCACGGTTAAATCGTGATGGACGGTGTAGAAGCAGGGGAAATCCGTAGGCCCCCGATGCCTTGGTTGTACTCTCTGGAAAATTCTCAAGATTTCAACCAATGCAACAGAAAAAGCTTACTCATTAAATGAAGCTTACTAGTAAATCATTCAATTCAGCGTTAACGTTCGGTAGCCTTTTTGTTATAATTTTCTCTTCTGACATCCTAATTTCGCCGAAAAGTTTCCTTTTCTCTTTTTTCAACCGTTTTTGGTCCGTTCTTTTCCCCTTCTCTTCTTTTCTCTCTTCTGTCTCCTATCGGAGGATCAGGCATGAACTCACATTACTGGCGCATATATCAGCGACGGCGCCCGTCTTCTCGCCACGGGCTCCGAGAATTCTCTTCAGAAGGCCTCCTTCTCTCACAATCGTCTCCTCGCTTTTATTTGCTAGCAAATTCATATGATTTTTCACGAATAAGAAAAATCGCATAACAATAATACTAACGAAAAAACGCCTCTGGGCAGTTTTATTGCCTTCAATTCCATTGACTTCAAGCGAAAAACTTGTCTCATCATAATAAGGAAACAATGAATGACTCAATTGATTGATTAATGTTTTAAAAAAGCCATTTATTCCCTATAAGAAATCATGTTCATTTGTCAAATTTCAAATCAACCGTGAACAATTAAGCCAAGAATAGGATTATATTCAGAGAAAGAAGATGCTTCGGGCAACTTGAGAGGTCAAAAACCGTGAAAACTCGCCCGCTTTTCATTACTCTCGGCTCGAATGTTTAGCCTTTTTGTTGATTTTTTTAAAGTCAAAATGATCTATGCTGTCTATTGATTGATATTGATCGTTCCGATTCTCGACAAAGTTTTCGAGGATTCATTCACATCAAGTTACCATTCATAGAATGGATGGCACCTCTCATTTAACTCATGATAAGCATCGGCAAGATAAAACTTTATAAAGAAAAAGGTGCTTATTTTAGCCTTCGAAAGTAGTCTACACGATATCATCAAAGATAGTAGCCAACCCTAGAAATTCACAAAGATGTGACCTGAGTTCATATCATAGATAAAATCTGTCTTGATTTTTCAATAGGTCGATCTGTAAAGTAGTTAGAAGTTTCACTTTCAACTTTACGAAACCGGTTGAGGCTGAGTGATGGCTAATGAAACGTTCTATTCATGCAGAGTAATAAAGATGCTTTATTTCAGTTTTCGCTGTGAAAATTCTGTTACATTCATTTCGAGTGAGCGAGATCGGTAAATCGGTCGCCTTAGGAAGTTTTTTTAGCCATTTTTAAGTTAACCTATGGTTCATATAAAAGATTGATGTCCTTTTCTGTTCAAATAGTCCGATCAAAATTGATGGTCATGTGACATTTTGAATAGATGAAAGAACAAAAATATATTTTAAAAATTAAATTAAATACTAACATGCGTCATTGAACATAGCCACGAGGAGAATAGAGCCTTCACTCAATGCGTATGCTATACGAGTCTCGCCCACCCTTGAAACATATACGAGTCTCGCCCACCCTTGAAACATATACAAGTCTCGCCCACCCTTGGAACATATACGAGTCTCGCCCACCCTTGAAACATATACGAGTCTCGCCCACCCTTGAAACATATACAAGTCTCGCCCACCCTTGGAACATATACGAGTCTCGCCCACCCTTGAAACATATACGAGTCTCGCCCACCCTTGAAACATATACGAGTCTCGCCCACCCTTGAAACATATACGAGTCTCACCCACCCTTGAAACATATACGAGTCTCGCCCACCCTTGAAACAGACCGCAATCAACTTTGAACCTTTTTTCCCCTACAGTTGTCACACGGTGACAATTGTAACACTTCTCCCGTAAGAGAATCGATCACAAGACCAAATTCAAAGTGTATCGTTATTTTCTCCAATTTTTTTTCCAATCCCAGAAACCCTGTGATGTAAATTTTTTGGTGAAGCTTTCAAATAAAGAGCGAAAATCATTGCATTGTTGTTTTCCACATCGAAGATAGAACCCATGTATTGAAGCTTACCATTCTTTTTCTAGGAATTTTGCCTTATTTTTCATCTCTCACTCTCCTCTTCTCTCTTTCTTCTTCTCTTTTCATTTTCCCCTATATTCATAACAACTTCTGGAAGATGCTCATCACTCGCCGATAACCTGAAAGTGACAGCGGCTGATATTGCATGGCAGCGAGCAGCCAACAAGTGCACGTGATGATGCTCAAGATACGGTAAGAGTTCGTCCGAACTGATGACAGTTCTTTCCAAGAGTTGGCCAATAGCTGAAGCGCCCACCTTAAACATCAACTCGTAAAATATATTCTGTCTCTTCTCTCTCTCTTTTTTCTTCTCTCTGGCTTATTTTTGAAGTCAATTGCAATGGCGGCGGATACTAACATTTGTGATTTTGGGATTATTCATATTTTCTTTCTTTTGGATGATATCAAGAAACGAACTTCAAATTAAAGAATTTTCTCAAAGTTGATCATTTGTCTACCCCCAAAGGTCACCTAAACTAGTATAAAAATTAGAAACGACCGCTCATGCGGTGGGCCTAGAATAGTGAGGAGCGTAAGTGAAAATAAACATCAGACCATAAATATGTAGAAAAGGAAAGCAAAGGCAGGAAAAAATTATTTTGTTCTTGACAGGGGTTAAATAGTCCTTCTGTCGGCGGGCCTCTGTTTTTTAAAAATCTAAAATGGGACCCTTATGTAAAACAAACAAAAAAATTTCACGGGCCTCTGTTTTTCATCATACGGAAGGACCCTTATGTGGAAAAAAATTTTTTCCATCTTAGGCGGGCGTCTGTACCTTTCTTGCACAAGCCCTCTTCTCGAAAAGTTTTTATGTACAAATGCATGTTTTTTAATCTCATTAATTTCTTTTATCAGCTGATTTCTTGCTGTTTTCTGCAGCCAGTGGCTCATTTTATTATTTTCAAAATAACAAAAGTAAATTTTTATTATGAACACCTAAAAAAAAGAAGTTGGTTTAAAATCTTGAATGTATTTTGAGTTAATCGAAAAAGCATTCCCCCCCCCCTCTCATATCGCTAGACGTAAGTATCCGCCTCGAGAACGGGCAACTATTATAACCTTGCGGCAGTTTTTTTTTTGTTGGATGTTTTGGGTTGAACCTTTTAAAGGGTTTCTTTTAGTATGATAAGGCTTCTTTATTTGACCCACTTCAATTAGATAATAACCACAGCTCACGAAATTTGTAAAAAAAATTCCCGGTTGCCCACCCGGTAATTTTGAAAATTTTTCAACCATTGGTGAATAGAATACAACATAAACTGATCTTTTAAAAAATAATTAATGTTCGTAAGTGAAAAAAAAATCGAATTTTAATTTTCGGACCCGACCGGCTACCCGAAATAAAGGATAAATTGACTTCGTAATAAGACCAAAAGTTACGTTGATTTCCTTTCTTCAACCCTCCCTCTAACTTCCCCCTTCAACCCTCCCCTATCTTCCCCCTTCGACCCCCCTAAATTCCTTTTCGGTCGGTTAGAATCGCCCGCTCCCCGCTTGAAAAAAAATTCAACACATACTGGTGAGCTATGGATACCGACAGATTGATCATCGAATGTTCAACCTCATTGTTCTGCTCGCATGGATCCGGAACGAGTTTCGCGAAGAAGCGATGAACACTCGAGAGAGTGGGGACCACCAAAGATAGGACTCCGTCTGAGTAAGCCATCGAAGTTCCTTCAAATATACTCCCTTTGTTTCTATTCTCAGAACTTAATCAACGGTCTCAATATTATTCAAGAACTTCAAAATTATTTAACGAAAAATTAATGTAAAGAAACCCTCAAACCATACCTCAAATTAAATCTAATTAACTCATCAATATTATATTTTCATTTAATAAACGAGAGGAGTAGTGAAAGAGAAAGAGAGGATAGCGAAGGAGAGAGAGACTGGATAAAAAGAAAGAAAATCCTTCTTTTGAAATAGATGCAGCGGTTAAATGGAGAAGATTGGTTTGACTATCTATGCGAAAAGTTCTCGCATATCTCTCATTCACATCCTCGTCACTTCACTTCAAGTTCTCGCATATCTCTCATTCACACCTCGTCACTTGACTTCAAGTTCTCGCATATCTCTCATTCACATCCTCGTCACTTCAAGTTCTCGCATATCTCTCATTCAGATCTTCGTAACTTCACTTCAAGTTCTCGCATATCTCTCATTCACATCCTCGTCACTTGACTTCAAGTTCTCGCATATCTCTCATTCACATCCTCGTCACTTCAAGTTCTCGCATATCTCTCATTCACATCCTCGTCACTTCAAGTTCTCGCATATCTCTCATTCAGATCCTCGTAACTTCACTTCAAGTTCTCGCATATCTCTCATTCAGATCCTCGTAACTTCACTTCAAGTTCTCGCATATCTCTCATTCACATCCTCGTCACTTCAAGTTCTCGCATATCTCTCATTCAGATCCTCGTAACTTCACTTCAAGTTCTCGCATATCTCTCATTCACATCCTCGTCACTTCAAGTTCTCGCATATCTCTCATTCACATCCTCGTCACTTCAAGTTCTCGCATATCTCTCATTCACATCCTCGTCACTTGACTTCAAGTTCTCGCATATCTCTCATTCACATCCTCGTCACTTCAAGTTCTCGCATATCTCTCATTCAGATCTTCGTAACTTCACTTCAAGTTCTCGCATATCTCTCATTCACATCCTCGTCACTTGACTTCAAGTTCTCGCATATCTCTCATTCACATCCTCGTCACTTCAAGTTCTCGCATATCTCTCATTCAGATCTTCGTAACTTCACTTCAAGTTCTCGCATATCTCTCATTCACATCCTCGTCACTTCAAGTTCTCGCATATCTCTCATTCAGATCCTCGTAACTTCACTTCAAGTTCTCGCATATCTCTCATTCAGATCCTCGTAACTTCACTTCAAGTTCTCGCATATCTCTCATTCACATCCTCGTCACTTGACTTCAAGTTCTCGCATATCTCTCATTCACATCCTCGTCACTTCAAGTTCTCGCATATCTCTCATTCACATCCTCGTCACTTCAAGTTCTCGCATATCTCTCATTCAGATCCTCGTAACTTCACTTCAAGTTCTCGCATATCTCTCATTCAGATCCTCGTAACTTCACTTCAAGTTCTCGCATATCTCTCATTCACATCCTCGTCACTTCAAGTTCTCGCATATCTCTCATTCAGATCCTCGTAACTTCACTTCAAGTTCTCGCATATCTCTCATTCACATCCTCGTCACTTCAAGTTCTCGCATATCTCTCATTCACATCCTCGTCACTTCAAGTTCTCGCATATCTCTCATTCACATCCTCGTCACTTGACTTCAAGTTCTCGCATATCTCTCATTCACATCCTCGTCACTTCAAGTTCTCGCATATCTCTCATTCAGATCTTCGTAACTTCACTTCAAGTTCTCGCATATCTCTCATTCACATCCTCGTCACTTGACTTCAAGTTCTCGCATATCTCTCATTCACATCCTCGTCACTTCAAGTTCTCGCATATCTCTCATTCAGATCTTCGTAACTTCACTTCAAGTTCTCGCATATCTCTCATTCACATCCTCGTCACTTCAAGTTCTCGCATATCTCTCATTCAGATCCTCGTAACTTCACTTCAAGTTCTCGCATATCTCTCATTCAGATCCTCGTAACTTCACTTCAAGTTCTCGCATATCTCTCATTCACATCCTCGTCACTTCAAGTTCTCGCATATCTCTCATTCAGATCCTCGTAACTTCACTTCAAGTTCTTGCATATCTCTCATTCACATCCTCGTCACTTCAAGTTCTCGCATATCTCTCATTCAGATCCTCGTAACTTCACTTCAAGTTCTCGCATATCTCTCATTCACATCCTCGTCACTTCAAGTTCTCGCATATCTCTCATTCAGATCCTCGTAACTTCACTTCAAGTTCTTGCATATCTCTCATTCACATCCTCGTCACTTCAAGTTCTCGCATATCTCTCATTCAGATCTTCGTAACTTCACTTCAAGTTCTCGCATATCTCTCATTCACATCCTCGTCACTTCAAGTTCTCGCATATCTCTCATTCAGATCCTCGTAACTTCACTTCAAGTTCTCGCATATCTCTCATTCAGATCCTCGTAACTTCACTTCAAGTTCTCGCATATCTCTCATTCACATCCTCGTCACTTCAAGTTCTCGCATATCTCTCATTCAGATCCTCGTAACTTCACTTCAAGTTCTCGCATATCTCTCATTCACATCCTCGTCGCTTCACTTCAAAATCGATTTTTTCCTATTTTTATCCTTGATAGTTCAGATTTTTAATGGACTGATTAATGAGATGGATTCACAGTTATTCTATGAGAAAGAATCAATGATTGAGAATCCCTAAAAGAACAAAAACCTTTTTAAAAATTCCTTTCTAAGTTAAGATAGTGATTGTTGTTCTACAGCTTTAATTGAAAAATCAATCAATACCGGGGACAACTGGGGCAAATCAATCGAGACCGGGGACAACTGGGGCAAATCAATCGGTACCGGGAACAACTGGGGCAAATCAATCGGTACCGGGAACAACTGGGGCAAATCAATCGATACCGGGACAACTGGGGCAAATCAATCGATACCGGGGACAAGTGGGGCAAATCAATCGATACAGGGGACAACTGGGGCAAATCAATCGATACAGAGGACAACTGGGGCAAATCAATCGATACCGGAAACAACTGGGGCAATTAAATCGATACCGGGGACAACTGGGGCAAATCAATCGATACCAGGGACAACTGGGGCAAATCTATCGATACCGGGTACAACTGAGGCAAATCAATCGATACCGGGGACAACTGGAGCTCGGGAGAAGCTGAATTTTATGCAGCGACAGGAAACATCCCGAACCACGCTGCGCTCCTCTAGGAAAAGATGCTGACCCACTGCACGCCTGCGAATTGAATTTTTGTTCTTCAGCTTATTAGCACTTTAAATTTTTTTTATACAACCGTACATCCGAAAAAAGGAGGCTCAAAATTATAAATATTTTTTCGAGACAATTCGATTTCGAACTCTATGAAAACAAGTCGATTTTGAATGGTTAAAAAAATAGCTTTATAGCTTTACTTTATACAGCTTGAGGCCAACTATATTATATAAAGTAGGATACAGTTAGCCTTTTTCGGGCCTGTGAATCCTCTAAACTGCCTTTTATGCGATAAGTCTTGAGTTGAAACTTCATCCCTGGCCGATCCACACAATCTCTCCTGGCTGCTGATATTTACACTACCAGTGCTCGGGAACTGCTTATGATTTTACCCGGATAGGTCGGTATCTCATCTCAAGAGATTGCATGCCGCTCAGAAGTCTCATATTGTTGTTTCCCACAGTTGCAACGAGTAGTTTTAGTAGAAATTGCTAGATAAGAGACCGAGGCATGAGGCCACGATCTCTGAATGTCTCCACAGGTCCTCAGGACGGCATTGAGTGGTGAGTGCACGGCAGCCAATTGCATGTGTGACATCATGCGGGGAGTGGGCGCAGGTCGGGCATGCAGCCGGCACTGTGCTGTCAATGCGATGTCTCTAGTTGTTTAGGAGGCTACAGTGTCCAGAGCGTAGTTGTGCCAGGTTCGAGCTGTTTCTCTTTGTCATGCTTCTTTCCACTCGGGAGACGGGGGGAGGGTGTTCAGCACTCTGTTGGGCGCGCATCTGTTGATGGCTCTGGTGACGGCGTCTTTATGTATCGCCGCCGACACTTCCTACGTCTCCAGCACATTGGGGATGCGTGCGTTGTACATGGCGCGTTCGACTGCGTGTGAACTTAAACTCTTCAGAGTTTGCTTCATGTCTCTCGCTCCGGTATACGGCGTGGCATGGATGATCAGGTGAGGCACACTTCACGAAATACTGTCTGGGCAGCATTTTGCAGTGGTCCTCAACCGGGAATATTTTGGTTTCCTTGTAGAGGTGGTCGACCTGTGTCATGCGGAGACATCCAGTTGCGGTGCGGAGGGCTTAGTTCTGATCGCGTGGAAGCTTCAGAAAGAACGTGTTCGAGGAGTTCGGTGTCCAAACAGGGGCAGCGTAGTCGAGCACCGATCTTCCGATCGCCTTGTGTGTGTTGACGATGACTTCCTTGTTTTGTCCTAAGTTGTACCCGCCAGAGCTTTCAGGACGCGATTATGTTTCTGGACCTGCGTAGCCGTGGCCTTGATGTGCGCGGAGAAGCTGTACATCGTGTCGAAGGTAACTCCGAGGAATTTCGGCTTCTTGTTGAGTGGCAGAAGGTCTCCTTTCTTATACACCTGTGGCTGCGAATGGATCCGCTTTCACGCGGTGCAGCCCACAACAGCAACGCAAGTTCGCTGCTGCAAATGGATCCTGCCCAGAAAGAATATGAGGTATCCCCTCCCGCAACAACGACAAGAGCCTCATATTCTGCACGAAGATGACTATCATTACTGTAAGACACTGCATGCATACTGTAGGACACTATCGGAAAACGAAAAAAGTTGAGGTTAGCCGAAATTGATATTTGAACTTGCCATATGATGAATCGGTCCCCATAGGCGCATTCCGATGGGAAAGTGAAGTGACCACTGGAGGGCGGCGTGTCCGCGTTTAGACTGTGCACCGCGGCATCTTTTTACAAATAACTCAGTTTTCTTTCTGACTATATTATCATTTTATGCTTAATGGTTTTTTTTAAAAAAGTACAACCACTCAAATTTCTTCTTTTTGAGGTCAATTCAATTCAATTTCAATTTTATTACGTGAAAACATTACATGCAGCAACGCATAAATTAATCACGTGGTACGAGATTAAACAATTGAATTGTTTGAATTACATAAATAGGTGAAACAATGCAGATTACATCCAGGCAAACATATATCATTCATCAACACTATTAATTTCGGTGAATATACGAGCTGATCGTATAGAGAAGGCATTTCTTCTGCAAATAGTTCTCGGAGCAGGGTGGATTATTTTGAAAAATGCGCCTCTAGTGTTGGACGCTCTTATTTCAAAGTTGTGGTGCGTCCTGTCAGAGAGTACTTTTTTCCCAAATATCAGTTTCAAGAGTAGTTTGAGGTCGTTAGATTCTCTAACAGAGAGAAGAGATACTAGGCCTAGTTGATTGTTTCTCGTCTGACTACTTGGCATATTATTAAACGAACAACCAAAGCACCGGCGAAAAACGCGACGCGTAAAATAATTTTGAACCTTCTCTAGTACAGCTATGTCCTTAGCGAAATGTGGGGAGTAAACAGTTGTACAGTGTTCTACAATAGATTTAATGTATATCTTGTAAGCGTTAACAAGTACATCCGGTTTACGACTCTTGAGAACTTTAAGAATAAGATGACATTTACGCTTTGCTTTCTGAGCTATTGTTGAGCAATGAGCAGAAAAAGTCAACTTGTTGTCTACAATAAATCCTAAATCACGAATCTCGTTGAGGTAGGGTAGGGAGTGACTATTTATAGAATATGGAAAATGAGGGGAACTCTGGGTACCAATTCTTAACACAGCACATTTTGGTAGAGATAAAGGCAATTGCCAAGCGTCGCACCACTCCACTATGGTATCAATCGAGTGTTGCAGTGTTCTATGAGAGTCTGTTTTAGAAAAAGACTTATAAACTTTCATGTCGTCTGCAAAAACTTTAATTTTACAATTAGAAGAAGTTATCATATTCACTATATCAGATGTATAAATGATGAATAATAATGGGCCTAAGACACTGCCTTGGGGAACACCACTGGTAACCATGAAACTATTAGAAAGTGATTGATTAACTCGAACTTGGTAGGTTCTATTACCTAAATAAGCTTCGATCCACGAAATAATTCTGGGAGGGAGTTGAATGGACTTTAGTTTATAAATAAGTTTAGAGTGAGAAACTTTATCGAAGGCTTTCTCAAAATCGAAATAAATGATATCTGTGAACTTTTTCTGGTCTACGGCTACAGAACAGTCTTCAAGGAACAGTAACATCAACTGTTCTATTGATCTCTTATGGCGAAACCCGAATTGATCATCTGGCAAAATCTGGTTTATCTCACAATGTTTCTCTATTTCTTTACTCAACACTTTCTCGAATATACGGGAAAATAGTGATGTTATACTGATGGGACGGTAATTGGAAGGACTACTGTAAGGAGGCTTCTTCTTAACTGGTGTGACTATGGAATGTTTCCATCTGTTCGGGATTTCAGATGTAAGGAAAGAATGGTTATAAATTATTTCAAGCGGAATAGACAGAGGGACAGCGATTTTCTTGATAAAAAGCATATTCAGATGATCTGGGGTAGTACAAGAAGACATTGGGTATTTCTCTATTAGTCTACAAATATCATGACGCGTAAACAAGGGTTCTTCTAGAGAGGATGCTCTCAAGACTGAATTATGAGAGAGTGGAGGAAGCTTACCATTGTCTATGGTGTATGACTTCTGGAAGAATTCTCCAAGAAGATTTGCTTTTTCTAAGTCTTTAGATACTGAGATGCCGTGTTCATTCACCAAAGTGTCGACACCGCTTTGTTTCTGGGATGTATTAGACCTTATATAATTGAAGAACAAGTTTTTGTTCTTACTATTAACAATGTTCTTTTCTACATTTAGGTTGAATTTATCTACAAACTTTTTGCATTTCTTACTGGCTTTAACATAAATGTCATAGTCCTCACTTAGTCCACTAGAAATATAGTTGTTCCAGAAGAGAAAACGCTTTTCTTGAGCTCTCTGAATATGCGTTGGAAGAGATGCATGGGTCGCTAGAGAGACCTTCTGGATAGGAGCGAATTGCTCGGAAAAGTCCTCTAGTATGGATAGTAACAATTCGTACATTGAGTCTGTATCTTTGATGGGGTTGAATAAGCAATGCCAATCTAAATTACATAATGAAGGGAGTAATAAGGAATAGTTTATTTTACTGTATATGCGTCGATACGAGTAAAGAGGAATTTCGTGGAATAGGGAAAGTTCGAAACTGATTGATTCGTGGTCTGAATTACTGAATGAGGGAGTGACACATGGGTTCTTCAATAAATCTTTGCTATTGGAGAGGAGGAGGTCTAGAATGTGTGATCCTCTCGCAGGGCATCTAATATATTGATTCATCTGAGTGGCTGAGCAAAATTCAAGAAATGATTTGGAAGCGGGATTCGATGACGCTAGAGGGGATTTATTCCAGTCTATGTCGGGTAAGTTAAAATCTCCCATTATAATACATGGGTGGTTGCAGGTGACTAGATCAATCAAGAGGTTTAATAACCTCTCGCTCTTCGGTGTGTTTATATGAGGGACTCGATATAGACTAATGAAACGTATCACGTGAGATTCTATTTCAATATCAATAGCTAGGATTTCATGAGAATTCTTGATTGATTGAGAATAGATAATTTTGAATGATAATAAGGAGTGTATGAGAAATAGCACTCCCCCGCCATTAGTTATTTCGCTCCTATCACATCGAACAATGTTATATTGAGAGATGAAGGAGGAGAGAACAAAAGAGTCCGGGTATCTATCCGATAGCCATGTCTCACAAAAAGAAATTATAGAGTATCTCTTTGACAGCAAAAGTTGTAGATCATTAATCTTATTCACTAGAGATCTAACATTTGCGAAATAACAATTCACGTGACTTGTGGAAGACCGGCGATTTTGGTCTAGTTTAAAGAACGATTAGGACGAGGTGACATGAATCTTCGAGGAGGTTCAATACGCTCGGCCATCAGTGGGCGAGGTTTGCTATAACTCAGAGGGGGACCGAAAAGAGGAATATGAGGTTTTGGCTTACTCCTATCAGCCAGCCAAGCACGGACTGCCCGGTCATAAGTTCTCTCAGCTCTATTCTGTGAATGTCTCAAATACAAATCGGAGGAAAAACGGGAAAGTACATCGCGACATAGAAGAGTTTCTTGTTGATGTCCTATTGTTGGGAGTACTATTTTGAGTGGGCGGGGAGGAGCATTTGGTGATTTCGGACGATGAGAAGGCATGCGATAGACTTTAACAGGACATGCTTCAATTTGCATCGCGTCTAGAATGCAACGAACTCTTTCCCAGTCGTCATCGACACGTTGCGAAGCGTTGGGGGAACGGGACTCAGGAAGGCGGAAAAGTACTACACTGCGATGTCTCTCCATCCGATCAGCTATTTCGGATGGAGACTCGTAATACTTGAATGATGGAGAAGTAAGCGGTGGTGGCTGCGGCGTAGGGGTAAAATTGATGATCGGGGGAGGTACAGAAGTAGATGAGAGAGGCTTAGTAGAAGTGGTAATAATCGAAGAGGGAGAAGTATTGCCATGAACACACTGGGGGCTAGCATTCACTTTCAACAATTGTTCGGCGAGTTCCTCTACTTTCATAGTAAGATTCTTAATGAGTTGACCTTGGGTGTCAACAAGGGAGGCCAACTTGGTGTTCTTCTGCTCCAGTAGAAGGTTCTTCTCATCACTTTTCTTCAAATAGTTATAGAGCTCAGTTAGAGGGTCCGCTTCTTCGGTCACTCGTCTTCCTCTCGTTGTTGTGATGTTTCTCATCCTGTTAAAAAGAGAAACGAGCGGGGAGGAAATTTGAGGAGAAATTGAAGACTCCATTTATACTATGATGGATAAGAAGTGATAAAGCGAACTCACTCACCGATTATGGTGCCATATAATTGAAAGCGAGCCTTGGCACCAGGCTTTGAGCGTGGTAGGGTAATCGATATTAGTCCAATAGGAAGAGCAATTTGCCAGAGCGATATGAAGAGTCACCGCTCGTTAAGAACACGAAAGGCAAGAAAAAAGGTCGATCACTTTATGGAATAAGGTCACGGAGAATCATCGTAATGTGACGACTATTAAAGAATTTTCATATATTTTACAGAGCATAGACCTGCAAACCATCATCGACTTGCCACGTTTTCTGACTATGAATTGAGATTTGCCCATTTACCCCTCCCCAATTTTTCTTTTTTCTTTGTGTCCCCATTTCCCTTCCATTCAGTATTCGACTCGTTTTTTTTGTTGTTGCTTGCTTTTGATTGTAAAGCTCTATTGTCATACCACGTAAGTGATGACCTCAACAAATCATCCTGTGGAGATAAAGACATATACATATAATGTCTTTGTATACTGTATATTCATCCTGTGGAGATAAAGACATATACATATGTCTTTGTATACTGTATATTCATCCTGTGGAGATAAAGACATATACATATAATGTCTTTGTATACTGTATATTCATCCTGTGGAGATAAAGACATATACATATGTCTTTGTATACTGTATATTCATCCTGTGGAGATAAAGACATATACATATAATGTCTTTGTATACTGTATATTCATCCTGTGGAGATAAAGACATATACATATAATGTCTTTGTATACTGTATATTCATCATGTGGAGATAAAGACATATACATATAATGTCTTTGTATACTGTATATTTTCAATTATATTATTGCCAAACTCTCTAAGAGTTAAAAAAAGAATTCAGTACTTCTTGAGACAAAATTATCTTTCAGCTCGTCATACAACAAAAATTTCGGACATCAGTTATACTTTTAAATAAATAAAAAACTTTCGAGAAAGAAACTCACCCTCTTAAGAGAAAGCAAGTTTCTCGAGAAAAGCAAAATCGGGGGAAAAATATATATTGTAAGGGAATTAATTATGAGAAAATATATTGTCAGGGAAATATTTATGGCTGACTTGTAGGAATACTCATTACTCGCACAGGCTGATATGCATTGACCGCAGAGAAGGAAACTTCGCCGCTTTGAAAGGCATCCATCAGAGATCCTCTCGATCTGTCAAGCCTGAGAAAACAGAAAGAATCATCGAGTTTTTCGGGGAAAATAAAAGTAGCACAAAACTGTACTAACGTTAATTATTTTTTTCATCATTTTTTCCACTCAAAAACGTTGTGTTCCTAAATTAAACTGAAGAAAATTGGGGATATTAGTTTTTGATGAAGCATCAGAAGTTGAAGAAGTAACTCGAAAAGTAATGGAAAACACAATCTTTTAGAAATTTTCTACCGTTGAACTAAATAGCAATCATTGAAAGCTTTGAGTTCCCAAGTATGTAAATTCAAAAAGCGCGCTCACACTTTAATGTTTCGACATATACCTAACATTCGACATATACAAAATGGCAATTACCGAAGTAAGGCATGAGGGAGGCAAGAACACGGGAGGCACTTTTTTGTTTGTACCAACAAGCAACACACTCATAACACACTTTTACTTTTTAACACTACGGACTACACTTTCAGTATAAATGACATATTTTTACATGAAAAATCGCTTAGGCTTAGGAAAAGTGTACGCTAACGAGGCCGAACGGCTTAGCTAACGAGGCCGAACGGCTTAGCTAACGAGGCCGAACGGCTTAGCTAACGAGGCCAAACGGCTTAGCTAACGAGGCCGAACGGCTTAGCTAACAAGTCCGACGGCCGCAACGCGACCGCGACGCAAACAACAAAAGTAAAAGTGTGTTATGAGTGTGTTGCTTGTTGGTACAAACAAAAAAATGCCTCCCGTGTTCTTGCCTCCCTCATGCCTTACTTCGGTAATTGCCATACAAAATTGTGTGATGCGTATCTGTTTACAAACATGTTTACAATGCCAACTTTTTATAACAAATTTGATTAATTAATTTTCAATAATAGTGTGTAACACTATAATATTTTTTGTTTGAGAGTGGCATAATGGTAGAGAGCGTGTCTATTGTGTGGAGAGATTCGAGTTCGACCCACTATACAAACGAAACCACTTAATTAAATAGGGTAAACGAAAATCTCTTGAATTGCAACTTGTGAGATGAGCTGAAAATATTAATCTTGGGAGAAAGTCAGACTGAGAAAAGAACACAACGAGGCTTGTGAACATATCTATTAAAGTTTAACAAAATATCGGTCTATATCTACCAAGTCATTCTTCTCTTCTCTGAGTGTCAACCATGGTTGTTTTTTTATGACTTTCAAGCCCTTTGGTTTTCCAATGACTTTCGACCCTTCTCATTAGACGACAGATCTTCATCGTCTTCGGTTTCTTTGCCGATGTTTTTGAAATTCTGAGATAAAGTATGTAATCTTCATCAGTGGCTCTTCTCAACTTGTTGCAATCCTCATTCACTTTTTCGTTTTCTTTTGTCTTTTTCTTTTGTTTTGAGTCACAAAAGTCTTGTTCAAATCTTCTTGCTAGTCACCAAACAACCTTTTTTCATCGTATCAATAAGTGTTCTCGATTCCTCCCCCCCCCCCCCCGTAAATTCTCGACTGAATTTCCATTTTAAAGTTTTTCGAGAAAAAAAGTTTATTAATTCTGACCACATTTTATTACGAAAACATAGCAAGCGATCGCGAAAAAACTGAAAACCACTTTCAAATGAAAAAAACAGCGAAAAAATTCATATTCTAAAACCTTATTTCGAGTATTCCAAATGACATGCTTCTACTCTTATCAATTGAGATCATTCAAATAACTTGCCAATTAGCTGGTTGACAAATGAAGTTTTATTCATTAGATGAAAAAACTTGGTACTTTGTAACTGAAAGAGCGAAAAACTGAGTCGTAGGGTTTTTTGAAAGAGAACAAAAAATGTTTTCGAAAAATTAAACACGTGAAAACTTTAGAAACTTAAATGTCTCTAGAAAGTTACTGAGAGGAACTCCACAGAAATACCTGAATGTGACTGCAAATATGGAAAACATGACAGACAGTATATATACAACTTGAAAACTTGGCTGATCCACTTGAAAATGTCCTAAGAGATTTTAAAAGGTAATTCCAGTTCATGAAAAAGCTTACGACAGTTAAGCGATTAAATTCGTAAATTAATGACTCTTGTAAAAAAAATCTAAAACATATTTTAGAAAACCCAAAAGTTTTCCTAAACCCTTCATATGGGTCACATACGCTTTTCAAAACCTTATGAGGGAAACTTCCTACGCTAATCCTTTTTTTGTGTCAACCTTTGCTTCACTAAAACAAAAAAAGAAAACCTAGACATAAATTGAACAATACCAACAATTCAGAATACTACGCGATACAAAAGAGAACTCGAAAATACATTACTTGAAGCTTAATATTCAATACACAACGCAGCTCCCGCAGTGCTTCCAAGACCGATTTTCCTCTCTTCTCTCTCTCTCTCTCTCTCTGTTCTTCTCCAATCTCTCTCTCTTCTTCTCTCTCCTCTCTCGCTCTCTTCTTCTCCCCCCTCTCTCTCTTCTTCTTCTTCTTCCAATCTCTCTCTCCCTCTCTCTTTTTCTTTCTGTTCAGAAATCACTGTCTTCTTGATCCTCCATCATATCCAGGTCTTCTTCATCCGAGAAATGGATTTGATTACCAATCATTCCGGACTTCATCGTTCCATAGTCTTCATTGTATCTTTTGGCGGGTAAAGGTGTTGGCCAACTGAATATCATAAAGCTTTAGTATAACTCTCGAAAGATCACTCAAATCCACACAGCAAAAAACTATTCTAAGGGTGAAGTCAAACCCAATTGTCTCTCTTAACGGAAGCGTGAACCTTTCACTACCGAAGACACAATCCCATTCCATTTTACAATTAATTTTATTACTTTTATTTGAGTTATCTCTTTATTTTTTTCATTCAACGAAATTTCCACCAAGGGATTATATCATATGTAGAGCAAACTACCTTTAATAAAGTACGATAAACTTTTTCTAAAATCGTGAAATATTTTTTTCCTTTTAAAACACCCATTCCCAAAATGAAGACTCTCCATCTTCCCAGACGGCGTCTCTAAACACAGAACCTTGCACTACAAATATGTTGTTCATTCAGGGCTACAAATTTTGGTAAGTATGACATTCGAAAACTGTCATTGATGGATGTGATGCTCCTGAACTAATGTCGGCAGAAATATTTTTTAACTGAAAAAAATTTAACTAGATAAAGATGAACTTAGGTTTGTCGAAAAAATACTTTTTGTCGACAAACAATACTTCCTTCAAATAGTGTTCGATGGTTAAAACACTGACCCTTGAGGTGCGGCTCGTTTTCTTTTGGCAGCTTTGAGTGTCAATCCGTGCCTGTGCTGACAGCGGAACTGCTTCAGATGAGGATACACCTTCTGGATCACAGTCATGACATCTGCTTCAGAGCATGCTGAAACAATTGACATCAGCACGGAAAGTTTGATGGCATTGACATCTCGTTCACATATTTCAGCACTGAATGACATTCGCAATATCGACTAGTTATCATCTACATCTTTCTCAGCATTTATCCTTATGACTTTCTGAGTTATTTAACCTTTTCAGATACTTTTGAAAAAAATTTCTGAGAGAGAATTGAAAGGAACCGAAAAACTTCCAAATTTTTTCATCTAACAATTACATCTCATCCATCATAAATGCAACTGAAGTCTTATTCCACTGAGTAACTCTTTAAAATAAACAAGTATTATTCTAACTGCACCTTTTCAATAGGAAACTACAAGGGAAAGGGGTTACCTCCAGTGACAGATACACTTCCTGTAGTGTGTATCCGAAGAGTAGCTTTTGGAGTTTTACTGCGCCATATGAGGCCTACATTCAGCTCGGGTTCATATTGGGTCTCGGACGGATGATGCTTCGCCACCTGCACATCAAACCTTATTAGTTACATTACGTCTTCACCGAAGAAAAAGACCCAACGTTGTCTCATCCATGGTTTGTCAAAGTGAACGAGTCCTAAAGAGTAAAAAACTAACTCGAAACACAATTTGTAATCTGAGAATTTAAAAAATTGGTAATAAACAATATTGAAAAGAAAAGCTTCAAATGGGAAAAGGATCGCAATATTAACCTTACTCACATCATTCCGATCAACAGTCTTCTTCTTCTTCCTCTTGCTTGTTCCCGCCTCGCGGCAGGGTACGCGCTCCCCTGAGATGCAGGACAGACCTATCCTGGTAGAACCAGTGGCTGCCTGCTAGATCACTGCTAGTGTGATTAGCAGCAGTGGGGAGAGTCAGATTCGTGCATGAGCACTACCAACATTTCCAAACCCCCTTGGTTTGGGTGGATCTGTCCGGGGTGGGAGTCGAACTCGGGACTCTTTGCACAATGGTCTACCACACTACCACTATGTCACGCCCGGACCGATCAACAGTAAACAATTTTAATTCGACAAGTTTTTTCTACAGCAAGCACTCGTTTCCAATTTGGAAAATCCTGTCCATTAACCTCCTCAATCTTGACACCGAACGGCAATCTGCAAGTCGCGAGCACATTGCACACACGATAATTTCGGATTCGAACCTGAAATTGGGTTCTTTTAGTGGGAGACTAAACCGATAAACCTCGCAAATTAATACGGTTTCCAAAAAAACTTACGACGTCATTCAATTTGTTCATCGCTCTCTGAATACTTCTCGCTATTCCTCTCGAAGCTTTTACACACTCCATTTCACTGCAAATGTTCAATACATCATATTAATTAAACAAATTACCTTTTTTTGAAATTTAACCTTGCTTCGTTATTTGACCTGATCCTGTCTCCGATCTATCAATTTTATTGATCGCTTTTTGTATTGAAATAGACCTTGAACTAACAAAAACCGACCTTAATTTTCTCCAATGTGGACCAATATAGAATAAAACGGTGACGAAAAATGGTGCAAATAGTGCATATTTCTCAAAGTTCTTGGACCCCTTTCCGGCAAAACAGTCTAACACTAGCTGACTCCTTCTGTTTGCATTATCGATTTTTTAAACTATTACAAATAAAATCACGGATGAAATCTATGAAGCTTCAAGCCAGGCGATTTATTAAAACGCTTTGTATTTGTTTTTAACATTTGGGAAATTAAGAGATAAGATAAATGGTTTTGAAAACTATCTGAATAAGAATAAAATGTCTCAAACACGAATGAGTATTCTAACCTTCGACAGCCTACGATGTAAACTTTCCCCGAGCTGTAGACTTTTACATAACACAGAGGATTCCGCTTCTGCTTCATCAATACCTGCAGTTATTGATTGAAATTCAAGGGTTTGATTTCGCCCCACAAAGCATAGAAAAAATATGTCTTAGGTTTAATATAATTCGATCACTAACGTTGGTTAAAAGTTCCACTATCAACTTTACGAATCCGGTCGAGGCTGAGTTATGGCTAATTAAAAGTTCTATTTATGCAGATGAATGAAGAATTTTCCTTTGAATTTTAGCTTTGAAAACTCTGATACATTAGTTTTAAGTGAGGGAGAGATTCGCTAGGTCGGTCGCCCTACAAAATTTTTTTGTCAGTTGGCAGTTAACCTATGCCGCATAGTGACCATTCGAGGTGCGATAGTTCAATCTTATTCAGTCTACTACTTATGTCGGGTAAAGTTTTTGTAATTGAGCCTTTATTAGATTCCCAAGCTATTTTTCAAAGTTTTCTTCAGAACTTTGAAGGTCACGGGCCCTTGCTCTACGTAATAGATTATATTTACACATATGTAAACATAATCAAAAAATTGCTCGATCTAATAAATAATTGAATTCATTGTTATAAAACTACCGTACCCCTCGGCCTTTGTCATATGTGCAGTTATTCGTATTCAGCGCCAATCGTCGCAGATCGATGTGGAGCGGAAGGGTGTAGTTGCAGACTACATTGCGTACCTGTTTAAAGTAGCGACTTACTCATTTATGAATTACTACAAGTCACTATAAGTCATGAAGTTTACAAGTCACTATAAGTCATGAAGTTTACAAGTCACTATAAGTCAAGAAGTTTACATGTCACTATAAGTCATGAAGTTTACAAGTCACTAAAAGTCATGAAGTTTATAAGTCACTATAAGTCATGGAGTTTACAAGTCACTACATATAAGTCATGAAGTTTACAAGTCACTATAAGTCATGAAGTTTATAAGTCACTATAAGTCATGGAGTTTACAAGTCACTATAAGTCATGAAGTTTACAAGTCACTATAAGTCATGAAAATATCTCTCATTCGTTGCTCGCTTATTTTCTATTCTTCATCTCCTCTCCACTTATTTTTAGCCTCTCATTTTTCTACCCTATTTTCTCTAACGTTCTCATTATTATAGGCGCCGCGAGCTTTACCTGTCTTTTTCGAAAATTTCCACATTGTTGGGTGACTTCTGTTACATTAAAAGCAGTAAATATTGTTTGAAGAGTAAATCGGAACACAGTGACGGAATAAAAAAGTTGACCTGCACATCAATGTCCTCATCAAAATCGTCCGGTTCTTCTTCTTTGATACTCACTGCTGCTGGGGTTGGCGACTCTTCTTTTATCTGAACAAACCAATTCCAAAAATGAAATCCAAACTCTTCGTTTTTGAAAAACTAATTTTCTTACAATAAAGTTTTTGAAACATAACTTTCAAATGTTTTCTGCTTTCTCCTTCATTCAAAACTTATTTACAGAATATGTATTTCTAATTGAAATATTATACTTACACTTGTTTCAGTTATGATTTGATTATCAGCCCTGTCTGCTTTTTTGTCGGCTTTTGAGACATATTACCACTTCCCGATACCTGGTTTTTCGGACACATTATAAAACCCTTGTCTCAATAGAAACCCTCTAAGAATATTTTGCAATTACCGGTTCTGGCGAGGGCTCCCTCAATGGAACATCCAGGTTGAGATGAGACGAGGGCGTAACTGCGGGCACCGCATTCACAGGCTTAGGTCTACTGTAGCCATAGCCGAGTCCAAATGAAGCCAACTTGGGCATCACTGCGAACTTCTTGACAGGAGCCACTACAGGCGCCACCTGCAGACATGAGGAGTTAAATTGTACTCTTGCCCCCTGACACTCTAGCCCCCCTGAAAAGAGTAAATGCACTCAGAAACTTTTGAACCCCTATGATCTGCAGGCAAAAGGCAGAGAGATAACATGAGAAGTCGGGCAATATAAGGTGTCAAGACTGTAAAGAGTCCCACTTTTTAATCTGCGCCTTGGAGTGAAGGCTTCTATGAGTCATAGTCACGTATCTACCCATATAATGAAAAACAGAAGTTTACCTTGAACCTTAAACAATAAATAGGTTACCACCACTGTTAAAATTTTGATAAACTACTTTTTCTAAGCGGGAGTATAGAATAAAGTTAATCTCTCCCTTTGTACTTGCTCGCTATGTTTTATTTCTGCCCGCTCGAAGAGTGCTTATTTTTTTCAATAAAAAAGTTGCTAGTCATTTTTTCGAGCTATTGTTTGCTCACCACTGGCTGATGCAAAGCGGGAGAAGCCATTTGGGCTGACTGCCCTGCAAATTATCACATTTTTTCAACTTTGCAAAGAAATATTTTAAAAAAAACATTTCACTGAGAAAAATTAATGAAACCATTAACAATAAACCCCCGTTGCATTCTGATACGAATATATTTGACTTGACATTCTGATACGAATATATTTGACTTGACATTCTGATACGAATATATTTGACTTGACATTCTGATACGAATATATTTGACTTGACATTCTGATACGAATATATTTGACTTGACATTCTGATACGAATATATTTGACTTGACATTCTGATACGAATATATTTGACTTGACATTCTGATACGAATATATTTGACTTGACATTCTGATACGAATATATTTGACTTGACATTCTGATACGAATATATTTGACTTGACATTCTGATACGAATATATTTGACTTGACATTCTGATACGAATATATTTGACTTGACATTCTGATACGAATATATTTGACTTGACATTCTGATACGAATATATTTGACTTGACATTCTGATACGAATATATTTGACTTGACATTCTGATACGAATATATTTGACTTGACATTCTGATACGAATATATTTGACTTGACATTCTGATACGAATATATTTGACTTGACATTCTGATACGAATATATTTGACTTGACATTCTGATACGAATATATTTGACTTGACATTCTGATACGAATATATTTGACTTGACATTCTGATACGAATATATTTGACTTGACATTCTGATACGAATATATTTGACTTGACATTCTGATACGAATATATTTGACTTGACATTCTGATACGAATATATTTGACATGACATTCTGATACGAATATATTTGACTTGACATTCTGATACGAATATATTTGACTTGACATTCTGATACGAATATATTTGACTTGACATTCTGATACGAATATATTTGACTTGACATTCTGATACGAATATATTTGACTTGACATTCTGATACGAATATATTTGACTTGACATTCTGATACGAATATATTTGACTTGACATTCTGATACGAATATATTTGACTTGACATTCTGATACGAATATATTTGACTTGACATTCTGATACGAATATATTTGACTTGACATTCTGATACGAATATATTTGACTTGACATTCTGATACGAATATATTTGACTTGACATTCTGATACGAATATATTTGACTTGACATTCTGATACGAATATATTTGACTTGACATTCTGATACGAATATATTTGACTTGACATTCTGATACGAATATATTTGACTTGACAATACATCAATTTTCTGAGAGAAAAAAAGAGAGACATTATTACGAACCTGGTTGTAAATAATTCATTCTATGCTGCGGAGGATTTGCTACAGTACCACCGACTACAGTACCACCGACGCGCGCAGTTGTTGCACTGGAATCAAAATTGTTAATGTTTCTGAAAGAAAACTTAACTGGTAAAACGCAAATAACAAGCAAATGAAACTTCTTGAGCCTATGAATCCATTTTGAGAAGGTTACAAATAAAAACCATGAATACCCAGAAACTTAGTCTTTTCTCCAATTATTTCAAACGTGAATAATCGTGGTTTGAAAATTACGAATTAAAGATTTTTTTAAAAATTTTTAAGGTAAATATTAAGTAAAAGATCTCAATTTTTTAGAAAGAAAAGTTTCATTAGCTATTAAACGAGTTTTGTTGAGTTTAATTCAAAAACTTGTTAACATCCTCGAGCGATCGATCTATTGAAAAATCAAGACCAATTTTATCTATAAAGGAAGGGCATGGATGATTCGTCTTTTTTCTTACAACAGTGTGCATCTTCTTTTTTTTAATACTCTAATTTTCATGATGATCCTTCCAGAATGCCTCAGGTGCATAGCTCACCAGGATGTGCTGAGAATCGGCAATTGACAAATGAAGGCAAGAAGCCGGGAGGCATGTGGACGCCTTGAGTGAGGCCGCCTCGTTAGCTAAGCCGTACGGCCTCGTTAGCTAAGCTGTACGGCCTCGTTAGCTAAGCCGTACGGCCTCGTTATCGTAAACTTTTACTAAGTCTAAGCGTTTTTTAATGTAAAAATATGTTTTAATGTAAAAATAAAACTCGCGGCCTCACTCAAGGCGTCCTCATGCCTCCCGGCTTCTTGCCTTCATTTGTCAATTGCCCTGAGAATCTTCTTCTTGGGCGGTTGACCGAGCAACCTTAGGCGTTGACCCGGGAAAGGGAGGGGGGCCCACAAATTTTTTTGGCTGTTTTCCGAAGTAAGTTTGGTTTTTTTTCGTAACCGGGGCCACTTCAACATTCGAAACGTTGTTAACTTACGATTATTTGGTTCTGTTAGATTCTCTTTACCATATGAAAAAAAAAATTTTTGTTAATGAACTTTGCGGGCGACCGGAAGAAATTCTACAAGTTTGGCGAGCTATTCTTAGGTGCACCGTCATCATTACACTTTTGCAGCTTCTTATACACGATAGATCCAAAAAACAAGAAAAAACATGTTGCTTTTGTTTTATAATATTAACCAAATTCCGCGGCTTTCGGCTTAGGAGGTTGTATGGCTTGATGGCCTCAGACCGTATGAAAAAATCACTTCTGTTTACAAAACAAATTCAATAGAACCGGAAAACCATACTTTCAGTGCGTCCCTCTCCCAGACTACCCCATCTGAACAAATACCAGAGTTTCCTTGAAAGGGAAAAAATAATACGATACGACTGACCTGTCAATTCCGGCTGCATATCCATGATCATGGTCATATGCCGTCACTCTGCCACTACTCATTGTGACAGTCTGAAGCTATTGCTGAACTTTGATGAAGCAGAGAGAGTGCGGGATGAGAGAAAGAGCAGACGAACAGGCGAAGAGATAAGGAAGCTAATTGCCTCCAACCAACTACAAACTATATTTTTGAGATGCTGAGACGCTAACTTCGGCTCAAAGCTTAATAGGTGATAAAAAGCGACAAGAATCTCATAATAGGAATGAAAGGAACATTATAATTTCGCGAATGAATACACTCTTAACATACATGTCTCTCTCTTTATACCCGAGAATAGCAAGAGAAAGAGAAAATCTTTCACTAAAATCGGGATCACGCAATTGATAGGCTAGGATATGTACCCTGAAGGAAAAGTGTGACGCAAAGAAATATGACATTTTCTCACTTCAAATAATAATGACCCTAGTATAAGGGTGCATCTCGCGAGAGCGAATGTAGTGGCCGATATGTTATCTTTTCCACCGTGTTTTTTTAACTCACCATCTCTTCTTCTTATTCCGTGATCTTTAATCCCTCTCGGTTCACTCATCCTCACGCTTGTCTTCTCTTTTTCTGAGACTTCCGCCCTTATTTTCAGTTGACTCAGTTTTTAAGCAGGTTTATTTGGTTACCTAAGGTTCGTTCTGGTCCGAAAATGGTGATTTTATTTTTGATTTTCATCGTCTTGAGATCACTGTTTAAGAAATTAATTATAAAAAATAACCCAGTTTCCCTAGCCGAACCCACAATACCCTTTCCAGCAGAACAGAACCCTTTCCCATTTTTTCTGGAATACAACTATGTGATGTGGGTTGAGTGCTCCCACATATATCAATGTGGGAAGCCTGGCCAAGACACATGTCATCTGTTCGATTGTTCGGTGTCTCCAACATCCCTCGATGTCTCCGCCCTCTTGCACAAACCCATCGAGGCCGCGGAGTTCCTATGTCTCCCGATCCGGCCTCAACCGGAGCCACCTACAACGGACGACGCATAGCGTGACAACAACAACAACAACATATATCAATGACTCTTCGTTTCTGACAGATGCGAATACAATTTCTGCCATGAAGCTAATTAGATTTTCTCACCCCACCCCTTCCCTTCTCACCCCACCCCTTCCCTTCATGGAAAGCCCCACCCCTTCCCTTCATGGAAAGCCCCACCCCTTCCCTTCATGGAAAGCCCCACCCCTTCCCTTCATGGAAAGCCCCACCCCTTCCCTTCATGGAAAGCCCCACCCCTTCCCTTCATGGAAAGCCGGCACAGTTAATTAAAGGAAATTCACACACAATTTTGATGCTCATTTCTGATATTCGACCAATTTTGACTTTTCTGAATTGTACAAACACAGCGCAAGCACATAACTACTTCTCATGAACTCTGAAAGACAAGTGTAACAATCATGGTTTGCACTTAGACGACGCGAATGAAAGTAAGTAGGGGTTGGGAGGGGGCGGAGCCTCGGCGGCGTTGAGAGCGGTGCGGATCGGGGAAATAAGTCCAAGGCCGACAAGCAGAGGAGACATCGAGAGGCCGTACTACTAATCGCGCAACTTTTACAACATTGCTACTTGCTATGCTATCTTGACACTTTCTTGGACGCGGAGCCAGAGAGAGGATAGAAAGAGAGAAGGGGAGAAAAAGAGAGAAAAAGGCTTTGTATAAAAAAACGTTTGAGACTCAGCTATCCTCGATCCCACGGAAAATTCCTGATAATCGAATATGAAACGGAAGACTATAGGAGAATGATTAGCAATCATAAGTAAAATATGTCCTTATTTTTCAAGAGGTCGATCGATAGAGTAGGTTAAAAGTTTTACTTTCGACTTTTTTTGTTTTAATCTCTCGAAAAAACCGGTCCAGATTTATGGCTAATGAAACGTTTCGGTAGGTCGGTCACCATAGAACGTTTCGGTAGGTCGGTCGCCATAGAACGTTTCGGTAGGTCGGTCGCCATAGAACGTTTCGGTAGGTCGGTCGCCATAGAACGTTTCGGTAGGTCGGTCGCCATAGAACGTTTCGGTAGGTCGGTCGCCATAGAACGTTTCGGTAGGTCGGTCGCCATAGAACGTTTCGGTAGGTCGGTCGCCATAGAACGTTTCGGTAGGTCGGTCGCCATAGAAAATTAGTTTGCCAGTTGGCAGTTTACCTATGTTAGCCATTCTTGAATTATTCCTTTCGATACAGCTAAAAATAGCTATCTTTTTTTCATAGCTTACCTGCTTTTTTTTATTATTAGTGTTATCCTTCTAGTTCTAAGAAGATATACACTGATAAATATGTTTAAATGTTTGATGCATGACCCACAAATGGAGTTAAAAGGGTCGAATATTCAAACTCTCGTGAAATTTCGAGATCATAGGTCATTTCCAGTGTTCGAAACAATGAAAAAAAGACTACTTATTTGAACGGAGGACCTGAAACAATTAGAAGGGAGCGTGACTTGAAGGGCCGAGAGAGATTGATGACAATCATAGTTTTAACATAGTGACACTATTTAAAAAAACTGGGATTTATCATTTTCCCACTCGATTGAAGAAACGGTCATTATTCAACTTTTCGACTAAAACAGGCGACATATACTTGAGACTTAATTGAAACTTTGGAATTCAGCTTTTAAATAGCTTTCGCTTTTATCAAAATATTATTATAGTGAACACACAAAATTTTTCTATTCACCGACAAAAAATATAACTTTTTTTGTTGAAGAAGCTCAGGGAAGCGTAATTCATGGTCATGCACTGAATGAATATATGAAGGAAAGAATATACGTGAATATAACATTAAGTGACAATTCATTTTCTTTAACAACAATATATGCGGTGAAGGAAAATAAAAGATATGCATAAATTCGGATGAAAAGGATAAGACATTGGCAAAGAGCCATGGCGACGCTGTCGATCGGATGAATGGAATTGGGGAAGCAAACCATAAGTCAGAGCTGAAATGGAGCAAAACGGAAGCCAAGTTTCGGGTGACATCAATCTTCACGGCAGAAATATGAGTCCTTCAAAAAAAACAATCCAATATTTCTTATGAAATCTCAATATTTCTCTGATCAAGAACTCATTAGATAGAAAAAAAGTTCACAAAAGGTACAATTCAATCAAGATTTAAAACAAGAAGTTCACCGACGAAAGCCATGAAAAACCCTTGCTATGCTTTTTCAAGCAACGACCGGGTTTAGGATTGTGAAAAAAAATGCAAAAACTAAAGCAGTACTTGTAGAAATACAGTTTACCGTTTATTCGCTCCGTTCGGGAAAAAGCTTCTTAAAAATAAAAAAAATCACAAAAAAATTTCATTTGCACAATAGCTGCGCTTAAAATAGTCAACAAATTGGATAAATTGATTACTGAGTCCAGAAAAAGCAACAGTGCCTCTGATATAATGATGAAGATGATTAAACTATCCTTCCATAAAAACAACTCTGATGATGCGAGATCAAACTTTCAACAAAAAAAAAAGATAATTTTTTCAGTACAGCTAATTTCCGACCCGGGAGTTCGTAAAATTGAAACACTAAGTGTTTTCTTCAGTTGCTTTTTCAACAAAATCCCGGAAGTGGGATATTTGAGCCAAACTATAAACAATCCTGCTATTCTCGTAGGTCTGAATTCGTTAAGTCAGTAAACTGAAAGAACTCCGTGTTGAATAACTTAAAAACACGGAAGACCAATTACATTGAACACAAAGAACAAAAAAACAGGACGGTCTAGAAAAAAGACCTCTTGTAATAAAGATTGTTCGTGTGAAGATAGAAAAAAGGGGAACGAGCCGCAGTGAACTTCAGAAGCCTAATGAGCATTGCATGAGAGGTACACAAGTTTTTATTTATTAATTGCGTCTTGAGTCATCAGACAGAACGGAAACGGCAGAGAGAATAACTGATAGAACAAATTAAAGTTTAAAACAATTAATTTTTCGATAGAAATTATTACAGGTCTGGAGAACTACTTCCAGCTTCAAAAGCCGCCTTCCCAGCGAACTTGTTTGTTAAACTTTGACAGCTTTAACGACGCACAATCTGCTTTTTTACAAGCTGTAAAATATACGAATTGCTCAGGTACTTCGTTGTGAGACCACAAAAACTTCGTAAAAATTTGGGAAGTTTTGAGCTAATGCTGGCCAGCAGCATGCTGGGGCGCAGGTTTGTAACTGTCTATTATGAACGTGAGCGAATTTTCATACAAAACTCCCAGAAACACTGTTGGAACACCAATTTATGAAATTGTTAGTTTCTTTTTTATACGGAGAACTTGAGAGCGTTTTTGTTAGGGGGTCTCCCGTAGAGTGCTCATCAAATTCATACCAATATATCTTAAATTGCAAAAAAATTTTAAAAATCAGAATGAAAAGAAACAAAGTTGGATTCGAATATTTTATTGAAACTCTTTGTTGTGTTTCGATGTTGGAATTCGATACGTGAGTTATTGTAGAAGTAAAGAGTGTTTATTCTTTTTTTTCTTCTAAAGTCCTGCATTCTACCCGTGAAAGATGGCGGACGCCTATTGGAGCTCTGTTTGGATTCTCTGCTCGCACAAGAATGCAATTTGGATTTCGAAGTATGTTTGACCAGAGGCGTTTGCTCAACTGGCGCACCATAATGATTTCTGGCGTTTATCCATAAAAGATTACTGTGACCCAGTTGAGTGTTTGGAAAACTGATCTTCGTAGTAAGAGTAAGAACGGGGTTGATTATACTGAGCATTGAAAAAAATCATTTTTAAGTTTCAAAGACTACTTAGCTTCTCTCAACGCTTGTTTAATGAATAGAAGGGTTCAGCATAATTTTCACGGTT
Organism: Allodiplogaster pararmata; assembly: GCA_964056735.1. NCBI lineage: Eukaryota > Metazoa > Nematoda > Chromadorea > Rhabditida > Diplogasteridae > Allodiplogaster > Allodiplogaster pararmata. The sequence goes on from OZ057407.1 coordinate 26,927,308, forward strand.
CCCACCGGTCAAACACGACATGGCCTGATATGAGTGAGAACTTTTTAGAATAAGATCACGCTTTAGAGCCCTTGTCTTCTAAAATGTGTTTTTACGGCAATCGTAACAATTTTTCTTTTAGATTTGTGCATACAGTGATGGAAGCAACGATAATACTGTGAAAACTCTGCAAGACTACAAATGTCGATTCGAAGCCAGATCTGTTCATTTCACATCCGTCGCCAATACTCAATCTCGAGGTCCTCAATTTCCGGCCATTACAGAAGCACACTGTGCGCACTGTACACCGTACAAATGCACGCTGCACACTGTATAATTACCAATGCACGCTGAGGCGCGGGAAAGATAGAAAGAGTGTTTGAGTTAAGAATTTTCCCGCGCCTCAGCGTGCATTTGTAATTATACAGTGTGCAGCGTGCATTTGTACGGTGTACAGTGCGCACAGTGTGCACGGTGTGCTTCTGTAATAGCCCAATTTCCAAAGCTAAAACTTAATCCTCAATCATTCGAGCAACTTATTTCTGAAACTTAAGAAAATGAAAACTCTATAAAATCATACACTTTTATATGTGTCTTGCCTTGTTGATGCGTTGTTAAGAAGAATGAGAAATGATCTTCTTAACAACGCATTAACAAGGCAAGACACAGATCAAAGTGTATCGTCTACTGGATTCTCAATCCAATGCGTTTAACTCAGCACAAATTCTTCATTGACTTCTATAAAATCACCTTTTTCTGTGCCATTTTCTGATACAATAAGATTGAGTAATAAATTGATGTTCATTCCCTTTTATTCTCAAATGAGGACCACCTGTTCAATTTAATTCAAATTTAAACCTTCTCAGAACCTATAGTCTATAGGTCCTAAATTCAAAAAGGTCTGGGTATGTATTTGGAACACCCAATTTTTTATGGTAGGCATAGCTCAGTGGCATTTTTGAAACAATTTATAAGTGGCGGCTCAGCCGAGCGGGGGGCCTAAAATAATGACAAGCATGCCAGAGTAGTAAAATGAGAGATTCATTATTCCGAGCCCCCTATCGGATAAACGGTAATTTCTAAGTTTTTTACTTGTGTTTTCAAGCTAGGATGGTGAGGAATTATAGTTTAATGCTGAACATTTTACTTCAGTTACCCTTCACTTCTTCCTTTCATTTTTAGCGTTCCTCTTTTTTGGTGTTTTTTTACAGTGATGTAGTGGGAGCTCTTGTACCACGGAAGTTGCTATAACTCAGTGAAAAAAGACTTTCACGATTAGGACACCTTAAGACTGCAAGAGTAACATCCTGTTTCTCAGGCGTTGCGGCTGCCAAGAACGGAGCCGTCGCGCTCTCTCGCGGCCGATTCTTATGTTTCTGTGACGCGGATGATGTCTCAATTTCATCCCGCTTGGCCGCTCTCCACTTGGCCGCTGTTTCTCTACAGAACCCTGAGAAGGCTTTTATCGGTTCCCGGTTCTCGAGAGACCCGCCGGGGTCCACCAAGCGCTTCACCGCGTGGGCCAACGATATGACGATGGAACGGATCAAATTCCAGGTATGCGGAAAACGAGTTGCTTCGTAGCAGGCAGTGTGTTTCTCAAACCCGCACTTCGAGTAAAGCCGAAACGCGAATTTATCCGCTACCCTATAAAAAAGTGATATAAATTCTCTGATCGTCTGCATCCTCTATTGACATCACATGCTCTCGCTCTCTCTCTTTCTCCAAGGCCTACCGTACCCTCTTCATTAGTGATCTTGATTTACACGCTCTTTCTGCGGGTGAAAATAACAAGCTGATAGCAGGTGTATGAGAAGCTTTATATAAAGTTGGAGTAGTCAAGTCTTGGGGATTCTTATCTTATTCCGTCTATCAAGCTCACTTAGCCTCGAGGATTATGAATTCCTCTCTAAAATAAACACTTCAAAAAAACTTCTATAATTAAAAATTCATGCGTCCTCATCAAAAATTATGTATGAATTTTTTTGCGTTTGGATCGCCAGTCCCCAGCCTGATATAGTAGTGCGTTTGGATCGCCAGTCCCCAGCCTGATATAGTAGTGCGTTTGGATCGCCAGTCCCCAGCCTGATATAGTAGTGCGCGCGACTATTGTGCCAAGGGTTCCAAGTTCAATTCCACCCGAAATAATTTATCCGGACAGATCCACTCAAACCAAGGATTTTAAGAAATTCCGGTAGTGCTTTTGCACAAATCTGACTCTCTCCACTGCTGCTACACACAATAACAGTGACATAGCGCGCAGCCACTTGTTCTACCAGTATCCATACATCAAAAAAATCTTTCAAAAAATCAAGGGTACCCGGTAGCTACTCCGTTCTGGAGCAGGGTAGGCAAAAGGGCTACCCGGGTACCCTAGCCAGGTAGCCTACATAGGTCTATGTATACCGACTGGCTGGGAAGGTAATCGGGGTAGGGTAACCAGGCGCTTTGCATATGGCTTCAGCAGGATAGGTCTGTCGAGAGCGCGTATCTTGCTGTTAGGCAGAATTCGCTGTTTTATTAATGCTTTGAAAACTCTCAATCAGATATGTATTTGTTGAACTTTTTCTCAAACATTTGGTTACGTTTCAAGACCACCAAATAGTCTGTATGGCTAACCTGTTTCGTGGCAGTAGATCTACACTTCTCACGGTCCTCCTTTGATCGCTCCGACTTGGCTCGTCGCGAGGTCACTCTACGAGGCCGTAGGAGGATTTGACGAGTCTCATCCCCGGGGCTTTCCCGAAGATCTCGACTTTTTCTACCGGGCGATCGATTGCGGAGCGCAAATGAGAAAGGTCAGCTAGCCATTTTATAAGTTTGGCTGGTTTCGATCGTAATTTTTTTGTCTTGGTCCGTTGAATTCATAGTTTATGTGTTCCGATCCGGAAAAAAAACATTTATCAAAAAAACATTTATCATTCTTTCCTTATTCAAACAAGAATGTCGGTCGCGTCGACGACTTTTCATCTTGACTCTTCTATTTTCGTCTACTAACAAAGCTACTGGTATTCTACTTCAACTCCGATTCAGAGGATCTTTGGAAATATGAGGTTGAAGAGGTGAACGGTCCTATTTGGACTCTTCATTGGAACGTCACAGTTGCTTATTCATCTTCTCAAGTTTACTCGAAACCCTGTCTGTCCACCATGTTAGTGATAGCATTGAACAAGTTAACCTTTGGCGATAAAGATATACATATAAATAAGATATACATATAAAAAATACCTAGAATAAATATAAGCGAATTAGAGAGAAAGAGCAGAGAAAAGAGAGAGTGCCAAGTTGAAAAGGTCAAGGGCTGAACACGCGCTCGCTTTTTATTTAGGCCCCGCCCTCTGAACGCTTTTTATTTAGGCCCCGCCCTCTGAACGCTTTTTATTTAGGCCTTGCCGTCTGAACGCCGTCGTTTCAATTTTTGTCAGTGCAGGTGAACTATTCATTAAACCTATTTCTTGTTTTATTCTTCTTTTTGTATTTGTCTTTTGTCTTTCCAAGTTCTAATTATTTAGGTTTTCAAAAGCTAAACCATTTTCGTCGATCGATTTTCAGGTCGAAGAGTCTCTTTTGATCTACCGTTATCATCCCAACTGTGCCACATTCGCCGTGGATGAGCGGACGATTTGGGCGATTCGGTTGCGGGAATTGGAACGGAAGGTACTCGTCAACTGGAAATTATTCACCATATGGAGTGCCGGAAAGCAAGGAAAACTGTTCTTCAAGTTAGAAATGATTAGCTGCCCCAAGTTTGATCCCTTTTTCAACAGTTCCAACCTAACCAAAAAGATTAGAATTTATTGGTAATGCTCCTACATGAATCTAACTATCTTCACTGATGATACTCACACTAGCAGTTATCTAGCGGGCAGGGACTGGTACTATCATTATAGGTTTGTTCCGCATCTCAGGGGAGCGCGGACCCTGCCGCGAGGCGGAAACAAGCGCGAGGAAGATTATTTTTATTAAATTATCAACAGTTCAGTTTTCATAAACTACCAGGAGAGACCGAGTACTGCCACCATAGCTCACCAGCACTTTTTAAAAAATCTCAAAATGAACTAGCGTTCATTGGAGCAGGAGCTAAATTAACGAATCTCAATTTTCTCTTTCTCTGCTGTTCAATTAGGTGAACTTCTGTTCCAGCCGAACCTCAACTCGGTTCTTTCTTCTTCTTCTTCTTCTTCTTCCTCGCGCTTGTTCCCGCCTCGCGACAGGGTACGCGCTCCCCTGAGATGCAGGACAGACCTATCCTGGTAGAACCAGTGGCTGCCTGCTAGATCACTGCTAGTGTGATTAGCAGCAATGGGGAGAGGCAGATTCGTGCATGAGCACTACCAACATTTCTTAACCCCCTTGGTTTGGGTGGATCTGTCCGGGGTGGGAGTCGAACTCGGGACTCTTCGCACAATGGTCTAACACACTACCACTATGCCACGCCCGGACAACTCGGTTCTTTCTTATATTCCATATTTGTTCCAATATATCATTTTCCGAGTTTGCCGTGTCTCAAAAAGTTATTTCTAGAATCTTTTTACCGGCTATCAAAGAGCACATCATCTATAGTTTTGGTGCTTCTCTTTCAGGAGTCTCGCATTTGAAAACCGTTCAAAAGTGCGAGCTTTCTGTGATGTTGATGAGAAGAAAATCCGCCGAGGATTTTTTGAAGATTTCGATGAGTCAACTCGACGTGTTCGAGCCAGAATTCCTATTCTCTCAATAGCGTTAGATTCTTTTGAATACTTCGAAAAAGTATCTCTATAAGAGCGTCTACAAATTTCGAATTTGTTCTAAAGTCTGTTTAAGTTTAAAACTAAACAAAGTGCATACAGATTATTTTGAAACAGTCACTTTTCCAATGCAATACTCCAAAAAAGCAGTCTCAAGACTTTTCCGTCTCCATTTCTTGTTCTATTTCCAGTTGCTTAATGCAATTCTCTATATTTGCTCTCAAAGAAGCTTCATGCGCAAAGTTTATTTGATGTAAATTAGTAAAAATGATTCAATGAGATGAGTTGTTGAAGTTTATTTGAAATTCAATTCCCTTTCATCAAAAAGTTTAATTAGTTTTCTTGTTCTTAGAAAATCTTATGCATTCATCAAAGTGTGGAAAAATCATTTTTGAAGAGAAGCGACTCCTCCATTGATGATCTGCGTCAAACAAGACTTGACCAACGGCGACTTGGAGAGATTCATTCTGCGATCTGAATGGAAAGAGGGCAGAGACTACTTTCATTTCGGATGAATATAAAAATCAATTCTTTCATTCATCTTCTGTTTGTCGTTTATGTTCTTGTGTATTTTATAATTAGTTTTCTTTCGAATTCTACGTTGTGAAATTTTTATAATATAAAATATGTATTTACTCATTCATTTTGTTAAAGTTATAAGTTGTGAAATTATGACTGAATAGAAAAATTTTATATTGAATTTTTATTCGATTATTTGAATTATCAGTTTTACATTTTTGACTGGTTCCATGTATATGATGAATCATCATTTATTAATGATATCGAATCGTGGGATCTCATAACATGGTGATAGTTACAAATACAGTAATCTCATGATGATAGTTACAAATACAGTAATCTCATGATGATAGTTACAAATACAGTAATCTCATGATGATAGTTACAAATACAGTAATCTCATGGTGATAGTTACAAATACAGTAATCTCATGGTGATAGTTACAAATACAGTATGAGCTTTTGAATAAACATTTAACTACTTTCTAATTCTTGTTCAACATGATACTAATTTTTGTAACAGTAAACGAGAAGCATTTGAATAGGAAAGAAGTTTGAGTACAGAGAGCTTTTTATTTTGTATTATTTTCTTGAAAGAAAAAAGTCAAAGGAAAGGTCTATTTTCCGTGGATAGTCATTTTTAAAAGCCATCTTTCTGAGAACTCTGGGACTGTATTCAGAGATCTAAGATGAATTCAGGGGTAAATTTTACCCTAGTATATTGTAGACCTAAGTTCAACTCAGTTCTGTATTCAGAGACAAGACGGGTGAGAGCGTCTCAGCTTTCCTACAAAAATTCCATAAAGTTTACCCTAAAGTCTACTCTCTGAATTCCATTTTGGCGAAACTACAACTTAGCATAAAGTTTACCATAAATTTTTGTTTCTGAATATGGCCCCTGATTTGATAGCGGATGGGAAGAGGTTATTGAGTTATGATTAGTAGGTAGACAAGTGAGCCGTTGTTGAGATGAAGGAGGAGAAACGGCCATTTGAGGGGCTTCAAGAAGGAAAAAAATAATGATTTTTATGCTGCAAAAACGGATTATCTTACTGTAGACTAGAAAGATGATGAGCAAAAAGTAAAAGGTCGGGTCGACCTGATATGTTGAGGGAGTTAGGATGATTTGTTTGCTTTCACCAAAAACTCCACTTTAATCAAACATTTGAGAGTTTATTTCGAAATTTTAGATAAGAGAAAAACTTAAACAGTCCATCCCTCTCAATTTTTTTTATCTCAAAGTTTGCTCTCTGGTCTTTCTTCCTCTCTCTTTCTATTTCTCTCTCTCTCTCTCTCTTTCGCTCTTTTTTCTCGCTGCCTAATCTTTTGCCACTAATAAAATTTGCTGGGCAAAACAGTTGGATGTTTGATTCCGAAATCCTTTCTTGCTTTCCATAAAAAAATCAATTTTTAATGATAAACGTTAATCTGCAAAGACTTCCTATTTGAACTGTAATAATATCTTTATCCTAACCAGTTAAGATGCTTAATGATATCATACTCAATTATAGATCCATTTGTTATACATAATTATGAATTCGCACGAGTTAAGCCATCAATAACGATAAGCTCTTGGAATCAGTTTTCCTTTTAGTTTAGCATTAATGTATTAGTGACTATCAGAGTCCTTCCTTCCACTCCCGTGAAGATGTAATTTGTTGATAACAATAAAAATTTGAATTACTTAATCAAGAATTAACTAAATCAGTTGTGCACATTAGGATGACAGAGTCTAAAAAATTGTACGTCATCAAAGTGGAAGGAATAAAAGTATCCTGATGTAGGAAAGGCTCTAACCAAAAAAGGGACGGAAGAGCTAGAAACTGCTTGTTTTCGCGCTGTAAGACACTTTTTGTGTGAGAAAAGTCGCGAAATTGGATTTGTAGGTGAGAAAATTTGGTTGCGTAAAGAGAAAAGAAACTCAGAATTCGAAGGAAAACTAATAAGTTAGAGGAATCTGAAACTCAAGGAATGAAGAAATAGAAAGAGAGAGATAGGGCAGAAAGAAATCAAGAATCTTCTGCGATGAAAAAGAACGAGAAAAGAATACAAGCTTTTTAGACATTAGGTGTCACGTTTTAAACTTCTTAAGTGTTTTTGACAACAAGTCGGCAAATACGTTCCAAAAGACTCACTCATTCATGATAAATTGCGCGTATCACGACACTTTGAATCCCCGACCCTTCGTAACGCGACAATTTGTACCGCAACATGTTGTTATTTTTCACTCTGTCTTACCTTAGGCTGAGGTAAAGATTACGCTGACCGTACGGCTTGAGAACGAGACCGCATAAAAATATTTCTCACAATAATTTTTTGCCGATTTGATCGTGGTTACAAAGGTCGGTGATCCGTTAATAGGTTTATTTCAGATATTCAAAATCTGATTATCAGTTTCAGGATCAATTTTACCCCACGCCAGACTGCGTCTCTGACTTTTTTACTGTCTCGTTTCTTAGCCGTACCGTCTCGTTCCTAAGCCGTATGGTTTCGTTCCTAAGTCGTACGACCTCGTTAGCGTAACCTTTGCCTAAACCTAAGCAAAAAACATGAAAAGTACCTGAAAACTTTTATTCCTGAGTTTCTGAAATTGTTGCCTTGGTGAATTGAAATCTGCACTTTCTGAAACTGCACGCTGCACAACACCTTTTGAGAAAAGTTCTTTTATTACGTCAAACAAATGAATTATAAGATACTTCAAGTTCCATGACAAGCTGTTAGTTCGTGTTGTTGTAACCAAGCATTTCTGTTCTAGGCCGATGAATAACTCGCACTAAATCTTTAGTCTTAATCACAAAAACCCCAAAGTTTTGTTGTAGAAATGTTGAAGTTTAAGCTTTGTTTCGTTTAGACTTCTGGACTTGTGCTAGAATTGTTCACAGAAATAACTCGTTGCTTTGTATTACAATTTTGGAGAAGAACTTTGTTATTGAGAATATTAAAGTTTTTACAAAACGCTAAAATTTTTATCACTTCGAAAGCAAGGCCATTACAAAAGCACACCGTGCACACTGTGCGCACTGTACACTGTACAAATGCACGCTGCACACTGTATAATTACAAATGCACGCTGAGGCGCGGGAAAGATAGAAAGAGTGTTTGAGTTAAGAATTTTCTCGCGCCTCAGCGTGCATTTGTAATTATACAGTGTGCAGCGTGCATTTGTACAGTGTACAGTGTGCACGGTGTGCTTTTGTAATAGCCGAAATCAATTGAGTCTTGTGATTCTTTATATTAAATTTTTGGAACTTACTACTTCAGAAAGTTCTATTGGCTCAAAAAATTCAGGAAAGAGTATTAAATTATCATAAAGCCAGAATGCCATGAAAAGTTTTCGTCTCTTATTCCCTTATGGGCATACTAGACGAAAAGGCACTACTGCAGTTTAATTGGCAGCGCTAATTGGCTTTAAACGCTACGGTTTCGAAAATTTTCTTCATTTTGAGCTTTTAAGCATCAGGGACTCCGGTTCTCGAAAAAAACATTTTACATCAAAAAATTAATTTTACTTTAAGAAATGCTAGGTTCAGTAAAAGTTTACGCTAACGAGGCCGTACGGCTTAGCTAACTAGGCCGTACGGCTTAGCTAACGAGGCGTCCTCCCTCATGCCTCCCGGTTTCTTACCTCCTTTCGGTAATTGCCGGCCGTGAGGCATGAGGACGCCTAAAACACGGCCTGGCTGTTCTGCCTCGTTAGCTAAGCCTTACGGCCTCGTTAGCTAAGCCGTACGGCATCGTTATCGTAAACTTTTACTAAGCCTAAGCGTTTTTTAATGTAAAAATATGTTTTAATTTAAAAATAAAACGCGCGGCCTCATGCCTCACTTTGCGCGACCTCACTCATGCCTCACTTTGTTAATTGCCTGTATGATTTGAACCAAACCGAGAAATCGATAAGCATTCAAAAAGAACTATTTTATTTTTTTAAGAATCTCATACGTTCAAAAGAGATTGTACGTGTGAGGAACGAGACCGTATGAAACAATCAGTCGCATCATATATATGAAACAATCAGTCGCAACAGTAAATTACGTTTTTAACAGTAAATTACGTTTTAACAGTAAATTACGTTTTTAACAGTAAATTACGTTTTAACAGTAAATTACGTTTTAACAGTAAATTACGTTTTAACAGTAAATTACGTTTTAAACAGTAAATTACGTTTTACTTGACTGAACGTTTTTCTTTCGTTTCGATTTACTCTCATTTCTTGTGCAATAACTGAAATCACTTATGTGACAGCTTATCCGTTTGTATACTTCGTGTTTACCAAACTGGAATAAAGAATATATCATTACTCTAGAATGACTCATAAACTTTTTGAAAGCCAATTGATTCACCAAATTCAGGATTGCTTCAAATTTTGTTCTAAAATCTCTGATCGAATTCATTATCTGATGTAGCAACAAGAACCGAATGGGTTTTTCGTTTAAGTTGAATGGAGGACCATTCTCACTCTGAGGAGCAGAAGTTTTTTGAGGCAGCACTGGAACTGGTGCATATCGCTGGACGGGTTCGTGGTTTTATGGTTTTCATGCACGGGTTAAAGACTTTACCTTCTGTTGGCTGGCCTCTGTTTCAAGCTTCGTCATTTTTTTTATTCCGAGGATAGCCTCGGAAAATAAAACTTTTTTCTTCATTCAAAATCAGTTTGTCTTGTCACCGGCGGGGCTCTGGTTGCTCACATTTTCAGTTGATTCGAAACTCTGTGTCTTTTCTCGAGATGGTAGAGAAACCGAAGGTATCTATGTGTTGATCTTGAAAAGTAGAAAACGTGGAGAGCTGTATTTTGACTTTTGGTTGTAGCCTTTGGTTGTAGCCAGCCCTCAAATAGTAACCGGGCCATCTAGTTGGGCCCTCAAATAGTAACCGGGCCATCTAGTTGGGCGCAAACATTATCGCATCGATACATTATCCTGATTGTAGCTAGTGAGAGATGCCTTCGAACAGCCGGCTGCGGAAGTGATGACGAAGGCCTCCAACACAGATCTCGTCACAGAGACGGATCAGAATGTTGAGAAGCTCATCATAGAAGGGCTCTCGAAGCAGTTTCCTTCACACAAGTTAGGCGGAGTCTGGCTCTAAAATTGGAGGTAGAAGTTGAATAGTAACTGAACCAACTGTGGTGGAGCATACATGTCAGTGCCCGTTGATTAGCATATTTCACCAGCATCAGTCAAAAAATAAATTCAATAATGACCGTTTATCTGAGCGATGCGTTTAGAATTAGGAATCTCTCATTTTACTGTCCTCCAGCTCTCGCTTGCTTCTCATTATTCTAAACAGGGGTTAAATGTAGCCGCCCAATTTGGGTTTACATGTATCCGCCGCTCAAAGTTTGGAGGAAAAAGAAGAGGGGATGAAGGAAAAAGGTAAGAAAAGAGAGGGAGTTTTTTGTCAGTAGTGTGTGTACATGTATCCGCCGACGGGACCGATCCGGTCACTATTTAACCCCCGATTCTAAACCATTCTAAAGCGGGGGCTCGGCCAACCGGACGTTTTTAGATTTCTTTTTACTAGTGCTGGTAAGCTATGGAAATGGTTTACCTTCTCTTAATCCATTCTGTTATAATTCTGTCTACTTCTTTCTCCATTCTTCATTAATTACCCCTTATCTATTGAGCTTGCTCGATGAGTACAAACATCCCTTTAACTGGTCTCAATTAGGCCCTAATTGGAGGAGTTTCTTTCAGCTATGACTCAGAATATAGAGAAGCAAGCATAGGTAAAATACGTCTTAATTTCTCAATAGGTTGGTCGCTAAAGTAGGTTAAAACTTTCACTTTCAATTTTACGAAATTGGTTGAGGTTGTGTAATGTCCAATGAAACGTTCTATTTATGTACACGAATGACGATTTTTTTCCTTTCAATTTTAGCTGTGAAAAACTCTGATACATTCATTTCGAGTGCGCGAGAGAGTCGGTAGGCAGGGGTTATTTAGTCATGACAGATCTTCTGTCGGCGGGCCTCTGTGTTCCAAATCTTTAGGGGGGACCCTTATGTGAAAAAAAAGGTAAGGGGGACCCTTATGTGAGAAAAAAATTTTCACCCCTAAGGGGGGAGGGACCCTTATGTGAAAAAAATTTTTCCGCCTTCGGCGGGCCTCTGTTTTTCCAAATCGTTAGGGGGACCCTTATGTGAAAAAAATGTTTCCCGCCTTTGGCGGGCGTCTGTCCCTTTTTCTTTCACACTAAAAAACCCCTGTCGGTAGGTCGGTCGCCCTAGAAAATTTATTTGCCTGTTGGCAGTTTACCTATGGAAGCAAGCGAGCCTTTACAGTCCTTACCTTCTACTATCTAATTCTCTCTTTCCCTATTATGTTTCTCTTCTTTTGCCTGTTGGCAGTTTACCTATGGAAGCAAGCGAGCCTTTACAGTCCTTACCTTCTACTATCTAATTCTCTCTTTCCCTATTATGTTTCTCTTCTTTTGCCTGTTGGCAGTTTACCTATGGAAGCAAGCGAGCCTTTACAGTCCTTACCTTCTACTATCTAATTCTCTCTTTCCCTATTATGTTTCTCTTCTTTTGCCTGTTGGCAGTTTACCTATGGAAGCAAGCGAGCCTTTACAGTCCTTACCTTCTACTATCTAATTCTCTCTTTCCCTATTATGTTTCTCTTCTTCTACTATCTAATTCTCTCTTTCCCTATTATGTTTATCTTCTTTTCCTGACCTCTCACTCGTTTATCATCACTCCGTCCGCTTGAAAAAACGGATGTTTATCGGTTTTTGGACGAGCACAGTTGATTTATGATCTGGTATGATTTGTTCAGTACAGGAATATTATGTGTCCTTCCAAGTGGGTGTATATTCGTTCCAAATGAGTGTATATATTCCAAATGGGTGTATATGTACGTATCCGCCACTCAACCCGAAAAAATTGAACTCGAGATTTCCTCTCGGTAATAGTTGTTGCTATCTGTTCTGCTCCAGCTTCCAGTAACATTCTTTTTGATGTAATTTTTTTGACCTATCGAGAAATCAAGACATTTCACATATGCATGTACGCAGGGGTTAAATAGTCATGTCAGACCTTCTGTCAGCGGGCCTCTGTTTTTTATAAATCATAAGGGGAACCCTTATGTAAAACAAAACAAAAAATATTGGCGGGCCTCTGTTTGAAAAGTTTTAAGAGGGACCCTTATGTGAAAAGATTTTTTCCGCCTTCGGTGGGTGTCTGTACCTTTTTCTTATACTTTAAAAAAAACCCTCCATGTACGTATCCGCAGCATAGGAGTGGCAGTTCACTATACTATACCTAGTTCAGTATCTTTTACAATGAAGAAAAGAAAATGTAAACAGTAGATTCTCATCTCAGACCGTCTCTGTAACTGAATGAGAATCAGTCATTGAATCCCTTCAATTTGTAAATGTTTCTAGGTTTATCGGCGAGGAAACTGTGGCGGGCGGTGGCAAAGTAGAGTGGACAGATGCGCCCACTTGGATTATCGATCCGATCGATGGAACTACCAACTTTGTTCACCGGTAAGTTTCTATACCGTCGGAATCTCAATCGTATGGAAACCAATTCTTCTTCCTTCCTTGGGTAAGTTTCTGTTAGGATAAGACTGTAAGGCAGCGAATAAAACCAAGAGTTGGAGAAATGGCGAGCAGGGGCAGAAAAAGGCACGAGATAAGAAAATAGTAAAGGGCAGATAAAATCGAGAAATAACGGCATGTTAATTCTTCCCATCCGTAGAAAGTGCGTGTAAATCAAGATGACTAATGGGCAGACCTCTGAGAGAGTGCGAGAGTGTGTAATGTAGAAGAGAGGATACAGACGATTGGAGCATTTTATGACTAGCTTTCTTCGAAATCGCATAGATTTAACCCGAGGTCCGGGTTCGAGAAACAAATTGAATACCAGAATAATTAAACGTTGAGACTGTAAAGAAGGTAAGGAACAAGGTGTTTGTATGGCCCGCACTGCGGTTGAAATCAAAGAAAAACTTATGAGACGAATTATAGGTTTATAATCATTCTTTTTTGAAATCTATGCGCCTCCTAGCCCGGACTGCGGTTAAAATCTATGCGCTATCAAAGAAATGCTGGAGAGACGAATCATACGTTCGTAATAGTTCTCTATTTTTACACACGCAGTTTGTTTACTAAGTCTGCCATTCGCTCATGATCAGTTTTTCCGATCTATGCGCTTCTTTGGCAAGTTTTGAGAAGCAGCTTGGTAATGAACAAAAAAAAGGTATGGCGCGTAGAACTACGGTATTTTTTACTACTGGTTACCGATGCTATGAAGTCGAAGAAGAAAAAATTTAACAGTTCAAGATAAGCGTAGTAGTTGAAGAGCAAGTATCAGCAAAATACAGTATACCTTTCTATGCGCAAATCTAAGCTAATTGCAGTATACCTGTGATTGGAATCTGCGTGGGACTTTCGATTGGTCGAAAAATGAGAGCGGGTATTGTGTACAACCCGGTGTCGAATGAGCTGTTCACAGCACAAGTTGGCAAAGGCGCGTTCCGTAACGGATTCCCGCTACGTGTCTCGAATACGAAAGGTTGGAAGTTGAAAGTAATTAGTTTAACATTTACAAAAAACATTTTTTTAAAGAATTTTGAGGCTCGATCATAGGTCACCTAAATTTATCAGAAATTTTTTCGTGGGTTGGGGGCCGGGCGGGGTTTTGCGTACCAATTCGATTTTTTATTGTATTTTCTTAGATTTACATTCAAGTAAAGAAAAATTTTGAGTTTCCCAGCAGCGTTTTATTGTAATTGATTTCTCAATTGAGTTTTTGACCGTAACTTATTCAACTTAAACAAAGTGGTAAATGGACTGCTACATACTTCATCAAACACCATAATAAAACATAAGGAAATAAATCTGCATCTGATAAAAGCTTATGAACGTGAGAAACAAAATTTCCTTCGTGGGCGGGGAGCCGGGAGGTTTTTTGTACCCCTTGGTAACCTATGGGCTCGATAGTGATGGCTTGTTTCTAGAGCGAGTACAGGATTGGTAATTGAGCAAGAAATTCGAATGAGAACTGGGGAAGAATGTATAATTCAATTCGGCTGGAATACCTAAGTTTCTAAAAAAAATTCCAAATCATCAAACAGATTATAAAGAAAGACTAGTGTACCATTTCGGACGCAGTATTCAGTTAATAAAGTGGGAGGCAGAAAGAGTTATGAATGGAAAGTTCAGGAAAATTAAGAGTGAGAAGAACGGGACATAGAGTAATGAAAAGTGAAGGAGATTGAAAAAAGTAAGGACTATGATAAATCGAATAAAAGTGGAATTAGTGAGAAAAAAATTCCGCGACAGAGTTATTGTTGTAAATAATAAGTTATTGTTGTAAATAATAAGTTATTGTTGTAAATAATAAGTTATTGTTGTAAATAATAAGTTATTGTTGTAAATAATAAGTTATTGTTGTAAATAATAAGTTGTAGTTCTGAGAGCTTATGTTATTAATTTTTCAAACTTTCTATACTTACCCAATGACTTCACGTTGAATAAATAAGTTTTACGATAAAGATGATAAAGATACTCTTACCATTACTTATTCTTCCTTTCTCTCTGTATATGGGCCAGGGTGTTTCTCTGACCCGCACTGCGAGTAAAAAAAAATATATATGCGCTTTCCGAAAACCCCGAAAAATATTGAAATTTATGCGCTTGGAAAATTTTTTCAGATTTTTCGTTGGGAAAGTACAAATCATTGGTAAAATTTAATAATGAACTCTGGAAACTTAAAATTTATGCGCTCGAAAAAAGTTGTGCGGGTGCTAAGAAACACCCTGATCTGAGGCCGTATCCACAATCGCAATTTACTGTCTAACGGGTTGTCTAACAGTTAGATTCCTAAAGTTTTTTGTCTAACAACAAGTTCCGTATCCACAATGCCACAGTTAGACAACCAACGGTTAGAAAGTGTCTAAAGTGTTAGACGAGGTTTACCTTGGCTAACTGGCTGTCTAACAGTTAGACAGACCCATTTTTTGCTTTAATACATATGTATCTCTGTTCGTTTTGGCAAATTTTCGATGCTTTCATATTTGTTTTCTGTTTCATTCTCTCATTTCATTTTCACACTATTTTTCATTCTTCTTTTTTTTCTCTCTTTTTAACTTTTGAAAAAAATTTTTTTCAATCATTTTTCACACTTTTTTTATCTCTTTTCACACTTTTTGGCATACTTTTTCCTTTTTTTTCAAACTTCATTTCTTATTTACTTCTCACATGAATCATATTGTGCAGGCGATGAACGATTTGGATCTCGAGCTTTATAGAAACTTTATTGAGAACCGTACAACTTTTGAGAGATTCGCAGGTAACAAACCAATGAAACCAGTAAGAAGGTATGACAGGTTGGCAACATTCGACAGGAAAACGTGTCAAAATTATCAGTAAACCGGTGAATGAATAGAACAAATCGAATCAACACCATCAATCTTAACCATCCTCTTCTTCGAAGTATTCTATGCCTTTCACCGCACATCTAGCATGAACTTCATCAAATTCTAATTGTGCCTTTGCTCTCTCCAACTTGGCTGTTTCCAATTGCACCGAATGCAGCTCCTCACTTCGCCGTGCTGCTTCCTCGCTACTACTCTGGCGCCAATTCGCGAATTCGAGCTCCTTCTCGAGTAGCTGCCGTCGAAGAGAGACAACGTCATTGACAGTTGGTTGCGGATTGGGGACACGATCTCGAAACCGTATACGCTTCGATGTCTTTGCCTGATCCTTTGGCGTGGACACTACGTCGATAAGCTCCTCGTAGTTAGAATCCATCTATAAATAGCACATCAATAGGGCGCTGAGATGCATTGTTGCAATGGGATGTTGGTGAAAACAATAATTCATAGTCTTATACAAGCAATAAAACGTACCGATTCTTTAATTTCCTCATCGAGAAGCGCTTGATAGACGCTGTTTGCTGAAGGCGATTTCGTGGGCTCCACCCCATCTTCCACTTGACCGAAGATGTTTGCAGGCGATGCATAATCGGCTTCGCTGTTTGCTGAAGGCGATTTCGTGGGCTCCACCCCATCTTCCACTTGACCGAAGATGTTTGCAGGCGATGCATAATCGGCTTCGCTGTTTGCTGAAGGCGATTTCGTGGGCTCCACCCCATCTTCCACTTGACCGAAGATGTTTGCAGGCGATGCATAATCGGCTTCGCTGTTTGCTGAAGGCGATTTCGTGGGCTCCACCCCATCTTCCACTTGACCGAAGATGTTTGCAGGCGATGCATAATCGGCTTCGCTGTTTGCTGAAGGCGATTTCGTGGGCTCCACCCCATCTTCCACTTGACCGAAGATGTTTGCAGGCGATGCATAATCGGCTTCGCTGTTTGCTGAAGGCGATTTCGTGGGCTCCACCCCATCTTCCACTTGACCGAAGATGTTTGCAGGCGATGCATAATCGGCTTCGCTGTTTGCTGAAGGCGATTTCGTGGGCTCCACCCCATCTTCCACTTGACCGAAGATGTTTGCAGGCGATGCATAATCGGCTTCGCTGTTTGCTGAAGGCGATTTCGTGGGCTCCACCCCATCTTCCACTTGACCGAAGATGTTTGCAGGCGATGCATAATCGGCTTCGCTTGTTTGCTGAAGGCGATTTCGTGGGCTCCACCCCATCTTCCACTTGACCGAAGATGTTTGCAGGCGATGCATAATCGGCTTCGCTGTTTGCTGAAGGCGATTTCGTGGGCTCCACCCCATCTTCCACTTGACCGAAGATGTTTGCAGGCGATGCATAATCGGCTTCGCCGTTTGCTGAAGGCGATTTCGTGGGCTCCACCCCATCTTCCACTTGACCGAAGATGTTTGCAGGCGATGCATAATCGGCTTCGCTGTTTGCTGAAGGCGATTTCGTGGGCTCCACCCCATCTTCCACTTGACCGAAGATGTTTGCAGGCGATGCATAATCGGCTTCGCTGTTTGCTGAAGGCGATTTCGTGGGCTCCACCCCATCTTCCACTTGACCGAAGATGTTTGCAGGCGATGCATAATCGGCTTCGCTGTTTGCTGAAGGCGATTTCGTGGGCTCCACCCCATCTTCCACTTGACCGAAGATGTTTGCAGGCGATGCATAATCGGCTTCGCTGTTTGCTGAAGGCGATTTCGTGGGCTCCACCCCATCTTCCACTTGACCGAAGATGTTTGCAGGCGATGCATAATCGGATTCGCAGTTTGCTGAAGGCGATTTCGTGGGCTCCACCCCATCTTCCACTTGACCGAAGATGTTTGCAGGCGATGCATAATCGGCTTCGCTGTTTGCTGAAGGCGATTTCGTGGGCTCCACCCCATCTTCCACTTGACCGAAGATGTTTGCAGGCGATGCATAATCGGCTTCGCTGTTTGCTGAAGGCGATTTCGTGGGCTCCACCCCATCTTCCACTTGACCGAAGATGTTTGCAGGCGATGCATAATCGGCTTCGCTGTTTGCTGAAGGCGATTTCGTGGGCTCCACCCCATCTTCCACTTGACCGAAGATGTTTGCAGGCGATGCATAATCGGCTTCGCTGTTTGCTGAAGGCGATTTCGTGGGCTCCACCCCATCTTCCACTTGACCGAAGATGTTTGCAGGCGATGCATAATCGGCTTCGCTGTTTGCTGAAGGCGATTTCGTGGGCTCCACCCCAGCTTCCACTTGACCGAAGATGTTTGCAGGCGATGCATAATCGGCTTCTCCATCGCCTTCTATACGCTATACGAAAATCAATCTACGAAATTAAATCTAAACTTGCTTTCTAACTTTAGAGAAAAGTTGCTTTTCATGAACTATACCTTCCTTGCCTTCATTTTTAAAAAAAAGATTTTTTAAGACTTCAAAAGAAACGTCAACGCTTCACCGGACAAATCCGGCATTTTGGGTCTCTTTGTCGGTCATCCATTATTGTACTGAAATCGTATTTGTTGAGCTTTTAAAACACGGCAACAGGAAAAATAGAACGTGAAAAATATTTAAAAGCATCTAAAAGCGAAGAAAGACAGCTGAAAGAGAAGAAATCCACAGGGTTTCTTCGTTTTTAGCTGTGAAACACCGAAACTGCGTCAGTATTTAGCGTTAGGCGTCTAACCGTTAGCAGCTAACGTAAGACGTCTAACAAACACATTGTGGATATCGGAAAACAGTTAGACGTCTAACACGTTAGAATTTGTCTAGACAGCTAAAGTTTGGTGTTGATTGTGGATACGGCCTCTGGGCTAAGAAAAAGACTCTTGCTCTCCGTCTTCCTCTTTTTTTCTTTTTCTGTTTCTTCTGTAATTTGTATTTCTGTTTTCCCCTCTCGTCCTCAACAAAGTTCTGATATTTTTCGAAAGTTCTAGCTAGAGTGTTCTATAAATTATTTCTAAAATTTATTCTATTCGATTTGATAGTTTTTTCATTGTTTGTGCTTTTCAGATAAGATGAAATTCTTATTCAATTATGGCCCCTTCATATCGGAGAAAGTTTTATTTGAATAGAAAAAGGGTCTCGAGTAAACTATATTGCGTAAAGCAATATTTTCATGAGTTCACTTGTTTTGAATCGGATTTTCTATCGTAGATGGAGAAGCCTTTGGAGTCGCTGAAAATAACGACTTCAGGTGCAGAATTTATACAAAACTTTAACCTTCGATGCATCTTCACCACCGCAATCTCTCTTTGTCCTAAACACTTTTGTTACGTAACAGCTTTCTCTCTCTCTCTCTCTCTCTCTCTCTCTCTCTCTCTCTCTCTCTCTCTCTCTCTCTCTCTCTCTCCTACTACAACCAGGGGTTAAATGGTCATGTCAGACATTCCGTCGGCGGGCCTCTGTTTTTTTTAAATCATAAGGGGGGACCCTTACGCGAAAAAAAGTTTTTCGCCTTTGGCGGGCGTCTGTACTTTTTTCTTGCACACTAAAAAACTTATTACTACTACAGTATTCAGTTCCACATTTTCTCGCTCTCTCCAATTTCAATTCGCTTTCTCTAATTCACTGCCTATTTCACGATGTCTCAGTTTAAATTGTTTTTTTCTTTCTTTCTCATCGGCTAGAGCAGCTTTCAAATGTCACTGACTCACTATATGTCTCTAACAACCTCTCAGTTTTGTTTAATCCCTGTTCTTCTCACAATCTCTATCCGCCTCTTAGTTTCGCTCACTCTCTCTCTCTCCTCGCAGAGCTCTCCAGTGCCTTGCTGTGCAGCTCATTGGGCATCCACAATTGGACGACGTTCGGCGATACATGGCTTGATGTTGTGCAGTCGAACCAACGGAACTTTGTGAAAGCAGGAGTTCGGGGGTACGGTAATCCTATTTTTTAAACTGCGCATTTTGAACTAAACGATAATCCAAATCATCAAATGTTCTTTTTTTTACTGTATCATGCGGAATTCTCACCCGCGCATTTTTAACTATGCGGCGGCCTACTCCGAAGTTTTGAATGCGATTATTTGAATCTTGTAACTTTGAGCATTTTGAGTTGTACAATAATCGTATTCTTGTAACTTTTCGCGTTTTAAACTTTACGAGAATTCAAATCTTCAATTTTTTAAGTCTTCAATAAGTAATGGTAACTTTTTTGTCTCAACGGTGATAGTAATTTTTTTAGATCTGCTCGAAAAACATAGAAAAGTCAATCTTAAAAGAAAAAAATTGTTAAAGGATTAATTATCGTTTTTTGATATCGTTGTGTTCTATTTTTAGAGTCTTAGAGGCAATGAAACGTTCATTTCTTTCATTTTCGTTCTATCAGATGATTCCGTTGCCAAGTTACCCGAAAAGATTCGCAAAATGTACTAGTTCTTGATTCAACTTTGTCTTATTTATCAACCTCCTCGGAAGCCGCAGGAATCTTCAGATGGGAATGCATCTGGAACTAGGAACGGATCGTTTTCGATGCCATGTTCAGTCTTACTCGGGGCAATCTTGATAAAGAAAGATTTTTTATTTCGAGGAGCTTGACAATCAAGGTGTTTCTTAGCACCCGCACAAAATTTTTCGAGCGCATACGTTTTTAAAATTTCAGAGCTCAACTTTCAATTTTTCCAATGATTCCATACGAAAATCCGAGAAAATGTTTTCCAAGCGCATAGATTTCAATGTTTTTCGGGGCTTTTGAAGAGCGCATAGATTTTTTTACCCGCAGTGCGGGTCAGAGAAAAACCTTGATGACAATCTCTTATTACTGATAAGAATTGAACGAACATTGATTGATGTAGTTCAGTAGATCAGTGTAAGAGTGTAGATAGAAAGAACTATTAAAAGAGCGCGTAGAAGAAATACCGCCAATGTGTGTTATTGAAAGAGGAAATGAGAATGAAACGGCGTTTTTGTAAACGACTTCTGTTAAAGTACGCATATATTTTCTCGTTGACTTCATTCGCAGTGCGGGTTAAGAAGAGTCGCCCTTTTTCTCTCCCCCCTTTTTCTCTCCCCCCTTTTTCTCTCCCCCCTTTTTCTCTCCCTTCCATCCATAGGTCACCTAAATGAGTCGAAAAAATTCGCTAGGGGGGTAGAGGTAGGTAAAAAATTTTTGAGTTTGAAAACGAATTTCAAACTTGGAACTTCCAGAGATTCCACTTCCAGAGAAAAGAAATTAATATTTTGTTCTAGACAAATGTATTATAGTATTAATATTCATGTTTATTCGGTAGATTACCAAAAAGTTTGAAAACATAATCGGATTTCGAAATATAAAGCTTCTTGAAGCTTTTGGTGTGAATTTGGTAGATCTCACGACATGGTTGATGAGGACAAATATAATCAGGATCTATGTACATAACTTGCTTCATAAAAAAACTAGTTTGAGAAGACATTGCTCTTTTTTCGGATCAGTTTTACCCAGGATGTTTCTCTGACCCGCGCTGCGGGTTAAAAAAATCTACGCGCTCTCCGAAACCCCCGAAAAACATTGAAATTTATGCACTTTAAAAATTTTTTTTTCAATTTTTTCGTGGGGAAAGTACAAATCATTAAAAAATTGAATGTTAAACTCTGAAATTTTAAAAATCTATGCGCTCGAAAAAAGTTGTGCGGGTGCTAAGAAACACCCTGCTTGGGTTGCATGTATCTGTCCGAGAGAGGGTTTAAGCAAGAAGAAAGAATAAGAGATTAGATAGTACGAAGACATTTTCAAAAAAATTCACTGTGTGAAACTACACGCTAAACTCTATCTAGGAAGTCAGAGATGCATTCCGGCGTGGGGTAAAGCTCAACCTTTTTTATTTTCGGGTGGGGGACGGGGGTTTTTTGTAGCTCTGGCAACTATGCTTCCATCCTGCCTTAGCCATAAATAATTTCTTGTAAGAAATTTAGATCACATGTTTCGGAAGCGTTCCGCCTGTTTTATAGTCAGAAATATTTTAGATATTTGAATGAAAAATGATTAATGCTTGTTAAAGTCCCTTTTCTTTGTTTGGTTATTGCTTGGGAATGGCCTCTAAACCAATCATATGCTTAGTTAATCTCGATGTTATTGGCATAGATATAAATAATAAAATAATGTGTATAAGTAATAAAATAATGATATAATGTGTAATAATATATGGTGTGATCTTTTTATATTAACCCGAAATTCTGCATCGAAATACTGGAATGCTGTCTCTTACACGTTGCATGCCTCTAGTGAGAGAGAGAAAATAAATAGACAAGGGGGTGGAGATGGAAAGCTAGAGAGAGAGGCAGATGAAGTTTTTTTTAAATAACGATTAAAAAAAGTGAGCGAATACGGAGCGGCTCAGAGTATTCAGAATACTGCGGTCCGAAATAGTTCACCGGGTATATCGGTAACAAGATAATTTGCACGAAGAGCGGGACGCAGGGCTTATAGGGTGAATGGGATGCCTGGTTATGGTTAAGATAGGTTGAGGGGCAGTGATAACTCGAGGAAAACTGTATTCTTGGGTGAGGAGTGAATACCCATTAGTACTAAACCCAGTTATCCATGATATGGATAACTGGGTTTAGTACTTATGGGTATTCAGTTTGTAGTACTAATAGGATGGAAACTTCTGAGGCAATGTAAAGAATGGAAAATAGATTGGTAGCAATGATTTAGCGAAATGAGTTTGCATAGGTGAAGTGAAGTGGTACCTAATAGTAAGATAAATCGGTAATTTAGTAACTCTAACCACTCCTCTGAAATATGTTTAACCGTTTTGTGTTCTGCCGTGCAGTTCTTTCGGAAGCGGTGATTGTGTTACAACTCGGTTCCGGTCGAGATCCGCTGATGATGACGTCATACATCGACTCCTTTCAGAGACTAATGAGAGACCAAGAAGTCCATGGGTAATGTATGCTGGATCAACTCGTTCATCTAATAAATGACTTATTATATTAATTTATTCATTCATGAAATTAATTCATTCATTACTCTTCCGTGTATTGTTTCCAGATTCCCATACATATAGAATTACCTAATATGTATTAATTCGTTCGCTTTTCCCTTTAATGTTTCCAGAATCTCATATAATAATTGTAGTGAATATCACTAATTTTTCATTGTATTTTTTAATGGTTTTCAGGTTCTCATACAAGTTTTTGATGTTCTTTGTTTAAAATTTTGCCAATTCAATTTTCTCTCCTTTATAAATAGTTTTTCTTTGTATTTTCCGGGTTTCAATGTAACGGGAAATTTTTTTTGAATTAATACTATTGAATTTGCATAATCCTCTCCATCCTTTCAGATGTCGATCTATTGGCTCTGCAGCGCTTTCGATGATAGCTGTTGCTCAGGCTAGTTTTACGGAAAAAGTGAACTCTCTTTTTGTTTATTCTTTCTCTTATTCTCTTTCTTTTGCTCTCTCTTCTTTTTTCTTTCACTCTTTTTCTGTCTCTCTCTCTCTCTCTCTCTCT
This sequence comes from Allodiplogaster pararmata, assembly GCA_964056735.1. Taxonomy (NCBI): domain Eukaryota; kingdom Metazoa; phylum Nematoda; class Chromadorea; order Rhabditida; family Diplogasteridae; genus Allodiplogaster; species Allodiplogaster pararmata. Next base: position 26,950,324 of record OZ057407.1, read on the forward strand.
CTCTCTCTCTCTCTCTCTCTCTCCTTTTTTTCTTTCTCTTCCTTTCTTCCTCGGTCTCTCTCTTTCTTCCAGGTTAAAAGCGGATGATAGTCGTTCGAATATTCAATAAATTTTCCATTTCCCTTAAACTGTACATTCATTGTATTTAAAGCCCTTTCAACTCTAATTTTTAACGAAAATTATGGTTTTGACTGTAAATCGACTCTTCTTCTTCCTCGCGCTTGTTCCCGCCTCGCGGCAGGGTACGCGCTCCCCTGAGATGCAGGGCAGACCTATCCTGGTAGAACCAGTGGCTGCCTGCTATATCACTGCTAGTGTGATTAGCAGCAGTGGGGAGAGTCAGATTCGTGCATGAGCACTACCAACATTTCTTAACCCCCTTGGTTTGGGTGGATCTGTCCGGGGTGGGAGTCGAACTCGGGACTCTTCGCACAATGGTCTATCACACTACCACTATGCCACGCCCGGACCAACTGTAAATCGACTACTACTCGAAATAAAAGTTATGAGAGAACCACTGGATGAGACAATGAACGCTTTCCCTGATTCAGGGTTGCGTTGATGGTTACGCCGAGTACGGTATCCACGCATGGGACGTGGCAGCAGCCGCAGTGATCGTTTCGGAAGCTGGCGGTATTTTGAAGGATCCGACCGGTTAGTACGTTAGTTCGAATAGGGCAACCACTTTCTAAGAGAAGCCGATGTTTTCAAAAACGATCGAATTAGACATTTCATCTTTGCTATTCATAGTAAATCAAAGTAATACGGATTACTAAGGTTCCTCTATTCATAGCATAGGGTGATGGGGGAAATTTGATGATAGAAGAACATTTAAGATCGGAAGAAATTTGGTGGAATACAAGAATTTGATGTAGATTGTTGAGCTTTCTCATTTTCAATGCATCCAAAAGGTTTTTCATTATGTATGATGCATAAGAAAGGTTCACAGGGACCCACAGAAATACGAAAATTTTCGAATCAGAGACAAAGCAGCGAAAAAGAAATTTAAAGAAAGGCATTTTTATGTAAATTAATTCTTGAAATTAGAACCGAGATCCACCGGAGTACGAAACAGTTCCGTCTATAGAAGATAATATCGGATCACCTAACTCCTGATTCTCAGGCGCGCCTTTCTCGATCATGTCTCGGAAGGTGCTTTGCGCTGGCACGGAGGAGTTGGCGACGGCGCTCGTTGCGACCTTGACACACGTCGACTTTGCGCCCGAGGCGTAGTCTAGCAGAGTAGCAAGGGGCTCTTCAACATGGCTATGCAATAGAAATTAGGCCCACGATGTTGACTGAGTAGTAGAAAAAGGACCCTTGATTGTGGAACAAAAGAGCTTTACAGATTTTGAGCTTGACCCTCATTATGAAATAGAAAGAGAACTCATGACCCTCATTATGAAATAGAAAGAGAACTCATGACCCCGGCAATAAAGTATAAAGAGGACCCTGATTATGTAATGAAGTATAAAGAGGACCCCCTGATTCTGACTAAGGATAAGAAAGAATCTTTAAACTTGTAAATTGAGGGGAAAACGGACTTCTGACCCGGGCGATGGAATAGAAAAAGAACCCCTGAGAATTAACAGTAAGATAAATTTCCCTTGATGGTTCAGTATGACAATAAAGTTGTCTCGGATTGTGAAAGAGTTGATTATAGATGTAGTATGCTTCCGGTATTTATCTAGTAAGCTCCTGGTATCTAAGTAGCAAGTTCCCGGTGTCTGTGTAGCAAGTTCCCGGTATATAGCAAACTTCCGATATCTATCTAGTAAGCTCCCGGTACCTAAGTAGCAAGTTCCCGGTATCTATGTAGCAAGTTCCCGGTATATAGCAAACTTCCGGTGTCTTTTTAGCGAGCTCCTGGTATCTATGTAGCAACTTCCAAGATGTTATAGTAATAAATGAGTTTTATAATCGTTTTAAGTGTAGAATATCAGAGAAATTTAAGGAGAAAAAAATACATTCCCTAAGACGAGAGAATGTTTGAAAAGATGCCATATATTATTCAGACTTTCTGTGAAAGGAAAGCTTGAACTTCAAGCAAGTTGCAGTTGATCTACATCAGTAGATTCAGTCCTAAGAAAATCCCCTACTTTTTTCATGGAGAATCCACTCATTGAGTCGGTGACATATTTTTGTTTCTCTTTAATATCCGTGAATAACCTCCTCAGTACTGTATGAGCTCATTGTTGTTGTTTTTACACTGTCAGATGATGCATCTTCTTTTCAACTTGATATATGGAAGCTTATGATTTTATTCTCGACAGACCGTGACAGTTCTATGAAACTGAGTGCAGTCTATATGCTTTAAGTTATTCATTATTTTGAGTTTATTTGAGAACCATGACAATTACATCGATGAAAAACATGACAATGACATTGATGAAAGCCATGACAATGACATCTTTCATAACAAGCTGAAAAGCATACGTTCTTATTGTTATATTGCAATCAGTTATACGAAAAAGCTATTAAACATGTTTTCATTAAGGCTTTAGCAATGGGAATTTTAGTATTGATTGAACTTTTAATATACCAGATAAAAATTTTTACTCTGATTAATTTTACGATATCAAAGATCAAATTTACCGTGTAACTGGGCGGTAGAGTCGATATTTTTATCAAAAAGTCAACAAAATAGCCTTTTTTTTGCAAAAAGCTGAATGATGAGTCAGAATTCGGATGATTCCTTTCATTTTTCAACTATGAGTGAGTTTTTTCGGAATTGTTTTAATGGAGTAGAGATGGAGACCTCCAACTTCCACTCTATTCATTTTTATAAGGTTCCATTAAATTTCGCGCCGCGACATTCTGCACCATTACCGTTCGTACCCGAAATTTTGCAGTATTTGTATATCTGAAGCTCTAATTATGAGGCTAGTATTCCTTGAGGTCTCTTACTGAGCCTTATTGCTCTTAATCGTTAACTAAAATGAGGCTGAGCAGAGACTTTTGATAGGAAGTTTTTTCTTCGGTTGCGAAATTTGGGCACGAATTCCGCTGTACAAAATGTGTTACTACTTCATGAAGCCACAGTTCAGTTCAAATGATTTGTTGAAAAGTTCTCGGTGGAAAATATTAACTTTGTTTTGAAGGTGAAAGAGAGAGAGGTGTATCGCATGTACATACAATACGGGTAATTATGTCAAGTAACAGTGGTGAAGAAACTTAAATGCCTCAGTTACACGTTCAAGTATTGGCGAAGATCAACTCAGCGATGGTCGGCCCTACATCTAATGGTAAGATTATCGAGTGGTTAGGGTTCTTCGTAAGCAATTTATTGATTGAATCTTGGGTCGATTGAATTGGGATGGGGTCGACAGCTCTTAACCGGAGACCTCAGCACGACGAGATACAAGGCCGAGATAAAAATTGTAATAATGATACGTCTTCGTTACATCAGCATTATTGTGTTTATCTCTCATCCGCACTGCGGTTGAAACGGAATCAATGCAATATCTGCTCCCACTGTACTTGCTCTGAAAGCAAGATTGAGTTCTCTCGATGTATTAGAACTACTCAATCTGCAGTTACCTAACCTGTAGAGAATTTATCATGTGTTCACCATGTTCCGAGTGTTGTCGCATTTTTGTTTCAAAAATGTATCTGAATAAATAAATATGCCAAAGTTGCAAAGTTATGCGCTCGAGTTTTAAACTCTTGAAAATTTGATCTGCGCCAATGAAAATTTCTTCGGAATAATAAACTTTGGACACGTATTGAACTCAGAATTTTGTTGCGACTTTGAAAAATGAATGAACTTTCTACATCAGGGTTCAACTAGAATGTAAAGTGAGAGAAAACCGGCCTATTTTGAATCTTATGAAAGAAAGGACTTCTTCATTTTCATCAATCAATAGCATTCAAGGCGACGTCAACACTGAGAGTTCTGCTCTCTACGCAAGCGATACCGAGGCAAGCAATGCTTCCTTTGCTGTACTCACCGCTGCAGATGTCAACAAGATCTGCAAGGAGGTTGGTGAAATTTACAAATTGATAAGAATGTTATCGGAATGCATAAATAAGAGATTGTGTGTTAGGAGCTCGGTGAAATTTACGAACATGCTCTGTGAACTCACGTTATAATAGGTAACTGAATCAAAGCAGAGTTGTGACAACGCAACATGTGACATTCAGGTCCTGGACACTGTCATCGGAACGAACACCTACTCCTACGCGGATAGCACACTTTGGAATCAGAAAGTCAGTTGTGTTGAAGCGAAAAACAGTTTAGTATTGCATATATGCGTGAGTAATTTTGATTTTAAATGCTTTGATTCAAAACACATTTTGAATGACTTTTTAAAAGAAGAATAATTTTTTAAAAAATTTCAAAAAATTAGCATTTTACAGGTGGTTGAGCAAATCACCGGGGAGCTGGTAAAGACCCAGCGACCGTACAAGTTCATTGGTTACTTTTTGAATGTTCCTTCTTGACAGACTTGGGTGTTATTATGGTAGTACATTTTCATAATTGTTATTATTTCTACTTATTTATTTATGTATTTTTTTTATTTCGGTTGTTATTATTATGAATTTTTTATAAGTTTCGGAGAAGATTGGCTCATAAACAGAGTTAAATCACCGTGCTTTTTTAATAAAAAGTTTTTTTCATATATACAGGGTGTACAGAAAGTCCAGGTGCCCGACTTTGTCACTTTGTATCTTTTTTGTTTGGCGTAGCGGTCTTGTGATTTTTTGCTTGTATCTTATTGATTATGTTGCTAACATACCCTGAGAAAATCAGAATGATAACTCTTTTCGTTTTCCGGTAATGCTCTCTGATATGGACCGAGGCTACATTCTGCGCTTGAGCCAGTCCGGTCACACTCAACAGCACATCGCCAGAACCACTGGATTCGCCCGCAGGACCATTCAAAACACAATACGTCGCTTTCGTGAGACTGGTACGACGAATGACCGTCCCAGGAGCGGCAGACCAGGGACCGCGACCACTTCCTTCAACGTGAGTAGCATCCGAGACAAGATTCGATATAACCCCAAGCGGAGTCTCAGGAAACTCGCGAAGGAGCTGAATATCTCGGCGAGTTCTGTTCAGACGATCGTCAAATCCCGCATTGGACTTCGCCCCATCAAGCTGCAGAAGACTCACGTATTGACGGACCAGATGAAGGCGACTCGTCTTCGGAGATGTCGTGAACTGTCAAAGAGGTTCAAGCCGGTGGACTGTTTGGATATTCTCCTCTCCGATGAGAAGTTGTTCAATATTGAGCAGTCCTTCAACCGCCAGAACGATAGGATTTGGTCGAAATCGGTCAAAGATGCCAATAAGAGTGGCCGTTGCGTCTCGAGAAAAGGCCATCCCGCTTCTGCCATGGTCTGGGCCGAGATTTGCGCGACTGGCAAGACTCCGCTCGTTTTCGTCGAGCAGGGAGTCAAAATCAATGCCAATAACTACCTGAACGACAGTCTCATATAGGAAGTACTTCCCTTGAGCCAGGCTCACTTCGCTGGACGCAAATGGACGTTCCAGCAGGACTCTGTGCCCGCCCATAAGGCTAAAGTGGTGCAAGAACAATTTCCCCTCCATGATCACATCCGCCGAATGGCCTCCGTACTCACCTGATTTGAATCCTCTGGACTTCTCTGTGTGGTCGGTCCTTGAGAGCAAGGCCTGTGCTCCCCCTCACAAGAATTTGGAAAGTTTGAAGCGCGCCCTACAGAAGGCGTGGGATGATCTTGACGTCGCTTACCTGTCCACCACGGTGGGTGCATTCCACAAGCGACTCCGCCCGCACCTGTGTCAAGGAGAGAGGAGGGCTGTTCGAAATTTGAAAACGCAGTTATATCCCAAACTATTTGAAGAAACTTTGATGGAAATTTTGTTTGATTTGCTCAATCCGTTATGTTTTTATCGGAAAAATTCTGTGCACCTGGACTTTCTGTACACCCTGTATAATACATACTAGGCTTCCTATGTAATTGCTAATCTTAATTCTAATTATAAAAAAATAAAGTATAAACAAAGGCCTAATGCAAGACGGATTTTTTGCGAGTTATATCTTGTTCATTTGTTTGATGTTTTAAAGATTCTTCTTTAAAACAAACATTTTTTTTTGTAATAACTTTCAAAGTTTTTTGAATGGACCAAAGCAGCATAGCTAAACCAAAACTTGTCAAAAATTTTAAAAATGACCGGTCATCTGGGCGCGGGTCTTAGAACAATGAATCTCTTATAAGATCAATGGAAGTCTTAGTAGTGCCAGTGTTGAGATGCGGTCTGGTTTAGTAGAGTGAGTTCGGACGTTTCGCTTTATTTAAAGCATCATCAGCGATATTGCAAGTAACCTCAAAGCAATAAAATGAATGAAAATTGCACAGAAAAAAGAGAACTATTCACATGAAACGCAATCTAACTAAAAAAACAAGAGAACGCAAAAAGCGAAAAACCAATAAAGAGAGATATAACTAAAAGTTGAGACCTCTCGCTCTATAGAGCGAGAGGTCTCAACTTTTAGTTATCTCTCTCTTTATTGGTTTTTCGCTTTTTGCGTTCTCTTGTTTTTTTTAGTTAGATTGCGTTTCATGTGAATAGTTCTCTTTTTTCTGTGCAATTTTTATTCATTTTATTGCTTTGAGGTTACTTGCAATATCGCTGTTGATGCTTTAAATAAAGCGAAACGTCCGAACTCACTCTACTAAACCACACCGCATCTCAACACTGGCACTACTAAGACTTCCATTGATCTCATAACTCTTCACGATGCGCGTCACTCAGCATCCAACATTCAATGAATCTCTTATTTTACTGCCCTCCAGCTCTCGCTTGCTTCTCATGTCTCTTAGCCTCCCGCTCGGCCGAGCGATCATTTCTAAATTTTTTGACAAGTGCTGATGAGTTATGCGAACCAGTAATACATTTCAGTGACGAGTTCCCTCCTTCAGACCAGCAACGGCTCCGGTCTGAATGTCTCCTCCGTTTGCTATTGGAACAAACCTACCGACCGTCAGTTTGTTTTGATTTCACATCGAAAAGCCATATATTCATGATTTTTAGTCGTCATATTCTAAAAATGTATGACTTTAGATGATAACATAGAAGTGAAACAGATATGATAAGGTAAATACTACGTACAACTGGGTTGAAAAGCTTTTTGAGCTTTTTTTGTTGACAGAACTGAATTTTAAAAAAAGTTCACTCAATGATTGTTATAAATGAAGCCACGTCGAGGAGTATGGTGTGAGACGGTGGTAAAGCCATGAGTAAACGGTGGAACTATATACTCAAACACTTGGTTCAATACGGTAGAAACGTTGAGAGAGCGATGGAGAGAGAGATAGAGAGATACGGTGCAATAAACATATAAGTTATTGGATAAGTGGTCAATTGATCGTTTCCAGTTTCCTTTTCCTTCCGCTGGGAGAACAAGCACATGCTGGCAGTTGTGAGTGTCTTCGCCGTCGCCTTCTGAAGCTCTGTGGTGCACGTCTCCGAAAAAAGCGCCGCAAATATGAATCTGAAGAACCCTTAGCTCCGCCTCCAATTACAGTGGAAATATCTCTGTGAAATATCATAAATCTTTTTTAAACTATCGTTTGAACTTGTAAAGCAATGAGCACGGTTTTATCGCTTTCTGCGTCATCCGCTCGATAGAGCAGTTCTCTCTCTCTCTCTCTCTCTCTCTCTCTCTCTCTCTCTCTCTCTCTCTCTCTCTCTCTCACACTATACTATCTTAATAAACGTGTTACTCTCCCTTTCTTTCAGCATCAATTTTGCTCTCTTGAGAATGCAGCCATTTTCGCACGTTTTGTTCAATATTATTTAATTCTCTCGTTATTTTTCGAAGAGTTATTGACCTTTCTATTTTGCTCCTTCTCTTGAAACTTACCTTTCTCTCTCTCTCTCTCTCTCTCTCTCGAAACCTACCTTTCTCTCTCTCTCTTGAAACCTAATTTTCTCTCTCTCTTGAAACCTACCTTTCTCTCTCTCTCTTGAAACATAATTTTCTCTCTCTCTCTTGAAACCTACCTTTCTCTCTCTTGTCTCTCTCTCTCTTGAAACCTACCCTTCTCTCTCTCTCTTGTCTCTCTCTCTTGAAACCTACCTTTCTCTCTCTCTCTCTTGAAACCTACCTTTCTCTCTCTCTCTCTTGTCTTTTCCAAATCATTTTTCACATAAAGGGCCTTTTCGTAGTTGTACCGCATAACGGAACCTATGAAAGAAAACTTATTGCCGGTAGCTTCCAAATGTCTTCTTTCCTAATTCATGTTGTTTCGAATGTTTTTTATCCCAATTCGAACTTTCATCGGAGATCCATGCTCTCATCCTCAAGTCCTTCTCAACTATTAAATCATGCAAATCTGACGGCCGCTATAGCTCTACCGTAGTACACTGACGTATACCGTATCGCTACCTTCGTATACTGGTTTACCGAATACCCTGAAGAGTGAGCCTTACCTTTATGTCGCGCTAAATCTCAATAAGTCCTCATTCACACAATTTCATTTTTCCACAGTATACTTCAATTGCTATTTGATTTAATTACATGCAACCCGCTTCGAAACAACTTCCTTGGTTCAGACGATTACGGTATACAGGACCTATCACTCGCTGTATAGTGTTGAGGACGAATTGCTAGGTTCCGAAACCGATTCGTCGCTATTTATTCGCACACACTTGTCTGTTTGATGCAAATCTCCAGTCCATTTCGTTCTTTGTCCTGTGTTGATTGCGTTTGAGATAAAGTAGATGGATTAGAGAGAGTGTCATTTCATGCATATCCAGAGATTGATGTGATTGAGCGTCAAACTGATTGATGAAGGGTTGAATGAATGCTACCGTTTGAGGGACGGAGCTCTAGGGTTGAATAAATGCTACCGTTTGAGGGACGGAGCTCTAGGGTTGAATGAATGCTACCGTTTGAGGGACGGAGCTCTAGGGTTGAATAAATGCTACCGTTTGAGGGACGAAGCTCTAGGGTTGAATGAATGCTACCGTTTGAGGGACGGAGCTCTAGGGTTGAATGAATGCTACCGTTTGAGGGACGGAGCTCTAGGGTTGAATGAATGCTACCGTTTGAGGGACGGAGCTCTAGGGTTGAATGAATGCTACCGTTTTAGAGACGGAGCTCTAGGGTTGAATGAATGCTACCGTTTGAGGGACGGAGCTCTAGGGTTGAATGAATGCTACCGTTTTAGGGACGGAGCTCTAGGGTTGAATGAATGCTACCGTTTGAGGGACGGAGCTCTAGGGTTGAATGAATGCTACCGTTTTAGGGACGGAGCTCTAGGGTTGAATGAATGCTACCGTTTGAGGGACGGAGCTCTAGGGTTGAATGAATGCTACCGTTTTAGGGACGGAGCTCTAGGGTTGAATGAATGCTACCGTTTGAGGGACGGAGCTCTAGGGTTGAATGAATGCTACCGTTTTAGGGACGGAGCTCTAGGGTTGAATGAATGCTACCGTTTTAGGGACGGAGCTCTAGGGTTGAATGAATGTTACCGTTTTAGGGACGGAGCTCTAGGGTTGAATGAATGCTACCGTTTTAGGGACGGAGCTCTAGGGTTGAATGAATGCTACCGTTTTAGGGACGGAGCTCTAGGGTTGAATGAATGCTACCGTTTGAGGGACGGAGCTCTAGGGTTGAATGAATGCTACCGTTTTAGGGACGGAGCTCTAGGGTTGAATGAATGCTACCGTTTGAGGGACGGAGCTCTAGGGTTGAATGAATGCTACCGTTTTAGGGACGGAGCTCTAGGGTTGAATGAATGCTACCGTTTGAGGGACGGAGCTCTAGGGTTGAATGAATGCTACCGTTTTAGGGACGGAGCTCTAGGGTTGAATGAATGCTACCGTTTGAGGGACGGAGCTCTAGGGTTGAATGAATGCTACCGTTTTAGGGACGGAGCTCTAGGGTTGAATGAATGCTACCGTTTTAGGGACGGAGCTCTAGGGTTGAATGAATGTTACCGTTTTAGGGACGGAGCTCTAGGGTTGAATGAATGCTACCGTTTTAGGGACGGAGCTCTAGGGTTGAATGAATGCTACCGTTTGAGGGACGGAGCTCTAGGGTTGAATGAATGCTACCGTTTTAGGGACGGAGCTCTAGGGTTGAATGAATGCTACCGTTTGAGGGACGGAGCTCTAGGGTTGAATGAATGCTACCGTTTTAGGGACGGAGCTCTAGGGTTGAATGAATGCTACCGTTTTAGGGACGGAGCTCTAGGGTTGAATGAATGCTACCGTTTTAGAGACGGAGCTCTAGGGTTGAATGAATGCTACCGTTTTAGGGACGGAGCTCTAGGGTTGAATGAATGCTACCGTTTTAGGGACGGAGCTCTAGGGTTGAATGAATGCTACCGTTTTAGGGACGGAGCTCTAGGGTTGAATGAATGCTACCGTTTTAGGGACGGAGCTCTAGGGTTGAATGAATGCTACCGTTTTAGGGACGGAGCTCTAGGGTTGAATGAATGCTACCGTTTAAGGGACGGAGCTCTAGGGTTGAATGAATGCTACCGTTTTAGGGACGGAGCTCTAGGGTTTAATGAATGCTACCGTTTTAGGGACGGAGCTCTAGGGTTGAATGAATGCTACCGTTTTAGGGACGGAGCTCTAGGGTTGAATGAATGCTACCGTTTTAGGGACGGAGCTCTAGGGTTGAATGAATGCTACCGTTTTAGGGACGGAGCTCTAGGGTTGAATGAATGCTACCGTTTTAGGGACGGAGCTCTAGGGTTGAATGAATGCTACCGTTTTAGGGACGGAGCTCTAGGGTTGAATGAATGCTACCGTTTTAGGGACGGAGCTCTAGGGTTGAATGAATGCTACCGTTTGAGGGACGGAGCTCTAGGGTTGAATGAATGCTACCGTTTTAGGGACGGAGCTCTAGGGTTGAATGAATGCTACCGTTTTAGGGACGGAGCTCTAGGGTTGAATGAATGCTACCGTTTTAGGGACGGAGCTCTAGGGTTGAATGAATGCTACCGTTTTAGGGACGGAGCTCTAGGGTTGAATGAATGCTACCGTTTTAGGGACGGAGCTCTAGGGTTGAATGAATGCTACCGTTTTAGGGACGGAGCTCTAGGGTTGAATGAATGCTACCGTTTTAGGGACGGAGCTCTAGGGTTGAATGAATGCTACCGTTTGAGGGACGGAGCTCTAGGGTTGAATGAATGCTACCGTTTTAGGGACGGAGCTCTAGGGTTGAATGAATGCTACCGTTTTAGGGACGGAGCTCTAGGGTTGAATGAATGCTACCGTTTTAGGGACGGAGCTCTAGGGTTGAATGAATGCTACCGTTTTAGGGACGGAGCTCTAGGGTTGAATGAATGCTACCGTTTTAGGGACGGAGCTCTAGGGTTGAATGAATGCTACCGTTTTAGGGACGGAGCTCTAGGGTTGAATGAATGCTACCGTCTGAGGGACGGAGCTCTAGGGTTGAATGAATGCTACCGTTTTAGGGACGGAGCTCTAGGGTTGAATGAATGCTACCGTTTTAGGGACGGAGCTCTAGGGTTGAATGAATGCTACCGTTTTAGGGACGGAGCTCTAGGGTTGAATGAATGCTACCGTTTGAGGGACGGAGCTCTAGGGTTGAATGAATGCTACCGTTTTAGGGACGGAGCTCTAGGGTTGAATGAATGCTACCGTTTTAGGGACGGAGCTCTAGGGTTGAATGAATGCTACCGTTTTAGGGACGGAGCTCTAGGGTTGAATGAATGCTACCGTTTTAGGGACGGAGCTCTAGGGTTGAATGAATGCTACCGTTTTAGGGACGGAGCTCTAGGGTTGAATGAATGCTACCGTTTTAGGGACGGAGCTCTAGGGTTGAATGAATGCTACCGTTTTAGGGACGGAGCTCTAGGGTTGAATGAATGCTACCGTTTTAGGGACGGAGCTCTAGGGTTGAATGAATGCTACCGTTTGAGGGACGGAGCTCTAGGGTTGAATGAATGCTACCGTTTTAGGGACGGAGCTCTAGGGTTGAATGAATGCTACCGTTTTAGGGACGGAGCTCTAGGGTTGAATGAATGCTACCGTTTTAGGGACGGAGCTCTAGGGTTGAATGAATGCTACCGTTTGAGGGACGGAGCTCTAGGGTTGAATGAATGCTACCGTTTTAGGGACGGAGCTCTAGGGTTGAATGAATGCTACCGTTTGAGGGACGGAGCTCTAGGGTTGAATGAATGCTACCGTTTTAGGGACGGAGCTCTAGGGTTGAATGAATGCTACCGTTTTAGGGACGGAGCTCTAGGGTTGAATGAATGCTACCGTCTGAGGGACGGAGCTCTAGGGTTGAATGAATGCTACCGTTTTAGGGACGGAGCTCTAGGGTTGAATGAATGCTACCGTTTTAGGGACGGAGCTCTAGGGTTGAATGAATGCTACCGTTTTAGGGACGGAGCTCTAGGGTTGAATGAATGCTACCGTTTGAGGGACGGAGCTCTAGGGTTGAATGAATGCTACTGTTTTAGAGACGGAGCTCTAGGGTTGAATGAATGCTACCGTTTTAGGGACGGAGCTCTAGGGTTGAATGAATGCTACCGTTTGAGGGACGGAGCTCTAGGGTTGAATGAATGCTACCGTTTTAGGGACGGAGCTCTAGGGTTGAATGAATGCTACCGTTTTAGGGACGGAGCTCTAGGGTTGAATGAATGCTACCGTTTTAGGGACGGAGCTCTAGGGTTGAATGAATGCTACCGTTTTAGGGACGGAGCTCTAGGGTTGAATGAATGCTACCGTTTTAGGGACGGAGCTCTAGGGTTGAATGAATGCTACCGTTTTAGGGACGGAGCTCTAGGGTTGAATGAATGCTACCGTTTTAGGGACGGAGCTCTAGGGTTGAATGAATGCTACCGTTTTAGGGACGGAGCTCTAGGGTTGAATGAATGCTACCGTTTTAGGGACGGAGCTCTAGGGTTGAATGAATGCTACCGTTTGAGGGACGGAGCTCTAGGGTTGAATGAATGCTACCGTTTGAGGGACGGAGCTCTAGGGTTGAATGAATGCTACCGTTTTAGAGACGGAGCTCTAGGGTTGAATGAATGCTACCGTTTCAGGGACGGAGCTCTAGGGTTGAATGAATGCTACCGTTTTAGGGACGGAGCTCTAGGGTTGAATGAATGCTACCGTTTGAGGGACGGAGCTCTAGGGTTGAATGAATGCTACCGTTTTAGGGACGGAGCTCTAGGGTTGAATGAATGCTACCGTTTTAGGGACGGAGCTCTAGGGTTGAATGAATGCTACCGTTTTAGGGACGGAGCTCTAGGGTTGAATGAATGCTACCGTTTTAGGGACGGAGCTCTAGGGTTGAATGAATGCTACCGTTTTAGGGACGGAGCTCTAGGGTTGAATGAATGCTACCGTTTGAGGGACGGAGCTCTAGGGTTGAATGAATGCTACCGTTTTAGGGACGGAGCTCTAGGGTTGAATGAATGCTACCGTTTTAGGGACGGAGCTCTAGGGTTGAATGAATGCTACCGTTTTAGGGACGGAGCTCTAGGGTTGAATGAATGCTACCGTTTTAGGGACGGAGCTCTAGGGTTGAATGAATGCTACCGTTTTAGGGACGGAGAGCTCTTGCGTACTTTAACGAGTATCTAAATTTTAAAGGCAGACCACCAGAAACTCTTTCTTTTTTTCGATACTACTGACCTGAAACGTCAGCGACACATGTATTCTCGCTTTATGCAGGCCTCTGTCGTACCCAGAAGTTTCATGTAGTCCTTTTAGAGACCTAATCTCCAAAACTCATCCATAGATGTTGGGGCGTGGCTCAAATGGGTGTAAATAAAGATGGCCGTCTCTCAGCAAGAGTTTTTCCATAATTTCGTGCATATTCAGTTCCAGCTGAGCGGTCGGGTCAAATAATGTATGTGTTTTGATAAACTATACCCCGCCCGCGTCTAGCGAGTACCGAATTTTTGAAAAATTCTCGTCGAATGGAAGGCTTTGGAAGCCCTGAGCAAGGTCACTGCTACCGTTTTGGTCGCTGTGGTCCGCCCGAGATTACCGCTGACAGATTTTCGCAAAAGCAATAAAAATATTCCACTCCAACAAACTTTTTGAAGAGCAAAACTTAATATTCTCAACTTTAACAGTCCTCAATTCTACCAAGATCGAAGTGACTCGGTGCATTCTCAACTTTAACAGTCCTCAATTCTACCAAGATCGAAGTGACTCGGTGCATCTCAATGTTTTTTCTTCAATTTTCAAATGTCAAGAATTTTTTATGCTTAAAAAAGGATCAAATTCATCGTAGATTCCCTGTCCAAGTTAGGAAACAATCTGACTGAAAATGAACTTCCAAATAAATGACTGTGGGGAAAGTATGGTAACTGTTCAAAATAATACAGTAACTTTCGGATTTAAAATTATCACAGAAGAATAAAGGAGGCTGAGATGGGCCCTCTCGCGGAATTCTGGTCAGTTTTCCGTATACGAGGTAGAAACAGAAAATTAGGATTTTCGTTGTTTCTAGAGGAAAGAAGTTGATGAAAAACTTCAGAATGTGATAGGATAGGAATGGGTTTCTCAGCGCAACTCACAAAAGAAATTGTACCTAGAAAAGGCAAAAAATTAGAAATTTCAAATACAAGGAAATTAAAGTGATAAATTTCAATGCAACCTAATATCATTTCAATTTCAAAACTTTGGCTGGCCTCGTAATATTTTTGTTCTTTTTCTCTCTCTATACATATGTATGTATATATATATATATACATATATATATTTTTGTACTCAATGTTCCCATTTCCACACCAAAAAAGAGTGAAACCCTGATAATTATTAGTTACTCTTCATTGCATCAGGCCGAGTTTTAAAGTATTCTATTCCCGTGTTTGAATAATAAATCGAAAAGCTTCTTGAAGAAAATTCAGAATTAGTAAATTGATAGAAGAGAATAAGGAAAAATTTTTAAATAAAAAATTATCTAAAGAAGAAAAAGAAAAGAAAATAATAGTAAATAATTCTTTCTCGGAGTCATTTCTGTCCTTCTTCCCGTTTTCATTTCTGCTGATCCTTCACGTCATCAAAATCCTTTTTGACTCCTTCTTCTTCTTCGTCTGCAAATTAACATATACTTTTTCTTTAGTCAAGTATTTTGGTGCGGTACAATACTGTAATTTTGGTGCGGTACAATACTAGTTCTGATAATCGTCGTCCTATTTCTTCAAAGACATTCAATCTGAATCGCGCATGTTTGATTGTAGAAAAAACATAAAATCTCTTTCAAATTTACAAGAAAACGATAAAGAGAAAGTAAGAAGTATGATACCCTTCTCGATGTACTCTCCACCTTGAACTGCCGGCTTCGGCACTGCTGCTACGGCTTCGTTTAGATCTACAATAAGTTATACATACAATATATGATTACATGTCTTCTTCTTCTTCTTCTTCCTAGCGTTTATCCCGCCGCCGGGCAGGGTCCGCTTTGTAGACTGCACCACGCCATTTCACCCGATCAGCTGCGTCTTCAGTCTTCAGCCCGGTCGTGTTCATGTCTACTTCGATGCAGTCTCGCCACCTAGTTTTGGGTCTGCCTCTGGGTCTTTTGCCCTCTACTTCGAGGTTCCAGGACGATTGAGAAACGGAATGGGGATTTGATCTCATCACGTGCCCGTACCATCTCAGCCTTGACTCCCGAAGCTTTTCAGATATAGGGGCGATGCCCAGACGATCTCGGATGGTTTCATTTCGCACCATGTCTAGACGAGTGAGTCCGAGGCTCCATCTCAGCATTTTCATCTCCATAACATGCAGCATCTGTATAATCTTTGCTGTGCATGGAGAACATTCGAGGCCGTACAACGCTACTGGTCTGACAACTGATCGGTAAATTTTACTTTTCAGTCTGTCAGGCATTCGCTTGTCGCATAGTACACCGGTTGATTCTCTCCATTTGAGCCAGGCAGCATTGACTCTCGCAGCAACTGTAGCCTTGGGGTCTAGGTCTGCGGTGATGTAGAATCCGAGGTACTTGAAGCCATCCACTTTCCGGAGTTCGGTGTTCTTGACTTTGATGGTATTCGAGGTATTCGAAGTACTTTTTCCCATTTCCAAGTACTCAGTCTTTTGGAGGTTTAGTCGTAGACCATAGTCACTGAAGCGTTCGTTCCACTCTCCTAGCTGTTTCTCCAAGTCCTCTGTTGTGTTGGAACATAACACAACGTCGTCAGCATACAGTAGAGTTTTCGGAGGGCTTGTTTGTAGATCTCTGGTGATCGTGTCCATTATCAGTATAAAGAGTAGGGGGGAAAGGGCGGAACCTTGATGAACTCCTACAGCAACCTTGAATGACTCCGAAGTACCCGCTGGACTTCTCACGGTACTTCTAGAGTCAGTATACATCATTTGAATCCATCTTATGTACTCTTCTGGGACTAGGTGGTCTCGAAGAGAGAACCATATCAGCTCATGAGGCACACGGTCGAAAGCTTTCTCCAAGTCAAGGAAAGCGCAATGGACTGACTTCGCCTTTTCCCTGTGTTTCTCTAGATAAAGACGAATGGCGAAAATAGCATCTGTTGTTCCACTTCCTTTGACGAAGCCACACTGATTGACGGTTGTGCTTACAATTTTGCGGAGTCGTGCTTCGATGATCTTTTCCAAGATCATTGTGGTATGAGGAATGATTCTTATCGGCCGGTAGTTGGAGCATATTGTGACATCTCCTTTCCCTTTGTAGATGGGTATTGTAGATGATCTACTCCAGTCTTCGGGATACTCCAGGCGAGCAGTGGCTTTTTGAAAGAGGGTCGTAAGATGGAAAAGTCCACAATCACCTGCGAGTCTCCATGCAGAGGCGGCAAGATCATCTGGCCCACATGCCTTTCCGTGCTTCATTTTCTGAAGGGCTTCTCTTACTTCAATCTCTGAGATGGTGGGAACTGGTCCTTCTACTGGTAGGGACAGCGGGACGGGAGGGTGGTCGAACTCGATGTTCGAGATTTCCTCGAAGTGTTCTCTCCATCGCTGACAAATTTCGACATTGGATCGGAGGAGTATGCCGTCCCGGTTCTTGATTGTCCGCACGTGAGAAAGGTCTTTTGCTGCTGTGGCTCGTGCTTTGCAAATCCGGAAAATTTCCTTCTCTCCTTGAGGCGTGTCGAGCTTACTGTAGATTTCTTGGATGGCTGAGGAGCGTGCCTTCGCTACGGCTCTCTTAGCTTCTCTCTTCATACATAGGTACAGAGCTCGGTCAGCTTCGGTTCCGGATCGTTTCCATTGCTTGAGAGCCACTTTCTTCTCCTTGACAGCAGTTTGAACGTCTTCGTTCCACCACCATGTCTCCTTGTCTACAATGCGTTTCCGACCTGGTTTTGTTAAGCCCAGAGTGACTTCTCCTACCGCCTTCATCTTGTCTCGAACGAACCTCCAGTGCTCCTCAATGGAGTCAGGGAACGTTTTTTGGAGAGTGTCCGGGGATAGGGCGAGAAGAAGCTGATGCATGAAGCGAACCTTGTTGTCACGTACCTTCCACCATTTTATCCGAGAAACTTCGTTCAGAGGCTTTACGTTGCATTGCTTCTGGGAAAATCGGAGATCGATTATAACTGGATGGTGCTGCGAGGAGACGTTATCGCTCGGAATCACCTTGCAATCAGTGATGAGTCTCAGATTGGTTCTTTGCGTCATCCAGAAGTCGATTTGGGTTTTCCTTCCACCACTGCAATACGTGGTGAGGTGAGACTTTCGTTTGCAGAAGAAGGTATTGCAGATGGAAAGATCGTGCTCTTCGGCAAAACTCAAGATTCGCTCTCCTTCTGCATTCGGCAAACCATAGCCGTTGCCTCCATGAGCTCTCTTATGGGCTTCGCATCTTCTTCCTACGTGCCCGTTCAAGTCTCCTCCGATCATGAGAGTTTCTTCCGGAGAGCATTTTCTGATGACGTCATCGAAGTCTTCCCAAAACCCGTCTTTCTCGGAGTCGCTGCATCCTGCCTGCGGTGCGTAAGCACTGACTATTTTGAAGAGTTTGCCATTGCATTCCAAGGAGATGGACATCAAACGATCTGAGATTCGACAAACTTCCGTGACGGATGTGGCAAGGTAGGAGGCAGCGATAATTCCGACGCCATTGCGGGCTGCTGATGAAGTATTGCCCGAGTACCACAGCTTATACCTCCCGTCGAGCTGCTTTGCTTTCCCTCCTTTCCACCTAGTTTCCTGGAGGCATGCCAGATGTACTCTTCTTTTTGCCAGCATGTCACAGACTTCCATGGACTTCCCCGAGAGACTTCCGACGTTCAAGGTAGCTAGTCGGAGGCGTGTAGGCACTGCTATTTGATTAAATCGAGGACGCGGCCTATTATTCCTCGAAGACCCTCGCATATTTCTCACGTCGATCGGGATTCGACGCGCGTCGCTTGAAGGGGACGCCCTAGCATTGGGGTTACTCTGATGGTGCATCTTGGGGGGATGCGACGGTTTCTTCATAGACCGGCTTGTCGCACGAACATCCAAGTCGATAGTTCAGCCTGACGTCCGTTTACGACCCTTTGGGCCACATAACCCGGGATTTTAGGCTATGTGGGCTAGAGGTTATTTTTTGGACACGCCTCTTGACCGTGTCCCTTAGGCCAGTGAGATAACAGTGAGCGAGCATTTTATAGGATGTGGGCTGCCCAGTTCCCACACCCACCCGCGACGCTCACTATATGATTACATGTATACCTTATTAACTTCAATCTACTTCTTCAAGTTGAACCTCTCTTGTCTTCCTTGTCAGCTTCTGCTTCCATTTTCACACGGTCACCCGGTCTTCCAGGAAGGGATTGATCTGAATTACCCAATTTAGCCTCCGAAAGACCCGATTGAACAAATGATTTAAGTTTTTGCGGTATTCACTAGATTCATCTATTTTCAAACTGGAGACCATACACTAAAAATCGATTTAAACATCGTATCGCGATAATCAACGGCTCTATATAGGAACGATGCACATACTTTGTATAACCTCTTACATAGATAGACTATCCCGAGACGATCATGTTTTTTCATGAAAAATCATCTCGAAATAGGAGGAATTGCTTCAACCACCAGAATAATAAAAACATCCAAATAACTTTTTGATCGCGAAAGTTTTCATCGACTTTCATCATAAACTGCTATAATTGCTCTCTGTCTTTCACTTTCTGTCACTTCTCTTTCATATTTCACTCCTTCATTTCAACCTCTCTCTCTTTCTTTCTCTCTCTATCTCTCATCCAACCTTCCTCTCTGACTTTCCCTCTGAGAATGACTCCAAGATCAGCCGGCTTTTGCGCCACTCCTTCTACTGCCTCATCCTCTGCTGCTTTCTGCAAATAGAATCGATAAATTTCCAATCGATTACGAAACTAAATTATGTCATTCTTGCATTCTGTCAATCTCAATAGATCGCCAAATTGCAACACGTCTCTTGTGAAAGGCTTTTAGCTGCCATGCGCTGTATCTGGGACCTCCTCTAAAATCATCTGAGACCTCCTCTAAAATCAACTATCCCGAAATTTCTTCCAAAACTTCCACTTCAAATTTTCAATTTAAATAACATACCACCATAATACTCAAAGCTTTGATACTAAATCATAGGTAAACTGCAAACTGGCAAAAAAAATTTCTAGGGCGACCGACCTACCGAGCCTTTCCCTCACTCGAAATGAATGTGTCATACTTTTTAAAGCTAAAAGTGAAAGAAAAAGTCTTCATTCCTTTACATAAGTAAAACGGTTCTTAAGCCATAACTCAGCATTAATCGTGTTCGTAAAGTTGAAAGGGAAATTTTTTTTAAACCTACTTTAGCGATCGACCTATTGAAAAATCATGAAATTTTTACCTATGTACTAAATAGGCCAGTGAAATCTTTTGATGAATCAACCAGATGGTTTACAGTTTTTGGACGAATAATTATAATTCACAAAACGCGTCTTCCTTAAGAGAACTTCTCGACTTTTCCATCTTCTGCAGCAGAGATGAGCTACAATAGTCATTTTGACTGCTGCAAAATTCATCTCAACAGCTACTGCAAAATTCATTTTAACAGCTGTTGCGAAAGTAATTTCAACAGCTCCTGCAAATTTCATTCCGACAACTGCTGCAAACCACCTCCACCAACCTGCGGCGTTGTCGTTGTTGTTGACGACGCAAGAGTTGTTGTCGTGGACTCCACTTTTTTGAGTTCATTGTTCTGTAAAAAAAACAACATACAATCAGCAGCGTGGTCAACCTAAAAAACATGTTTGATAACTCCGCTGCCTGGTCTTATTTGCTAAATGCACCGCGAAAAAGACTTACATATTAGACAAAAGCGAGTCATACGTCAAAAAAAAATCTCTCTGTCATCAAGGGAGGTTTTATCCGACCTTCAACACTACTTCCCCTTCTTTGCCCGCTTGCTCTCTCTCTCTCTCTCTCTCCCCTCTCTTTCTCCCCCTATCTATCTCGCTTTTTCCTTCTCTCTCTCTCTCTTTCTCCCCACTCTTTCCTCTCTCTACCCCCCTCTCTCTCTCAACCACCTCGTCCCTCCTGCTTTCTCAATCTCTCCCCTTACTACCCTCCCACACGCTTTCTCATTTTCCTATGTTACCGTTCTGGCGGTGGAATTTCCTCTGTAGTCGTAGTATATGAGATGAGCCAAGACTGAGTAACCATGAAGAAAAAATTAGTGGTTCTCTTTAAGAATAAGGTTTTCTCTTCAAACCTAGTAGGTCGGATTTCTGTTGCATTTCAATATCTTAAAAGCTATAAAGAAGCTGGTAATGTTATTCTTTGCCGGTAAGTGTACAATACGTCACATCCATTGTTGCAAAATCGAAAAACTGTCGCTCGCAAAAGGGTAATTTTCGCAAGCACAATTCAAATTCATCAACTTTGACAGTCTTAAGCCCACACTTCATTTTCTCTGCCTTTATACTCTAGCTCGTTTCTAATTAGTTTAACCATCTTTCGAAAGTTTTCGCCTCGAAACTTCAACTTGGGCAGAAAACCGAAATTCCTACTTGTGCAAGGGAAATAACGAGCTACCATGTGTGCGTTATGCTAACGCGGTATTCGATCACACACCACCCGCTGCCAAATAGGTCCTTAGTCACTGACCCCCCCCCATCACACACCACCCGCTGCCAAATAAGTCCTTAGTCACTGACCCCCCCCCCATCACACACCACCCGCTGCTGCCAAATAAGTCCTCAGTCACTAACCCCCCATCACACACCACCCGCTGCCAAATAGGTCCTTAGTCACTGACCCCCCCCATCACACACCACCCTCTGCCAAATAGGTCCTTAGTCACACACCACCCGCTGCCAAATAGGTCCTTAGTCACACACCACCCGCTGCCAAATAAGTCCTTAGTCACTGACCCCCCCCCCCATCACACACCACCCGCTGCTGCCAAATAAGTCCTTAGTCACTAACCCCCCCCCCCTCACACACCACCCGCTGCCAAATAGGTCCTTAGTCACTGACCCCCCCATCACACACCACCCTCTGCCAAATAGGTCCTTAGTCACACACCACCCGCTGCCAAATAGGTCCTTAGTCACACACCACCCGCTGCCAAATAGGTCCTTAGTCACTGACCCCCCCATCACACACCACCCGCTGCCAAATAAGTCCTTAGTCACTAACCCCCCCCCCCATCACACACCACCCGCTGCCAAATAGGTCCTTAGTCACTGACCCCCCCCCCATCACACACCACCCGCTGCTGCCAAATAAGTCCTTAGTCACTAACCCCCCCCCATCACACACCACCCGCTGCCAAATAGGTCCTTAGTCACTGACCCCCCCCCATCACACACCACCCTCTGCCAAATAGGTCCTTAGTCACACACCACCCGCTGCCAAATAGGTCCTTAGTCACACACCACCCGCTGCCAAATAGGTCCTTAGTCACTGAGCCCCCCCCCCCATCACACACCACCCGCTGCCAAATAAGTCCTTAGTCACTGACCCCCCCCCATCACACACCACCCGCTGCCAAATAAGTCCTTAGTCACTGACCCCCCATCACACACCACCCGCTGCCAAATAGGTCCTTAGTCACTGACCCCCCCATCACACACCACCCTCTGCCAAATAGGTCCTTAGTCACACACCACCCTCTGCCAAATAGGTCCTTAGTCACACACCACCCGCTGCCAAATAGGTCCTTAGTCACACACCACCCGCTGCCAAATAGGTCCTTAGTCACTGACCCCCCATCACACACCACCCGCTGCCAAATAAGTCCTTAGTCACTGACCCCCCCCCATCACACACCACCCGCTGCCAAATAGGTCCTTAGTCACTGACCCCCCCATCACACACCACCCTCTGCCAAATAGGTCCTTAGTCACACACCACCCGCTGCCAAATAGGTCCTTAGTCACACACCACCCGCTGCCAAATAGGTCCTTAGTCACTGACCCCCCCCCCATCACACACCACCCGCTGCCAAATAAGTCCTTAGTCACTGACCCCCCCCCCATCACACACCACCCGCTGCCAAATAAGTCCTTTGTCACTGACCCCCCCATCACACACCACCCGCTGCCAAATAAGTCCTTAGTCACTGACCCCCCCCCATCACAAACCACCCGCTGCCAAATAGGTCCTTAGTCACTGACCCCCCCCCCCATCACACACCACCCGCTGCCAAATAGGTCCTTAGTCACTTACCCCCCCCCATCACATACCACCCGCTGCCAAATAGGTCCTTAGTCACTGACCCCCCACATCACACACCACCCGCTGCCAAATAGGTCCTTAGTCACTGACCCCCCACATCACACACCACCCGCTGCCAAATAGGTCCTTAGTCACTGACCCCCCCATCACACACCACTCGCTGCCAAATAGGTCCTTAGTCACTGACCCCCCCCCATCACACACCACCCGCTGCCAAATAAGTCCTTAGTCACTGACCCTCCCCATCACACACCACCCGCTGCCAAATAGGTCCTTAGTCACACACCACCCGCTGCCAAATAGGTCCTCAGTCACTGACCCCCCCATCACACACCACCCTCTGCCAAATAGGTCCTTAGTCACTGACCCCCCATCACACACCACCCTCTGCCAAATAGGTCCTTAGTCACACACCCCCGCTGCCAAATAGGTCCTTAGTCACACACCACCCGCTGCCAAATAGGTCCTTAGTCGCTGACCTCATCTGACTTTACTGCTTCTACAGGTGGAGCTGCTCCCTCTTGTGGTTGCTGGCTATGCAGGGCTTTGTTGTGACTCGCTTCCTCTTGGAGGCTAGAAAAAATACCCAGTTTTCACAAGTTCAAACCCTGGTTTTTATATTTCAAGAACCTTTGGTTCTTGAAATATAAAAAAATATATATATTTCAAGAACCTTTGGTTCTTGAAAAAAAGCTAAAAGAACTAAATTTCGCGGCTGATACTCTCTCGTTTTTCTGTAATGTAAGAGCCTTTTTAAAAATAAAAACCTTTTGTAAATCTGAGATAAGTAACCTTCTCTTTTTTCTCGAAAGATTTTTACTTTCGCCCTGGAAAACATGCAATTATATCTTTAAGACTCATCAATAAATATATATGTGCCATTCAATCATAACGAAGTAAGGAAAAAGATTGGTGAAAACGGTTTACAGTAAGACGGTGGAGTTCAGTTGCTGTGCGAGTTCCACCTGCGTCCTGTACAGTATTTGCATTGAACTTTGGTTCCTTTCCAGTTCAGCCTGAATTTTTATACCTTGATGCTTCAAAATTTTATGCTTCGTCTTCTTTCCAAAATGATTTCCATGAAAGAAATGACCTACCAGGGGAACTTGGTATCAAAAGCGAGCGAGATGTCAAAGGCAAAGCATTCAAATAGATTAGACAACAAAAGTAAATAGAACTATTGATACTCACTCACTTCTTCTTATTCTGAGCCCACTGATCGGTTTAGCGGTCGCCTTTCAACTTTTTGTCTAGTTTTTTTTAAAAAAAAATAAGTTAGCTTTGGTTTATCAAAATGATCCAGACATACATATAGTGATAATTATCGTAAAAAGATAACTTCAAGATCTCATCAAACTTTTCCAATAATTTTGAATTTTCAATCACATAAATCGACTGGTTGTTTTTTTTAGAAACGAGTGGAAAAAATAACAACTTTTACAAAAAAAACCATCATGTTTTTTGTTGCAAAAAAATCACTCGAGCAATTTTGATAGCGCTTATGCCAGAACAACTCCTATTGATCTTCTTCTAAAAATGTGATAACAGCTACTATCAATATTCTCAATGTATTAGTGGTTCCATGACTTTCCGCATCACGACATTTCGCACCCGGAATTCGCGATACTTTTTCTTCAAAGCTCTAAATATGTGGCTGTTCGTTTTGAAAGGTCTCGTACTAAGCCGTACGGCCTCGTTAGGGTTATCTCTACCTAAGCCTAAGCACAAATTAGAACGAAAAATTTTTTGGAAATGTTTGTATTTTGGAATTTATGGTGTGAGTTGTCATGTGCGAAATGTCGTGATACCTGTATTAGTGCCACAACTTTACAAAACCGATTGAAATTCGAAAGCATACCAATTTAGCGCGCAGTTCAGTGAGTTCGATCTCTTGCGCCCTGCAAATCTACACATTTTCATTTGCATGGGGAAATCAGTCCTAACTACTAAACCAATTGAAAGTAGCACTACCGGACGGACTAGCTTTTTGCCCTCGATAGAGTTTTGGTAACATGGTCGCTTCAAGTAACAAAGAAACCATCGAGTTCCAACCCCAACATTCAACTAATTTTGTACTTCATCATATTCTGTCTAAGCAATCGTTACTGCCTTAAAACTGTCCAACTGAGCTTCTTTTATTCATTACTATACAAAATTCAATTTGACTAAACCATCCGAATTCTTTATTATTACTTCTTCTTCTTCCTCGCGCTTGTTCCCGCCTCGCGGCAGGGTACGCGCTCCCCTGAGATTCAGGTCAGACCTGGTAGGACCAGTGGCTGCCTGCTAGATCACTGCTAGTGTGATTAACAGCAGTGGTGAGAGTCAGATTCGTGCATGAGCACTACCAACATTTCTTAACCCCCTTGGTTTGGGTGGATCTGTCCGGGGTGGGAGTCGAACTCGGGACTCTTCGCACAATGGTCTATCACACTACCACTATGCCACGCCCGGACTATTATTATTACTAAAGGATAATTTTTAAGTTATCCCTAAGAAGGTATATAAAATAAAATGGTCAGATAAACCAGAAAGATGCTTTGTTTCCATCACGAAAATCAAGATATTTACCCATTTTGTTCACAAGAACAAAAAAAAACTCGATTTCCGGTTAGTTCTCTATTTCTTATGATGAATAATTTGCCTTTTTTAATTATTCAAGTAGTTCAACAATTTGTTGTATCAATTAAAATTACTTGTTCTTCTCGAGGTATTGCGCATTCTCTATAGCCATTCCATCGCTCTTCTCCTTCAATGACCGCAGTGAAGTTGTGCATTCTGAACACAGTAAGACCTCTTTTAGAAGGTTGAAGACCTTTTCGCTTGATAAGTCTCTTTCTACGGAACAGATTTTTTGAATAGTCCCATTGAAAAATTCTATTCTCATCATTCTCAACTTTCTCATCCTTCGAGACGGTTGCTCCGGTGCACTTTACTTCCTTTTCCTCTGATTCTCTACCAAGCTCAGGGACTCTATAAAATCAATAGTATGGCTAAAACTAACGACAAGCCAGAGAGTATTCACAGCCTTGAGTTATCATCTTCTCCTACTGTACCTTTTCACCTTTGGCTCACTGCTCATTATTATTATATTATTATTATTATTATTATTTATATTATCAAGAGCGGTCGTTTTATTCAGGTCTGAACGACTTATGGTCAGCTATGCTGGTGTTCAAGGGAGAGAAGAGTAAGACTCATGCAATCGCTACTATCGTTTCCATCAGCATTGAGAGTTCCAACCAGTTAAAGAGAAAATCCGGTTGATTGAAAGCTTACTGTTTCTGGAAATTCATTTAATCGCCTTTCGACAGCCCAAGGCCATACTTCGACTTTCAGCGGACCCTACTCCAACAACGAAACCTACTCCACCAGTGGACCCTACTCCGACAGCGGACCTTACTCCGACCTCAGCCGGCGCGGGAAACTGCTATGAAGAAGAAGCCTTTCGACAGCCCAGGGACTTACTCCGAATTTCAGCGGACCCTACTCCGACAACGGACTCTACTCCACCAGTGGACCCTACTCCGACATCGACCGGCGCGGGAAACCGCTAAGAAGAAGCAATTCGACAGCCCAAGACCCTTTCGACAGCCCAAGGCCCTACTCCGACTTTCAGCGGACCCTACTCCGACCTCAGCCGGCGCGGGAAACCGCTAAGAAGAAGAACCCTTTCGACAGCCCAACTCCTACCAACCTTCCAATTGGGTAGATTTGCTTTGCTGTAACTCCTTTAAAGCTGTTTCTGATGTTCGAACTTTCTCCAGATCTGTCCGCAAATCTGAATAGTTCAGGGATATAATAATATACATATGTAGTTATCGGTCATGCCTGATTCAGTCAGCCTAAAGGGCGAATGAGTGCAATCAGAAATTAAGTAGTGCGCGAACCAGCTATGTTAGTAAACGGTCTTGAAATGAGAACAGAGACCCGTGAATATACGAGACAGAAGCTAGCATACAGACGGCAGGACTTGACTTGAGCCTAAGCGGAAATTCCAATGAAACAATTGAAAAAATGTTGATTGCCCAATTTTGGGTGCGAACTGTCGTGGTGCAAAATGTCGTTATACCAAAACCAAAAATAATTTATGCAGATAGAGAGTGATAGAGAAGTAAATGTGTTGGTGTAACCATTCAACGGCTTTTGTACAGACAAATATCGTCAAAAAGGTCGGCATATCTCTATGTTTACATCTTCAGTCCTTTTTCTATTTTGTTCCACAAATTGGTTAAAACAACCACTTTCTAGCAAGATATCGTCATAAATGAGAGCCTAATGATTGAAAAACAGTAGCCAATTCAAAAATAGCTCACCGATTATCTCATCCTTGAGCACCTTCACTTGCCTCAATTCTAGCTCCAACTGCTCCCCTTTCATTGATAATTCCGTGCTTTGAGCCTGGGAAATATCAAAATTTTTATCAATTTCAGATTCTTGTAAAACATAGAAAAAATTAGATCCGGCGAAGAAGCCACTCTAGCAAGTTCCAACCTGATATACTTTGAAATTAAGTACGCCCTAACTTTAAAAAAATGCAACTCTCGTACTTTCTACCATTTTAGAGCTGTAACTATTAAAACTTTTAAGCTCTTAGATATCTACATGTCCGATATGCTTGAATCTGAAAACCTTGCGATTTCAACCTCATAGACTTGCATTCAACCTCATAGACTTGCACCACCTGATAGACATAGAAGATATAGAAGAAGAAGACAAGCGCCGTCAAAAAGACGAAGAGGGGGAGATTCCTCATGGCTGGGCCGTTCAGACTGCGCAGAGAGGAAGAGTCGCCTTGGCTGCTGCTCGAGAGACTCCTGCAAAGAGTTCTATTAACTCGAGAGACTCCTGCAAGGAGTTCTATTCCTTCGAGAGACTCCTGCAAGGAGTTCTATTCACTCGAAAGACTCCTGCAAGGAGTTCTATTCACTCGAGAGACTCATGCAAGGAGTTCTATTCACTCGAGAAACTCCTGCAGAGTTCTATTCTAGAGGCATTTTTTTAGACGCTTACTTACAGCAGGATGCATACAGCGGTTGAATGGTCAAGTATTGTCTTCCGATGTCGGGCCTCTGTTTTTTAACTTTGGTGGTTCTCTGTTTCCATTCTAAGCAGATCCTTCTAGAAAAAACCACTTTTCACTCAAAAAATTACTAGATAATGCCTCCAGCGGCTGTTTCTTTCTCATCTCCTTTCCGCGTCTTGTGAGTCACAAATTTATTTTCGGTCGCATTGTAAAAACCCGTGTTCATAGCTCAACAAAGATCACTTCTAATCAGGGTGTTTCTTAGCACCCGCATAACTTTTTTCGAGCGCATAGATTTTTAAAATGTCAGAGTTCAATTTTCAATTTTTCCAATGATTTGGAATTTCCCTCTCAAAAAATCGAGAAAAAAATTTTTCAAGCGAATAGATTTCAATGTTTTTCGGGGTTTTTGGAAAGCGCATAGATTTTTTTACCTGCGGTGCGGGTCAGAGAAACACTCTGCTTCTAATTTTTGAGGGTAAAAGTTACCGCTTTTCGGGCGGGGGAGACCATAGTTGTTATCCGGTAAAACGTTTTACCGAACAACGCGTTTTCCGGTCAAACAAGTTATCCCGTTGCAAAAAGAAACTTTTGTTGGTAAAACGTCTGTATTGGTAAAAACAAAAGGTTGACGCACTTTGACGCAGAGTTTGTAGTCTATTTCACCATGCGTTTTGAGATATATGTTTGATCCAAAGTAATAGTGTTACCGTGGTTTACCTATTTGAGTCCCGCTCCATGAAAATACTTTACAAATACAAAAGCATTTTTGATGCCATTGATTATTGACATTTATTTTTTGAATATAAGTTCTTAATAAATTGTTGAACACGAAGAAGGTTGAGGGGGCCATCAACACGAAGAAGGTTGAGGGGGCCATCAACACGAAGAAGGTTGAGGGGGCCATCAACACGAAGAAGGTTGAGGGGGCCATCAACACGAAGAAGGTTGAGGGGGCCATCAACATGAAGAAGGTTGAGGGGGCCATCAACACGAAGAAGGTTGAGGGGGCCATCAACACGAAGAAGGTTGAGGGGGCCATCATTGTGATGCGGTCATTTTTCAAAAGAAAAAAAGTTTTTTTATAACCGGAAGTCATATTTCTTTGAGAATTCAAACTACTTTAGTTTTTTGGCAAAAAGAAAATTTTGACAAGTAGAAACCTCCCGTCCAAAAAATTTCTCGATTCATATCTTATTTAAAAACTAATATTATTGCGAAAAAAGGTTTTTTTAAATAATGTTATAATTAATTCAAAAACTATAAAAATAAATCATGTTTTTGTACGAAAACGCTAAGAAAAAATTTGCATTCTTTTTTTGTACGAAAAAAAAACAGAAAGGAAAAGAGAAAAAAGTGTTAAAAGTGCTTGGTAAAACTGTTTTTCTGACTGTTATCCTGGGGTAACTTAGGATAACGAATTCGTACAAAAGATTGGTCAGGAAAACCAAAGTTGAAAAACCAAAAGTTTCTTGCAACGCAATAAATGAGAAAAACCAAATACTTTGGTCCGAACAACACTTTTGTCCGTACAAAAGATATTCTTGCAACTGGCTTCAGCTCGCTTCTAATCACTCAAATTACTCTGCCCTGTTTGAAAAACGATAGTTTTTTTCAATTCTCAATATTTCTGGTCACTTTTCACAAAATGTTTTTTTTTCTCAGACACTAATTCTCTGCGATGTAGGCCGCTATAGCTTCTCATAACTCATCTACACTTACTTATTTATTCAACAACAGAAACAACCGCTTTCCAAGGGGGCGTCTTTCCAAGGGGGAGTCAACAAAAAAGGGAATTCAACTATTATAGAATTTAAAAACCGATCAGAGAGAAAGATTGAACAATCTAAGAGATACAACGCTCGCTATTCAATATTTTGTACCCGCTCCTTCCCCTAACCATTTCTACCCGCTCCTTCCCCTAACCACTCCAATATTTTGTACCCGCTCCTTCCCCTAACCATTTCTACCCGCTCCTTCCACTAACCACTCCAATATTTCGTACCCGCTCCTTCCCCTAACCACTCCAATATTTTGTACCCGCTCCTTCCCCTAACCATTTCTACCCGCTCCTTCCCCTAACCATTTCTACCCGCTCCTTCCACTAACCACTCCAATATTTTGTACCCGCTCCTTCCCCTAACCATTTCTACCCGCTCCTTCCACCAACCACTCCAATATTTCGTACCCGCTCCTTCCCCTAACCACTCCAATATTTTGTACCCGCTCCTTCCCCTAACCATTTCTACCCGCTCCTTCCCCTAACCACTCCAATATTTTGTACCCGCTCCTTCCCCTAACCATTTCTACCCGCTCCTTCCCCTAACCACTCCAATATTTTGTACCCGCTCCTTCCCCTAACCATTTCTACCCGCTCCTTCCCCTAACCATTTCTACCCGCTCCTTCCACTAACCACTCCAATATTTTGTACCCGCTCCTTCCCCTAACCATTTCTACCCGCTCCTTCCACTAACCACTCCAATGTTTCGTACCCGCTCCTTCCCCTAACCACTCCAATATTTTGTACCCGCTCCTTCCCCTAACCATTTCTACCCGCTCCTTCCCCTAACCACTCCAATATTTCGTACCCGCTCCTTCCCCTAACCACTCCAATATTTTGTACCCGCTCCTTCCCCTAACCATTTCTACCCGCTCCTTCCACTAACCACTCCAATATTTCGTACCCGCTCCTTCCCCTAACCACTCCAATATTTTGTACCCGCTCCTTCCCCTAACCATTTCTACCCGCTCCTTCCCCTAACCACTCCAATATTTTGTACCCGCTCCTTCCCCTAACCATTTCTACCCGCTCCTTCCCCTAACCACTCCAATATTTTGTACCCGCTCCTTCCCCTAACCATTTCTACCCGCTCCTTCCCCTAACCATTTCTACCCGCTCCTTCCACTAACCACTCCAATATTTTGTACCCGCTCCTTCCCCTAACCATTTCTACCCGCTCCTTCCACTAACCACTCCAATATTTCGTACCCGCTCCTTCCCCTAACCACTCCAATATTTTGTACCCGCTCCTTCCCCTAACCATTTCTACCCGCTCCTTCCCCTAACCACTCCAATATTTTGTACCCGCTCCTTCCCCTAACCATTTCTACCCGCTCCTTCCCCTAACCACTCCAATATTTTGTACCCGCTCCTTCCCCTAACCATTTCTACCCGCTCCTTCCCCTAACCATTTCTACCCGCTCCTTCCACTAACCACTCCAATATTTTGTACCCGCTCCTTCCCCTAACCATTTCTACCCGCTCCTTCCACTAACCACTCCAATATTTCGTACCCGCTCCTTCCCCTAACCACTCCAATATTTTGTACCCGCTCCTTCCCCTAACCATTTCTACCCGCTCCTTCCCCTAACCACTCCAATATTTCGTACCCGCTCCTTCCCCTAACCACTCCAATATTTTGTACCCGCTCCTTCCCCTAACCATTTCTACCCGCTCCTTCCCCTAACCACTCCAAAAGGTAGCATTTTCTCAATCACATATTAGCAAAGCTCTTGCTCACTATATATGAAAAGCCTTTCTTCCAACTCAGCCTTATTCTATTTACTCCTTTTTTTTATTTTTGAAGGTATGAACAAAGGCTTTAGACTTTTTCTTCAAAGTAAAATTAATTCTGAAGGCCCTTGCTTTTTTAAAGTCGAAATGAAAAAAAAAGAAATGAAGAGTTCACGTTTGCTGTAAAAGCTCTGCTGATTTCTGGCTCATCTTTGCCAATCGACTCTTCGGAGTTGGACGGCGTGGGTACTTGACAGGAGCTGTTTTCGTAGGGGTTGGTTGAGTGAATTTCATAAAGTAGTAGTAGGGACAGAGAGGAGTATTAAGAGCTAGGACAGGTTACAGAAAGAGAGTCAGAGAGAGAGAGAGAGAGAGAGAGAGAGAGAGAGAGAGAGAGAGAGAGAGAGAGAGAGAGAGACTTATAGGAGAGTTGAAAAAAGAGAGATAACAAGAAAATGAAAGTTATAATAAGGGAGAGAGAGAGATGAACGAGAATGGAAAAAATTGAAGGGGTTAGAAAAAAGAGGAGTAGAAAAAGAGACTTGAAACTCTGAACCATTCGAATCTCAGCTCTATGTGCCTTTCCACTCCCAAGGCTTTCCGGGTAAACCTGTTTTGGTTGCTAGGATCTTCTCCAATAATACGTTTGAAAACTCTAGTTATTGTCTTCTTGAACCATGCACTAAAACTACTTTTTTCTGGCCAATTGCAACAACTCTACCTACAAATTTCCATTATAAGAAGATTATCAATATAATTAAACAATTATATTTTTCGCAGAATTGGCGCCCCCCCTTAGCATACCTTAGCCTACCTCAAAAAATTCAACAGCGACCGTTTCTTCAGACATAAGACGAATATAACGAGAAGCAATCGATAAGTGAAGGCTTGAAAAAAAACAGAAATGGCTAACTTTCGAGAGAGCCCTAGCGCAAGCAAAAAAAATAGAGAGCGCATACGAACATAGAATTTGTATCAATCGCTTTTTCGAATAGCGCATAGACTTAACCCACAGTGCGGGTTAGAGAAACACCCAGATGTGCAGTTGAGCTATGCCCCTGAGACTATTTTCCCTGAACTGTGAAACCAGTGACTACCATTGACTGGTAAGGCGGTTCTAATTATTTAAACAAAAAAACAGATGAGTTTTAAAAACAATTACAGAACATATAGGGAAAACTTTGAATTTTCATTGAAAACAGAGAGAATTTGAGTAAACTACTCGACTTGAGAGCGTCACTGATTTTCGAACTTTTTTCTTTGTGAGATTGAATAAGTATAAATACCAATAAAGAAACATCAGTCAGGGAGCGGGAGCGCGTACCCTGCCGTACCCGTACCCCGCTCAGGGGAGCGCGTACCCTGCCGTACCCGTACCCCGCTCAGGGGAGCGCGTACCCTGCCGTACCCGTACCCCGCTCAGGGGAGCGCGTATCCTGCCGTACCCGTACCCCGCTCAGGGGAGCGCGTACCCTGCCGCGAGGCGGGAACAAGCGCGAGGAAGATTATTATTACCAATAAAGAAACAGAAAGAAAAAACCAAAATCTATCCAGTGGCAGAGTAGAGCAGCTATTCAAACTTTAGCAAACTTGCTACTGAAAAACCTCAGTTCCACGATATTTGTCGTTCAATCAATTTCCATCGACTTTTCCGTCTTGTTTAACGCCCTCTGATTAAACTATTCTCTTAAGAACTGTCTACTTTTTGAGAGCGATGCAACATGGATAATCGAATGCCGAAACTGTTAACTTGACTATTCAAGTACTAGAAATTAAGTTTATAAACTTTGTAAATATCAAAACATCTGAGTGTTTTTGTCTGTCTTAGGACTTTCAAGTCTTGCAAGAGAAAGGACTAGATCACCTAGTAAAATATGGATTTTCCGCTTGAAATCTCTGAATAGAACACTATATTACTTTTAAAATAGCTACTTTTAAAAAATTGTCTATTCGGCTCAGAATAAGTACGAACTCTGTTTTGTAGAGGAACATTCCTATCTTGTTTTCTCGATTCCAAATAAGGTACTCTTCAGTTTTTTGTATACTCAAACTTCATATTTGCGTATAACCTTTGAATTACTATATTCAGGACTAAGAATGAAACTGACCGTATGAGTGGCTTACGATGAGATCCAAACATCGGCCGGACTCAAACCGATTCCAAATTGTTCCTCTCAGGACGGCTTCATCGAAATAAATAATTTTTCGATGTCGGAGCGAAGCGAATGATACCAACACAAAACAGAAAATTGAACTCGAGATTTTCAAAAGTAATAAAAAGAACTACTTTTCAAGGGAAATGAAATGCTTTTCTGACACAGAAACTATTACGGATAACTTTCAGTTGAGATAACAAGAAATTTTATTCAAGAATAGTGATTGAAAAACAATTTACTCGAGTATATTAAACGTCCTCTTCAAAAAACTCTCTAAAAACCATGCGGTCTTTGATTTACAAAACAATAAGAATGAAACAAAACAAATAACGCTATTCAAAGGCCGAGAAGCTTGCTCTACACGACAATATGGCTGAATTCAACCCTTACTTGGGGGAAGGGGGCTCCCGTTCAAAAAATGTTTTTTTAAAAAACACAAAAAAATTTAAGTTTTCTTATGCTGTCTCGTTCTCCTAAGCGGTACGGCCTCGTTATCGTTAATTTTTTCCTAAGCCTAAGCGTTTTTTAAATGTAACAACAATCTTTGAAAAAGGTTTTTTTTTAAAGCCCCCCCCCCAAGTAAAGCGCGCCCTCCCCAAGTTAAAAAGTACCGACAACATTAAATACACTCGTGACGGTCTTACTACTCATAAACCTTGGAGACTTGAGAGTGAAGTCTATAACTAGAACTGCCCACTTCACTTAATCAAGAGCGAGCAATTGAACAACGGGCAATTTAAGAGTTAGTTATAATGAATATGAAGCGACAATCACTCAAAAAGACTTACTTCAATCAGAAGCTCTCCTAAAAAAACATTTCTGATTCCATATCACGCAATTGAAAGAAGCGTCTCAATATAATCATCTCTTCTCTTTCTTTCCATATAATGTTCTCTCAAAATACACGAGTTCATCACAAAAAAAGCATGACACGCAAACCTTTTTTGGGCTCTTATTTGAAATCTCGCTTCGCAATTTAACCGTTTACCGTCTTTCGCACTAAATGTTCTGTTGAGACAGACTGTTGTTTTCTTAGAGATTTTGTTATCAAACTTTTGTTGGGATTTTTTTATCAGTAAGATGACCCTGAATATTTAGATCACAGGTTGAGAAATTTTTCTCTTTCACTTTTCCGTAAAAAAAGTGCAGTCAACAGCCTTATCTATTTTATGGCTTCAAAGACCCGTGACTGACAATAATAGGAACGTAAATAAGACTTATAAGATCTGCTCATGCCATCAAGTGGCAAGTAAGTTATATAGGCCCTTTGTTACTTGGGGGCGTTCTCTA
Organism: Allodiplogaster pararmata; assembly: GCA_964056735.1. Classification (NCBI taxonomy): domain Eukaryota; kingdom Metazoa; phylum Nematoda; class Chromadorea; order Rhabditida; family Diplogasteridae; genus Allodiplogaster; species Allodiplogaster pararmata. Next base: position 26,984,929 of record OZ057407.1, read on the forward strand.
CTTGGGCTACTTTTCACTGTTTTTTTTCTCGCTTAGGCATACAATTAGGCAAATGTTACGCTAACAAGGTCGTACGGCTTAGGAACGAGATTTCCGAGACCGCATGAAAAATTCCTCACATATTTATGTTTTGTCGATTCAATGACTAAATTGTCAAAAGATCGAGAAGATTATGTGAAAAATATTTTCAACACACTAAAAACAAAAGCCCCCTCTAAGTAAAGTGCGCCCCCCTTAAGTAAAATTGTGCCGTGTGTTTAATGTATAGCTTGTAGCCTGTTTCTTTCGCACATGCTAACTGGTTCTCCCTGCGCAGCATAGGTCACCTAAATTTGTCCAAAAAATTTTGCGGGCGGAAGGCCGGGTGATAATATTTTTTTCTCGAGTTTTGTAAACAAAAATTTGATTCCCTATTGTATTTTCTCAAATTAAACTTTTAGGTAAGTAATAAAAAACATTGCAGTTTCCAGCGGAGCGTTATTGGAAGCGATTTCCTCATTAAGTTTTTGACCGTATTTTTTAAAACTTAAATACATTGATAAAAATACATCGAAACTTAAATACATCGAAACCAATAACCTTTTATGCTCTAGACAATCTGGTTTTAGAAAGAAACGTTCAACAATAACCTCTTTAGTTGAATCTCACTCACTGTGCCTTTCTCTCACTAACCGCAAGAAGCCTTTTGACATTTGCATGATCGATTTCTCGAAAGCCTTTGACGTGATTGATCACCGGTTTCTTATTCATAAACTTGCCTCACTAGGAATTAACTCCTCTCTTTTATCACTAATTCAATCATTTCTCAAGAATAGAAGTTCGCAAGTCCTAATTGACTCAAGCTTATCCGATAGTAAATTGTATACTAACGGAGTACCACAGGGCAGCTCACTCGGCCCTCTTTTCTTCACAATGTTCATTAATGACATTATTAGCATCATTCCTTCCGATGTCCAGCTTTTTTTGTACGCCGACGACATTAAATTAATTTCCCATGATTCATCTCTGATGCAAATCGCTATTGACTCGATAGCAGATTATGCACATAACTGGTCTCTAACAATTTCAATTCCGAAGTGTTCTGTCGTTCATTGTGGCTCTTGCAACAGTAAGAGGACTTACTCCATGAATAACATCACCTTGCCTTCATCAATCAATGTCAAAGATCTAGGTATCAATTTCAATAATTCCTTAACTTTCTCTAACCACATAGATCAGGTCATTAAAAAATCATCGAAATGTGCGAATCTTATCCTTCGAGCCCTCAGAACATCGTCCATCACAGTTTTAATGCGAGCGTTCAAGTCATATATACTGCCCTTGCTTGAATATGGTAGTGAAGTTTGGTCACCAACTTCGATAGGCCTTGTCAATGATTTGGAAAGAGTTCAACGCAGTTTCACACGCCGTGTGATGTATAGAGCCGGTAGAACCAACCTAGATTACCCTTCGCGACTGAAGCTACTGAGTCTCCATACACTTGAGCACCGTAGAGCTATAGCAGATCTCTGTTTCATACATAAATGTATCCATGGCCATTTTGAGCTTGATTACTCAACTTTGTTTCTCGTCAAACCGTGTCCTTACAATAATAGAAATTCACATCCTCTTCGTATTAGTCTACCGTTTAGATTGTCGCAGTCACACACTACTTGTGCCTCCCGTGCTATAAATGTGTGGAATGCTTTACCTATCCAAATAGTAACTATTTCTTCTAGCTCAGCTTTCAAGAAAATGCTTATCAATTTGCCTATTGATGATATTGTACAATTGTCCCGCTTACGTTTGTGATGCTTATTTTTCTCTCTGTAAATATACTGTATTTTGCCTCCACACTGATCTCACATCGTGACAGTTATCCGTTGTACGTTTTAACCATGAACAATTGGAATAAAGAATGAATGATAAATAGACTCCTTCATACTTTATCAAAAACCCTAAATCATCGGGAATTATTTCCGCATCGGATAATAGCTTATGAACGTTTAAAAAACAAAAACGTGAAAAAAATTTTTTTTCTTCCCTGGTGGGGGCCGGGAGGTTTTTTGTACCCCTTCGTAACCTATTCTGCGCATTCAAGACTTATTTTCCGTAATTGTTCAGTTTCTTATCTGGTTGACTGAATTTTTTTCAGCTTTGATGAGAAAAAAGCGATTTTGGAAGACTCATTAATCAATGTGTTCGATTCGGCTTCGGATGGAGTTTATTTTTGTTTAACCTAAACTTCTAAAAATTGTTGAATACAGCTTTTTGGTATTTGCAGGCATGACTTCATATGAGATGGAAACGTATCCTTTTGGGCGGGAGACTCAACCTGTAACTGACAATGGATTCTCTACACAACTTCATGAGGTGATTTTGTTCATAAGGTTCTCTTTACCCCCCGGTTCAGAAACTTCATTTCCGCCCCCAATTTTATTCCAGAAGTTTATACGAAAACTTTATTGTTCCAAGGTTTTTTTGCTTACAGTTTACTCAAAAGGTTTTCATTCGCTTTTTACTGATCCTTGCGCAGAAGCTCATTGATATTGAACTGCATTTTCCCACATAATTTCAAATTCTCATTCGGATAATATTTGGTCAAGCGCAAAATCTTAAAGTTATACTTACGACCAGATCCAATAAACGTAGCGGAAACCATCAAAAACATTGTATAGTTTGTGTGAAAAATGATGATCTGAATCCCAGGAACGTGTTCTGACGGCTTTCGGGAAGGTCAAAGTGACAATTTACGGTGACCGTTCCAAGCACCCTCTGGTCACCTTCCATGATCTTGGATTAGACTGTCAGTCATAGCTCACCAGGATGTGCTGGTAAAAATTTTTTCGAGCGGCAGACCGGGGGGAGAAAGGTCCACGAAAGAATGTATGTTTTCTCGAGGGTGTTTCTCAGCTCCCGCACAACATTTTTCGAGCGCATAGATTTATAAAATTTCAGAGTTCAACATTCAAAACTTCCAATGATTTGGACTTTCCATACAAAAAATCCGAGAAAAACATTTTTCCAAGCGCATAGATTTCAATTTTTTGCGGTTTTTGAAGCGCCCATAGATTTTTTTACCCGCAGTTCGGGTCAGAGAAACATCCTGGTTTTCTCTGCTTTACTTAATTCGTATCCGTCCAACAAACCCATATTAGTGGAGCGTTTTTAGGTCGTTAAGTTTATTTTTATCTACACCATGTATCTGATACGTAAGTCATTATCTTTTTTAAGCAGTAAAAAATTTTTTGGAGGACCGGCGGGCGACCGGGAGAAGTTTAGAAGTTAGGTAAGCTTTGCTGTCAGTCGTTTTTTTGATACACAGTTTGAGAGTGGGACTCTGATTTTTTTCGTAGTAAGAGACCCCTGGATAGGAGACTTCTCGGTCAGAGACCCTTGATTATTCCATCAAGAACATCTTTCAATCGTCGAGTCATCTAAGCTGCTTCAAGTCTGTTATGGAGTGGTATTTTTGAATGTCTTCTTTAAGCTAGGAATAAAAAATTCCTTATTGAGCAAAAGTATTAAATTTTGAACTTTTCATAAAGACTGATGGGAACGTAGATAACTACTTCTAGTTTCTTCACATTTCTTCTAATCTGTTTTCCTATCTCCATATCTTTAATCGTCTCCCCTTATCACCCATCTCTTCCTTGCTCTCCGCGTCTCTTTTCTGTGTATTTCTCCCTCTATTTCTATATCTCTCCCTCTCTATTTCTCGATCACGATGCAAAGATACAAAAATCCCACGTCGATAGCAGTTGGAAGATGAGGGCAGGGGTTTTTTAGTGTGCGAGAAAAATGTACAGACGCCCGCCGAAGGCGAAAAAAGTTTTTTTTTTTCATATAAGGGTCCCCCTTATGATAATAAAAAAACAGAGGCTTACGAAAAAAAAGTTTTTCCCCTTCTGGTTCCGAAAAACAAAGGTCTGACAAGACCCTAGACGAGGGACGAGAGTGTTTCCCACTAAGACCTGCCCCTAGACGAGGGACGAGAGTGTTTCCCACTAAGACCTGCCCCTAGACGAGGGACGAGAGTGTTTCCCACTAAGACCTGCCCCTAGACGAGGGACGAGAGTGTTTCCCACTAAGACCTGCCCCTAGACGAGGGACGAGAGTGTTTCCCACTAAGACCTGCCCCTAGACGAGGGACGAGAGTGTTTCCCACTAAGACCTGCCCCTAGACGAGGGACGAGAGTGTTTCCCACTAAGACCTGCCCCTTCATGTTGTTTTGTGTTTTGCAGCGGAAAGCAACTTCCAGAACTTTTTCCAATTTGTCTCCGTCGCCGAGTTCACCGAGAAGTTCTGCATATACAATGTGAACGCCCCGGGGCAAGAAGTCGATGCACCGCCGCTTCCTGAGAAGTCCGCTTATTTTGTGCATTTTGTTATTTGTTTGTTTGTTTTGAGATGTTTTTCTCAAAAATTTATTGGCGTTAATTTATAGTTCATCAAAGGTCTAGTGTAACTATTTAAATTAGAAAATAACGACCGCTCTTGGAGCGGGGGAGTCTGTAATAATGAGAAGTGAGTTAAGGTAAACATCGGAGAAGGGAGAGATAGTCATTCAATACTCCCGTAACTCAAAGTACGGTAATTTTTTTCTTATAAACTTTTCAATATTTAGTGCTGGTGACCTATGATTTGTCCGCAGTAGAGGTTTTTAGAAAAAATCTTTAGGGCTTTTTCCGAGTGTTTTTTTGGAAAGGAAAAGGAAGGAGGTGAGCAAAAACATTTTTTTCCTAGATGATGGTAATCGTTTAGAAATCATATCAGCAGGACAAAAAAGTTTTTAGAAAGGAAAATTATGTATTCGGTATTCGGATAGGTCTTTGATTTTCAAAAAAAAATTCAAAATTCAATATCGATTATAAAGTAATTTTTTGTTCCAGCTATGTGTATCCGTCGATGGATGGCCTAGCGAAAATAGTGGAGGATGTCGCCAATTATTTCGAGTCAGAACTTTTCAAGTTCTGTTCAAATGAATTGGTTATTATAACCATCTTTAATTTTGGGTCGCACTTTATGAGACCAGAGAGGGTCGCACTTTATGAGACCAGAGAGGGTCGCACTTTATGAGACCAGATAGGGTCGCACTTTATGAGACCAGAGAGGGTCGCTCTTTATGAGACCAGAGAGGGTCGCACTTTATGAGACCAGAGAGGGTCGCACTTTATGAGACCAGAGAGAGTCGCACTTTATGAGACCGGATAGAGTCGCACTTTATGAGACCAGAGAGGGTCGCACTTTATGAGACCAGAGAGGGTCGCACTTTATGAGACCAGAGAGGGTCGCACTTTATGAGACCGGAGAGGGTCGCACCTTTATGAGACCAGAGAGGGGTCGCTCTTTATGAGACCAGAGAGGGTCGCACTTTATGAGACAGAGAGGGTCGCACTTTATGAGACCAGAGAGGGTCGCACTTTATGAGACCAGAGAGGGTCGCTCTTTATGAGACCAGAGAGGGTCGCACTTTATGAGACCAGAGAGGGTCGCACTTTATGAGACCAGAGAGGGTCGCACTTATGAGACCAGAGAGGGTCGCACTTTATGAGACCAGAGAGGGTCGCTCTTTATGAGACCAGAGAGGGTCGCACTTTATGAGACCAGAGAGGGTCGCACTTTATGAGACCAGAGAGGGTCGCACTTTATGAGACCAGAGAGGGGTCGCACTTTATGAGACCAGAGAGGGTCGCTCTTTATGAGACAGAGAGGGTCGCACTTTATGAGACCAGAGAGGGTCGCACTTTATGAGACCAGAGAGGGTCGCACTTTATGAGACCAGAGAGGGTCGCACTTTATGAGACCAGAGAGGGTCGCACTTTATGAGACCAGAGAGGGTCGCACTTTATGAGACCAGAGAGGGTCGCACTTTATGAGACCAGAGAGGGTCGCACTTTATGAGACCAGAGAGCACTCGAAAGCTCTTCAGAGTAATCGGTTAAAGGGTTATAAACACATTTTCCTTGTCGTTCCATCAGTTATTGTTATTCTGTCTTGAACAAGACATACAGTGCTGGACATAATGATAAGACACCCCTGATTTTCGATGATATCAGCCGAACGGTAAAGGTAAATGGAAAATTATGATTATCATATTTTTTTTTCGCCCTCGAAAACCATAGTAGCCGTAGTTTAAAAAAACAAAATTTCTTAGTTTCTCCAGAAAAACATTTTTTTAAGGATTTTGACCTGGACATAATGATAAGACACTTAACAGCTTTTTATCAATAAATCTTTATTTGATATTCCTTGTCAACAAAAACGATTCAATAATTGATAGCACGACCTTTCTTCAAAAGGATGTCAGAAATCCGATTTGGCATGCTTCTATATAACGCAGAAACTACATGTGGCTCTATTCCATCCAACTCCTTGGTTATCGCAGCTTTAAGCTCGGTTTGTAGTGGCGTATTGTTTGTTATTTTATAAACCCGACGAACCAAGAGTCCCCAGAGATTTTCCATCGGATTCAAGTCCGGAGAACGAGCCGGCCAAGGTAGAGCCGGCCTGGACATAATGATAAGACACACTTAAGACCACTGGCCGTTCGCGTACTGTCATTACCAATTACCTCGCCGACCCTCTTGGATATGGATCGAAAACTCTGGAGGACGTCCACGCAAGCACACGGAACGAGAAGAGCGGTAAATCGCCAGAAAAGCTTCGAACTCGACCACCTCCGTAATGGACATTAAGGCAGAGCTCAACTTGAATGTCTCTCGCAGAACGATTCAACGCGCTATTCGCCGTAATCCTCACATCAAACGTCAGAGGTGCTGGAAAACAACTCTCATTCCATTCATGAGGAGTCACAGCAGTCGTCAGCTTGTCTACCAGCAAGACAACGCTCCTATTCACGCCAGCGCCTCCACCAAGTCATGGTTGTGGCTAAGAACGTCTCTCTGCTACCTTGGCCGGCTCGTTCTCCGGACTTGAATCCGATGGAAAATCTCTGGGGACTCTTGGTTCGTCGGGTTTATGAAAATAACAAACAATACGCCACTACAGCCGAGCTTAAAGCTGCGATAACCAAGGAGTGGGATGGAAATAGAGCCACATGTAATTTCTGCGTTATATAGAAGCATGCCAAATCGGATTTCTGACATTCTTTTGAAGAAAGGTCGTGCTATCAATTATTGAATCGTTTTGTTGACAAGAAATATCAAATAAAGATTTATTGATAAAAAGCTGTTAAGTGTCTTATCATTATGTCCAGGTCAAAATCCTTAAAAAATGTTTTTCTCGAGAACTAAGAAATTTTGTTTTTTTAAACTACGGCTACTATGGTTTTCGAAGGCGAAAAAAATATGATAATCATAATTTTCCATTTACCTTTACCGTTCGGCTGATATCATCAAAAATCAGGGGTGTCTTATCATTATGTCCAGCACTGTAGAGATCCGCGGAGGGCGGCATTAAGTGCAACCGGAAATACAGCGGTAAAAATATAGTTGTTAGTTGTTTACTAAAATTTGAAAAGAGGGGAGTGTGCAAGGTTCTGCTCTAGAAATGAAAACAAGTGCTAACCTAACATATTCAGTCAACCCTAGAATTTCATAATTACATGTTTGTATCGTTTTGCTAAATGGCGAATTTTTCGAGTTCATGCTCTTTCATTCTTTTCACACATATAGTTTTTTTTAACAGTCTGAAGTCGTTCATTGGATTCGGTGTGGGCCTGGGTGCGAATGTCATGCTGCGATATGCGATTCTGAACCAGCGTCGTCTGGACGCACTCATTCTTGTCAACTGTGTGCATTCGCCAGCGGGATGGATAGAGTGGGGATACCAGAAGATGAATTTGTCTTATCTTCGCAAGACCGGGATGACGTCATTCACGGTTGACTACCTCATGTGGCATCATTTCGGGAGAAGAATCGATCTCTGCTCTGCTGACATCGTCAGACAGTACAGGTTAGATCAGATTCCATTCTGAAAGTTCTTCCACTTATTGGAATTTCAACGGGAAAGTGCTCTCAGCTCACCGCGTAGATCAAAGAAACATCCTGATGTGTTGCAAGGAGGTTATATTTGTGAGTCTTTTGACTCAGTGGGTTTCACGATAGTCAGGCGCAAAATAAGCGGGTAGATCAAAAAGAATAGCTTAAAATAAGCGCTCGCTTTTAACAAAGATCGAGTGCGTGCGATTAAGAATATGATTATCATACAAGCATATAAGACGTATTTGTGTTTTGAGGGGAGGGACACTAATCGATCTATCTGTGCGTAGATCTTACCAGCAGTACAGAGTAAATAAACATTCTGGTGTGCAACGGGGGGTTATATTTGTAATCTTTCGGACATAGGCTACATTTCGCTGAAGCCTGAATCACTCTTACTATGCAAGATGAGCATTTGTAAAAATTAAAAAAAAATTAATTTTTCTTGCAGAGTGTTTTTCCAACATCTGCCGAATCCAACGAATTTGGCTGCTCTTACAGAGACTTATGTCAAGTGAGTTGCAATGTGTGAAAGTTGTCAAAAAATTGAAATAGAAAATTTCAAGTGTAGGTTTATGATGTTAAAAAAGAACTAATCTCCACAGTCTCGGTCTCTTTCACTGCCCAATCTCTCTCTATTATCTTATCTCTCTATTATATATTATCACCTCTCTTTCGCTTCTTAATATTCCAGGCGTTATTATCGACTAGTGCAGCTGAATACACTGCATGTATGTTGAGGAGTTGCAATCAATCAATAACATGATTTTTGATGATGAGAAAAATAATCTACAGGGTTCAGTTCAACTGTGCTGGTAACCCAACTTTACAACTAAGAAACGTGGTCGTTAAATAGTTGTTGTTTTCTAGAAAAGCAAGAATCTAGAAAGGTTTCGGGTCTTTTTGACTTGATGTTGTTGTTGTTGCCGGCAAGCATCCCGCATCGAAGACTTGGTTATGAACACTCTTTTTAATGAGAGAAGTTCTCGTGTTCTTCGGACAAGATGCGTCCGGAGAAGGGGTTTTGATGTCCTTTGCAGTCCTGAGACTGTCATGCTGCACCTTGTGAAGGCGGACATCGTTGTAGCAACCTGTTCATGCTATAGGCCTTGTGAGTGGGTGGTCAAGCCGGCCTAGCATCGTTTTTGGTGGGAGTAGAGACGTCTCGCCTGTCGTTGACCGTAGATAGGCAAGAGGCTATTTGACTGGCGCCTCGACTCGCCATTGAGAAGTATAGCGGAGTTTCGGCTGATGTTTTGTCCGGTGGCATGCCCAGGCCGGTCCGGCATCGCCCTCCTTTGACGAGCTATACTACCCAGTTTTGGTCCGCGGCGGGATTTCTCCCGCTACCTCCCAGCACGAATTCTTCGTAGGGAGGCGTCCCTCTATCCGCCACCTGAGGTCGCGCTCGATTCTGGACTGGATGATCCGACTCCATCCGTGACAGGCTCTTAAGGCTGTAAAGTCACGAATGGCCACTGTTGCCAGTGTGTTTCGAGCTTTTTGACTTGATTGAAGGAGACCATGGAGATGAGTATATGCTAGGACGGCTTTCTAGAAGGAGATGAGTATATGCTAGGACGGCTTTCTAGAAGGAGATGAGTATATGCTAGGACGGCTTTCTAGAAGGAGATGAGTATATGCTAGGACTGCTTTCTAGAAGGAGATGAGTATATGCTAGGACGGCTTTCTAGAAGAAGGAGATGAGTATATGCTAGGACGGCTTTCTAGAAGGAGATGAGTATATGCTAGGACGGCTTTCTAGAAGGAGATGAGTATATTCTAGGACGGCTTTCTAGAAGGAGATGAGTATATGCTAGGACGGCTTTCTAGAAGGAGATGAGTATATGCTAGGACGGCTTTCTAGAAGGAGATGAGTATATGGTAGGACGGCTTTCTAGATGTTTTTGCAGCAACTTAATGACCTTTTGGGTATTTATAATAGTAACAAATAGGGTCCACGAAATGGCAAACGACGAAGAAATGTATGTTGAAATAATGCAGTCGCACTCCGATTCTCATCTCGCGTGATGGAACAGAGGGAAACACCTTGAATGTGCCCATCCTTCAGGTATTGATTGGTTGGGAAACACCCTGAATGTGCCCATCCTTCAGGTATTGATTGGTTTTTGAGTTGAATGGGTTGGGAGTAGCTTTAAACCTACTAAGTGACTGAGAGGATTATTAGAGAACTCTCGTTGACAAATGGGGTAAGTTGTATCGAGAAAGAGGAGGCATTTTTATGTAAGGGTCTCAGAAATGATAACAAGGTTTGCCAAATATGTCAGCCAAAAGTCAATACACAGGCGAGTCAGAAGGTTATATGACTAGATTATTCAACCTGTGACGATAGCTTGGGAAGCTTCTCTTTTGAGCAAGCGCGAAGAACCTATCACAGAATTTTCAAAATGTAAACATCATTGGGAAGTCTCTGTTAGAGTTGATAATGAAATGCTTGACACAAATATGTTCCAAGAATTTCATCAGTATAACTACTTTTTGAATTCTGTAAAATTACTTTTCAGTGATACAATATTTAGTGAATACAGGTGGTGGGCGCGGGTTCGGCTTTTGTGAATGATACGGTAGAGGTGAATTCGCGTCTGGACCCATCGAAGAGCGACTGGATCAAGGCAATTTTTGTTCATTTTTTTGTTTTATACGTAAAGTGCATTAATTACAGCATGACAGATGAGTTCAGAGGGAGAGAGAGAGACAAATAGTCAGAAAGAATGAAAGAAAAAGAGAGAGAGAGTCAGATACAGGCAGAGAAAAATAGACAAGAAGCGAAAGAGAGACATAGAGAAAGTCAGGAATAGAGAGAGAAAAAAGAGTCAGAGACAGACAGAGAAAAGAAGAGAGGGAGAGAAAAAGAGACAGTCAGAGAGAGAGAGGAAGAGAAAGAGGAATAAAAAAGAAAGCTGGATGAGGAGAACACGGATGTTTTTCAGGTGTCGGATTCCTGCGGCCTGGTGCTAGATGACCGTCCAGAGTCAGTGACAGAGTGTCTCATGCTCTTCCTCCAGGGACTCGGATTCTGTCAGTTATCCATTTACAAAGATGGTACTGATGATAACTTGAATTAGGTATTGTGTGTTGCTGTCCCTTTTCAATGAAACATTATTCAAGTTTCTAAGTTTGTTCCCTCTTACTCTCTTTCTCTCTCTCCCTACAGCTCTTTTTCCTTTTTGTCCCTCTTTCGCTCGCTTTCATCTCTTCCAGCGTATTCGATTTAATCTCTGATTTTCTCGAATAATCCGCTTTGGCGGAACTTTTCGAACCATTTTCCCTTCCAAGTTCTATATAATCCGAAAAGACGCTGTTTTTTATTGCTTTTTTCGATGTTCTTTTATCAGCGAGAAGAACTTTTTTTTCAGGGAATGCAAGTCGATTAGTTGAAACTTTTCCCTATTTCATGTGTCCAAGTTTATGTGTTCGAATTGAAAACAGTTCTGAACTTCAAAGCAGTCATGTGTTGAGTAATTGAACCTAATTCATTTCAATGTTGTTAATGAAATGAAACGTACAATAGTCTGTTTCGCCTCAGGAAAGCCGGTCTTTAATCTTTCTATAAGTGATGTGATTTGGCGTGCTTAAGCGTATTAAAAGATATAAGAAAATGTTCATAACTTCTTTTACATGTTCAATTAAAAATGGATTTTTATCGTTTCAGTTCCGACAATGAATGTCGGGAAACTTATAAAGAAGATCCACGACACGCAGAACTGTTCATCTGCTCACACGGCGAAGGTGGATGAGTGTTGAGAGAAGCGCCGGTGAGGATGGGAAACACCCGAAGACAGCGCCGGATCAAATAAGAGAGTCCCGAAAAAGCGAACATTCGAAAGTAGATTCCCATTCCAGCTTTGCAATGATTTTTTCGCATAATTTTCCGCCACTGCTTAAAATTGTTTTTTAAACATTGAGAATATGTAATCTAAGCCATCTGTACGCGTTCGATATCACCTGAGATTGATAATCTTCTAAAAGGTTTTGACAGCCGTGAGACAAAAGAGATTTATAGAGCATGAAAGCTTTGATTAGTTACTGCTTTTCGAGGTCAAAACATGGAGATCATTTTTTGAACCGGTTATTCATAGAGAAACCATAGTTGACTTATGTTATTAATTTATCTTCTAAACTAGAGCTCTAAATTTGACTTTTTTGCTTTAAAGTTAGAAGTTTTAAAAAGCTACTTATTATGAAATACTCAAAAACAAAAGGTGAAAAAATTTCAAAATGATTTTAAAGACACGAGATGTTATTTTTACTTGGAATTCAGCTCATTGTATGTAAAGGCAATTGTACATAAGCTTTAGAGTAGAGAAAAAGGGGCTTCACCGCAACGTTCCCATGACAATGTATTTGTTGATGCTTGAAAGGAAATTGTTGAGTAATGTCCAGAATCATTATTTTTATTTTTCTAAACTGTCTAACAGTTTTTTGGAGAATAAAAATATCGAAATAAAATTTCATCAACATTCGAAAAAGAGAACATTTGAAAGGAAGCAAAAAGAGATAAGTTCTCAGCCGTTTTACGCGAAAATAGTTCTGAAAAAAATTTTTCATTTGCCGATATTAGAAAATCCGCACATTCTTTATAATAAAAAAAAAACAACTGTAATCCTATAAGACCTCTTCTCTAAGGAATGAGAGAAAAAATTCAAATCCTTTTTCCAACATAAATACTCAGGGAAAACTTCGAGGAAATGAAATGCGGAAGAATGAAATTAATTGCCATCTTTTCTCAAACGTATGTATGAGCATTCTATCGATGATAGTCTTGTATGCTCCGAAGATTTGTCTTTCAAATATAAATTTTTATACTTTGAAGGTATGATTCTTCAATCTTTCCATGATGGCCATTGACTTTTACGACAAATAGACACTAGCAAAGATCTTCACTCTGAGTGGATACGCAATGCATCTGGTGGGTAAACGTTCTCGTAGGCTGGTGCTGGCTTGCCGTCCCTGAAACGTATTTTATGGATTCAATTTCAATGCGGTTCACATTCGAAGGATTTCTCTCTTTATCTCCCTATCTCTATCTCTCTCTGCTATTCTTTCTCTGTATTTCTGTCTCTCTCTCAGCAATTAACTCTCAGTGTCCGTTTCTTCGACTTTTTCACTCTTGATAAAACTTATCGCTTTGAATCTCTTTTTTAGATTGCATTGTTAGCCATCATTCAAAAACCAATATTTCAAAAACTTACTGAGTGTTAGAAATTTCGTATCACGAAACTGGCCATTACTAAACCACGCCCTTCACGCCCGTTTTTAACTAATGCACGCCACTGCGCGGTAAAGAGAGAAAGAGTGTTTGACGCACTATTACGTATATATTTTTTGATACGGTCTCGTTAGCCTAAGCCGTACGGCCTCGTTAGCGTAAACTTTATGCCTAAGCCTAAGCACAAAATACATGAAAAACTAAATAAAATGCATGGGGCGAAGTTATGAATTTTCCCGCGTAGTGGCGTGGATTAGTAATTAACGGGAGTGAAGGGCGTGGTTTAGTAATAGCGACGAAACTTTATACCTTTATGTTTTGTTATTTTTCACTGTTTTTTGCTCGCTTAGGCTCAGGTAAGATTACATTAACGAGACCGTACGGTTTAGGAACGAGAACGCATGAAAAAATTTCTCACAATATCAATTTTTAGCCGATTTGCTTTTAAAACAGTCGTGGGTAAAAGAGTTGCAGGTACAAAGTGTTGCGGGTTCAAAGTGTGGGTATTCCTCGAAATGTTAGTCTCAAGCAAGAGTTCTTTTTAGGAATCTTAACTGGCATTCTTTAATGCTGAAGGTTAATTGAATAATGTGATATTTCAGAGCTGTAACACTGTTTTTTGCAGAAAAAGGAATGAAATTCGAAAAGCATGGCTAATCGATTTTGGACCATTAGAAAAGCGTGAAATCCGCTGATGATTCTTCAATGTGCACCTTGCATTCATCCGAATGAGCTCATCGATCTGCTGCTTCAAATGCTTGTTCTCCTGTCGCTGAGAGCAGAGCGCGCGCCGCAGCTCTGACCAGAAGCTCTTCTCCAGCATTGCCTGCAACATAAATGACACACAAGTCGAATTCAAACAATTGAAATTGCGTAAAATATGAATTAGCGCGCGATTTTGAGAGAATTTTGAATACGTATGCTATTCCAATCCTTCTAGCTTTACCGTACTACGTCATAAAGCAAAGAATTGAAGCGCGATGAGATCAGATGTAGCAAACAAAATTCAAAAAATATCTAACACCGTGACCGTTCTACAGATCGAAGTGGTGACAGTAATGTTTCACAATAAATTTAAACCTCTGCTTTGCCCTCCTTGAAGCATCTTTTGTAGAAGCGCTCAGCGATGGCTATCACGAGAGCCAGGCCAATGCCTTGAATAAGCACAGTCATGACAAGGATATCAGAGAGAGAGAAAAAGGAGTAAAAGAATATCGTGGTCTAACAGAGCCTCTTGACACCATTTATCATTAAACTGTCTCTTAGAAAAATTGGATCAACTTTCAGTAGTGAGGGACCCATTTCTTCTCAAATGAAGCGATATATCTTACTTTTCACCCTCTATCGAAGCGCTTTACGTTTTAAATTCCATGGTTTTTCCCAGTTTTCCTCGCTTTGTCGTTATTTTTTTACTCTGCTCGTCCTGAAGTTCGTATCTTCTCGCAGATTTTACTGACTAAAAAGCCAACCGAGACTTTTGATCGCCATTCCTCAGACATATTTTCAAAAACTCCTTCAGTTTCAAAATTTTCTCTTTCAACCATATCAAGGATGTCTCTCAACAAGTTATCCCCAGATTACAGAGCTATGAATGCATTTTTTCTTCATAATTACCGTATCAGATGTGGTATGTGATTTTTAAAATTGATCAAGAAAGTGAACATCTTTCTCCTTTAATTTTTTTGGTGTCACAACCATTTCCCTCATCTCCCTCCTACATAGTTTTCACTACTATGATTTTCCTCGACTATTCATCAGGGGCCGTATGTTGTATGGCCCTTAAAATGTGCATTATCATGTGCGCGTGTGTAGTTCAGTGGGAAGAGCATTCGCCCGGAATGCGAAAGGTTACGGGTTCGGTTTCCGTGACACCACACGATTTTTGCAGAAGTTTCTACGAACAATCCGCTCCTCTGCTCGGTATAAAAATCCGTTGCTTGAGATCAACGAGGAGTAGGGTATACTCTTATTTACATGGGGGCCGAACCGGGATGAGAAGAGAGGATAAAAAGAGAGATAGAAGAAAACCCGAGCATGAGCTAGTTCGCAGAAACAAAGGCGCTTAGACCTCTGACCATACACTTCGAGAGACCTCGGTGTTGAGAGGGGGGGCATGTTCTATGGGCCTTAAAATGTGCGTTATCATGTGTGCGTGTGTAGCTCAGTGGGGAGAGCATTCGCCCGGAATGCGAAAGGTGACGGGTTCGGTTCCCGTCACACCACACGATTTTTGCACAAGTTTCTACGAACAATCCGCTCCTCTGCTCGGTATAAAAATCCGCTGCTTGAGATCAACGAGGAGTAGGGTATACTCTTATTTACACGTATGCACGTACCATTTTTGGTGAGAAATAATGAAGAAAATAGTGTTAAGAGTTCTAGGGTAAAACTGTTTTCCATCATTTCCCACCAAAATGGAACATGAATACGGCCCCTGAGCCCTTTGCATCTCAATAAGCCCTTCGGACAAGGCAACTGGTATCTATTCAAAAATGCCTAACGCTAGATTACCCAGAAGTAAAAGAATGAAGACGCCATCAATGGAATCACTTCCGTCGCCTTCTCCTACGATTCTGCTCGCACGGGAACACACCGTATTCTTGTCCTGAGAACTTTTGGCAGACTTATCATATTCTTGTCATGTTGATTTTCGATAGAAGCAACTTAGTGTTTCTATAGTCGAGATTATTTGTTAGTGTTTATGATCGTTCGATTGTTTCCGTCCCCACTTCGCTCTGGGAATCGGTAACAGCTCTAGGGCTGAACTTGAAACGAGTCAGTCGAATTATAGATGTGGAAACTTTTATCTGTGAAACTATCTAAAAGGCAAAGTTTTCAAGTTTTGCTCTTACAATTGCATCGTGCCTCCAATCAATGTCAATTGCATCGATTCTTCATTCTCGTGGAATAATAATACATCTACTTTTTCTATTCTACTGAAACTATTATTAGGAATTCTTACATGAATCAATTTTTGGAGTCTTTTGGTCCTATCAGAGGACTCATTTCACGGTTTGAAGAATCGCTCGATTTGACTTAGAGGTATCGAAGGAGTCATTACAAGCCCTCTCACACGATCCTATGCGTGACATCGCGGAACTTTTAAAAAATCATTCGTGTTGAGATACAAGGACCCATTCGTGCAATAATGTGGATTCATAACAGAGGACCTTCCACCACTTATCCTTCAGCTCGGTCAGCATCGTCTTTTCTTGCAACTGCAGTATGGCCGAAGAGATCTGCTCTCGATAGGGCGAACCTGAGATCTTTCATGAAAGGGAGTCTGTTTGCGCCAAGGACTCCATGCTAACGCTTGGAAAGTCGAAGATTGCGAGTTCAAGTCCTCAAGGAAATTAATTTTTATAGAGTCCTGTCTTGTCGAACTTTTCATATCGTTGTGATACTTGACAAAAAAATTCACTGCCAAATTGTGCTTTTCTCTTACCAAACGTTCCGAAATACATATGCGACACAGTGTGTAAATAGTCATACATTACATGTATACCGGTTCGAATACTTTGAAAAGTAAGTATGTCTTTTAATACTTAATTTTGTGTACAGGGTGCGGCTAGAGTATGGAACGGTGGTTATCAACCACTTGGTTTTAGAGAGAAAAAAAACAAGCAAATCAAGTCTTTAGTATAAAAATATTTATTGCATACAGGTTTAGTAACACTTATAAGAAATTATTCGATTCGGCCTCCTCTTTCTCTTACAACATGCCTGAGACGATGCTCGAATTTTTGGACCGTGTCTCGCAGGTATTCATCAGGAAGATTGTTCCGTCCTGTGGTCAGGCGGGGGTAAGATCATTCAAATTTTTAGGATTTGTAGCGCAGACCTTGAACTGTAAATATCCTCAAACAGAGTAATTCAGCGGTTTCAGGTCGAGAGAGGAAACGGGCCATTCGGACTTTGTCAAAAAGGCCGGAAGGTTCGCTGCGCACCAATCTTAAGTGAACTTGGCAGTGTGAGAAGGAGCTCCGTCTTGCTGGGAGACATACTTCTCTCCTCTGAAATGAGCATCTGCCCAGCGCTTTAATAGATTTTTCAAGATCTTTTCCGTGTACAGATGTCGATCCATTTTGACGTTTTCTTCAACGAAGAACAAGGGACTATTGCCTGAGGAGCAAATTGCTCCCCACACCATAACCTGAGCAGGGTGTTGAGTTTTTTCGATGCATCTGCCTTTTTATCAGCCTCCAGAAAAGTGTGAGAAAGAACGCGTTTGTTTTGGGGGTTGAACTCCTCTTCTACTTTGAAAATTTTCTCATCAGAGAAGATGAACTGAGGAAGCGAGTCAGTTGTGAGACGTGTCAAAAGAGCTTTGCATTTTTCTTTTCTGGCAAACTTGTTTTGTTCAGTTAGGAAAGCTGTTTTTTTCCTCTGTAAGAGGAAAGTCTCAGATTTTTATGAACAATTCTTCTGATGGATTTTTCTGAGATCTTAAGCTCTTTTGCCTTTTTCCGCATGCTCTTCTTCGCATCACGGGCGATCCTGCTTCGCACTCGTTTCACATAGATTGTGGTGGTAGCCGTCTTTGGTCGTCCACTTCTATGACGATCCAAAAATCCTCCTGTCTCTTTAAAACGAGCCACGGTTTTCGAAACGACCGAGTGCTTAAATTTGAGCGTTTTCGCGATGTCTGAAATTTGAGCGTTTTCGCGATGACCTTGTTCGGAGATGAAGATCGATGATTGCAGTACGCATGAAATGGGCAGCCATTAAAACTCATAGAAACAACCGATAAACGTGAAAATTCGAATCACAATTAAACATTTTCCCGAGATCTTATCAAACGCATATCATTTGAACCATTCTACCTCAAAGTATTTTTTGTCAAACTTTCGTTCCATACTTTAGCCGCACCCTGTACAACGTCTGCACGTGAAGATTCACCTATGAAAGAATGAAACCCTAGGCGCTGGCAAATAAAAAATTTTCACTTACAAAATATCAAAAGAGGCATCATTCAAACATTTATCATCCTAGGCATTGGTATGGGGGGAATAGTTGATTCAGGTGCTCTAACCAAGGTTTTTCATTTTCCCCTCAACTTTTGAGAAAAAGAATCAAAAATTAGGAAAAAGTGAATACTCTTAATATTAAAGCAAAGCTAAAGTCTTGATATTCAAGCAAAGCCTTGAAAAGCGGCCACCTTTTGGCAGACCAATACCGTATCCCTTCTGATCAAGAAGCCCTCCGATTTGCATAAGGTGACAGTCTCTCTCCACTGCATACTCCAGCATACTCGACTCCATCAAGTAAGCATAGTCTCCGCCCTTCACCCTAAAAAATCAATCGATAATCATCTAATGTAAACAGCATTTTTCGGTGCGATGGTATCATCAATTGGCGTCACTGCCTTTTAACTGTGTAACTGAGTATTTGAAGATTTATCATCCATCTTCCATCACTCTTTTTACTTAATTGTGAATTCTAGAGTTATGCTCCATTCACAACGCTTTCGCTTCATGAGCGAGCATGCGTGACTAAGAGAGCAAGGAAATTTAGCCTTTCATATATAGCACTATCGCACGGATAGCAATAAATAACCGTATTCTAATGGTTCTCTAGCATATATTGTTGTAACAACAACAGCAACAAAACAACAAGACAGGGTGAACACTTTTTTATCTCAAGTGTGATTGATTCTAATACGTTTACTGTTCAACCCCTCCCCCGCCTTCGTTTAATGTTCAACCCCTCCCCCCTTCGTTTACTGATGAATCCCTTCCCCCTTTCATTCACTATTCAATCCCATCCCCCCTTTGTTTACTGTTAAACCCCTCTCCCCCTTCCGGGCACGTTTAGCCCAGAAGACAGCTCGCGCTTATGCGGAAACCAAACCACCGTCTCTTCTTTTCACAAGCGATGCTTCTAACCACTGTGCTAGTTATGCACTCAATTTCTTGCGATTTCAAAAGCTCCTCGAAAGTCAAGTGCCCTTTGCTCACCGGGCGATTCCCTCGCTGCTGGACTCGACAAAATGGCCTGGCTGGCCTGTCATCACCTTCCACATCCGCTCGTATGTGTCTATTCGTGACTCCTTGACGAAATAATCTTTTTCTCAAATAAAGTTATCAATATTGTAATTTTATAGTTGAGAATCAAGGAACACATTAAAAAACTTTTTGTGAACAACAAAAACAACATCAAAGTACTCACATTGAAGAAAGTCATAGTCGAACCTCTCGCAAGCGTGCCGTATTTTATCTTCATTTGCCTGCAAAACCATCGTCACAAGTCGCTAGTTCTTTAAAAGGAAAACTCAATTTTTTCTTCTTGAACAGTCGTAGTCATGGCTCAGTATTCACTAGAAAAGTCGTAGTCATGGCTCAGTATTCACTAGAAAAGTCGTAGTCATGGCTCAGTATTCACTAGAAAAGTCGTAGTACCTGCTCAAGTCATCCGCATTCTCCACAGGAGCAGCCATCCTTTTCGTCGTCAGAAATGCCGCCAGATTCGCCGTATAGGAAGAGATAAGAATCAAAGCGAACATCCACCAGATAGCCGTCGCAATACGCACCGAGCCAGCGCGTGGCGTCAATTCACTGCCCTGGAAAATTTGTTTTACTTACTTTAGCAAGTGCTGTCCAAGCTAGTGTAGTACTAACAAGTGCCGTGCAGGCAAGTGTGGCCCTAGGAACCGCGTTTCAAGGGAAGGCGGTCTAGAAAGTGCGGCTCAAGCAAGTGTGACCTAGAAAGTGCGGTACAAGCAAGTGTGACCCAAGCAAGCAAGGTCTACTTTATCTTCACATGCTCATCATCATATTCCTAGGTGCCGCTGATTTGACCTATCTTTCCACGTGGGAGATGCCTGATTCCTCACAGCAAGGTCTGTTGAATTCTAACGAAAGCTTTTCACTAAAATCTGCTCCAAGCAAGCTCGATATAATTGGATTGAAATGTTCAAGCTATGGTAAAACCTCACGAGTTTTGGAAGAGGGCGTGAGGAGTTCTGGTTAAACTGACCTGCTGCATAAGCGAGCTGACAGCGAACCAATAGGAGTTTCCGAGTGAGAACTGGTTCTTAATAGCTCGATAAGACCCCGTGAAGTCGTCAAGTTCAATGCTTTCATAGGGGGAGATGCTGGAAACGTTTAGTCATCATGAAACATGATACTAACTAAACTCTGTTAAGTCATTAGATGATGCCGGCGATGTTCATTAATGAATTATGGACTTAAAATTTTGAATTTAAGTTTTTGTTATTCATTTTTTTATCTTTTTCCGCTGAACGTTTGCGATTGAAATGGTTTTTTCATTCCTTATCTTGCTGATGTTGTCCTTTTCTCTGGATTTTTAGCCATTTTCGATAATTTTTTTAATCCTTTCGTGATTTAACCACATATAGTTTGCATAAAAAGAGTAAGCGTACTTGGAGAGAATCCAGATGACGCAAGAAGTCGCCGCGTACGCCAGAAAGACGAACGCCCAGACCGGTGGAGAGAGTGGCGCGAGGAAAGTGGAGAGGGAGGCGGCCGTGACTTCTGGCCGCCGGAACAGGATCGAGATCCCAAGATGCATGTAGCTAGGCAGGGGCCTTGATATCGATTGGGAGGAAGGAATTATATTGATTAATAGGAGGTAGGGGTTAATGTTGATTGAGAACCAAGATTTACATGGCATCGATTGAGAAGAGTCCTATGAAAATTGTATACGGTTTTTGGGTCCTTTATCAGGAACCGGTGGGTTGGGTCATTAGATAAGCTACTAAAGATATCTAGGAGCGTGAAGCTAATGGAGAAAGCGGTTATGATTGAAAGGTTTTGTATTCGCGTTTAACGATTCGTAAAAGCTTTGAGGCCTCGAAAAATAACTGGTTTGGCGGGGCTTTGAAAATGGTTTTAGATCCATATATTAAAAACAATTAGATGCATATTTTTTGAGAATGATTCATATTCAGGTTATAATTGGTAGAAAGGAGCTTTGTTATATTTTTTAAGTGTCTCTAAGCACCTCTTTATCCAGATTTATACTTGTTAAATATCGATTATCAAACAGTAATTCACTAGGAGAAGTTTTTGCATAGGGCTTCTGTTAGTCAAGGCATTTCAAAGAAAAAACTTTAGCTTATTAGTTTGGGTTAATATTTTTTGAAAACATTTAAGATTTTTCAGACAGTGCTTCGTGCTGATATTAGTTAGAGTAAAAACAGAAAAAGAATTTGAATGTGATTTAATTCAACGGCCACCGATGAAGCCAACTTAAAAAAACTGAACTTTGAAAGAAGTGTCAAATGTCAACCAACGGAACACTAAAGTCGATAACTTCGCTTCTGCTGTAGGAAATCGTTAGGGAAGCGACTGCTAGATCCGCTTCCTTCAAGCAAATCGATCTTCGTCGAATTAGAATTTTTTGTTCAAGGTATTTTGGAATCTCATATATAAAATTTTTCGGGGCGTGATTAAACTAACGCACTAACAAAAGCTCGTCGACACAACAGGATCGAAACCAGCCCTCTCTGTGTTACGGAAAGCGAGCACTTTACCACTCAAATATACCCGACCCATTGCTAATTTGTAAATTTTGATATCGCTGCACTGACAGGCCTGTTTTTCGTAAGGATGGAGTTACTTTGTGAGGTTTCACTGTCTGTGAAATTTGCTACTAAGCATTAGGTGATATCGGATTTTTTTTTCAGCTTTTGGCTTTTGAGAGCCTTTTGTTCTCTTTCCACTCTGCTTCAAACTATTTTACCATTTTCTTTCCCTTATCTAGCCATCCAAGTAGCTTTTTCGTTCTCTTTAGATACACTGAACGGAGTTCCGAATTTTTTTTCATTTTTCAAGTAGCTACTTGTTTGGAGCTCAAGCGAGCCATCTTTCACTCTCCTCTTACCCCCGACTGAAGTTCTCCGACCATTCCGTTCCATTTCCCGTTGCCCTCCTTGGACCCGTAGACTCGATCACGAACTTCGTGAATAGTGTAGTTGAATCTGCGTATTTACTGCTTTCATAAACTGATTTTCTCAAAAAAATACTTGCTTTTAATATCATTTTCACATTTTCACTGCATTCGAGATCATGATTAATGCTGAGAACAACAGAATAAAAGTTGAGAAAAAAACTTCTGACTTACTAGTGTTTTAAAGAAGATATGAGATTCGGGATAAGAGATGAAACGATTTTTAACCGGCATATTTCGGAGATCATTCGCAGCAAGTCGATACAGTAACCCTCATAGTGGTCAACTCCATTCTCTTCGGGTTTTGGTGTGCGACGCACAACAAAGGGCTCTTCCTGTATGTGGAATCCTTTCTTTAGAGATTCTAGAGTGATCGGAACTTTATATCTCATGCGATTCCCTCTCTGATCGATATGAAACACGACATTGCATCTATGTAATTAAAGGACCAACTTGAAAACTTTTTGCAACGCATTTCGCTCTGTTGAAAAAAATTAACCTTAATTTGTTAGTTACACTTTTTTCTAAAACTAGAAGTTCTTCAATGTCATCCAAATTGGAATTGAATTTCAACATAAAGCTTCCAAAGCATTTTTCCTTACAAGCGGATGCCGAACAAGTGCCACACAACTAACAAGGTACACGGTAACTCTGAGCGTCTTGTTTTCCAAAGAGTAGCGTTTCGCTGGCAACTCAGCGATGACTCCGGGGAGCTCCTTTACGACTGGTTTGACGAAGATAGACTTATCTACTCGCCAGATGAGGTCCTGCCGCGGAAAAAGTCTATGAAGTTATAAAAAAGAGTTAATTGGATTTCAAACGCTGCTCCTTTTGAGTTCTTTTACGCCTTTTGAGCCTTACTTCGAGTAAACGAATCATAATTGATATCCAAATATGTTTATTCCTCTACTCTGACTTTTGTTTTGAGGGTTCAGTTGAATGGTTGGGAATCGCTATAGGGCACACCGATGTGACACGCTCAAATCAGTTGATAAATAAGATTGTTCAGTTGAATGGTTGGGAATCGCTATAGGGCACACCGATGTGACACGCTCAAATCAGTTGATAAATAAGAGGGTTCAGTTGAATGGTTGGGAATCGCTATAGGGCACACCGATGTGACACGCTCAAATCAGTTGATAAATAAGAGGGTTCAGTTGAATGGTTGGGAATCGCTATAGGGCACACCGATGTGACACGCTCAAATCAGTTGATAAATAAGAGGGTTCAGTTGAATGGTTGGGAATCGCTATAGGGCACACCGATGTGACACGCTCAAATCAGTTGATAAATAAGAGGGTTCAGTTGAATGGTTGGGAATCGCTATAGGGCACACCGATGTGACACGCTCAAATCAGTTGATAAATAAGAGGGTTCAGTTGAATGGTTGGGAATCGCTATAGGGCACACCGATGTGACACGCTCAAATCAGTTGATAAATAAGAGGGTTCAGTTGAATGGTTGGGAATCGCTATAGGGCACACCGATGTGACACGCTCAAATCAGTTGATAAATAAGAGGGTTCAGTTGAATGGTTGGGAATCGCTATAGGGCACACCGATGTGACACGCTCAAATCAGTTGATAAATAAGAGGGTTCAGTTGAATGGTTGGGAATCGCTATAGGGCACACCGATGTGACACGCTCAAATCAGTTGATAAATAAGAGGGTTCAGTTGAATGGTTGGGAATCGCTATAGGGCACACCGATGTGACACGCTCAAATCAGTTGATAAATAAGAGGGTTCAGTTGAATGGTTGGGAATCGCTATAGGGCACACCGATGTGACACGCTCAAATCAGTTGATAAATAAGAGGGTTCAGTTGAATGGTTGGGAATCGCTATAGGGCACACCGATGTGACACGCTCAAATCAGTTGATAAATAAGAGGGTTCAGTTGAATGGTTGGGAATCGCTATAGGGCACACCGATGTGACACGCTCAAATCAGTTGATAAATAAGAGGGTTCAGTTGAATGGTTGGGAATCGCTATAGGGCACACCGATGTGACACGCTCAAATCAGTTGATAAATAAGAGGGTTCAGTTGAATGGTTGGGAATCGCTATAGGGCACACCGATGTGACACGCTCAAATCAGTTGATAAATAAGAGGGTTCAGTTGAATGGTTGGGAATCGCTATAGGGCACACCGATGTGACACGCTCAAATCAGTTGATAAATAAGAGGGTTCAGTTGAATGGTTGGGAATCGCTATAGGACACACCGATGTGACACGCTCAAATCAGTTGATAAATAAGACGTTGTTAAAATACAATAATTCGATAAGTCGATGAATTGAATCTAGTCGATAAATTGAGCTTTTTCGTCGATCTGTCAACTCACTTGCTGTAGTCCTTCTCCACTCTGCCTCCAAACATGTAAGGTTTGGTTTGAGCGCGAACCTGTGGAAGTCGAGAAAACCATATCTCCAGTGACACCATGCCAGTTTGCCTGAAAATTTCTGAGTAATCGGTTTCTGCAAACCCACTTTGAGATAATGAGCAACATTTTAGTGTGACCGTAACAAAATTTAACTGAATACAGTAACTCTCACCTTATTTTCGAAAACTGTGCAAAAGTTGTTGCCGGATCAATCTTTGTTAAAGCTTCCTTTCAAAAAGAATGTCGCGGTCCTCTAATGATTGAAACCTTTTTTTCAATTCAAGTAAAGCGCTTCATATCAATATTGCCAACATCTCCAGCTGTTATTAGATAGAGAGATTGTAAAAAAAATAAATGAAGAAGTTTATCAAAACAAGATAAAGAAAAAACTCTAGGTTATCCAGTCGTATCTTTTCGACCGAATACGAGAGCTTTACCATCACGCTAACAAGAACACATTGCTTTCAACATCTTGAAGGGACCGTTTTGATGTGGTCGATGATTCGTTGCCCATGTGTCCATGTAGATGCGCAATCTGGAGCTCCTCTTACTCCGATTTCATCTATGGCATGCCGCAGTAAAGAGAGCGCGTCCCATAGAAGGGCATCTCGGGCCTTCAACAGCGTTTACATCTACCCAATCGCCCAAAATTTTCAAAGAGCTGTCACTCGATATTATTCCACCAAATCTCATTTTTCAGGTATAGTATGTGTGAGGTGGATGGGTGTGTAACCGATTTTTAATAGTGTGTTAAATCGAGAGACTTTTTCTCTGACCGCAAAGAATCACTCCAGCTGATCTTTATCTCTCTCTATTTCTCTATTTATCTTTCTTTCTCTCTCTTTTTTCTCTCTCTCTCTCTTTCTCTCTCTCTCTCTTTCTTTATCTCTCTCTCTTTCTCTCTATCTTTCTCTCTCTCTCTCATTTCTCACCCTCTTTTATCTCTCTCTCTTTTTATCTCTCTCTTTCTCTCTCTCTCTTCTCTCCCTTTCTTTCTCTCTATTTCTCTATTTCTCTCACAATCATACACTATTTCTTTCTTTTTCTCTCTCTCTCTTCTCTCTCTCTCTCTCTCTCTCTCTCTCTCTCTCTCTCTCTCTCTCTCTCTCTCTTTATACTCTGTCAGATATTTTTTCTCTGAATCTCTTGAAAAACATAACCATCCACGATGCTTTTATCTGCGTCTCTCAATATTACAAGTTATTTTCTTTTACGCTCTCTAACGTTTTTCTCTTACAGTGCAGTCTTTCTCAGAAAGACACACTTTTTATACACTCCCTCCGATGTGTATTTTTGAATCTTTTATTAGACAATTTTTTATCACGTGTTTCCAATAATCACTGTTTTCAT
>OZ057407.1:27010923-27252903 GCA_964056735.1 Allodiplogaster pararmata
ATATTGAATCTCGATTGTTAGTTCATTTGATTCTTCATGGATTTTCTAAGATTCGCTAGATCAAAAAGTTCTTCATTCACAATACGCTAGTTGTTAGTTAATTTGATCATTAATCCTTTCGCTTACTCTGTCATTCATTTCTTTATTCATTACATTACATTAATATATAGTTTATTCTTTTTTGTGTGTTTATTCCCGATGTGTCTTACCAGATTAAGAAACAAGAATTCTACTTTTCCGGACGGTATCCCAAATAATTTCCTCAAGGGACAGCTTTAGCTATTTCAGTACCATTTTCAATGATTTTCAATAGTTTTCTACTGCATGGATGCTCGCCTTATGGTGAGCGTCCTACATTAAGCCTGTCTATGAAAAGAAAAGAAGCATACATGACCCTCTGAACTACCGACCTATTTCTCCTGCATCTGGCATCTGCAAAGTGTTTGAAAGAATACTATGCGCATCTCTCACAATTTACTTAACAGAATTCAATCTTCTCTCTTCTTCCCAGCACGGTTTCAGACCTAAACGGTCTTGCTCTTCTGCATTATGATCATCCTTGTCTGACTTTCACAGAGCTTTCAAAAAAAGGTTCTTACAATATCTCTTCTGTATTCGTGGATTTCACAAAAGCTTCCAACATCATTCCCCATGACCTCCTACTAACCAAACTAGGTAGTTTTGGAATTGGTGGGTGTGCCTTCGAATGGATAAAGTAATTTTTAAACGAACCGGACCCGATCAGTTATGATCAATCAATCATTTTCTCAGTGTTAAACTCGGCGAACCCCAAGGTAGTGTATTATGGGGTCTCTTCTCTTTATTTTATATATAAATGGCTTGCCTGCCTGCCTCTCAAAAGGAGCTCACTGTATACTTTTTGCAGATGACGCGAAAATCTACATTGAAAATGACTTTGGTCCACTTCAGAAGGCAATAGACGTTTTGCATGAATGGTCCTGTGTTTGGGGTTTGAGTATATCTCATTTAAAAACGGTCTTTATGTCTATAGAAGCCTCGCATCCACCTTATTGTCTTACTCTCTCCAGTATATCAATACCTACATATATGATAATTTTTTAACTAACTAATTTTATGAAGTCGGGATTGATTCAATTGTTATGATTTTTAACTCGCTCATTGATGAAGTGCTGATTGAATACATTGTTAGAACAATTTTTCATCCAAGTTATGAAGTTGTGATTGAATACATTATTGTTTAACTTTCTAAATTATGAAGTGGTGGTTGAATACATTGTTGGAAGAATTTTTTTAACTTACTTATTTATTAAGCGGCGAATGAATACATTGTTAGAATAATTTTTCAACTAACTAAGTTATGAAGTTGTGACTGAATACAGTATTGTAAGAATTCAGCTAACTAAGTTATGAAGTTGCGATTGAGTACATTATTGTAAAAACTTTTAACTCACTAGTTTATGAAGTAGGGAATGAACACATTGATATACTAATTTTTAAATAACTAGTTTATGAAGTGGGGATTAAATACATTGTTGTAAGAATTTTTAAATTACTGGTTTATGGAGTTGTGATTGAATAGATTGTTGTAAGAATTTTTTTAAATTGCTAGTTTATGAAGTGGTGATTGAATACATTGTTAGAATAATTTTTTTTTTAGCTTGCTAGTTTGTGAAGTGGGGAATAAATATATTGTTATATTACTTTTTAACTAACTAGTTTATGAAGTTGGGATTGAAATCATTGTTATAATAACTTTTTAACTAACCAATAATGAAGTGGTGATTAAATACATTGTTATAATTTTTTTTTTAAAACTTACTAATTTATGAAGTGATGATTGAATACATTGTTGTGAGAATTTTTTAACTTGCTAGTTTATGAAGTTGTGAATTTTACATCATTAGAAAATTTTTTCAACTACCTAAGTTAAGAAGTAGAGATTGAATACATTGTTATAATAAATTTTTTAACTTATTAATTTATGAAGTGATAATTTAATACATTGTTGTAAGAATTTTTTAACGTGCTAGTTTATGAAGTTGTGATTGAATACATTATTAGATATTTTTTCAACTACCAAAGTTATGAAGTTGAGATTGAATACATTGTTATAAAAAATGTTTAACTTACTAGTTTGTGAAGTGTTGATTGAATACATTGTTGTAAGAATTTTTTAAATTGCTAGTTTAAGAAGTTGTGATTGATTACATTGTTTTAATAATTTCTAACTTACTTATTTATGAAGTGGCAGTTGAATACATTGTTATAATAAAATTTTCAGCTAACTAGTTTTTGAAGTGGTACTTGAATACATTGTTATGATAAAATTTTCAACTAACTAGTTTATGAAGTGGTGATTAAATATAGTGTTTGAATTTTTTTTTATTTACTCTTTTAAGAAGTAGTGATTAAATAAATAGTTATAAAAACTTTTTAACTAACTAATACATGAAGTGGAGATTAAAAACATTGGTATAATAGTTTCTTTTACAACTATGTATCGATCTACTTCCATGTCCTACATGGATATTCACAAACCGAAAGAGAACTGTTGTGATACTTTTTCAATACGGTCTTAGAGAATAGCCATAATCTCTGATTGAAGTTGAGAATCCCTGTCAAGGAGCTGCTGAATAGTGCATCTTTTCCTTCATACTTATGGTTGATTTCTATACTCGCTGTGTTGTTTCCAATGAATTGTTGTTGTTAATATTTGTGCTCATCATCTTACAAATGCGAAACAATACATCATATTGATGTATTTTTACCGCAAAGAGCCTGAGAAATATGGGGAGATTGCTTCCTTCCTTTCTCCTTGATCTTCTCCAGAGATTGTGGACTCGGGGGATTGGAATGATGAGTCATGCCCTAGTACAATGGAAATGCTGAGAGGGGGTGAAAAAACACATTAGGGAAGGTGCATATACAAGGTTAAAGTCAAAATAGAAATCATAAAGTCATAGAAAATATGGAAGAAAACCTTTTAAAAAATAGTGGTATTTCTGTGAGATTATTAAAAATCACTACAAAGTAAACTTTAAATCAAAATGTTTATTAACATAGGGCTTTTATAAGGAAAAAAAGCAACAATTAATTAGTTTTAAAAATGATTATCAAAATAACTTTTCCAGTAATTAAACACTAAGCTATATGTTTAGTATTTTGCTTATTTCTTTTTGTCTTTGATTTGCTTGTTTCTTTTTGTCTTTGATTTGCTTGTTTCGTTTTGTCTTTGAGATGATAAAATGTTGTTGCTAATCTTTGTGTTCTTTGTTCTACAAAGGCGGAAGAATACGTGACGTATTGCAGAAGAGAGAGCAAGTTGCGAGAGTAGGAGATGGCTTCCTTCCAAGATCGTATCCATAGATTATGCGTGTATGAAAACAGTGATTATTGGAAACACGTGATAAAAAATTGTCTAATAAAAGATTCAAAAATACACATCGGAGGGAGTGTATAAAAAGTGTGTCTTTCTGAGAAAGACTGCACTGTAAGAGAAAAACGTTAGAGAGCGTAAAAGAAAATAACTTGTAATATTGAGAGACGCAGATAAAAGCATCGTGGATGGTTATGTTTTTCAAGAGATTCAGAGAAAAAATATCTGACAGAGTATAAAGAGAGAGAGAGAGAGAGAGAGAGAGAGAGAGAGAGAGAGAGAGAGAGAGAGAGAGAGAGAGAGAGAGAGAGAGAGAGAGAGAGAGAGAGAAGAGAAAGAGAGAGAGAGAGAGAAAAAGAAAGAAATAGTGTATGATTGTGAGAGAAATAGAGAAATAGAGAGAAAGAAAAGGAGAGAAGAGAGAGAGAGAAAGAGAGAGATAAAAAGAGAGAGAGATAAAAGAGGGTGAGAAATGAGAGAGAGAGAAAGATAGAGAGAAAGAGAGAGAGATAAAGAAAGAGAGAGAGAGAGAAAGAGAGAGAGAGAGAAAAAAGAGAGAGAAAGAAAGATAAATAGAGAAATAGAGAGAGATAAAGATCAGCTGGAGTGATTCTTTGCGGTCAGAGAAAAAGTCTCTCGATTTAACACACTATTAAAAATCGGTTACACACCCATCCACCTCACACACTACTAAGATTAACTTTTTTGAACTTACATGAAATCTTTGATTATTATTATTATTATTATTAAACCAGGCTAATGCTTTATTGTGCATATCTTTGTATTCATTTTCTTGAATACACCCTACATCGACGGATAAAGGAGTGAATGAACTTATCAGTGCACTTTGATTTGCGGGGTGAGGTCTCCAGCGCCCTTTCGTTTTGACTTTTTAAACTATGAAAAATTATATTTTCTTTTTAAATTTGTTTTGAATTTATTCCTTGCAAATACATATTGAATATTTACGAAGGAGGAATGTCGCTAATGCGAGTTTAAAAGCACCAAACACAGGAGGAAGGGGTTTTTTCTGACGAGCTGGAGATCATCTGATGGGGTGTTTGGGAGCCGAAGAGACCTCATGACAAATTAGGGTGGAGGGGAGAAGAAGAACGCGGAATCAGAAGAAAGAAGGCAATGGAAGTAGTGACATGTGGTTTAAAGTGAAGTCATGAAGGTTTCGCCGTTGTGTTTTGTGTTGCGTGTTTCGCCGTTGAACACACTTCATTGCAAGAAGATCTCATCGGATTTGCGACCCTGGAGTTGGCTTTGTGGTTGTGTATTTTGAGCGAGACATGGATCAAGATGCAGCCGATCAAGATGCAGCCGGAGTATCCAATCAAATAGTAGTTTAGAATAAAGTTCTTTGTATAAAAAAATAAATGTAGAGTGTTCAGATTTTTCTAGAAACCAAGCTCAATCATGCTGGAGTAAGACAATGGAGAGTAAAAGTGATAGTGATAGAAGCATTCTTTTTCGCAAAATATGCATCTCGGTCGTCCAATGCTGAGCTGCCAGGCAGAGAGTATATTGCTTCACTAATCAAGTTAGCTGGAGGCCCATAAACAGTTTTACTATCTAGTGAAACTCCTCAATTCCGCTAAGAGACTTCACGGTTTTCATTCTGCACATGGAGCACCATATTGCTTCTTAGATAAGTCCACTTCTTAGATTAGTACACTTCTTAGATTAGTCCACTTCTTAGATTAGTCCACTTCTAAGATTAGTTCACTTCTTAGATTAGTCCACTCGGAACTACGTCCGTATTTTAGTGAAAAAACGAGCTTAAAGCTTTTTTAAAAGTACTTTTAAAGCTCTTCTGAAAAATAAACTAGAGGACCATTAAAGCGTTGAAGGAGTTTCCTGTATACGCCGTGACGAGCTCGCGAACCAAATCCACCTGAAATAACAAAAATAGAAGGTATTTTTAACAAGTTTTTCCTAATTTTATAGTTTTTCAGTCAGGTAAAAGCTGGAACCGGCTGTGATTATATTATGTAAAACAGCTCACAAGATTTGAGAAAGGTGAGCTACAAATAGTGCACCTTTTATTCAAAAGAATTTTTTTCAAAGGAGCATTGTTTTAATAAGTTAAGTTCTTGCGAAACGCTACCTCTGAACTTGCGTAATCGTATAGCGAGAACGTGGTGATGTTGCAAGCTCGCGTCTCCGAGGAGGAAAGATTTAAAGTGGGTGTGTCCTGTACGGAGTTTAGGTATAATACTGTAGATCAAAAGAGAGAGAAAGAGCGAGAGAGAGAGAAATGCAGAAAAAGAAACAAGAAAAAGAGAGAAGGCTTACAAATAATTTGACTCAAACAAGAGCTGTAAAAAACCGATCTAGCGCTCACACGTATTCAACTTGATCAAGTTTACAAACAGTTCACTCTGTTTTTGTTTTTTTACTCGCAAGAATGGCTGTCTGACCAAGTTTGCAATGATGTAATGGTAGTGGGTGGAGCACATGCCAAAATCGGCCGCTTGCTGCAGAAAAGAGAAGAGACGCTCCAGCGAGTGGATCAACACTACGATCTGTAGCAGAACGAGTCAAACCTTGTTGGAACATGACTTCCTACATATCTCACCCTCTCTCCCCATTGTATCTTTCACTCTTTCTCTTTAGATTCATCTCTCTCTCTCTCTCTCTCTCTCTCTCTCTCTCTCTCTCTCTCTCTCTCTCTCTTTCGCTCCTATGTGAAACATCAGAACCTGTACAGCCTGGTAACATATATGCACCCTCTCCAATCTCAAGAGGTGAAAATCATCCCTAATCTACAGCCATTCCTTTTACATAAAAGTGCTTCTACACAAGTCCTAATGCTACATACATATATGCACCCTCTCCAATCTCAAGAGGTGAAATCGATTAGTCCAAACGTGAAAATTAAGTAAAGGCATACATTAAAAAGGCATTGAGCAAGATCGAAATTCTTTTAAGTTAAGCTTTCAGAAAAATGTGTCCAAAAACAGTCAAACACAAATATGTGCACATACTTACGACAAGACGAAAAGAGATTTGCTCTTTAAAAAACGTAAGCCTTGGAGAGGCAGAGCAATAGTAATAATCTGTAAATTTGTGAAGAGCCTAAGATAGGATCTCTCTACGTAGAAGTCTCTTAATAGGAATAGTCCTATCGAAGAAACAAAAAAGCATTTGTTCGTGATTCTTTGCAAGAATAGTAACACTGTCAATTCCCAGTCCAACGGAGATGTGCTTTAGAAGCGGTCGGAAGTCATTCTTGTCAGGGGTGGGCATCTGCCGCAGAAGATATGCCTGAGTCGGTGGTTGTAGCAAATCTCGCAGGACGTTTATATCTGTAGCAGTCAATCAGTAAGACGTGGTACTGTTTAATAAACTGAACTGGCACCAGAGAATGGAATGGTAACAGAAACCAGGAGGATACCAAAAACAGAAACGGTACCAGAAACTGAGTTCTGAGAGGATTTGAATAATTTAAGTACTGTTCCCATGAGATCAGTATACTAAGTTTTATTGCGGCTTTTGAGTCTACCGTAATGACTACTGCTCTCAGTGATCTACGACTAAGAGGTTTTTTATGCATCCAAAGGAATACTCATCATAATGACTCATAACTTAGTCGCACCTCGAGCGTCTTCATAGACGATGGCAACTTCATTCGATGCGGAATACTCCTGATGAAAGCATCTTATCGGAACAAAACTTCAATAATTTATCACAGAAGTTTCTAGAGACAACACTAAACGATTGGCTTAAGTTTTGTTTATGTTGCACAATTCAACCAGCCAAGCTTAACTTCACCCAAACTGCAGGAAAACTAGTAATCGATATGAAAACTTCTAAGAAGTTTATTATTACATCGTTAGGACCAGATTTAAAAGTTTGTATAACATGAAAGATTCACATATGTATGTATTCCCATATAATGTGAGCAATAGAACTAACCATGGAGGCTAAACAGTTTTTCCTGCTTACAAGGATTTTTAAAAACAGTTCCATTGAAGAAGTAAGCATATACCAAAAGCAGTTTTCGGATCGGCTCAATTAGTATGTCGGCTGGGGGAGCGAGGTTGATGCTGGCCGGTGGCAAAGGATAACTGCAACCGAGATCGGAAAACCTTTCTTGTAAAAAACTTTTTTAATTTTAATATGAAAACTTTTCGATAATTAGTTATATAACCGATTTTCCGTCACACCGAACTCCAACTATCTAGGCGATTGCTGAAAAATGGACCTTGAGAGTTCTGAAGTTCCTGAAAGACTCTGATAGACTTGCCTCAGATGTATAATTAGACCTGCCAAAAAGACACCAGTATATTCTAAGCAGGGTCTTCAATGGTCAAACACAACCAGCTCATAAAGATGAATTTCAAGCATTCTATGCAAATTTTCGTCATCATTATTGCCATTGTTAAGAAGTGAAATGGTTCTAGCAGTTACATTGATGCAGTCATTCACTCGACATCAATCAATATCATAATGGGAACAGTCTATTTCAGCTCTCCTCACTGCTGCAATAACCGGTGAATGTGGAAGTCAGTCGGTTCTACAAGGACTCAAGGGAAGGCATTCTCAGAATCAAGCGCAAAGATGGTTACTAGGACATGAGAGATTAACTTGAAATCCGACGGTGAGATGGCAATAGTTGGTAGGTTGATGCTTGCAGCCATGAACGCAATCATCTGCTGCGTGATAGGAGAAGTGGGTAGGATGGCAGCCCAGGCAGAGCCATCCGACAGCACTTCGCACACTGGAATCGGAAAAATTTTCAAATTTTCATCACTCATCCGTTGACTCATTTAATTTTTGTTTACACCCCAGGAGTGTGGCAACACAGGAAGTAAAAACAAAAAAAAGTGATAGTGAAAAAACGACAAAAATATTAAGGCACTGCAAAGCGGGATCCTCAATTGATCGATTGTTTGAGTGAATTAATAAATAGGCTATGAGTATGGCAAGAAGAAAGCGTCGAGCTTGAATGAAGCTAGAAAACGGCTGGAGAAAGCGTATTCTTGTCAGTTTTGGGTAATCAAGAACGTGCCGGCTTAAAAATTCTCGTTCCCACTTTGAAACCTATGAGGTTAACTACGGCGCAAAATAATCCCGCATAACTTTCTTTTTTATCGCTATGAAAAGTTCAAAAAGGAATTAAACTCAAATGAATTTCATCATTTCCCCATCATTGAACAAGAAAGCGCCAATGTTCCAAATCATGCTTCCTTGTTTCGAGCTGTTCTCAATAATAAAACGGCACACAGCTTTCAATTTGAAGCTTTTTAAGTGGATAATATTCACATCTCTAATATCATAGTTCATAAGCGAAATTCTATGGTTAGATTAGCAGTGCTTTTCCAAAAAAAAGTTCTTTGGAAATGGTCTTCGGAAAAATTTGATTTTTAAGTCATCAAAGTAACATGTGAATCATATCTGTAATAAGGCTTTTTCTATTTCTTATCTCATTCTGAGATCTTTTCGTACAAAAAATGTTGCAATTCTCATGAAGCTTTGTACTTACGTTAGACCTATCATGGAGTACTCCAGTGAAGTCTGGAATACTATTGACTTAACGCTAAGTAAGAAAGTAGAGTCTGTCCAAAGAAGATTTACTAAGCGTATTTTTAATAGAGCAGGAATGAGTTTATCTAACGAAGGAAGACTGAATTGGCTTGACTGTGAAAGTCTTCAAAGACGCAGACTTATTAACGATGTGTTCACTTTGCATAGAATAGTGTTTAAAAGATTAGATATCACTTGCCCAGATGTCTTACCAATGTCTCACTGTACTAGGACTAGAGGACATCATTGGAAGCTTTTGTTGCCTTTGTGCCGCACGAACCTTCTTCACAAAGAAATTCTTCACAAATAGAGTTGTGAATGATTGGAACTATCTTCCTTCTCATTTTCTCAATATGAATGCATTGTCAGCTAAGAAGTTTCTATTCCAGTACTTAAATTAGAATCATGATCATTTATTGGCTGTTGTACATATTAAAATATTGATTACCATGTTGTAATCTCTCACCATCCGTTGTATGTCTGAACCACTACAACTGGAATAAAGAATATTTGAATTGAATAATACTTGTTAGTTCGTAAATCTAGTTTTAGATGAAGGTTACGTTGAGGCTCCACTATCGGTTACGATTGCAGATCGTCAACGAAAGGTTTTGCGACCAATAGGAACAAGTTCAAGACCCACAGGATTGGGTTCGCGATCAACAAGAATGGGTTTTGTGCACGAAAGGATTGGTTTGCGACCAACAAGAATCAGGCGCTTCGCTGATTGGCGTTGTTTCGTAGATGTACAGCTGCTCTTGCTGCAGGTGATGAGCTGCGAAGATGTGGAGAGAGTTCATGTCCAGCTCGACCGGAGAGGCTGCAGAATACCCAGGAGCTTTTTGTGTGGAAAACAGTAATTTAATCACAATGCACCAGGTCCAGATACCAGAGAGAGAGAAAGAGAAAGGGAGAGAGATAAATAGAGAAAAAAAGTGGAAGTGAGAAAGAGACAGAGAGATTGAGAGAGAAAGAGAGTGGGAACTAAGCGTTCGCTTTTGAGATAATTCGGGGGAAATATTAAACTTGTCAAAAAATCAGTTAATTTCGACTACAATCCTCGGTAACGGCTTTTTTCTGAAGAAGATAACGCAAAAATGTTACTCAGCTGGCAAGCAAACATTCGATCAATTGTTCAGCGAAATTTTGCAAGTTTGTGATGCGAATCGATCCACCAATCTCTATCCTGATCATACAAGCAAGCTTCCAATGATTCTTGTGACAATTCCATCAACCTTGATAACCGATACAATCCTTACCATGCTTCTCCTAACATATGTAAGCTGACCAATTTTGAACGAAGAGATCGTGGCAAACGCCGAGGTCGTCAGAATCAGATTAAAAAGAGAAGCCGACATCTTACGGCGTATTTTTACGATGGATCGCCAGAGTCGACAGCTTTCTCCGGTTTTTTAACCCTTCTACCTTTCCGACAGAGTCCTTTGCTTCACTCTCCTAAGTTAGAGTTTGTATTTTTTTTCCTC
Organism: Allodiplogaster pararmata; assembly: GCA_964056735.1. Classification (NCBI taxonomy): domain Eukaryota; kingdom Metazoa; phylum Nematoda; class Chromadorea; order Rhabditida; family Diplogasteridae; genus Allodiplogaster; species Allodiplogaster pararmata. The sequence continues at coordinate 27,021,301 of OZ057407.1, forward strand.
GCCCTGTGACCTAATTGACATGGACAGGACACTCAAGCTTTCTCTTCCCTGAGGCTCTCTCCTCTCTCCTGTCTTCCTAATCCAAAGACAAGACCAACTTCGAACAAAAACACTCTTCTTTCAATTTCTCAAAGGCTAAACTGTGTTTCTAATAAATTATTTTATTTTATCATTCATTGTTATTTTATCATTGTTATCTTCTAATAAATATTATTTTATCATTCGACAGTGTATTTCATATAGACAGCGGTGAAATTTTTCGAATAATCTAACCAACTGAAGGGATAAAAAAATGAGTAGATCCTGGTGACCATCATCGAACAAAATTTCGGTTACTCAATGCAGTTTTCATACCCGCAATTAACATGAAAGGGGCTAAATCTTCAAGAATCGATCGCCTATCCTAAATGAATATCTCGCTGTTTACATTCTTACATACGAAAGAGAATAATAGTTTTACAAACAAGTATTGTTAATGTTATCCATATAATACAGGAAATTTGCACATAAACATAGAAATAGATTTGAGAACAATCTAAGAAGATTAGCGAAAACATTCACAAAATGAACTATACCTGAGACAACATGTTTAGAATCTCAAACTTTTTGCATGAGATCTTGTTATTATCAGATTCACATTCAAATTCTGTATTTACCCGCTGTGACTCTTGAAAAAGCAATTAAAGGAGTTAAACTTTTTGATAGAACTATTTGTCTGACTTTTAGTCATTTAGACTGACTTTTAGTCATTTAGACTGACTTTTAGTCATTCAGACCAACCTTTGGTCACTTAGACTGACTTCTAGTCAGTTATGCTATACAATCTCTTTTCTAAGGAATTTTAAGCAATATTGACGTTGACGTGCGCCAGTAGTTCCTCTTTTGGGAGATAATCGTTGGGGTCGTCTTTCAGCCACTGAAAATAAATGGTTTTTTTTGGAATTTCAATTGATGAAAGACATTCCAGTTTACAAATTTTACTCCCTTCCCTTCTCAAATAGCATGAATGATAAAAGCCTTCTCTTCTTGCTGACTCATTCTACAGTACCGTACACTACAGTAACCTTGATAATGTTCGCGCCCGGAGACGCTGATGCTATGATTTGGGACTCCGCAAGGGTGTTCGCCAGCGAGATCATTGTCTTGTTGTGTTGCTCCGCAGCAGCTCCGTCATTGGCACGGAGATACATTCCTGGACACAGTCAATGATTAGCTCACTAAAGGGTTAAATGAACCATTCCTTTTGAATTTGCATCATCTTCTGTTTCGAATCTCAACTAGTTTTTATTTATTTTATTACTAGGGGTGTTCTACACATTAAAATTCCCTACCTTTTTCTACTAAACTATGTACTTTTTCACAGGGACGCCTGTGTTGTTATTCATTATTCATTATTGCTATTTGCGGAATTCTTTTGAATTTTACGACGCTTCATTTAAATCTTATTCTCAAAAAAAACTTTCAAGGAGAGAAAACTTTCATCAAAAATGAAAATTTCTCAAGAAAAGAACACAAAAATTTCAAAGACTTTGCTAGAAATTATGGAACAATTTTATAAATATTCAATCTTATGAATCATGAAACCATGTGAGAACAGAATGAGTAATCTAATCGAACGTTGGAAAGAGAACGATAGTATAGTTCGTCAAAGGAGGGTAATGCCGGACTGGCCTGGGCATGCCACCGGATAAAACATTAGCCGATACTCAACTATACTTTGTAATGGCGAGTCGAGGCGCCAGTAAAATAGCCTCTTGCCCTTCTCCGGTTAACGAATGGGTCTCGCGAAGAGGATCGCCAACTGCGAGTGTAGACGAAGAAAATTTCTCCGGACTCAAAAGGATCCTCACCAACCTATCCCAAAGGACTACCCTCGACAGGACCTATGGGCAAACAACAACAACAGACTTAAAAGCTTCCAATTAGATACTTTATTGTCGCGTAGAACTAAGACAGATATCATCTGAATGGATTAATCGATATTCCAATTAGTAAAATGTATAGGCTCAAGCCTTGTAATGGTCGTACTTCTAAGTATTCATTTCACATTTCCCGTACGCGTAGACTACCATTATTCAATTCTTTCGCCTTTCGTTCCGCTAGATATTATTGTAAGCTTGCTTACGATATTGTTTCTGCTCCCACTGTACTTGCTCTGAAAGCAAGATTGAGTTCTCTCGATGTATTAGAACTACTCAATCTGCAGTTACCTAACCTGTAGAGAATTTATCATGTGTTCACCATGTTCCGAGTGTTGTCGCATTTTTGTTTCAAAAATGTATCTGAATAAATAAATAAACAACGAGAACAACTTAATCATTAACATGTACTACTACACCCGACGCAGCGGGGCAACAACAACAACAACAACAATAACAACAACAGTACAACCTAATAATCAACTAATTTCAAGTTCAAACCAACCCTGAATCAGGGAGTTTGTCCAGGAAAGCATCGGAATATCCCTCGCTTTCATTGACCAATCCATTGTTGGCCGGAGCGTATCCAGCTGAGCAAAAGAATGGGATGAGCGTAACCGAAGAAAAAATAGCAAATCAACATCTTTAAAACTGAATCAATCATTTTGAAAAACTATCTAAATCGTTTTCACTATTAAAATTTTTTTGTTTAACTGAGAAGGGAATTCTCCAGTTTACTCCGGTCATTATACACAATTTGTCCGCTTAATTTAGACTCTCAGTCATATTCATGTTAAACTTCTTTAGATCTTACCGTAATGGCCTGCGCAAACCGAAATCAATTGATGGTAATTTTTCAACCTCCGAAACTTTCACCGCAAACCCAGAAGATACTATGATAGTTCTCAAAGCATAAATTTATCAGAATACCTTCGAATTCTCACCAAAAAAAGCCAAGCCCCAAAATCACGCCCTCACCATTGCCAAGTTGTTGAAGGCACCCAGGTTGAGCGAGGTGCACACCAGGATCGCAATCATGTGCAAGCGGAACATATCCTCGGCCCGCGTTAACTCCAGGGCTTCTGATACGTGCTGCCTGAATCAGGAAAACTTAGCCAAAAACCAGCTACCGCAAGCTTTTATGTACTTTTTGTAAATTTTCGAAAAAACATTTTTTTGGAATAACTAAAAAAGTTTACCGTAATCCTTGCACAGGTTTAACATACACTAACCTAACCCTAGTAATTTTGTACAGCAAACAACTGCAATCCAAATTCGAATTATGCAACAAAATATAAAAATAAAGCTAACTTACGACCCATACATCTGAATCTAGTTTTGTCTTTTAGTAAGCGAATAAAAGTTCAACTTATCTGAGCAACGATACCACGCAAACTTTTTTATTTGTAGCTAATCCACTACCGTAATCCTTGCTCATTTCTACTATGATCTACCGTAACCTTGCTCACTTGCACTCGGTCGCCTTATTCTGGAGGTAGTGGTGGAAGGCGTGCACAATGCGGATGGCTGCTCTGATGGGCGGAGGCTCGTGGGTCGTGCGGCTGATAGCTATGCTGCAAGATCATTTTCTCTTATATGAATCGATATTACGCTTCTCTCCATTTTTATTGATCTCTTGCTTTCTCTCTTTCTTCATCTCTCTTTCATTCTCTCTCTCCATCTATTACTCTTCTTCTCCAGCTATCTATTTCTTTCTTCTCTCTCTGTGCGAATACCACCACATTTAAGGGCCCGGGTTTTATATTTATCTCTTTTAGACCTTCTAAATTTCATTTCTTGACTGAAGCTCAATTATTCGGTAATGTTTTGTGTGATCCCCATTAAAAAGCTGTAACAATTTGGCAAAAAGAGAAACAGTTGTTTTCGAGACCGGGCTATCCTTAAATACAAATATGAGGTTTTTAAGTCAACAAAAATTGGTGAGCTGGGTTAGGACTGAACAAGTTTTTTTTTGTAAACTTGTAACACTGTTGAAGATTGTGAGTATGCTAAAACATCAATTACTCTTTTTTAAAGGACAGAAAATGTGACTGCTGAAAGTTGCCTCCATTACTTAATCAAAATCAATGTGATTGCTTCTCACTCAAGTTCGAAAAGGCCAACCTCTCAGACAGATCCAAAAACTCCGCAAACTTGCACTGGGTCAGATACAGTAGGGTTCGGTGGAGCGCGATGATAACCGGCAATTGAGCATCTGCTTCTCGGTTTCGCTCACTTTCCTGCAATTCACGCACTCGCCATTGCCGTTGTTTCTTGGGAAACCAGTAAAGCAAAAAGGTGGAAAAGTCCGCTTCCAATGTGACCGAGTCTGTTCTCGCAGTGAAAATCTGTTCTCGTGTGTGACCGAGTCTTTTCTCGAAAAAATCTAGGCCCACCCACTTTTTCGGCAGCCTCAGACCACCTATTTACTATGATAAACTTGAACTTTCTCCCGCTTTTGGTTATACATGAGAGGGTGTTCAAATATTTTTGTTCTTCTATCCACTGTAAACTCTCTATCAACTCAAGATTCGCCCCTCCCCCAATCTGAAGAAGAGCCAACCTGTGCTGCCACCTCAAACTGCAATTCGGCTGTCTTTTCATCGTTCATGTACAGCGCCAGCATTCCCTTCAACGGTTTTTATTTAAAGAACTTTTTTGTTGTTGACCGCTCTTTCATGATATTTATTTTTGATCTGCCGAATTTAGTATAAAATAGGTTATGGCGGTCTTTAAAAACATTATACCACCTGATAACGATTATATTCAATACTATCAAAGACCTAGTGCATACAACAAAAAAACTAGAAACTGACCAATAACAAGTGTATCCTTGGGTAGCCGTCCACACTAAGTGAGGGATACTGTAGCGTCAGCTCGATCATCGATCGAATCTGCAAAAGTGTATTTAAAGGACAAGGACAAAAATACCTCACCCCTAAAAACACTTCTGAGGCCGTATGCACGTACACGCGGCAAACGTTTTACTTGAAAACTGTTTTCAGGGAAAACATTTCCCGAGGGAAATGTGTTTTCGAGGAAAATGATAAATGGTATGCACGAACCGTGGAAAATATTTACCGAGAAAATTTCGGGCGGGAAGTTAAAAATGTTTTTTGTGATCAGTGTGACTTTGAGATTTTATGTTGTTTACCGGTTGTTTTTTTATTATTATAATTTACTGGCACTTTTTTGCGTTTAGCCCCCCCCCCCCCTACAAGAGGTTCAATTAGGTCAGATGATTTAGGTCATTTTTGATACGGTCTCATTAGCCTAAGCCGTACGGCCTCGTTAGCGTATACATTTTCCTAAGCCTAAGCGTTTTTTAATGTAAAATTTTTTTGTAAAAATAATTTTTCGTAAATGTAAATAAATCAGACGTATGACCCATCGAACCTCTGGTAGGGGGGGGCCTAAACGTAAAAAGTGCCAATTTACTTTTCGCTTACTCCGTGAGAATTTCCATAAGAGGATAAGACCCGATCACGCTTCATTTTCGAGCTTTGTCATACCCTTCAAAATGGAAGACGGATAGCTGAATTCTGTGAACAGTTTTTTCTCTTGTTTTGTGCTGCTTTTACTACTATTTTTTTCTATTTCATGTTTTTCATCATCATTTCATTTTTTTTGCTGCGCTTGTACATTGAACGAATGATTTGTCTTGATACCAGTCAAATTGCGGCACTTTTGCCGTTTAGGGTCCCCCTCCCAAAGGTTCCATGGGTCATACTTCTGACTCATTTACATTTTCAAAAAAGTAATTTTTACATTAAAAAGATATTTTTACATTAAACACTTATTTTTACGATTAGGTTAAAACGTTAAAAACGCTTAGGCTTAGAAAAAGTTTACGCTAATGAAACCGTACGGCTTAGGCTAACGAGACCGTATCAAAAAATACCACTCTCATCTGAGCCATTGAACTTCTGTTAGGGGGGTGTTCCTAAAGTGCAACAAATAGACCATTATAACGAATGCGAATTGACTGGTATCTAGACAAATTATAAGTTGACTGTACAAGCGCAGCAATATACAACGAAAAAACATTAGTGATGAAAAGTAGAAAAAATTAGTCATAAAATCATCGAAAAAGTAGCACAAAACAAGAGAAAATTAAAAAAAAACGATTCACATAACTCAACTAACCATCTTCCATTTTCAAGGAAAATAGCGTTTTCCACCTACTTGGGGAAGGTAAACTGTTTTGTCGAAGTAAACAGTTTTCCTCGAAAACGAAATGGTACGTACATACGGATTTTAGACATTTTCTAGGAAAACGCTCTTTACTTCAACATTTCCCACCAAAAATGGTACGTGCATACGGCCACTGGTGAAGTCTTTGACCTCAGTGAACTCGAAACCTACATGTTAGAGGCATAGGCTTATTTTTATCGATCTTTCAATCTCACAGGGATGCAGGCGTAGGTCATCACGAGGTTAAGATGTTTCTATTGTTTGTACTTTCTTTTCTTGCTCGCTAAATCTCTCATAATCTTTTCACCCATAGAACTTCAGAATGTGTTGAAAAATTGTTTCTCGGGTGGTAAAATAGCCTCTTGCTCTTCTCCGGTTAACGAATGGGTCTCGCGAAGAGGATCGCCGACTGCGGTGCGAGTGTCGACGGAGAAAATTTCTCCGGACTCAAAAGGATCCTCACCTACCTATTCCTAAAGACTCCCCTTGACAGGACCTATGGACAAACAACAACAGGGCTGTGTTTGGAGACCGAGGACGGAAAGAGGGAAGTCAACAGAAGACCGAGGAGGGAAAGAGGGAAGTCAACAGAACTCGGTCTGTTTTCCGGAGTCAAATTATCCTTTTTTTCTCCTTAGCCGACGTTTAACACTCAAAATTTTTTCAATTTTAAAAAATTCAGTTTTATTTATAAAGATAAGTCTAATTTATATTTTATTCACGAGTCAAAAAATTTCCTGGGCAGGCGACCGGGAGAAATTTCTCAAGTTTGGTGAGCTTTGGTTTTACCATCTCCTTGATCTCCAATCTCTGCCCTTTAATCTTTTAATCCTCTTCTCATTACTATAATAATAATAATTTTATTGTCATCGTTACATGAGTTACATGAGTGAGACCACCTTTACTATGAGTGAGACCACCTTTACTATGAGTGAGACCACATTTACTATGAGTGATACCACCTTTACTATGAGTGAGACCACCTTTAATATGAGCGAGACCACCTTTAATATGAGCGAGACCACCTTTACTATGAGCGAGACCACCTTTACTATGAGTGAGACCACCTTTACTGTGAGTGAGACCACCTTTACTATGAGTGAGACCACCTTTACTATGAGTGAGACCACCTTTACTATGAGTGAGACCACCTTTACTATGAGTGAGACCACCTTTACTATGAGTGAGACCACCTTTACTATGAGTGAGACCACCTTTACTATGAGTGAGACCACCTTTACTATGAGTGAGACCACATTTACTATGAGTGAGACCACCTTTACTATGAGCGAGACCACCTTTACTATGAGTGAGACCACCTTTACTATGAGTGAGACCACCTTTACTATGAGTGAGACCACCTTTACTATGAGTGAGACCACCTTTACTATGAGTGAGACCACCTTTACTATGAGTGAGAACACCTTTACTATGAGTGCGACCACCTTTACTATGAGTGAGACCACCTTTACTATGAGTTAGACCATCTTTACTATGAGAGAGACCACCTTTACTATGAGTGAGACCACCTTTACTACAGGGTGGCGAGAAAGTACGCAGTCCGTGGTTTAGGAGTGTGCTACGCACTATTTCGTGCACGCACCGATTCCTTTTTTTTTTTGATTTTCGAAGTTTATTGTGTTTTAAACATCGTGTTGAAGTTTGACAACGATTGTTTAAATTTGAAGGTAATGACGGGTCCCCATCTCCAGCGTGCCGCTATCGTCGATTTGCAAGCGCGGGTACTCCAACTCCGACATCGAGAAACGCCTCGTCGTCCGTCGAGATCTTGTCTGGAATACCATCAAATGTTACCGCGAGCTCGGAAATCTTGAGGACCGTCCAAAAAATGGCCGACCTCGATCTGCTCGGACGCCGGCGAAGATAAAAGCAGTGAGGGAGCGAATACGCCGAAACTCCAAGCGGAGCATTAACAAGATGTCCCAGGAGCTCGGAATATCCTGCTGGTCGGCTCAGACCATCGTCAGGGATGACCTCGGCATGCGCCCTTATCGTACTCGCAAGGGTGCCTTGTTGTCTGCCAAGAACACGGCAGAGCGCGTGAAGAGAAGTCGGACCTTGCTTCGCGACACGGCCGCACCTGGTGTCGAAGAGATAGTCTTCTCAGACGAGAAGTTGTTCACGATCGAGGAGGCCTACAACTCCCAAAACGTGTGGGTTATCGCCAGAGATCCTGAGGAAGCCGATCGCAACGGAAGAGTCGTCAACCGCATCTCCCATCCAGCTCAGTTGATGGTCTGTGCGGTTGTGTGCGCTTCGGGCAAGTCTCCGCTCGTCATCGTTGATCAGGGCGTGAAGATCAACAAGCAGAACTATATCAAAGATATTCTCGAAGGCGCCTTGCTTCCCTGGACCCGTACGCACTTCGCTTGCCGCCCGTTCTGCTTCCAACAGGACTCCGCGCCCGCTCACAAGGACGTTGTGACGCAAGAGTGGTGTGCGAACAAATTGCCCACCTTCATAACGAGTAAGCAGTGGTCCGCCTACTCGCCGGATCTCAATCCGCTCGACTATTCCGTATGGTCGGTCTTCGAGGCGAAAGCCTCGGCTCGTCCCCACCCCAATTTGGCGTCTCTGAAGAAGGCCCTGCTCAAAGCTTGGGATGAACTCGACGTTGATTACCTGCGTGCCACGACTGATGCTTTCCCCAAGCGTCTCTGCCAAGTCATCCGCGCCAAGGGCGGCCGCATTGAAAACTGACTTCACCCAGTTGTACATATATATGTTGAGAATAAATTGTGTTGAATTGAGAGGAATTGGATTATTGATTACGATACAAAAGCGTTTGACTTTCGGACTGTGTGCTTTCTCGCCACCCTGTATGAGTGAGACCACCTTTACTATGAGTGAGACCACCTTTACTATGAGTGAGACCAGCTTTACTATGAGTAAGACCACCTTTACTATGAGTGAGACCACGTTCACTATGAGTGAGACCACGTTCACTATGAGTGAGACCACCTTTCCTATGAGTACGACCACCTTTACTATGAGTGAGACCACCTTTACTATGAGTGAGACCACCTTTACTATGAGTGAGACCACCTTTACTATGAGTGAGACCACCTTTACTATGTGTGAGACCACCTTTACTATGAGTGAGACCACCTTTACTATGAGTGAGACCACCCTCCTGCTCGTATCAGCATTCAACTTTCCAATACTGACAATTATAAGCTGTGGACTGGGGTGAGAAGAATATCCGAAGAAAGGTCAAAAGAAAGCAATCATTTGACAAAACATTGTTCAAATCATTGACCTTTCCCGTTTTGGGGCGAGAGTCATGTCTCAACTCAAGACTTTAATTACTAATGAGTCATGACTAATGTCGAGAACTTTATTATTTTTTGAACCATGCTTCAAGTCAATACACGAATGACTATTTCTTAATCTTTTCCCTCATATATGTATTGTATTCGATTTCTCCCTATGACCAACATTTCCAATAGCCTGCTCCAGGTGGCATGCGACGATATTACTTTGCGCCATCAGTTCATCAGCCACGAAACGCATTCTGCGCATAGCAAAGAAGACGCTCGCGTCCAGTGCCCGATTCGCCGACTGCAACATTTATCGAATAGAATCAACAAATCTACAGTTTTTAAATAACAAGGTGGCTAAGTTCGACTCTTCTCTGGTGGTCTCACTTTTTTTTTGCACATTATTTTGTGCATCTTTATTGATTGCTTCTGCATACTCTTCGGTTATTCATTGAATGATATTTGAATTGAAGAAACCCCAGCCGCCATTCCAATTACTTTTGGTGTTTATGAATTAAATAGATTTTATGGCCGATTCAATATATCCCATTTAACCCATGATTTAGACTCTAAATCAAAACTTTGTAACTCATTTTTCTCACAAAAACTCTTACTGCATGAGATTAGCTTGTTTAAATTCAACTTTTCAAATAGCTCTGTTTTCGAATCTACTTTTGAACATCAATGTCAATCAATAAGTCATTTTCCTGCATTTCTACTTCTAATCAATAGAGGGAACTTGAGAAAGAACTTATCGACTGATTAACCTTATTATTGTACTCAGTGATATTCTTGGTTGCCAGCTGATAGTATTTGATGGATCGATCCACCGAGCAGTGCTGGACACTGGACACTTGCGTGAATAGACACGTCATCGCCTGTTATCAATTTTATTTTGCTTCCCTCTGAGGAAGTAAAAAATTACTTAAGAGTTTATTATTCGAGAAAATATACAAAGCCTGATTTTCGTTCTAAAACCCTTTAGATACACTGTTTTCCTCTATACAAAAAGCTATTAGTCAGTGCAAATGGATCGATTACCAAGACCACTAATTAACTATGTCTTGAATCAAGACTATTGATTTTTGAACACGTCGTTCATACAGTCAGAAAAAACTGTTCCTTCGCCCAAGATAAGTTGAACCTTTTCTGATCACCATAAGATATGCCTTTTTGAATAACATTGTACTTTCTTCCAGATTTTTTCGTGCAAAAACCCAACAAAAACCTCGAAATGAATGCCAATCTTGTTGAGACAAAAAGCGCTTACAGTAAGTATCCCAATAAGCTCCTACCGTAATATAACTGCTATCGGCCCATCGCAAACCCTCCGGCAAGACCTTTGTGACAGACATCATATTCTGCAGACCGCGCAGCAGATTCTTCGCCGTTCTATCCTGAAGCAGATTACTGACTGATCTTCTTTCCATTTCATAAAAAGGATCTCAACAGGACTTATACACCGAAGAATAATTTGAGAAAAACCACTAGACATAGCAAGAAATCGCATGGGACAATGTGGGCTCGGTTGATGTATTGTTAACGCTCTACAAGCCTAGGCTCGGTTGATGTATTGTTAACGCTCTACAAGCCCCGGTTAGGCAGTGGAGGTTCGGTCCCGACCGAGTGCCATTTTTGCCCGTGCGATGGATTTCTTTCATTCAAAAACCACTAGCTTACATGAATAATAGAACAAAGGTCATTGTAGATAACAACAGACATTGTAGATGTCGATTTTATTTAGTACTAGTATAGTATCGTTAATCAAGTTTGAGTTGAGTTCATACTTTCAAGAGACTCCACTTAAACCATGAAGTAGAGAAACTATAAAATTGAGCGGCTGAGAAGGCGAAAAGTAAGATTCCTCTGCTTTACACCAACACGGATGAAATTTAAAATTAAGAGCTTCGAACGGATTCAAAAATAATAGTTTGAGACTCGTCAAACAATTAGAAAAACATGTTTGCGGTTTTATTTCGTAAATGATGAAAAACTCGCATTGAAGACCCTGATACGCTGAATCAACTCAATTCATAAAACGCTTTTTACATATGAGCGAGGAATCTGGAAATTTTAGGCACTCTTCAGAACAAGGGCAGAATATTATATTTTTCTATCACTTTCTCTAATTCACCACAAGCTCTTGCTTTCTATCGGCTGGGCTCCCCGTTCCTGAATTCACGATCATTTTCCGAATAGAATGTAATGCTATAACTATTTTCAGCGTTCCTCTTACTATTTTAGCTGGTTAGGAAGACTATAAAAATTAAGTTTTGATAAAAATTAATCCACTTGCCTGGCCATTTGAGAGGTAATGGGCTAGCTGAACTGTCACCAGATACAACTGAAAACGGAAATTTTGAAATAACTTTAATGATCTCGGAATTCCCAAACTTCAGCCTCTTTGAATGCACAAATATTAATAGCTTTATCATTTTGTATGATAAAATTGAGACCTCACTACATATTTAAAGTGAGCAAATATTAGGTACCTCAATATGTAAAATGTGTCTTGACTTTTCAATAGGTCGATCGTTAAAGTAGGCTAAAAAAATTCCACTTTTAACTTGAAGAAACCGGTTGCAGCTGAGTTATAACTAAAGAAACGTTCTATTTGAAAAACGAAGATTTTTTAACTTTCACTTTTAGCTGAAAAAAATCTGATACATTCATTTTGAGTGATGGAGAGGGTCCGTAGGTCGGCCGCCCTAAAAAAATTTTTTTTGGTCAGTTGGTATTTTACGTATGGGTGCCTCATATTGTATTTGAAATCCTAAGTATTGAGAATTTTAAAAGAAGGGTTATCACAAAGAAAACAGACAAGTCATAGTCATAAGTCATACTTGTAGGTTGTAGAAGTTGGGATGTTGCTGGGTGAGAGTCATGATCCCATTGGAGATATGGATGACATCCCCTTCTGGCAACACATTTCTGGTCTCACTCGACACCTTCAAAGGCTCTTTCTATTCATGGTTGAAGGGAATCAATGGTCGATTTAAGGGGTTCAACAGTGCTTCAAAAGAATGACAGAGGGTCACCGAAAGCCGAGATACTTTTGGACAGATACTTTATTTGAGTTTAAAGATGAGGGCTTTCAGGTGGGGAGAATAGAAACAGAACAAAAGAGAGGGTCGAAAACACACGGTGGGATTCGACCATTAAACATCAGCTTAAGTCTCTTACTTTTCTAGCCGATGTTCAGGCAAATTTTTGATTCTGGTATACTGAGTTATATTCGGACGTGTGATAAAACCAATGGTTTAATAATCATATTTTAAATGTGCCTTCGGCTAGCTCACTTTTTCTCTCTCTTTGTAGTTTCTTCTTGCTTATTCCGGTCCTGTCCACTAACCGACTCTCTCGTCTTCTCATTATGACAGTTTCACGCGCGTGAACCATGCTTTGCCACTCAGTCAGAAGTTAAATAGTCAAGTCCTACGGTCTGTTGACAGGGCTCGCTTTTGAACACATGCGCTTCTCTGTTCCAATTTTAGGAAAAACCAAAACCCCTTGTCTCTCAGCAACCGCGAGGGTCTCTGTTGAGGCCCATTCCTATTTTCTAGGTACTGTACTTTTCGGACGCTTCATGAAACACTTGACTGCAGTCCACTCGCGTTCTTAACTCGATCAACCTTAGGAACTCAATCTTCGTCCTATATAATACGGCAAAACGCGACCAACCAGCAACTTTGTGATGGCTGCATACAACGGCAAGACATAGTCGCGTGAGTTGTTCCCGATCACGATCAGTTGCTCCAGGAGAGCGTTCGCTGTTTCGGTTTGTCGCTCAATCATCGCTCCCTCCTATAACACGGCCTTTTCTATTGCTTCTGATCAAACCTTAAATACAGGTGATTATTACAATCAATCTTCTTTGTGACTATGGTATTTGGTGGCTTCTAGCAAACCAAATGTCGAACACAACTTCCCTGGAGATAATGTAAACGAATCAAAAGAGAGAATGGTTGTGTCCTCATTTTTGAGGGTGACTAGTCCAGTTGAATTTCAAGCCAGTAGTCATTACAAGTCAATGATGTGCTATGTGCTAAAAAAATGTGCTACAACGATGTCCGCCTACTCGCGGTGCAGCACGTCAGTCTCAGGACTGCAAAGGACATCACCAATCTTCTCCGGAAGCAGACCAGCTCCGAAGACACGAAGACACGCTCCCTCCGGAGCACACAATTCTTCCGTTTTTTGCAATGTGAGGCAGACTGACCCGGCCAGTCTGTCTCAATCTCTACTTCTACAAGCCGGAGACATCGAACGCAACCCAGGACCTCCCACCACCTGGCTCTGCTCTACTTGCCGAAAGACAGCGAACACGAACTGCATCCAGTGCTCTCTCTGCTCCGAATGGACACACATCAAAGCGAAGTGCAGCGGTATTCCATCGCTCAAGGACTACGTCCCTGCAACCTACCGATGCCCTCCATGTCAGACCCGCCAAGACACACCCTCGCCATCTGCAGACGCAGCTCTCGCTCCAATCGCTCGAAACAGACGCAAAGGCAACAAGAACCTGAGACTGCTACAATACAATTGTAATGGGATAAATGGCAAGACAACAGAGATCCTCGACCTCCTAACTCGCCTGAAGATCGACATATTCCTAATACAAGAAACGAAGCTGACGGATCGCGCTAAAACTCCTTCATTCCCCGGATACTCCATTGCTAGAAAAGACCGCGGAACCGACACAGGTGGCGGCCTACTCACAGGCATCACCCATTCTTTAATCTACTCCGTCGTCCCGTCTACCACAGATCCTCACCTGGAATCACTGACTGTTCGCATCTCGGACAACAACGGCCTCTCTCTGGACATCACTAATGTCTACATTCCTCCGATGACCTCCTGCAACACAGGCTACCAACCGGATCTATCCCCCCTTCTACGCAACCGCGAGAATTCCATCATACTAGGCGACCTTAACGCCCACGACTCCAGCTGGTACTCTCACTCGACAGACAACAGAGGAAACGTCATCTCCAGTGCTATTGACGACTCGGAACACACTCTCAACCGCGACATGCCCACACGAGTTCCCTCAAACGGTCGCCCTTCCTCGCCAGACATTTCCATCTGCTCTCAGGATCTCCTTCAAAAAGCGTCATGGAAAACTATCACTGAAGGCAGCTCCGATCATCTTCCGATAATCATCGAACTAGAAGGCAGCAATTTCAACCACACTCACAGAGACGCAACCTTCACAAATTACCGGAAAGCGGACTGGGAAGCGTTCCAGCAACACGTCGAAGAAAGCCTGTCCAAAAATCCTCTTCCCAATCTACCAGCCGTTCAAGCAGAACCTCTCTTCCGAAGAATACTCGTATCAGCTGCAGCAAAAACAATCCCACGCGGCCGGATCAAGAAGAGAGAAGTCGCCCTAACGACAGAGATACGAGAATGGATGCATCATCGCGACACACTCAGAGAATCGAATCCGACAAGCGACCTTTTGAACGATCTCAACACGAACATAAGGAGAGCTACCGACAAAAACAAACGGGATATCTGGCGCGCACTGATGGAGTCCTTCGATCCAAAGAAAGATGTCAACAAGCTCTGGAAGACCATCAAAATCCTCAACAACAAAGGAAGACCACCGCCGAACTGCGCCATATCCTTCAGAAATGAGACGATCACGACCGCCTCCGATATCGCGAACCGCTTCAACAAAGCCTACACTTGTCCAGTCCAGTATACAACTTCAAAGGAAAACAGGAAGACTATGAGGAAAATACACCGCCTGTCCGCAGATGACTTCGAGGACTTCACTACCACAGACGTAGCAGCCGCCATCAGATCCACGAAGAAGTCCACCGCGCTTGGTCCAGATGGCATCGCTCCTATAATTCTCCATCATTTAGGTCCGAAAGGAATCAGCGCCCTGACTTCCCTGATCAACAGCTCCCTACGCACAGGCAGGATCCCCATGATATGGAAATCGTCGATCATACTACCCCTCCTGAAAGCAGGCAAACCAGCATCCGAAGGCTCCAGCTACCGTCCGATATCTCTACTCTCGCCCGTCGCCAAAGTGATTGAACGGCTATTACTCGGCTCCCTACAGAGGCACATTCCCCCGGCAGACCACCAACATGGCTTCACGGCAAGACGCTCTACAACCTCGGCCCTCGTAACTCTCTCGAAGAGCATCGCAGACGGTTTTAACCAGAAACGTCCCGCTAGTCGAACGGTCCTCATGGCAATTGATATGTCCAAGGCATTCGAAAGTATCGACATCGTCAAGCTCATCGACCTCATTGAGACAACAACCGCGCCGAACTACATTAAAAAATAGCTCGCCTCTTACCTTAGAGGAAGAACAGGACGCACAAGCTTCCGCGACTCGGTATCAAGTTCCAGACTCTTCAGAAACGGAGTCCCACAAGGCAGCGCCCTCTCGCCCACGCTTTTCAACCTTTACCTCCGCGATCTTCCCACAGACGATGCCCACACGAACGTCATCTCGTATGCTGATGACATCACGATCTGGGCGTCAGATCCCGACATCAACGTCGCCTCCGAAAATCTACGCAGGGCCATCACGAAAATTGAAACCTTCCTCAAAGAACGGTCACTCATCATTTCCCCGACCAAGAGCCAGCTCATGTTTTTCACCCCGTTCAGTCGTGAATTCAAGTCTACTCTGGACATATCAATCTGCGGATCACCCGTCCCCACCGTCAACCAGGCCAAGCTACTCGGCGTCACGTACGACTCGATGTTCACATTCAGCCATCATGCCAAAGACATCGCGAGACGGATGTCGCAGCGCAATAACGTACTGAAAGCCTTAGCCGGAAGCACCTGGGGCAACCAAAAAGAAACCCTCCGCCTCACGTTCAAAGCCATCTCGCAAGCGATCTGCAACTACGCCGCACCCGCCTGGCCCACCTTCCTCTCGGACTCCGCTCACGCCAAAATCCAACGTTCTCAGAACTCCGGACTCCGCGTCGTGACAGGGAATCATCAAATGGCCGACACTGACCATATTCATCGCGAATCAAAGGTCATGCGCACCAAATCCCATCTGAACATGCTCGCCGCGCAGTACCTCGCGAGATCGTTGGACCCAGAACACATCCACCACGGCCTCCTCGACTGCCCGGCGCCCCCTCGCGCAATGAAGAACAACCTCGTGTTGAGCTGCAAGAAGACTGTCGAAGCCGCGAAACAGATGTCAAAGGATCCGAACAATGGGAAATCAGTCGCAAACACCGTACACTCGATGATGGTCTCGAACGAACTCCAATCGTTGAAGGGTGCCGTCATCCTGGGAGGCAGACCTCCGCCCCTTATCCAGGAAGAAGAGAAGGAGTTACCCCGCAAGACTAGATGCACGCTCAGCCAGCTCCGCTCGGGATTCAGCAGATTCATCAACAACTACCTCCACCGCATTGACGAATCCATCCCCGACGTGTGTCCCGATTGCTCTTCCGGACCTCACGACGTTGCGCATCTCTTCAACTGCCCATGCCACCCGACCGCGCTGTCTCCAATCGACCTCTGGACCAAGCCGCTGGATGTCGCAGCGTTCTTGAAGATATAAGAAAAGAAAAAAAGAAGAACAAGAAACGAAGTACACAGACGTTCTTCGAAGCCGGCTACATCCGGCAACAACAACAACAACAAGTCAATGATCCAAGAGTTAAGCTTTTAGTTCAAATTTTCAGAACATTAATGAATCAAAACACAAAGTAGAAAAAACCAAAACTACGGTGGTTCCACTGGTGGAACTAGATGGGGAAAATAACGAACGGCGCAAATGAGAGCCAGTCTGATGAAGAACTGCTGATGGTTACACGCATCGCCTTCCAACTCCGTCTTGATAAACACATTCACCTACAAATAACTGTCTTTGATTACCTGAAGAGAGAAAGAAAGGGAGAGAGAGATATCGAGATAGAGGTAATAATGAATAATTAAAGAGAGAGAGAGAGAGAGAGAGAAAGAAGACCTTTCCGGCGTTTCGGGAAGAAACGTATATTTCAGCGAGCATGCACGCTGCGTCCAATCGATAGGTGCGTGCTGTTTCGGGCGGCATTCTCCGCATCTGTTGGTACTGCAGAGAGAATATAGTTTGAAAAAATACTCTATCTAGAATATTTATAACCATGAACAGGGGTTAAATGTCCGGGCGTGGCATAGTGATAGTGTGATAGACCATTGTGCGAAGAGTCCCGAGTTCGACTCCCACCCCGGACAGATCCACCCAAACCAAGGGGGTTAAGAAATGTTGGTAGTGCTCATGCACGAATCTGACTCTCCTCACTGCTGCTGGTCACACTAGCAGTGATCTAGCAGGCAGCCACTGGTTCTACCAGGCTAGGTCTGTCCTGCATCTCAGGGGAGCGCGTACCCTGCCGCGAGGCGGGAACAAGCGCGAGGAATAAGAAGAAGAAGAAGAAGAACAGGGGTTAAATAGCCATGTCAGACCTTTTGTCGGCGGGCCTCTGTTTTTCCAAATCATAATGGAGGACCCTTACGTGAAACAAAAGAAATTTTTTCGCGGGCCTCTGTTTTAATCATAAGCGGGGACCCTTATGTGAAAAACTTTTTCCCACCTTTGCGTCTGTACCTTTTTCTTGCACACTAAAAAACCCTTGACCATGAATCCCTTTATAGAAAACCCAAGGTGGTCCAACTAAATTTCAACAAAATTCTTAGGCGCCAATTTTTTTCTCTCAAAGTTTTTCTCAAATTTGGTTAAATCTACTCACAAATCAATTCAATTCGCGAAAAAGAATACTATGAAATCTATGATTGCATAGTATTCTATCTTTCTCATCGCATTCCATCGATCTTTCTTTTATGAATTTTCCGTTTTCTTAGGATTAGCGTTTTCGATCTACACGCTCTCTTGCGCGTGGTAAGAAACATGCTGCTCTTAAACCTTTCTGTCTCAACCCAAAGTGGTTTCACCATACTTTAACGGAATTCCGGGACACCAGATTATAGTCAGAATATATTTTGAATTTTCAATAGGTCGATCACCCATGTATGTTCAATAATTTAAAATTTTAATTCATCAAATCTGGTGGGCTGAAACACGGCAAAGATTTTCATTGGGTAAAATAAGGACTTTTCAAATTTCATCTCAGAATGCACTTAAAATAAATTACTTTTAGGTTAGTCGGTCAGTCGCCTTGAAAAAAAATTGCCAGTCAGTTTACCTATTTACCAGATGAAACGAAAAACTGACGGCGACTTCAAGATATTGCTCGGCCTCTTCCCAGTTCTGCGTGTGGAGATAGTACAACTTGCCCGTCTGGTACATCGTCAGGCATTTCATTGCATCCGACTGCGCCAATCGAGTAGAAGCCTGGAAAAAGTCATTGGATAAATGGTCAAGTCATTCCATTTGTTGGCTTATCTCTTTTCCAAATTTCGAAAAAAAAACTTTACGCCCTTCTTAAGCGCGGACCCTTAAAATCTCTTTGGGAGAAACCAAGCCCCTTATTTTTCCATTACGAAGTCCAACTTGTGGGTCTCTGTTCATATATATTCCCTGCGGGTCCTTGTGTTTTTCCGACCAGTCATGTTTTTTTAATCTGCCGCAGGGCTTAAACTGAGCCGCCCAATTTGGGTTTACATGTATCCGCCGCTCAAAGTTTGGAGGAAAAAGGAAGAAAGGATGGAGGAAAAGGGTGTGAAAAGAGAGGGAGTTTTTTGTCAAACATAGCTCACCAGGATGTGTTGAAAATTTCTTTTTTGGGCGGGTGACCGACCGACCCTGGCGATCGGAAAGCGAAGGGGGAGGGGGAATTAACCAAAAATTTGATCTCTTTTCCGTGTTCAATTGATCTTTTGTTTGCGTAGCACGGGTCGGAGTTCAATATTCGACATTTTATTCACTTAAGAACGTTTAGCTTTTTGAAAAGATCCTTTATGCTATAATTTTTTCACTATAAAAAAAGTTTTCTGGGGGACCGGGCGGACGACCTTGAGAAATTTAACAAGTTTGGTGAGCTATGTTGTCAAAAGTGTGTGTACATGTATCCGCCGACGGGACCGATCCGGTCATTATTTAACCCCTGAACTGCCGTATAAGACAATTGTGCCTTGCTATTTTTTGTTCATTTCTTTTTTTTTTGTAAGAGGAGATGAGATATTGGAGATAAAAGATTATGGTTAGAAACGAAAAAAAGCTCAGGTTTTTGATGAAGCACTTTACAATTCTGAACAAATAGGAAGACTTATCGAGAAATATTCGACTTACACCCAGGGGTTGAATAGTCATGTCAGACCTGTCGGCGGGCCTCTGTTCCCTAAGGGGGACCCTAATATAAAACGAAAACTTTTTTCGCGGGCCTGTGTTTTTTTTATCATAAGGGGGGACCCTTATGTGAAAAAACTTTTTCCAGTTTCGGCGGGCGTCTGTACCTTTTTCTAGCACACTAAAAAAAACCTGTTCACCCCTTAGTTATGAAATTCTCAAAAACCTTCGGGCGCTTTACCAATCTTTCAAAGCTTTTTATCAACCAGTTTTTGATGTTTTTCGATTTGATTCTTACCAAGCTTAGGCTTTTTTAAGATTAAATTCACAGTAACTACAAGCTGAAAATGTACGGCTTAGAAACGACCATATACGAACGAGGTCCCCGGGGGGAAGTATTTGAAATCTCTTGGATGATTCTAACTGAACTGACAATTGCGAACTTCACGGCTTTCTTGATCTCATTGCGTTTCCGAAAGTACTCGGCTGAGGCAAGGGTCTGTTCAGCTAAATGGTCCCCCATGCTTGGCTCCAAAAATCCTCAAAATAATATTCAGTGTTCAAAGCGGTTGTCAGAGAACGCTCCTTTCTTATTCAAGACAAATAAGCAGAACAAAAAAACATTAGAAACCGACGAGGTAAAACATTTATAATAATAACAAAAACTCAAGGAAAGCTAAACGTCTAATAAAAACTTCTAAAGTATATCGAGTTTCCTCGAGCACAGAGCACTCTTTTTTTTTCTTTAAAATGTTGTTTTGTTAAAGTTTTTGCAGTTTTTAGTGCGCTTTTGACTTCTAGGGAAAGAGCCCAAGAAATTTTTTTAATATACAAACCTAATTTGAAAAAGGTAACTATGCTGATGTCATGCTCTTATATGAGTATTAAACTTTTCTCTCATAAATGAGTATTAAATTATTATTTTTGATCATCACCGTATAGAAATTGAGCAGAAAGACTTGAAAATCGTTCAGCGCTTGAAACTGTACTAAATTCAAAGTTGAATAACATTAAATGTTTTCTGGAGATTAATAAGCTAAAATAAATCTTCAAATGCTAAGTTACACAGTTTAAAGGCAGTCACGCCTGGGGCCGTATCCACAATCACAATTAGACGTCCAATCGTTGGACGTCCAACATTATACGTCCAACAACAAATTCCGTATCCACAATGCAATTGGTTGAACGTCTAATGTTTGGACGTTGTCCAATGCGTTGGACAAGGTCTACCCTGTCTAACTGAGCGTCCAACTCGTTGGACACTCTCTTTTTTGATGAATTTTTTGTGTTTCGAGTTTTTTTCGATGTTTTTGTCACTTTTTTTTCATAAAGGATTACTTTTTTAAAAAAAACTTTTCATTATTTTTTTCTTTTTTTTCCTTTTCATTTTAATTTTTAATTTTTTTATCTAATTTTTTAAAATATTTTTTCAATCTTACTTTTTTTTTCTCACTCTCCTTCTTCAAGTCAAAAATAGGCGATACAGCTGGCTGTGTGCAGTCTACCATATCACGAATTTTGCCAAATAATATCAAGAAGGGCCTAAGTACTTTAGCCGAAAGATTGGCCCAAGTACTTTAGCCGAAAGAAGGGTGATTGCCGACCTTAAAATGGGTTGGAAGATCTTCAATGACAAGTCTATTATTGAAAAATCACGCATTTTCAAGAGCACCTCCTCTACCCGCACTAATATGAATGGTATTGCTATTGAATGTACTTCTTCGACTTCTAGATTCAATTGTTTCGGTTTACGTGTTTCAAGAATGTTTTACGTAATCCCGAGTGAAATACTGAATTCAAGAACAGTAGAGCAGTTTATAAATCGTCTCCGTAACGAGAATGTGATATGTGACCTGGAGGGGCCATATTCATAGTCCTTGGGTAAGGGTAGGCTACCCAGGGTAGGCCTACCCGGGGTTAAGCTACCCTACCCTCAAAATCCGTATTCATAGCGGAAGGGTAAGTCAACCCCGGGTAGGTTACTCTGGGTAAGCATACCCAGGGTAAGTTTAAGTGAAGCGCAGCTAATAAAAATAGTAGGTTCAGCATGCAGCGCAGTAAAGGAAAGTATCGTAGAAGGAAATCATTTCTTTAACATTCATCAACTTTTTGAACATATTTTAAATATATATTTTCTACTTAGTTCGATCAAAATTTACCTGCATGCTTGAAAACTCATTGGATTTTTCTCTCTCTCTTTCTCTCTTTCACTTTGACCAAATTTTTTATATAAGCAATGAGCCAGAACTGATTTGTAGAAAGACGAAAACAAAATTTCTCCGAGTGCCTAGAATTGAATGAATTTTGCTCAGTTTTTGAATGTATTTTAATCCTTGCTGACCCGTTTTGGCTCTTGTATAGTTGACCAGTCACCGCGTAGAAGTTTTAGTCACTTTGGCAGTTAACAAGTCATGTACCGCGGACATGCATAACTGCCAAAGTCACACGTGTTCAGTTAGCCAGTCCCCGCACGATTATGAATCCTGTTTTCGGCGAGTTTAATGTTTTTTGGCGCTTCTACAGGTCATTGGGCGCTTCTATTTTTTGGCGCTTCTACAGGTCATTCGAACGGGTCAGTCGAACAATTCGAACAAGTCTGAAAGGTCAGTCAACTTTCTCTCTTCTTGTGTTTAAAGTGTTTAATATTTTGGCTCTTATATACTCACGGGCATACCCTGCGTCTTGTCTTGCAGACATTGGAATACTAGACGAAAAATTGGCTTTAAACGCTACGGTTTCGAAATTTTTCTTCATAGGTGATCATTTTGAGCATCAGAGACTCCGGTTCTTGAAAAAAAATTTTTACATCAATAAATTATTTTCACATTAAATTTTTTTTAAATCAACAAATTCTTTTCATTAAAAAAAAACATTTAGGCTTAGTAAAAGTTTACGCTAACGAGGCCGTACGGCTTAGGCGAACGAGACAGTATCAACAAAAAAAATGCCACTCTGCACTATCTGGCGTCTAGCATGCCCGTGAGTATATAAGAGCCTATTTTTTGATTTCTTTTAATTGTGTTTAATGTATCTAAATACATCAAACACAATTGGCACAATTCAAATGGGAAGCTTCGCTTTACTTGGGGGGCTCTTTTCGGTGCGTTTCAAAAAATGTTTAAAAAATACAAAAATGGTGATTTTTCTTATGCGGTCTTGTTCGGCTAAGCCGTACGGCCTCGTTAGCGTTAACTTTTCCTAAGCCTAAGCGTTTTTTTTTAAAAAGTAAAACTAATCTTTTAAAAAGTTGTTTTTAAAAACCCCTCCTTAAGTACAGCGCCCCCTCAGGGTGTTTCCCTGACCCACGCTGCGGTAAAAAAAATCTATGCGCTCTCCAAAAACCCCGAAAAACATTGAGAAAAAAATTGGATTTTTTGTAGGGAAATACCAAATCATTGGAAAAATTGAATCTTGAACTCTGAAATTTTTACAAATTTATGCGCTCGAAAAAAGTTATCCGGGTGCTAAGAAACACCCTGCCCCCCAAGTAAAGCCCCCCAAGTTAAAAAGAACCACACAATGTATCATACGGCCTCGTTAGCTACTGAACTTTTTTGAACCACGGTCTGTCATCAAACGGTAGTACTCACTAGACTATTCAACATTGAAGAAAATAGGAGCAGTGTGTAGAAAACCATATAATTACTAAAAGCGGCATAGGTGAACCATTGGAATACATAAGAAAGGGTACGCAAACCAGTTCCATCTTCTCTCAAAGATGTGGTTCGCGATAGGTCAACTGCACAGTTGAGGATTGATGTTTCAAAAGACTGTTGTATGGGCCTTATAATGTGCATTATCATGTGTGCGTGTGTAGCTCAATGGGAAGAGCATTCGCCCGAAATGCGGAAGGTCACGGGTTCGGTTCCCGTCACACCACACGATTTTTACACAAGTTTCCGCTAACAATCCGTTCCTCTGCTCGGTAAAAAATCAGTTGCTTGAGATCAACGCGGAGTAGGGTATACTCTAATTTAGAAGACTGCTCGATCGCGGCGCGTAGAATGATGAGAAGTGAGCGAGTTTTCACAGTCTTGACTCCTTACAAGTCCAATTCATGTCTACTGTGATCTTCACCTCTTCCTCGCTGCTCACTGTTTCAGACCACATCCCGCTCGAAAAGCTGCCGTATTTTAAATTTTTTTGTTCACGTTAGATATATGACATTCACAGAAGAAATTCCATGGGTTTTATTTTATTTTTGTATATTGATTTTGTTCGCAGATCTACCTGGGGGAAGCTCAGCTCTGGTCGAAGATAGAGAGCGGCCGCGTACCTGCGCCGGCAGAATTACTGCAGGTGAGCCGACTTTTGCCAAAGCTGATACCTGGTTTCATAAGACTAACTATAACTCATGATTGGGGACCGCTCAAGATAAGTTTGGCCAAAGTGATATTGAAAGCTCATTTCCTATTCACGCGTAGTTTACGCCAGGGTGTTTCTCAGCACCCGCACAGCTTTTTTGATGCGCATAGAATTTTAAAATTCAACGTTTAGATTTTTCAATGATTTGAACTTTCCGTACGAAAAATAAGAGCAAAAGTTTTTCCAAGCGCATAGATTCCCTTGTTTTTCGGGGTTTTCTGAGAACGCATAGATTTTTTTTACCAGCACTGCGGGTAAGAGAAACATCGTGGTTTACGCGCTCCCTTTAAATTAGATAGAAACGTAAACTAGATTTAGGGGGTGCTCATTCGTGAACTGCTAGAGTTCATAGCAGCAGTGAAGAGAAATTGCAAGAAGTGAGATGTTTTCTCTATTATTCATAGGGTTCGTATAAATCGAAAAAACATTGTTTTTCTTGAGTTCATGTAGATTAGGAAGATTGAGAATGAAACACAGCCTGCTTTGTATCCACTTACCGATTTTTCAGCATCTAAAAAGCGACGTTAATTTTCAAGCCTCCGGTGTAGGAAAAAAACTAGAGTATCAAGTGGTTAGGTTTTTCTTTTTTTGAATTTCCCAAGATGAACGGTTATTATATGGTTTTGAAGAGAAGTTTTGATGTTCAATGTATGAGCAAGAAAGCAAAAGGCATAAAATCTGTGTATATCGTATTTTGTATTGAGATAATCGACACCCAATCGCCGACGGAACTCACATTGCCATCCGGGCGCCCGAGCTTTCCAAAGAAGACGCCTACGTTTGCAGAAAAGGAGTTGGTGGGTTATGTGAACTTTTAATGAAAAAGTAATATTGAACTGCTTCGAGGGGGGGATGCTGCGTTTCAATTCGGGAGCGGGGGCACGTTTTACTCCGGGGGAGGAGCAGGGCTTTTAAAACGATTTGGGGCGTAGTGTAAAAATTTGCCACTTTAGAATTTTTGTTGCAATGAAATATTTTTCCTATTCATCCTTTTTTTCAACTTTTCGGACCGCTGACGCACGACTTTAACTTCAAAAATATTCTCAGGTCAACACAGCATCAATGTGCAGGCAGTGTGTGATCACAATATGAAGTTTCTCAACGTTGACTGCACATGGCCAGGAAGCACTCACGATTCATTCGTTATGCAGAACAGCGCCGTCTGGGATGCTTTCGAGAGTGGCCGACTAAAAGGAATTATCCTCGGAGACTCGGGTTATCCGCTCAAGAAATGGCTCATGACGCCTCTGACGGAACCAAAAACAAATGCAGAGCGCAGATATCAGGCTAGTGTTAATATTATTATGCTCATAATTACACCCCGTCAGCGAGAAGAGGAATGAGGAATTAAGTTTGAACGAAATTTCATTATTTCCATTACAAGTCAGTTTTGTTGTTAAGGCAGCACACACGAGCACTCGATCCACAATTGAACGTTCGTTTGGTCTCTTGAAGCGTCGATTTTCGTGTCTGCACAGTGGGCTACGAATGGACTTGAAGAATGTGCCCAATATTATTGGGGCATGCTTTCTCTTGCACAACATTGCAAGAGATATGAATTTGCCGGACTTTGCTGATGTCGATGTTAGCGAAATTGTCCCTGACACTAGGTTATCTCAGCCTGATGACAGCAGTTATCCTAAGAGATTTCGTGATGAGTTGATACAAAATTGTTTTTCCAATTCCTAAATTGAAACGTGATTTTGCTCAGTGCATGTTTTTTATCGAACTTGAATTTTTTCATTGTTTAAACCATCAAGTTATCGAGCTAGAAATTTTTCACTTTATAAATCGCTTTACTACAATTATTTTAGTTCTATGTGTTTGATAATGTTTAGAAAATATCGTCATCAATAAAATTGTCGATAAAAAATTTGTGTTTAATTTCCACCATTGGAAACAATTCATTAAAAAACAATCACCAAAGCAGTACGGTTTCATCTTGCGAAAAATTCGATCTCCCATCATTTTTTCTTAAAGAATCAATGTGCATCAATCAAAAACATCAATGCGCGGAATAAAAAAATATAATGAAATGATACGTGTTTAATGTTAGTCGAATAAAGGAAGATGAAAACCCCTTCATAATTTATCCGTGCAACGTAAGAATTCAATTAAACTTGCACCATTAAATTCGTCTCATCAAGACGTATGAAAACATTAGTTTTCTAATGATGTCTTGAAAATAATCAACTTACCCCGTAACTTACCCTGGTCTGGAGCAGGGTAAGCAAAAGGGCTACCCGGGTAACTACCCCGGGTAGCCTACCCAGCACTATGAATACGAACTTGCTGGGTAGCTACCCAGGGTAGCCAGGGTAACCTACCCGGGGTAGGCTACCCAGCCACTATGAATATGGCCCCTGGAGAATAACTAGTAGCATTTAAATATTTGCCTTACTTTTAGATATTTGCCTTACTTTAGATATTTGCCTTACTTTTAGATATTCGCCTTACTTTAGATATTTGCATTACTTTAGATATTTGCCTTACTTTTAGATATTCGCCTTACTTTAGATATTTGCCTTACTTTAGATATTTGCCTTACTTGTCGCCACACTTGAATATTATTTACAATGTCTCTCACCATAACTTTGCATTGCAAAATGTCGATAAAATTAATAAATAAAAGAAGATGTAGTGACTTTATCACGTGGTATTTGTTTAATACTTTTTCATATGGTTTATAAACTATTATTGTATTGATAACTCATAACACAATTTATTCACGTTGGAGTTTTTAGAAAAGCGACAAAAATGTATGTATGTTTATTAACAATCAACTGAAATATTTACAAAAACCTATTGATGTGCGATTTCCAAAAAAATTAATGGAACATATGATAAAAACTAGAAAAAATGTCCGGATGATGTGTGTCTGAAAAGTTCGCAGAGCATTCTCTTCTTGCTAGAAATTCAAATCGTTCATCGCCAGCACGATCTAAAACATGTGAGAAGACAATAAGAAACAAAGTAATAAAAAATACATTCCTTTGGTTCTTTAAGGCCGGAAGTCGTCCATTCTGGGAGAACAAATTTATTCTTAACTTTAGAAACATGATTTAGAGCGAAAAACAACAAGGAAAACATTTGAAAGTTGAAGAAAACCACAAAAAAGTTGACACGAACCAAAACTGCGCCAGTGTTTTCCATTAGAAGTCTAATCATTAGACGTCCAACATTAGACTTTTAAAAATCGCATTGTGGATACGAAAAACCAGTTGGACGTCCAACGAATTGGACGCGTCTAATGTTAGACGTGTCCAATGCGTTGGACGTCCAACATTTGACGTTTATTGTGGATACGGCCCCTGGTTAAGATGACAAATGATTGGACTATTGCACAGAAAAAAAACTTGGCGGGATCGAACCCAAACCACCTCGACTCAAACCGGGAGTGTAATGGTAACATGCGCTCCCGGTTTGTGTCGATATGGTTTGGGTTCGATCCCGTCCGGTGGACTAGCTTTTTTTCTGTGCGGTAATTCAATCAAGCTCAAAATACGCAGAACTTCAAACCCGTTTGTGGTCTGAAAACATCTAACTACTGCAACTCGTTACAGAAAAACTTTTTGAAAATAATAATTTTTCGGAATTCGTGTTTATGAGAGAAAACAACGAGGACATAAGCACAAAGTAGTTACGGGCGCGGTAGATCACAATAAAGTGTTCGTTTGACGGTTACAATCACTAGACATGTCCGAGAGCACTTGTTCAAACTGAATACGAAATGGTAGCATTCAAACAGTTAATCTTCACAGCACATAAGCATTATTTCATGACTCGGGGGATTCAAACACACAAGAGAGAGAAGATGCACAGGCTTAACATACGGTACAAGTATTGAATAGAGGAAGAAATCGCAACAACAAAAAAGGGATAAGCAATTGTATCATTCGATAAAAGAATCTATATCATTCTCCGAAAAACAATTCTACTCTTGTTAGAGTACGCTAATACTTGGTTTACGAGTTAGTTTTCTGCGATAAGCAATTGACATTAGTCATTACTTTGACTTGAATAGTGTCATCTCTTTATCATTCTGAACTTCTGAGTGCAAAAACCAGAAGATTGTCGGGGAAGGAAACCTCGGTAATCATCACAAAGATTGCATGGGGTGTAGAGTCTTGAAGATCTTTCCCAAATAAAAGATTAGGCAACGAAAGATTTTCCAGCTTGATCTAGAATAAATCGCAGTGCTTGCGCAATACGCAGCTCGAGAATCACTTGTTAACGAACACGTTCAAAGATTCAATAGATGGTAGGATCACTGTATTTGGCACACTGGAATCACAATGAAAATGTAAAGAGACAAATTATTTGGGGTGTACTCCTGAAGGTTGTTACTACAAGGTTTACTGCATGTTTATTCAGGTTATTTTCTATAACTTAAGAGTGCTTGAGATGTTTTCAAGATTAAACTATTGTTATTCGCAAAGAAGAAGCTTTCAAGAGTCACAGAATTAACCGAGACTGGAAGAGAAACTAGGTACTCTCCTTCACACAATCCATGCTGAAACAACAAACTTAGAAGTGAAAAGTTGGAATCAAGACAATCTCAGGTGTACAGAACTTTAGTGATTACCGTACTTTACTTTGGACAAATACTCATTCCTAGCACAACTCGCACAAAGTAACCTCATTATTCGAATCCATTTCTCATACATCGTTGCGGGAATCGGGGGGGGGGGGGTGGAGAATAAGAGATGAAAGCTCGTTCAAGGAGTTTTTCCGTTCCAACGAAAGGATTCTCTCCTCGAGTTTGGCATTTTTTGCTAGGAGTTCAATGTACTCACGCACCGGAGAGCCTTTTCCTCCTACAGTAGTCGCTCCTTCCGTGCGGGAAATGGATTAGAGAGGCAATCGGTGAATGGGGGCGGCTGTAGTGGTCACTGTAGACGGAGAGGAGGCCGGAGATCCGAGAACTGGACTCACACTCCACTCTCGCTCCTATCTCGCTCATACTCATCGGATCCGCCACGAATGAGCTCTCGCTCCTATCTCACTACTTTCCTTTGCTCGGCAGCTTGGAGGGCGGTCTGCGGATCGGTCCGGAATTCCTCTTCTTGGTGATGGCTTCCAGGGGAAAGGCGACTAGCTCCAACAGCGAAGGCCCTGCCGACTCCGATTGAGTGACAATTCTCATATTGATGATGGAGTTAGTTCATGAGGAGGATGTCGGTCTACTCGGGGAGGGAACGCTCGACGGGTTCATCATGCTCAGATTCTTGAAGATGGCGGCTTTCTTGTCCTTGTACGAAGTCGCTTGAGAGGATGCCGACTCTTTTTTCTCACCATCCGCTGCCTTGGCTGTCAATTTATGCGTGTCAATCGTGTTGTTCTTGTTGGTGATTACGGTTGTCAATGGACGAGGGGTTGTTGTGGCAGGAGCCCCGTTGCCTGTCTGCATGGCGGAATTGAGAGAAGTTGTGCTGGCGGAGAGAACATTCTTGGGTGGTTTGGCAGGAACCTGCGGTGGAAGGGCGTTCATTACAAGAACAGCTCCTGGGAGAGACGCATGAGGCTTTCCGTAGGCTTCACTGAAGGAGAAACACTAGAAACTGGCTGGGGAACCCGAACCAATTCGACGAAGTTTTCAGGAAATAGTCCCTTCTTACTATCCAGTTGACCCTCGTACCAACCGTGGTCTCCTATTTCCTTCTTGGTCACCAAAACCAGAGCACCGACCTGTTATAGTGTCCGCTCATCGTTGTGCTGGGCTTCGTAGACAAACGTCACTTTTGCATATTCTTTGAGGTCGTCCTCCTTGGCGGCTGCGCCTGCTGCAGAGCTTCAACTGGCGGTTGCCTGGCTGGACTTGCTAGAGTTGTCCATGGCAGAAAGCCGTTTCTTCGCTTCTGCGTTGATGTCCTTGTTGATTCTCTCGACCGCTTCAGTGACTCCCCTGCAAGCAGCGATGCCACTCACCCCGCTGCTTTTCTCGCCCGCAGCTCCTTTCGATTTGTAATTCTCGCAGTAGTTGGTGGGATACATCCCGATATGCCCCTGCAATTTTCCCTTGTTCTATCCTTTCTCGATTCTCGATGACATCATCATTTTCTAAGCTCAATTCTTCTGTTTGCTGCGACTTGTAAGCAAACAAGGCGTGATGCAATTGGAGATTTTTGCTTTGGTTATCGGAATGAGGCCGATTCATGTCGACTTTGGAGAGCCGATCGACCATCTTAGCCACGCTTCCCACCATGACGTCACCGCGAGTAGAAGTCATAGAGTTATGCAGAATAATCTCCTTTCTTCTCACTAGCCATGAGAATGAATCTTCAAACTTGGGTAATTAAACCTGGGTAATTAAATTTTTTAAAGAAAATTAATTATTCAACTCGATTAAGTTCAATTGCAGCACCAAAGCTCTGAACCATTAGGGAAACGATATTAACCGGTGTTAACACGAGGAGGATTATGGTTCAAACGAAGATGAATGAAAACTATTAGAGAACAAAAACCTGAAAAAAATTGACCCTAGTAAGCAATCACATGTAAAATGATTAGTGTTTAATTATGAGGTTTTGTTTTCAAAAAACACAAATTCAACGTGATGCATTGACCCTAGTAAAATCAGGTCAACGATTCACTGTTGGAAAGGACTTCACGATTTCAAAGAACTTCAAGATTTCATTCTGAGAATGGTTTTAGTATGCAAAAAATAATTCTTTTTTTTTCTTTTAACAGAATATGAGTGGTTCACTGGTTCACTGCCAATTCAAGTTTTTGCTTTCTTCACACAATTGGTGACAAAATAAATTTTTCAAAACCTCAACTCATTTATTTTTTGTGCCGATCAAACAATTAATTAGATCAAACAAAGTATCCTGCGGGCAAGAACAGGTCCAGGAAGCGGCATCGAACTCTGTGGTCGTTTCTCCCTAAACGCCTTGCCTAAGAGAACTTCAAGGTTTCATGGCGGTTAACTGATAACTTTATATCTTTTTAATCTTCACCGTTTTTGCATAAGACTGATTTTCATTGTTATAATGATTTTCTCTTTCAAATGTGTCGTTTGATACAATCTGAAGCTTACGCTTACAGCAATATAGCATGCCATAAGTTTTTCACTCGTTTTCCACTTACTACACCGAATGTTAAACTATGACATGGAAGTCTGGCCTGTTATTTTATTATATATTTTTTCTCTCCAATACATGAATATATGTGACATCAGGTTGGGGAAATTGACATGAAATAGAAACAGGACTTTACAGGGTGATGTTGTCAGTGAAATCGGACGTAAGTCCTCTACTGTAATCGGTGAAGAATTTTTCGGTTTAGGAATAACATGAGCTAGCTTCCAAACCTGTGGAATTTTGCCTGAAAGGATAGACTGATTGAAAATGAAAGACAACGATTTCGCCTTATCTTTTGTACATTCACAGAACAAGAAGGTTGGTCGTCCATCCGATGTCTCAGCGCAAGTTGATATCAGCCATCGGAGATAGAATGCGACTTCTTGAGAAAGACCCGTTGAAAAGGTTATGGACTCCGTAATCCAACGCGAGAATGGTGTTAAAAGTCCCTCATCCGTCACGAATACTGATGCGAAATGGTCCGAAAGTTCACGTATGCGCTGTTTTTCGCGTCCTAAGAGCAACCAAATGAAAGTCAATCTCTAGGGTGAGTTGAAACCCCCATATCTTCCGAACGTTACACGGCTCTCTGGTCGGTGATCTCTATGTAGAGTCAGACGCTATTCACGGGTTCGAACTTTAAACCATGGCGATTCTTTTACACTGACTTCGACAATATGGTTCAAATAAAATGAAAGTTCTTTAGTAGTCATTATTAATTGAAACTTTAGCAAGCCGGGTGATTGAATAAAGAACACCCCGTAATGAAATGTTTTTGATACTCATTCGAGTTGCCATCTAAGGTGATGAACATTTTTTGCGCCATAGACGTTTTTTTAAACAAGGAATTTCACATCCCCTAAATGAAACAATAGTTTTTACTCTCCCTCTAAGTGATAGTTGTATTTAATCACAGTCCGATCAGTCACTAGCCTAAGTGGGTCAAAGGCAGGAGTGAGAGTGAAAAAGTTCGAGTTTAGGATTGTGAGAGTGAAAGCGCTTGGAAAAAGTTGCATGAAGAAGTTTAGGAAGTACAGAAAGAGAAAGTAGTTGGTCTCTCGGGCCGAAGAAAGATAAATTCAGAGAGGAATAGGGAGACATAGGGAGATAGAGACAACGAGAGAGGAATAGAGAAAAGGGTTGAAGAAAATATATGTAGAAACAGTTATAATAAGCAAGAGAAAGGGAGAGATAATTTGGAGTCACAAATCAGAGACAGAGAAAGTAGAGAAAAAATAAATAAAAAGTGGGAGAGAGAAAGTGAAAGCGAAGAGAAAAAGGGAAAAAAAGAATGAAAGAAAGGTGGAGAATCAAATAAAAAGAAAAAAGAAAATAGACTGAATGATATTCTCGGGAGAACCGAAAGAAGATGAAAAAAAATGGAAGGTGAGATTAGTAAGAAGTGAAAAAGTTTCTAGGAAAGCGATTTCATAATCAGAGCTCAAGTCTCTGTTTTAATCAAGCCGTATCTCTTCAGTTTTCCTCTTTCTCTTTCTTAACTCTTTCTCTTTTTCTTTTTCTGTCTCTCTCTTTTCTCTCTATCTCTTTCCCTCTCTTTCTCTCTCTCAATCACTCTCTCCATCTCTTAATTTCTCGAGGTAAAATTGCTCCTCTTACTTTCGGGTCATTCATTCTATTTTTTGTACTAATCCAGACATTGTTTCATACGCTAATTAAGTTTTTGATCCAATCGATATCTATTATTTTTCAAATTCTTCGATTTAGACTTTTAAAACACGCTCTCAGGTATTTGTTATATCGTGGACAGCCTTTGCTATCTATACATTAAACACAAAGCTCTTTCTGAATGTTATTTCGAATAAAGTTAATCGTGGACAGCCTTTGCTATCTATATCACAAAAAAAATAGGTGAGGAGTATTATATCTTGAGAATTTTTAATTGTGGTGGTATAAACTTTGCATTTTTTATTATTCCAATATGATTTGTTTTATAACATAACTATTCAGAACTTGGCTTCATACAATTCGAGCCCATTTTAAAAACCAATTTGAGCTAGTTATCTTTCTTTACCTCTCGTTGCTTGATGTATTTTCCATAGGTTCAAAGTAGCTTTTTTGTTGGTGATCATCACTTTTTACTCGAATATTTTAAAAACTCCTTCTAAATTCACTAAGTCTCATATCTTTAGTGCATTTTGCTGCCTCTGTGAATATATCCATCGCACGCGGCAATTTCTTCTACCTCCACTTTCAAAATACAATCCTAAGACTTCCTAGAAAACTCATATATCCGAGTTCAAATTTGCGTTGCTTTTGACTTTAGTTGATTTTTTAGGAATGTAAATATTACAGAATGATTCTTCGTGCGCTTGGAATTTATGAACAAAAACAAGACGTATTTCTGAAGATTTTGGCATTCAGAACAAAGAGGAACCGTAAAGGAACCTTCAAAACCTCGGGAGTTCCTTATTATGGAGCGCCGCGAGCAAGCTTATGCATGTGTGATCGCCCTATCTCTGGGGTCTTCGCTCGGTGAGTCATACATAGAATCCATTATTATAGTACATGTAGGTGCTAAAGGATTTGAATAAGTGCACGTACACTGAATCGCTTTGCGACAGTTCTCCATTGTCAACTATTGAGTGGGTATTCCATTGTGAACTATGTATTACAACCTTCAAGTTATAAGTTACAGAGTTTAAAGGCAGTGACGCCTGGTTAAGATGACTATCGCACAGAAAAAAGCTAGTCCGCCGGGCGGGATCGAACCCAGACCATCTCGACTCAAACCAGCGCGTGTAACCATTACACCACGGGGACACATTGCTATTCCGTGCGATAGTGTTATATGAAAGGCTCATATGCCTTGTTCTCTTAGTCACGCATGCTTATCAAGCGATTGCGTCATGAATGGAGCGTAACTCCAGAGTTCACGATTAAGACAGAAGAGAGATGGAAGATGGATGATAAATCTTCAAATTCTAAGTTACACAGTTTAAAGGCAGTGACGCCTTGTTAAGATGACAAATGATTGAACTATCGCACAGAAAAAAGCTAGTCCGCCGGGCGGGATCGAACCCAGACCATCTCGACTCAAACCGGGAGCGCGTGTTACCATTACACCACGGGGACACATTGCTATTCCGTGCGATAGTGTTATATGAAAGGCTCATATGCCTTGTTCTCTTAGTCACGCATGCTTATCAAGCGATTGCGTCATGAATGAAGCGTAACTCCAGAGTTCACGATTAAGACATAAGAGAGATGGAAGATGGGAGAGAACAAGACAAAGAGAACAAGGCATATGAGCCTTTCATATAACACTATCGCACGGAATAGCAATGTGTCCCTGTGGTGTAATGGTAACACGCGCTCCCGGTTTGAGTCGAGATGGTCTGGGTTCGATCCCGCCCGGCGGACTAGCTTTTTTCTGTGCGATAGTTCAATCATGTATTACAACGTTTATTTACATGGAATAGATGTTTATTGAGTGATTGAAGTGCGAAAATGAGGTGTAGGCCAGTCTGTAAAGCTAGACAATCCTCCCTAAACACTTAGTGCTTAGGAATCACTGTTTAATACATATCTCACATCTAAAATTGGCTATTTAATCACGTAGACTGACCAATACAATGAGGATTTAGTGCAAAAATAAAATTTTGTCTGAGTAGTATTTTTGACTTTCTTGAAATAATGTGTTTTATATCAAGTTCAGAAAAATCAAAATTATGAGATGTATATTGTTCAACCGTGTTTGCTAGTTACATCGGAAACTTTATAGTTGAAAACACCTGTATTGATAAATACAGTTTTGAACATATAGCTTATTATAACTTGAACGCGAACAATGTTATAATTTCCATAGTACTACGAAAAGGCAGCAAAATCAGAAAACCTAACACTTAAAAAAGTTTTTGTCTCTGTTCTGAAGGTGAACATTCAACTGGTTCCTTTACAAAAGACCGCCGGGAAGGAAGTCTTGGATGTTTAACACTCACAGCATCCCAAAGAAGCCTATTCTTTTACAGTATCCACATTGATGTTGAGCATCATTATGCCCGCTTTTGACAGCATATTGGATACGGTAGACAATTCATTGAAAGAGGATGCTATTTTCTGCCAGGTTAGTGAACGTTTGATCCTGTAAAATCATCTAACATTTTTTTTGCACTCGAAATTTGTCAGAGATAAAATTCACAACCTGTCAAAGAACTATACTTGAAAAACCCCTTTCTTTTCTTGATTGTATTCATTTTTCAGATGAACGTTCAGGAATTGCATGAGTTTTACACGTCTGTAAGCGGGAATGAAACTTTTATGTCGAATGGCACAGAGAGAGTGAGCGGGAAAAGGGTTGAATACGGGCGGGAGTTCTACGATTACGGTAAAGATAGATACGGTAATGAGAGGAGAAAGAGGAGCACCGACAGGAGGCAGCAGGATGAATGCAAGTAAGTCTGCCTCTTACTTTTGGTCTCAATCAGCGTCATTCAAGTGATCCAGTGCATAGGTCACCTGCACTGTTTATATTCTGAGAAACTACCGCTCTGATAACAGAAGGGCATGCAATAAGGAAAAACAGGGATGTAATTCACAGTCATGACCCTTCGTATTGAGCAATCTCTCTTCCTTCTATGCCCATGACCTCTCCCTCTCTCGATTCCCATTATTCTAGACAGTCTTCCGTTCATAAAACATTCGTTTTTGTAAATATTTTCATCATCTACAAAGAATTAAGTGAATTGGGATTCAACGTCCTCTGCCTTCTTCCACGCCTCTAGCACCTTTATATTCTTAAACTGAACCACACTGCATCTCATCACTTGAATGGCTGTATTTTCATGAGCGATAAAATTCAAAAAAGTGAAAGATATAAGAAGCGCAGATTTTGTACCTTCTTTAGTCTCCCGACGAATTGCCGTGAAATGGCAATAGATTACGATGTTTTCTTATTGCTTAGTCTTGTTTAAAAGTGATTGCTCTGTTCAAAAAAGCAAGATGGAAAAACCGTATTCCATTGCCATTTCCAGGCAATTCGTGGTGAGACTTAAGAAGGTACGAAATCGGTCCACTTATCTTTCACTTTTTTGTTGTTGAATTTCAACGCTCCATCAGATCTCTGCTAATCTTTTCACCTCATTCATCCTTGGCTATCTCATTGATTGTTTTTATACTAAAAAAAAAATGTTTTTATACTTTTGTACTTTTATACTACGTTGTGAGTGTGTATAACTTGGTAGTCAACGTTTTCTGTTTCAGTTAATATGTTCCGTCTCAGTCTCTTCTCAATTCCTCCCTTTCTTATTCAGCTACTTTCCTTGGCTTTGTTGTTTGGGCCTTAAAATGTGCATTATATTGTGTGCGTCTGTAATTTTTTCATGTACATACGCACAGTCCCTTCCAAGGCTTGTTTATATGCGCATGCGTTTTTGTTGTCGTTTTTTCAACAAAAAAAGTTATACTATTTCTCAACAAAAAAGTTATACTATTTCTCAACAACATTTTTGTCATAGCAGGCATTCATTTCAAATGGAAAATTTTTGATTTTTAACTATGCTAATCGCTTTAATCACCCAGATGCGAGTTTCCCGCGGGACCTCCTGGAATGAGTGGAAGAAGAGGAGTGCCCGGCACTTCCGGAGCCAAGGTTAGAGCTGACACAATAGTTGTTACAGTATATTTCTTTTCTATACCGTAACAATATAATAATTACAGTATCCTTTTGCCTGTTTCAGGGAGCACGTGGGGAGCCCGCCCGTCTTCCGTGTGAGTCACCAGTTGATATCAAAAAGTTCTGCGCAGATCCTTGCCCCGTGGGAACGCAAGGCCTAGCAGGACCTCAAGTAAGTCTGACTTGGACTCTTTTTTAAGGAGGGGAAGATTTGTTAGAGACAATTCATGATAAGAAAGAAAATCTACCTATAATTACACTATCACACGGACAAAAGCAGTCCGAGAAGCGGGGCCTGACTCAGCCATCCATATATCCTCCAGTCCGTGGAACGATTCTTTCGATCGATAACTCGCTGATGCCCGTTGATTAGCTTTTGCTCGAGTGGTTTGACGTCATAACTAGACGTCACTGTTTTTAATTTGAATAGCAGCCAGTTTTATTTAATTCCATAAGATAATAGAAAATTTTATTTTTTCGCTTCGTACTTTGATAATGAGGATCGCTTTTTTTCCTTTTGTAATGTAATGTTAGAGATAGAACATGTTTTTCAAGACACTTACCTCACCAGAGTTCTGAGAAGGCCATTTTTAGTCATAACCGAGTTCTGAGAAGGCCATTTTTAGTCATAACCTTCAAAAAATGAGTCACGTAGGAAATTGTCAGGGTATAGTCAAGAAGAGCTCCGTTAAGTCGATAATCTCTGCTTTTTGCCTTGTTTTCTTATATTGCCTACTTCCACTTCAGTCCCTTTTCTCCAAGAAACAAAATGAAGTTGATGATTAGCCAAAGGCTGTTCATTAAGAGAATTTTTGAGAATTTTTGTTTTATTCCGTTGTTAGTCTATCTATATTATGATTGGTTCAGGGTCAACCGGGAGATAAGGGTCAACCTGGAGTACCGGGTAGCCCCGGGAAGAGAGGGCTAAACGGCAAAGCTGGCAAGAAAGGAGAACCCGGCTCAAAAGGTATTGATTGATTGTGATGCTTTCATTGACTCTTTCAATGAAACCTTCTATTTTTGGCCTATACATTAAATCAAGAAAAAACTGTCATTATTTTACACCCAAACTACCCGAATGTTTAATACAAATCCAAACACTTACGCTCTATTTGCACAAAAGATGTTTCAACAGTTTGATTTGATATGACACGATAACATCTGGGGCCGTATGCACGTACTATATTTGGTGGGAAAAGAAAATAGTGTTAAGTGTTATAGGATAACACTGTTTTCTTCATCATTTCCCACCAAAAATGGTACGTGCATACGGCCCCTTATGTTTCACTGACTCCAGATTTTACTTACTAGAATGATATTCAAAAAATAAAAACGTGCACCCTTAATTTCGAATTACCATCCGATTAAAACGGCCTCTAAAACATCGTAAAGAAATACTATAAACATTTTATTTTGTAAATCAAGGTTTTGAAGAGTTTTTTATGAGCACAGGAACTTACCATCTTTGCAAAAATTCTGTTGCGCGTTACGAGAAACGAACTTGACCATTCGCTTTTCAGGTAACGCTCTTACCGCTGAGTTGCCATTACATACAATCTCTTCGTAAACCCTTTCGAAATTGTTACTCGGAGCCTCGAAAAAATGAGTGTATAGGAGCTCCACTTCTTTCTCCTTTACTTTACTGATGAGTTTGATGATGAACTGTTGTAGGTATTCCTGGCATCGATGGAGATGTCGGCGATCCTGGTAATGATGCGATGCCAAGCCCCTTCATACCAGGGCCCGCTGGACCCGAGGGAATGAGGGGATCATTAGGACCGCCAGGTAATCAATACATAGGACAGATAGGAAGTAGTTATGCGAGAGAAGAGGTGAAGAGAAACATGAGAGCTGGAGAAAGGCCGATATAGAGAGCTATGACAAGAGAAAGTTTGCCCAAGAAAGAGAGAGAGAGAGAGAGCGCGAGCGAAAAAGAGAATGAGAGAAAGGGAGGAAGAGAGAGACAGAGCAAGAAAGAGTGTTTATGTGAGAAAAAGATAGAGATACGTGAAAAAATGAAAACAGATTGAGAAGAAAATAGAGATAAAAGTAAAGTAAAAGGGAGAAAATGAAAAAGAAATATCAATGAAGTATGGTAATTTTTGTTCTAGGACCAGAAGGCATGCCCGGCCTCGACGGCCCAACTGGCCCACAAGGTCCTCGTGGTCGAAAAGGGTTCGATGGGCTTCCTGGTGCTCGAGGCGAAGTCGGCCTCGCCGGACCGATGGGTGAGCACGGATTCGATGGAAACAAGGGGGTGAGTCGCTCTGAGTACAAAACATGGGTCTTATTGCAGTCCTGAAATCATGTAAAATGCCCGACTCACGACCCTTCCTGTCTCGCACAACGGTTGCTTCGGGAATTTAATGAAAACCAGTTTTTCATCCAACTCTAAAACGTTCTTATAAATACTTTTCCAGGTATGCCCCACATACTGCGCCACTGATGGCGGCGTTTTCTTCATGCAGAACGGGGATTGGTGAGTCCCGGCACGAATGAAGGGTACTGTAACTATCAGGGAACTTTAATTAGACACTGAAAATGCTAGTAGATCTTCACATGCTGTATATTTCAGCTAGTTTTTCGCTAACGTCGTAAGGACTGTACAGGAATCGAATTTCCGACCAATAAAAAAGTTTTGCATAGAGATCACAGCTGACGTTTTTAATTTTTCTATTCATTATTCTTCATTATTCAACATCCTCGTTTATTACACATACTGTCATATTTCTCAAAATCTTACCTCAGTTTTTTGTTTCTTCCCCTGTTTTCCATTGTTTTGAAAATAACATCCATGCAATATTTCTTACCATGCAACTGTCTGTAAATAATAAGTTTCGAAATTTATTGACACTGAAGAATAAAACTTTCCACGTGCAGTTAAACAATCAAAAACACCCGCAGTGACAAAAAAATCTTTAAAACATGTGACAAAGTGTTTTCTCTTCGTAGCAAACATGTTATGTATGTACATAGACATTAGCAATTTGATTGATATGGAATAAAAAAATTCATTTCTATAGTAATCCACGACACACTAAAAACAAGAAAAAATTCCAAAAGCGTAAGGCATGCTTCAAGAAATTTCTACTTAAATTTAAAATATAGCACCTGTAAATGGTACAGATACTGGTGCTGAGTTGCATTGGTGTCCTCAAATACATTATTCCTTCTTCCAAACCTAGAACTTGCGTAACTGACTACGGTAAACAATACTGAGACCTCCGGGTAAGTTGGTCATCTGATTTCGCACTTGGTCACTAAAATTAACCTGATCAATCAATGCGCTCATTCCTGACCAACTCGAGAGCTATAACATACTATAACGAACTTATTCAATTACACAACAAACAGAGATTTAAAATCTCTATTCTACAACTGTGCCATGAAGAAATAGGAGCACAGCGTCCGAAGCAATCGCGTAGTACGCAAGGCTTGCTCTCGCTGGCGTACTTCGGGTGGATTTGATGCACTTAGCTGCGAAATAACTGCCAACTGAAATATTAATTTCTCTTTTTTTTGGAAACAAAACGAAGATGAAACACGAATCCGCCCCTTTTGCTGCAATTCTATGAAATATATTTTCTCCTTCACTTTTTCTTTTACGCTCTGTAACTACACATAATT
This sequence comes from Allodiplogaster pararmata, assembly GCA_964056735.1. Classification (NCBI taxonomy): domain Eukaryota; kingdom Metazoa; phylum Nematoda; class Chromadorea; order Rhabditida; family Diplogasteridae; genus Allodiplogaster; species Allodiplogaster pararmata. Next base: position 27,061,626 of record OZ057407.1, read on the forward strand.
ATTTTCCTCTTCGCTCGCTCTATATATCTCCTGTTCTATATCCCTCTATATATCTCCTGTTCTATATCCCTCTATATATCTCCTGTTCTATATCCCTCTATATATCTCCTGTTCTATATCCCTCTATATATCTCCTGTTCTATATCCCTCTATATATCTCCTGTTCTATATCCCTCTATATATCTCCTGTTCTATATCCCTCTATATATCTCCTGTTCTATATCCCTCTATATATCTCCTGTTCTATATCCCTCTATATATCTCCTGTTCTATATCCCTCTATATATCTCCTGTTCTATATCCCTCTATATATCTCCTGTTCTATATCCCTCTATATATCTCCTGTTCTATATCCCTCTATATATCTCCTGTTCTATATCCCTAAAAAGAAAAGAATTTTTATGGTCCAAATCATCAAGCGATGAAATTTTTTATAATTACTCGTCGAGAAGCACGCAGAGAAAAGATCACCTCTCCATCCGACCTACCTCGATTTGGAAAAGGCGTTCGACAGAGTCCCCCATGATCTTATTTCATATGCATTGCGCGATCATCAGGTTCCTGAAGAGTACATTCGATGGACAATGGCGATGTACGATGATTCAAAGAGTACTGTCAGAACTCCGGTCGGCATCACAGAGCCATTCGCAGTAAACGTTGGAGTGCACCAAGGGAGTGCTTTGTCTCCCCTTCTCTTCATTTTGGTTATGGATACCGTCACGCGTCCTCTACTGACTCCGGCTCCGTCAACCATCGCATACGCCGACGACATTCTCCTTGCTGCTCCTACACGTGCCGAAATAGAGAAACGCACCCAAGAATGGAATGACGCTCTTAGTAGGCATGGCTTACGCCTCAACATCAAGAAGACCGAGTACCAGGAAATCGGAGTGCAAACGACGGGAACTGTTCACATCAGCGGTGAACCGCTCCCGAAGACCTCCGAATTCAAGTACCTTGGTTCTGTCATCTCCTCAGACACGTCAACAAATGCAGCGGCACGCCAAAGAGTAAATGCAGCTTGGATGAAATGGAGAGAAGCTGCAGGTGTCCTCTGTGATAGGAATATCACAGCTGGCATACGCGGAAAGATGTATAAAACAGCAATCCGTCCCGTGCTTCTCTATTCGACGGAGACCTGGCCTACAACGCGTATAACCGAGAACATTATCCACACGAATGAGATGAAAATGTTACGCTGGACACTAGGACTGACTCGCCTAGATTGTGTGCGTAACACGATTGTGAGAGGGAGACTCGGCGTTGCCCCAATACAAGACAAGATGCGAGAAGGGAGAGTTAGATGGTATGGACACGTGATGCGAAGAGACGCGACCAACATCGCAAGACACGCCCTTGACATGGAAGTACCAGGCAAACGCCCTCGAGGCAAACCGAAGACAAGATATATGGATACGCTCAACCAAGACCTGCGCCTTGCAAGACTCCACTCGGAAGACGCAACGGACAGATGTTTCTGGAGAGCTAGAAGCCGTACAGCGGACCCTACTCCGACCTCGGCCGGCGCGGGACAACGCTAAGAAGAAGAAGAATGAAATTTTTTATAAACTTTGCCCAAGGTAACTCCTTTTAAACCAACTACCTAATACTACCAGTACGCTAAACCCTAATAGACCCTTCGGTTTAGAAAAGTTGGCAAAATAGAGGATAAGGAATGAATAAAGGAGAGATTACAAATGAGTGGCTCGAGTTGAAGCCACAACCAGATCTTTTCTTACCACCCGCACAATTTTTTTCGAGCGCATAGATTTTATAAATTTTCGAAAGTTAGGAAATTTTTTTGCAATGACTCATGAGTTTCCCAAGGTAAGAATCTAAAAAAAGGTTTCCGAGTGCATAGATTTGAAGGTTTTTCGGATTTTTTGAAGAGCGCATAGTTTTTTTCACCCGCAGTGCGCGTGCGAGAAAAAAACTGGCCACAACACAAGATACTAATCAACCACTCTACGATAAGGATCTCGAAACACACTGGCAACAGTGGCCATTCGTGACTTTACAGCCTTAAGAGCCTGCCACGGATGGAGCCGGATCATCCAGTCCAGAATCGAGCGCGACCTCAGGTGGCGGATAGAGGGACGCCTCCCTACGAAGAATTCGTGCTGGGAGGTAGCGGGAGAAATCCCGCCGCGGACCAAAACTGGGTAGTATAGCTCGTCAAAGGAGGGCGATGCCGGACCGGCCTGGGCATGCCACCGGATAAAACATCAACCGATACTCCGCTATACTTTTCAATGGCGAGTCGAGGCGCCAGTCAAAAAGCCTCTTGCCTATCTCCGGTCAACGACAGGCGAGACGTCTCTACTCCCACCAAAAACGATGCTAGACCGGCTTGACCACCCACTCACAAGGCCTATAGCATGAACAGGTTGCTACAACGATGTCCGCCTTCACAAGGTGCAGCATGACAGTCTCAGGACTGCAAAGGACATCAAAACCCTTCTCCGGACGCATCTTGTCCGAAGAACACAAGAACTTCTCTCATTAAAGAGAGTGTTCATAACCAAGTCTTCGATGCGGGATGCTTGCCGGCAACAACAACAACAACAACCAACCTATCCCAAAAGGAATCCCCTCGACAGGACCTATGGGCAAGACAACAACAAAACCAAAAATATCCTTCTTCTTCAATTGTTCTTTCTTTTTTACGGTAGGCGTGTCAATCTACTGTCGTAAGTTTAGACATTTGACATGTATGTATTGCAGGTTTGAATTTTGTTGAAAAATAAGAAAAAAATAAGTGAAAATTAGAATCGAGAACAGTGAAGTCGAAGAAGCTATCTGCTCAGTGCGAGGATATCCTGAGCGCAAATTACAACAACAAAATCCCCCTCCCGTTCACTAACCAATCTGTCTACTTTATGCTGCTGAGAATTCCTGGAATAGGACTCGGTGAGGTACTCAGCCAGAATATCGTCGAAGATGAGTGAGAAACAGTCGTCAGAAGCATCAAAACAATGCTTCGTCTCCAGGACCTACAAAACTATTATACCTGCCTGATTACTATTTCCAGAACCTTGGAAACAATTCATTTGGCTTTTCTTATTTCAAAACCCGTCAACTTCCTCTCAATTACGTTGGTCGATAGCTATTCTTCAAGCTTTCTGGTCCGAGTCCTAAATTACCCTGAATCAAAACCACAAAAGAGCTCTGAATACCTGACCTGACCTTGGAGGAGCCCTGAAAACCTAGGTGGACCCCACAATAGGCCTAAAAACTTCAATAGAACCCTAAAGACTCAACCAAAGCCCCGGAAGAGCCCTAGAAACCCTGTCCAAGCCCCCGCCATAATCCTTCCTTACCTCAGCTGCTCTTCTGAACTCTTTGGCTCGGCCAGTCTTGAAAAGCTGGGCCACACAAGCTGCCAGAGTGTGCTGACTCTGCTTCCGAAGGCACAACAGCAAATGCTTCCATACCTGAATCAGGGATATCATAAAGACCTCTTGGGAACCAGTGTGTTTCTCTAACCCGCACTGCGCATGAAATCTATGCGCAAATTTGTGAGCTCAAAAATGATAGTGATACAAATTTTCTGATCGACTGCATCCTCTCTTTCACATCACACGCTTTCTCGCTCTCGTCTCCTCTCTCGAGGCCTGTCGTTCCCTCATGATTAGAGATCTTGAGATACATATATATATATATCTGCGGATAGGAAGAAACAGCCTGTTAGGAATTCGCAGCAAGTAAGCACATACAAACATGGATTGAGAGAGCTTACTTGAAATTGTTTGAGATTCAAACAAAAAAATTATCGCTTTTAGAGCCGAGGTAACTGGATTAATGAAAAGATAGTTATAGATAAAAGGCAGAAGAGATGCATTCTCTGTATTTCAAACTCCTTCGCTAGAAAACGGTAGTTTTTTCAAAATTCTCAACAGTGCCGGTGACCTGCGAACACGACTAAAAAGGCCACTGAGTAGTATAGCTCACCAAAACTGGGTAGTATAGCTCTTCAAAGGAGGGCGATGCCGGACCGTCCCGTGAAAGCCACCGGACAAAACATCAGCCGATACTCCGCTATACTTATCAATGGCGAGTCGAGGCGCCAGTTGTTGTTGTTGTTGTTGTTGCCGGATGTAGCCGGCTTCGAAGAACGTCTGTGTTCTCCTTCGTTTCTTGTTCTTCTATATTTTTTTCTTCTTATATCTTCAAGAACGCTGCGACCTCCTTCGGCTTGGTCCAGAGGTCGATTGGAGACAGCGCGGTCGGATGGCATGGGCAGTTGAAGAGATGCGCAACGTCGTGAGGTCCGGAAAAGCAATCAGGACACACGTCGAGGATAGATTCGTCAATGCGGTAGAGGTAGTTGTTGATGAATCTGCTGAATCCCGAGCGGAGCTGGCTGAGCGTGCATCTAGTCTTGCGGGGTAACTCCTTCACTTCTTCCTGGATTAGGAGCGGAAGTCTGCCTCTCAGGATGACGGCACATTCAAAGATTGGAGTTCGTTCGAGACCATCATCGAGTGTACGGTGTTTGCGACTGATTTCCCATTGTTCGGATCCTTTGACATCTGTTTCGCGGCTTCGACAGTCTTCTTGCAGCTCAACACGAGGGGGCGCTGGGCAGTCGAGGAGGCCGTGGTGGATGTGTTCTGGGTCCAACGCCAGTCAAATAGCCTCTTGCCTATCTCCGGTCAACGACAGGTGAGACGTCTCTTCTCCCACCCAAAACGATGCTAGGCCGGATTGACCACCCACTTACAAGGCCTATAGCATGAACAGGTTGCTACAACGATGTCCGCCTTCACAAGGTGCAGCATTACAGTCTCAGGACTGCAAAGGACATCAAAATCCTTCTCCGGACGCATCTCGTCCGAAAAACACGAGAACCTCTCTCATTAAAGAGTGTTCATGACCAAAAGTCTTCGATGCGGGCTGCTTGCCGGCAACAACAACAACAACAACAACTAAAAAGGCCAAAGGCCTATGATTAGCGCCAGTTACGGAGCGAAGCGAGCAGACTTGCGCCACTGCGGTTTGGTTTCAGGATTTTACTATGGAAAACTAAAAGTCTGTAAGCTTTGTTTGTTTTAGGCTCACTTCTCACTCTTTAAAATTTTCTTGCTAGTTTTGTTCTCGCTTCTGATTATGGCAGACACTTGAATTAGTTTTTAGAGAGTAAAAAATTACAATTACACCTGAATCGATCGCTAACTGCTATGCTTTTTATTTGAAACAATGCTACCAGAAGGCCAAATATAACGAGAAAAAAGAAACATTCTCGGGTGAAAATGACGAAAATATTGTTCGCGATGAAATTGTCGCCTTTTTCTCACAAAAATGATAGCTTTTATCCGAACAGATTGAGGTTTCTTTCTATCTCTTTGTGAATGACGAAGAACTTTTTTCTTTCTGAATTTCTATTCAAACGTATGCCTCAAAAAGTTACCGTTTTAAATTGAAAAAGAATATTTCAACTCTCAGACAACTTCCGCTCAAACCGGGTCTTTCTCTCTCACTTTGCTTATCTTTTCTACTCTTTTTCTCTTTGCCGCTCTCATTCTCCTCCCTATTCCCTTTCCTCTTCTATTCTCTCCCACATCCTCTTTACTTCTCTCTCTCTCTCTCTTATTCTTTTACACTTACAACTCTCTCTGTCTCTGTCTCTGAATTAACTGACACTCTCGTCAACCGCCGCATGCTGAAAAGGCATCTGTAGACAGTAATTCGTCGCCAGGAGGCACTCGCAGTACAGTGGAGCAGCTGTGTCCAACTCGTTCAGAACTGAAACAGCACATTTGACGGTTTCAAAGGCTATGCACGTCTATTCATCATGAGCTAATAAGGTAGCTTTTTTGTAAGTAACTTCCAAAATCAATAGTGATAAAGATCACCGTAAAGAATCGGAAGGCGCACATTTCTGTGGAGTTTCCAATGTAAAATCCCGAAGCAGAATTTGAAACTGATCAAAACATACATTTCAGTTCAGGCAACCATCTTCCAACAAAAATGCAGATTCTAGTCATGCTCTTATAACTTCATCAGTTCAATATCATCTTACGATATTGAAATACCGTAGCCGACCCCCCTATCACTTTTCGAGAGAAAGAGTACCGTAGTGGAAGTCTGCCTGGGCCCGCAACCAATTCACATTCTGCGGATTCGAAACTTGAGCAGTCGAGAAGAGAGCGTTCAGCATCTCAGCCAATGGCTCGAGGTGGGCGTGGTTCAGGCTGAAGATAGACAATTAGATAGCTAGTGAGAAGAATAAAAAACGAGAGAGAGAGAGAGAGAGAGAGAGAGAGAGAGAGAGAGAGAGAGAGAGAGATATTCTGACTGAACATATTTTGATAGTGAAAAAACGCGAGAATGTAAAAAAGGAAATATCAGTTTTTGAATCTTACATTATTGGTTTTAGCCGTGTAGAACTGACCTCATTTCCACAGGGAAGAGATCCGCCAACTCTACGAATATCCTTAGATGAGGTCGACTTCTAGCATGAAGAGCCTCAACAAATACAGCTTTGAAGTTGCTAAGGTTCTTCGCAGTGGTTGCATAATTCAGACTGCGTTTGTTTTTGATGTCTTCAACCACCGAAAAAAAAAACCGTCAATTTTCAATCCAATTTTTCAAGATGACCTTTAAAAATTCAATAATCTAGTAAGTATTTCTTTAATTATATAAGAAATTGGAAAAAAAATCATCAAACTTGTGTGTAAAGATGCGCAAAATACGCGATAAGAAAGGATAGTACCGATGGGTTCTGAAAAAAGTGAATATTTATAGAGGCAAAAAACTGGGAAAGGACCGTCACTGACAGGAAAGAGATAGATAGAGACAAAGAGAAAAAAAATATATATATAGAGAGAGAAAGAGAGAGGAGAGAGAAAGAGAGAGGAGAGAGAGAGAGAGGAATGGAAAAAGAGTCTAAGGAGTACTAACCTTGAACTGTCTAAACAGATTGAGCAAATCCTGTCTGCTCTTCGTCTGTTCTCGGACGATGCCACCATCGATACGTCGTTTACTAAAAGCTTCCAAAAATTAAACAACCAAATCCATTTCTTAAAGCTTTCTTTATCCGCAAAAAAGCCACTCTTTTTGTTCTCATGAATATTTTCAGACAAAAACAAGCATGAAGCGGAATCAAACCCAGCCGTCTCTTTCTTACCAAGTGCAGGCACTTTATAACTACACTACCAAGGACACATATTTATATCAAATTGAGTGAGTGAGTTCTTGGAAATATGTGCTCACTTAGTCTCCTTCTCATAGTAGATGGCGATCATCTTGTGCCATGGATCGACGATCTGCTTCGCGCTCTCCGGATGCGTCGCGTACACAGACAGAATACGTGAGGCGTTAACCAGAAGATTGCTGTTGTCGCAACTCAACAATTGTTTCGATATAATGGTTTATCGATGAACTGCTGGTATGCCAGCAAATAGTAATGATGAGCCAGGAGCTACTCATGATGAGCCAGGAGCTACTACTGAATGATGAGCCAGGAGCTACCGATGGTAAACCAGGAGTTACTGATCGTGAACCATGGATAACTGAAGGCAAGTAATTAACTATGATTGATAAGACATGAAGTCATGGCGGTGAGCCTTGAACTCACTCTAGTCCTTGCAGAATATGATCGAACTCGCTCGTATTCACCAGAAAAGCCATCATCTGCAAAAACAGTTTTTAGGTATTCATCATCATAGGTTAGCTGCACTTGTCAAAAACAAACGAAAAAAATCCTCGTCGAAAACTTGATAAACAAACGCTTATCTGAGCGGAAGGTTTTGATTAATGAGAAGCGAGCAATTCTTGAGAATCTTCATCTCTCATATTGCCGAATCTCTCTTTCTTCTATGCTCTTCCCCTCTCACTCAATTCTCACTATTCAAATCGTCCCCAAAATGAGTTTTCCAAAAATTTACAAATAGATTTCGCGTTGCACTCACCGGTGGTACCAAAGAAGCGTACTTTGTAGTGTTCTTCATTTTCATCGTTGTCTTTTTTGTCTCATCCAGCTGCATGAACAAAATTAATTTCAACTGAGGACTAGAAAATAACAACAGAGCGGTAGACAGAGCTAGGGAAAATAAAGAGCGAAAAGAGAAAAATATGAAGATAAAGAAAGATATGAATCACATAGAGAAACGGAAAGAGAAGGAACTAAAAAACGGAGACCAAAAAGATGGAGAACTGCAGGCAACCAGTCATCTCGAGAGATGAAGGAAAATAAATCAATGATGTTAGGTGATTGAACTATCGCACAGAAAAACGGGGACAAAAAGTTGTTATGGTAACGCGCGCTTCCGGTTTGAGATGGCTGGGTTCGATCCCGCCCGGTGGAATAGCTTTTTTCTGTGCGTTAGTTCTATCATTTGTCATCTTAACCAGGCGTCACTGGCTTTGAACTGTGTAACTTAGAAATTGAAGATAAATGAATGGTGTATTACGAAAACAAGGAAAAATTGACGAGGATCATTCGATTATCTAAAAACAATGAAGAAGAGACAAATGATTGAACTATCGCACAGAAAAAAGCTAGTCCACCGGGCGGGATCGAACCCAGACCATCTCGACTCAAACCGGCAGCGCGTGTTACCATTACAAGAAGAGATGTTGGCGTTTCCCAAAACTGGGAGATCTGTGGGCAAAAGTAAAAGGTCATTCACTACATTATAAGTATTAGCTAGGGAAATACCACAAAAAGGCGTTCTTACTGCTCACCTTAGTCAAATTGAGAAGAGCGTGAGCATTCAGGGCACTTCTGCTTTGTGATATGCACTGCACTCGCAGAGCCTTCAATTTGTACTATTCACATATCTTTCCTTCAATCACAGTTTATGGAACGCAAACAGAGTGTTCCTTACAACTCGTTGAAACAGCGTAGATCGAAAAGAATTACTATGAACTGGTGAATGCAAAAATAAAGAATGTTATACGGGTAATTAATTAATATCACTAGACATTTTTTGCACATAGAATTCACTTAGTGGGCGTTGACGAAACACCCTGAACGCGCATAGAATTCACTTAGTGGGCGTTGACGAAACACCCTGAACGCGCATAGAATTCACTGAGTGGGCGTTGACGAAACACCCTGAACGCGCATAGAATTCACTGAGTGGGCGTTGACGAAACACCCTGAACGCGTATAGAATTCACTGAGTGGGCGTTGACGAAACACCCTGAACGCGCATAGAATTCACTGAGTGGGCGTTGACGAAACACCCTGAACGCGCATAGAATTCACTGAGTGGGCGTTGACGAAACACCCTGAACGCGCATAGAATTCACTGAGTGGGCGTTGACGAAACACCCTGAACGCGCATAGAATTCACTGAGTGGGCGTTGACAAAACAGCCTGAACGCGCATATAATTCACTGAGTGGGCGTTGACGAAACACACTGAACAAGCATAGAATTAACTGAGTGGACGTTGACGAAACACCCTGAAGAAGCATAGAATTCACTGAGTGGGCTTTGACGAAACACCCTGAACGCGCATAGAATTCACTGAGTGGGCGTTGACGAAACACCTTGAACGCGCATAGAATTCACTGAGTGGGCGTTGACGAAACACCTTGAACGCGCATAGAATTCACTGAGTGGGCGTTGACGAAACACCTTGAACGCGCATAGAATTCACTGAGTGGGCGTTGACAAAACACCCTGAACGCGCATAGAATTCACTGAGTGGGCGTTGACGAAACACCTTGAACGCGCATAGAATTCACTGAGTGGGCGTTGACGAAACACCCTGAACGCGCATAGAATTCACTGAGTGGGCGTTGACGAAACACCCTGAACGCGGATAGAATTCACTGAGTGGGCGTTGACGAAACACCCTGAACGCGCATAGAATTCACTGAGTGGGCGTTGACGAAACACCCTGAACGCGCATAGAATTCACTGAGTGGGCGTTGACGAAACACCCTGAACGCGCATAGAATTCACTGAGTGGGCGTTGACGAAACACCCTGAACGCGCATAGAATTCACTGAGTGGGCGTTGACGAAACACCCTGAACGCGCATAGAATTCACTGAGTGGGCGTTGACAAAACAGCCTGAACGCGCATATAATTCACTGAGTGGGCGTTGACGAAACACACTGAACAAGCATAGAATTAACTGAGTGGACGTTGACGAAACACCCTGAACAAGCATAGAATTCACTGAGTGGGCGTTGACGAAACACCCTGAACGCGCATAGAATTCACTGAGTGGGCGTTGACGAAACACCTTGAACGCGCATAGAATTCACTGAGTGGGCGTTGACGAAACACCTTGAACGCGCATAGAATTCACTGAGTGGGCGTTGACGAAACACCTTGAACGCGCATAGAATTCACTGAGTGGGCGTTGACAAAACACCCTGAACGCGCATAGAATTCACTGAGTGGGCGTTGACGAAACACCTTGAACGCGCATAGAATTCACTGAGTGGGCGTTGACGAAACACCTTGAACGCGCATAGAATTCACTGAGTGGGCGTTGACAAAACAGCCTGAACGCGCATATAATTCACTGAGTGGGCGTTGACGAAACACCCTGAACAAGCATAGAATTAACTGAGTGGGCGTTGACGAAACACCCTAAACGCGCATAGAATTCACTGAGTGGGCGTTGACAAAACACCCTGAACAAGCATAGAATATATGGAATCCATACTATGGAAGAGATTGTGATGATATAGAGAAAGTTTTAAGGAAATTCACTCGCATAGTTTATCATCGATGTTTCGCAAATGAAGTTAATACGAGGTCTCTTCCTTCTTACCCCAATCGACTTGCCCGCCTTGGATTCGTTTCTCTCTCCAAGAGGAGGATATTTTCTGACTTAGTTATGGGTTTCAAGATCTTCCATGGACTGTCGATAATAGATGAAAAGCGATTTTTCAAAGAGACTATTCCAACGCGAACTAATATAAATGGCTTATTAGTTCAGGGTAGCAAGAATACAGCTAGAAACAACTCTTATGGAATGCGAATATCCCGACTTTTCAGCAAACTACCTCGAAACTTGATTAATAGTATGAACCTGAAATATTTTAAATCCCAATTAAAAAGTGGTGTTCTATCTACTCTTCTCTCGTCATGAATTCAGAACTTATTTATTTTATTTTCGTTCAATTTGTTCTACTTATATAGTTTTGTTTGTTTGTTTTTTTTCCCGTTTAATTCGCTATATTAAAGTCAAATTGATGTATCGCTTTTGTTATCGTATTTGACAATAGTTTAGCTGATCTATTCATTACTCATTTTCAATTGTAATTAAATTTGTGCCTTATTGCATCGAAAGATGTAGATAAAATATATAATATAAATAGAATTAACTGAGTGGGCGTTGACGAAACACCCTAAACGCGCATAGAATTCACTGAGTGGGCGTTGACGAAACACCCTGAATGCCATCTAATACTCTACCCTTAAAGCAAATAATCGGCCAATTCCATTAGATATCATAAAATAGGGTACTAGAAAACAGGGTTATTAGAAGGGAACCTCGTATAGAAGTCTTTGAGTCAAGTCTTGGTTGGTGACCGCGCCCAGATCTCCCGCGAAGTTGTCCACTCGAGACATCCAATAGGTCGGCAGCTTCAATAAATAAAACAGGATATTAAAACTAAAAAAAGATCTACAAAGTTTTGAGAAAACTTTTCTTTCCGCTCGCTTAAACCAGAGATTCAACACACTAACAACAAATTAGCATAAATCATATACAGGGTGGTCCATAAATAGTGTTACAAATTGGAATTGTTATACCTTTTTTCAAAACAGAGAAAATCATCTCAAATTAACATATTTTATCAACAACATAAATGTCAACATTCACGCGAAAGTTTAGCTCAAACTATCGTCTTTTGCTCGAACTACAGCTCGAAGTCTCTTTGGGAACGCCTCTACCACTGTACGGAGGTATTCGACTCCGATGTTGTCCCATTCTGCCTGAAGGGCATTCTTCAGGGAATCAATATTTGAGTGGGAGCGAGAGTTGACCTTGGACTCCAAGTAGGCTCAAACGGAATAATCCAGCGGGTTCAGGTCGGGTGATGAGGCCGGCCATTTTGATGTTGTAATGAAGCCGGGAAAACTTTCCTTGCACCACGTTTGGACCTTTTTAGCTTTGTGGGCTGGTGCTGAGTCTTGTTGAAAGGTCCATGTCCTCTGATTGAAATGCGATTGAGACCATGGATGGAGCACGTCTTGCAGAACATGTTCAGGTAGTATTCCGTGTCGATCTTGACGCCTTTCTCGACAAAAACAAGCGGTGTTTTTCCTGTGGCGCAGACCATGACTTGAGTTGGATGTGCACTGCGTTGGACCGTTCTACCCTTGCTATCCGTTTGCTCTGCGTCCTTCGCAAGCACTCTGACGTTTTTTGAGTTGTGGACTTCTTCCACGGTGAACAGCTTTTCGTCAGAGGACACCATATTGAAATGTTCGCCTAGCTGCGTACGGCGAAGACGGTCGCGACATCTTTTGACTCTTCCCGACTTGTTGCGAGCCGACAGAAAAGCGGCCTTCCGTGTACGATACGACCTGAGTCCCAGCTCCTCCGTGACTATTCGTTTCAATGAAGTTCGGCTCATCGGGAGCTGCTGCGCCATCTGTCTGATGCTTCGTCGTGAATTTCGGTTGATCCGACTCCGAACGTTTTCGATGAGTGGTGTCGTGCGAACAGTGCGAGGACGACCTCGCCTTGGACGGTCCAAAGATGTGCCAAGCTCCTCGAATCTTTTGATCGCTCGATACACTGTCATGCGAGGCAGGCGAAGCGTTTCAGCAATGCGAGTAGGAGCGTGGCCAAGAGTGTGTAGGCGAATGATCGCAATGCGCAAGCGATTCGACGCTGTCATTACCCTAAACATCGATGGAATCAATCGCAACTCACTTGACACGTACTAAAAAAAACGGGGGATCAGGAAAACGAGAAAAAAAGACCGCTACGTGCGGTCACTTTCCCAGGAAATGTTTTCGAAAATTTGTAACTTTATTTATGGACCACCCTGTAAATAAAAAGTGTGCTTTTTTTGTCCCTTCTTTCCCTTTTTGAAGTACTTTAAATTCTTCTCCTTTTTTACCTTTCATCCTCTTGCTCGTCTCCTCATTATTTCAGGTCTTACATTCGCGGCGAGTTTTTCGACAGGTTCAAGTCACAAATGTAAACTTTTTTTGACAAAAAGTGGAAACCACAAATCAATAAAATACTTTTTTTATTTTTCATCACGAAATTTTGCTTCAATACATATATTAAACTTCTTCAGTAGCGTAGAACTAATTCTTTCACTGAGAGCACAACGTTCAGCTTTTGCTACCGTAACTCTTCCCCCGCATTTTTCCATCTCGAATACCGTACCCCCATTTCGCATGACTGCTGCAGCTTTGCCAGAAGAACTGCGAGATACTCGTTCACTGGATGCATGGGAGTTCCATTTAGCAGGGCTTCTGCCAGGATTTCAGGGAATTTGAACTGGAAAATAAGCCATTTGCTTATGTTATATCATATATCATCCTCATCTAAAACTTCTGTTTTGTTGGCGTCATAAAAATAAAGCACTAAATATGCGCATAGATTAGCGGTAAATCGCTATGGCAGGCAACTGAAGTAATCATATTCAAAAAACTAATCACACTGTTGACAATCTAAACTCAAGCTCATGAAAACTCATAGGGTAATCTCCGACAGTCAAGTCACTCGTCTGAAAAGTAAAGTCACTTGTCTGAAAAGTAAAGTCACTAGTTTGCAAAAAAACATAGTCATTATATAGACACATCACAAGAGTTACTCACCAGCAAGGGCCGCTGATACGGCTTATCTGACGTCGTATTGAGCGCTGTGTATGCCGCTTTCAGCTCAGAAGTTTCGAAGGAGGTCAGGAGCGTCCAATATGGCTTGTCGGATGCTGAGGAATCACTAGTCATGACTATGGATGCTGAAGAATCACTATTCATGACTATCGATTCCCGTTAATCACTGGGAGGTCTCACGTGGTTCATTCATTTCATTCTTTATTTCCATGTACATGTGTATGTTTAACGTGGAATCGAAATATAAAAACAATATAACATGGATTTTTTTTATTTATTTATTTTTATTTATTTATTTTTTTTTTTTGGTTGGGGTCTAAAGGTTGAAATTGATGCTCGGGATGCGACAAGTAGTGGGTTCCAATTCTCTTCCGAATTTAGTTTCGTTATCAGCCCCTTTTTTGAACTGAAAATAGGCTAAAACGTTTATAAAAAGAAAATGCTAAAGAGCGAGAGACAGAGAGATAACTAGAAAAAAAAGTGAGACAATAATATGAACGGAAATAAAGCAACAAAGAGAGGAAAAAATAGAGGAAGAGAAGCGGACAGATACGGTTATACAAAGATGGAGAGAAAGAGAGGAAAGAGGAAGGGAGCAAAGTCTAGAGAGAAAACGATAGAAATGGAGAAAAAGAGAAGGGAAGAGAGAGAAAAAGATAGAGAGGAGGGAAAGATAGAGAAAGAGAGACCAGTCATGATATGAATATTCTGCGGCAGCGGCGGGGGTCGAGTCAGCTGCAGGAGACTGGGAGGGGGCGGCCCTTCCAGTAGAACATCTGAAGCCACGCCTCCAGCTCGGAGGAGACTTGAGAAATCTGCAAGCCAGACCGATTATTTGACATTAAAGAAGTTTTCTCCCATCAGAACTCGGCATCACGAAAACATCCCTTATCTTGCTTACTTTGTCTCCCTGACCTTCTTCTATCATTTTTACGCTTTCTCTCTTTCCCTCTTTCTTGGTCATATATCTTAAAGATCTATCTACATATATGTATGTAAGGCTTACTTTCTTTAAACTTGCTTCATACCAATTTATTCCACAACAAAGCCTCAGCACGACATTTTATGCAGGGGCCAATCAACACTTTTCACCCATGTGTTTCTCCCTCTTACGTGGCTAGTTCAATCTAGGCACTGTCTAACAGGCTAGTTCAATCTAGGCACTGTCTAACAAATCTGATCATGAGACAAAAATAATTTTCACGGGACTTCCTGTCTTTTTTCTGAGCGTCTCGCTTCTTGACTACAAGCCTTGACGCGTTTGTTGTGACATACATATACGCCTCAGCCTGTGAAACTCCTCTCAATGTTGTAATATACAGCCATTCACCAACTTGCGACAGAGAATGACAGAAAGCGTACGGTAGCTGCCAGCATGGACTTCTTCTCCCTCTGCTGACGCAGTCCTCGGGCCATTCCCTTAACCAGAACTCATTCCATAAGGACATGGTCAAGTCATCGATCCCCTCCAAAACGTCAGTAAGAAACAAGAGTTTCGCACAATGGAAGCTGACTCTACGTATTCCTCGTTGTGACTAGAATTCTCGTTAGATACTTATCGAGGACTTGATGACTCTGAAGTGATGACTATCCAGAACCAATCAAGTGACTTTAGCCAGGGCGTTCGCCATGCTTTGCGTAGGGTCCTGGAAAGCAGATCTGAGCGCGGGTATGGCGAAGCCATCTAGCAGATCTTCCGTCGCGTTCTCTGCCTTCAATCAAACATTTTTTTCATAATTCGAAATGAATCTTAGAACACGAAAGGGATTAAATCTCTCAATCAACATGAGAAATCAAGTTTCAAACAATCCCTATTTACCACATTTACTCCCTCCCCCTTCTCGTTTTAGGTTTATGAATATCAGATTGAATTGCCTATACAATACTCGGGGTGAACTTTACTTTAGCCCTTCGCACGGGACAAAATGCACTGCAAAAGTTAGATTATACTTAACCCCCCCCCCTCCCCCTCTTTTCAAACCCGGGCTTAATAGGACGCTACATCAACATGTAATAGGTTGTTTTATGCTACTATTGACTACTTTTTTCGTTATTTGTGTTTAACTTGTACTTTTTTCTATGAAATGGTTGCTTAGGCTTAGAACAAGGGGAGCTAAACGTTCAGAACTTTTTTGGAGAAGGGGCGCTGTGGAGAAGGGCCAAAATTAAGAGGTCTGGGTTTTTTAAAAACTTTAACAACCCTTTTTGTATGGATGGGAACTAAACTTAAATGGTGAACACTTTACTTTAGGCCCTCTCCATGCTCTTCCCCTTTAGCTCCCTTCCATTTTTTTATTTATTGAAATACATTTTGCAATTTTGGTATATTTGACTATGGAATGGGAGGTTCTTGTATCTCGAGGGGTGCTAAAATTCAGTGGGAGGCTAAAGTAAAGGTTTCCCAACACGCGAAGGTTTCATAAGAAGCTAAATTAAGACACAAGGGTGTGTACAAATATTTTCATAAGTCTTCCCTACAGAAAAATTTTGCATACATAAACCACTGTGATGAAAACAGATATCCCCTGAATGAAAACAGATATCATCTGAAGTTCGGAGAAGATATCCACCTAAAGGCAGTTTTATTTGACCATTTCATCCTCACTCCTCCACTATCAGATACAATTGGTCCATGCATATTTCCTCGAATTCAGTAAAACTGTTCATAACATGTATTCATGCACGGAATGAAAAGTTAATATATGAATGAATGACTGAATGTATGAAAAATGAATCAACGAATGAATGATTTTACAAATATCATGATGCGAAAGTCCGGCGTGGAATGCGCGTCAGGCGATATCAATTGACGATATCGGCGCGTACTGTACTTTCTCTGCGGAGCACGTGGAGTTTGACAGAGCATCTGAAAAGAACCCATTTATTTCCAATTTACAGGATACATTAGATGTAAAGCAAACAGACCTGCGCATCAATGACACTTGCGTCAGAAGTTGGACCGCTTACTGAAGTGGGTTCTGACGCGAATACAGTATCCATCCTGAAAGTGTCAGTTTATGAGATACTTATCGGCATAGGGGAGATAGTTCCGGCTAATTCAGTTACAGAGAACAAGAGAAGGAAGAGGAGAAAGAGAGAGATAGAATCATACCCAACGTTTAAATAGTGAAGTCCTACCATAATATTGCGAGCATATGACTCGAACTTTTGCGGCTCTTCATGTCCCTATTTTGAGAATGAATACTTACGTTACAACTCCGTAATTCTCGATAAAACTATACTATACCAGGGGTTAAATAGTCATTTCATACCTTCTGTCGGCGACTCTCTGTTTTTCCAAATCATAAGGGGAACCAGGGGTTAAATAGTGACCGGATCGGTTTCGTCGGCGGATACATGTACACACACTATTGACAGGGGTTAAATAGTGACCGGATCGGTCCCATCGGCGGATACATGTACACACACTATTGACAGGGGTTAAATAGTGACCGGATCGGTCCCGTCGCGGATACATGTACACACACTATTGATAGGGGTTAAATAGTGACCGGATCGGTCCCGTCGGCGGATACATGTACACACACTATTGACAGGGGTTAAATAGTGACCGGATCGGTCCCATCGGCGGATACATGTACACACACTATTGACAGGGGTTAAATAGTGACCGGATCGGTCCTGTCGGCGGATACATGTACACACACTATTGACAGGGGTTAAATAGTGACCGGATCGGTCCCGTCGGCGGATACATGTACACACACTATTGACAGGGGTTAAATAGGGACCGGATCGGTCCCATCGGCGGATAAATGTACACACACTATTGACAGGGGTTAAATAGTGACCGGATCGGTCCCGTCGGCGGATACATGTACACACACTATTGACAGGGGTTAAATAGTGACCGGATCGGTCCCGTCGGCGGATACATGTACACACACTATTGACAGGGGTTAAATAGTGACCGGATCGGTCCCGTCGGCGGATACATGTACACACACTATTGACAGGGGTTAAATAGTGACCGGATCGGTCCCGTCGGCGGATACATGTACACACACTATTGAGAGGGGTTAAATAGTGACCGGATCGGTCCCGTCGGCGGATACATGTACACACACTATTGACAGGGGTTAAATAGTGACCGGATCGGTCCCGTCGGCGGATACATGTACACACACTATTGACAGGGGTTAAATAGTGACCGGATCGGTCCCGTCGGCGGATACATGTACACACACTATTGACAGGGGTTAAATAGTGACCGAATCGGTCCCGTCGGCGGATACATGTACACACACTATTGACAGGGGTTAAATAGTGACCAGATCGGTCCCGTCGGCGGATACATGTACACACACTATTGACAGGGGTTAAATAGTGACCGGATCGGTCCCGTCGGCGGATACATGTACACACACTATTGACAGGGGTTAAATAGTGACCGGATCGGTCCCGTCGGCGGATACATGTACACACACTATTGACAGGGGTTAAATAGTGACCGGATCGGTCCCGTCGGCGGATACATGTACACACACTATTGACAGGGGTTAAATAGTGACCGGATCGGTCCCGTCGGCGGATAAATGTACACACACTATTGACAGGGGTTAAATAGTGACCGGATCGGTCCCGTCGGCGGATACATGTACACACACTATTGACAGGGGTTAAATAGTGACCGGATCGGTCCCGTCGGCGGATACATGTACACACACTATTGACAGGGGTTAAATAGTGACCGAATCGGTCCCGTCGGCGGATACATGTACACACACTATTGACAGGGGTTAAATAGGGACCGGATCGGTCCCGTCGGCGGATACATGTACACACACTATTGACAAAATTTACCTCTCTTTTTTACCCTTTTCCTTCATCCCCTCTTCTTTTTTCGTCCAAACTTTGAGCGGCGGATACATGTAAACCCAAATTGGGCGGCTCCATTTAACCCCTGAGGGGGACCCTTATGTAAAACAAATTTTTTTCGAGGGACTCTATTTTAATCATAAGGGGGGAACCTTATGTTGACAATTTTTTTTCCGCCTTTGGCGGGCGTCTGTACCTTTTTCTTCCACACTAAAAACCCCTGTGCTATACCGCCATCGGCGGGTCTCAGTTGAGGCTTTTCATTCCACTTCGGCGGTCTTCTGTGTATTTTTCAGGTGCTTTATAAAACCTGTGTTTATACCTGAAGGCAGCACAGAATCCATTGACGACCTTCTTATCGATTTGAATGAGAGCATGATCCGAGAGTGCGTAGCTAGTCTTTAAAGAAGCGTGCACCTCAACAAAGACGTTGAATACACATGGATCCTTTTTGCTATTCCTTCTTTGCCGTCGCTCCACTTATCAATAATTATACTGAAAAAAATGAAAAGTTATCGTCTCACTAATAATAATGATATTTTCAATTACCATGTTCTCTCCGAGCTTTGCATTATTTGTCATATTTGAATGAGATTGTCACTTGCTCTCCGCACACGAAGTGCGTAGATCAAAAGGCCTAATTTTACAGGAAAGGCAAGGTCAGCAGTGAGACGAAGAGTGTGTGCGAAGACAAGAGAGAGAGAGAGAGAGAGAGAACAAAACTTATTACTGTTATGATTACCTACTCATGTAGAACCCATAAATTAGTACCACATTGTTCCAATTCCAAGAAAACGAAACGCAAAAAAATGTTAGAAGCCTTTTTCTCCGGATTAAAATTTTCATTCTAACAATAACTTCAACCTTTAAAAATTAAAAAAATTTATTTTTTTCATCATTTTACCTTCTTGAAATGAGTAAAAGCTTTCGCATAGTCTGCCGAGTAGAAGAAGGAAGCGCTCAGTTCCAGGTTCGTCTCAAAACAAAATGAATTGGCTTAGAAAAGCAAAAATAGGCTATAATAAACTTTATATTTTGTTTTCCACTCACATCTATATATATATATATATATATATATATATATATATATATATATATATATATATATATTTATATATACATACCCCAAACAGATCCACTCAACCCCAGGGTGGTAAGAACTGAACAACTGTTGGTAGTGCTCTGGCACGAATCTGACTCTCCACACAGCTAATACACACAACAACAGTGATCCAGCGCGCAGCCACTGGTTCTAGAACGATAGGTCTCTTCCACATCTCAGGGCGCGCGTTCCTCGCCACGAAACGGGAACAAATACGAGGAAGATTATATATAGGGGGAAACCAGGAAGAATAGGTAGTGGAACAAGCGCATTACTACACGAATAGAAAATTTAGCTTCAGAGACAATCGAAAACAAAAGTGTCTCAGTTCTAGCTGCTACCTTATCCGCGACTTGCTGCCACTTCAAAACACTGCAGACATCCGGTGAGATGTGCGGCTGCGATATATCATTCACCAAAACATTCATTCCGGTCAGACCGACTGCCAGCGAAAGACCACTCTCCTGAATTAAAAAAAATTCACTCTTCATTTTACAGTTTAAAGAATGAAAAGACTTTTTATGGTTGCTTGTCTCACGCGCGTTACAAATGAAATCTACTCGCTAACCTATGCGCATCGCAAAAAAAGGCGGCTTTTAGAACTACTTTTGAATCCTATTCTTTCTTTTTTTTCTTCTTTAACACTCGCTCCTCATCTAATCGTGTCTGTCGGTCCCTCATAAAGTATTTTCGATCTACCCTTTTCTTTGCGGAACAATCTGCTTCGTTTTATACCTTTTTCTGGTATATTTCCATAGGTAATCTAGAACGAATATTCGAGCGGAGAGCAGGGGGAAGGAGAGCTAAAACAACGAGAAGAGAGGTGAAAGGCAGAGAAGAGAGAGATTGGGAAATTTGAGAGGTCGAGACTGTGAAGGATTTTTCGCTTCTCATTATTCTAGGTATTTCCACTCCAAGAGCGGTCGTTTTTTTTCCACCAAGCATTTCACCTATAATTTCAATGAACCTGAGTGAAAGGGGAGCAGAAGGCGGTCGTCTGAGGCACTTCCAGGTCTCGATTCAGGTATATGAACTCGGCCAGAATTCTGCGGCCTTCGTCCAACTTCTCACGAATCTGAACAACGCATTTAATCATCATTGACAATTCGTTAGTTGAAACGAGTAAGAGCAAGAGATAGAGAAAGAGAGAAACAGAGAGAACGAAAGCAAGAGAGAGAGAGAGAGAAAGAGAGAGAAGAAAAGACCTGTAGATCAGACAAAAAGTTACCGTATGACTGATTGAGAGTGGAAGAGATAAAAAGAAAGCATCACAAACAATGAGATACTTTACGGAAAGCGAATAGCTCATACAAATTCACTTGTCCTTGTTAACTTTGTGAATGATCTTTTTTGTGGTCTCAAAAATGTACGGATGAATTTTACGTGAAGAAAATACTTCTCAACGCTATCTTTTCAGCTCTTGTTTCATTTTTCAATTTTTTTTTCAATTTAAACGCTTTATCAAGATCAACAAGCCACATCGGGGATATAACATCATCGATTATGGGATCTGTAGCGACATGAGACGACTCCACTCCTCAGCGTTCTCTGCCTTCCTTAGGAATTGGGGACCAACGGCTTTGACAAAGTCGTCCCTCCATCTCATAGCAGGGCGACCTTTCGTTCGCTTTGGCCCACGCGGGTACCACTCTAGAACAGCCCGCGCCCACCGACTGGGGTCGAGCCTCGCAATTCGGCCTACCCAACGCCACCTCCTTTCACGGCAGATTCTGACCACGTCCATTATGCCCGTCTGACCGCGGACCCACTCGTTAGTCCGCCTGTCGAGTAACGAGCACCCCAGCATAGAGCGCTCCCATCTACGCTGCGCCACAGCCAATTTGTTCTCAAGTCTTTTTGAAAGGGTCCAGGTCTCCGAGGCATAGATTAGAGCGGGCAAGACAGCACCTTCGAAAAGGCGCCTTTCTTGTTTCATTAAGAAATCTAAAACTACAAGTTCGCTATCTTTTAAAAGTTCATAGATTGGTTGTTCCTACTTGCCAAAAAGATCAATACTGCAATTTAATCAATCAATAATACACGAAATAACATCTGCATCTACGCTTAAAGCTTTACATGTTCTTACTGATTTCTCTGAGTTCAAACTGTAGATCAAAAATCTTCAGTGCCCGGCCCTCGAGTCTTTAGCGCTAGAATAGGTAACCGGAGACAATAGCTGAGTTACGTTTAACCACAAGAAGTTCGTGAATTCCCCATCACCTCCAAAGGAACTCACACAGGCAAGAAACAACAACATAGCTGAGTTACCGTCCAGTGACTACTAGTCACTATCAGGGGTTCGCGCCGAGAATGATCTACATTCTCTTCTCCCTCCCTTCTGTTTCACTTTTCTCTACTTCTCTTTTCACTCTTTTTGTCTTTCCCCATTCCGTTTTCCACTCGCTCGGCGAGTAGAAACATGCCTTAGAGCGGTCTCATTTGATGTCTGGTCCAAAAACTCAATAAATAAAAAAAAGTAAATGATTTTTTTCTATAATTCTATAATTTTCCTTTCTGGAAAAACTTTTTTAAATGAAAAATTACCTCTTCAACACATTTCTTTGCCGCATCAAACTTGGCTATTATCGGATCCAATTGGTTCAACCTGGAAAGCATCAAACTTGGCTATTATCGGATCCAATTGGTTCAACCTGGAAAGCATCAAACTTGGCTATTATCGGATCCAATTGGTTCAACCTGGAAAGCAAAGCATTTCGGATGGTCCACTATAGCGAATTTGCACACAATTACGAATAAAATTTCCTGACAAACTACCATTCTTCAGTATGGTTTTTCGCAATCACAGCTCCAAAAACTTTTTGCTGGTATTGAATGAAATGGAGGCTGTTACAGAATTACACCGTGGGCACTGTACACCGTACAAATGTACACCGTACACTGCGGCAGTTACAGAATTACACCGTGCACACTTAAATTTTTTTGGGCACTTTTTCCGTTCACCGGACAAACGCGTTGCTATTTTTTTAAACATTAATTTTACATCAAAAAAGTTATTTTTACATTAAAAAACGCTTAGGCTTAGTAAAAGTTTACGATAAAGAGGCCGTACGGCTTAGCTAACGAGGCCGTACGGCTTAGCTAACGAGGCCGTACGGCTTAGCTAATGAGGCCGTACGACGCGAAAGGTTCAGAAGGGTTCTTTTACCAGTTCAGAGAGAACAACATCGACTTAGCAGACGCTTTTTTTTGCACGGTGTAATTCTTTAACGGCCGCAGTGTACGGTGTACATTTGTACGATGTACAGTGCCCACGGTGTAATTCTGTAACGGCCGAAATGGAGGAGATGTGGCTCAGCTACCGACTTAACAAGTTTCTTGAGTGACCTTCTCTCTATTGTGAGATACTCTTCTGGTTAGATCTGAAAGCCGCTTCAACGGTGTTGATAAAGACACTTCGTTTCCGAATGCGCTTCAAAGTGTTACAAAAAGGTCCTAATGTTGCTTTTGCTCAGAAATCCGGTCGGGAAAGATGTAAGGGCGAAGGGGGGGGGAGGGATCCCGCGATATAGTAGGGTCAGGTTCCTTCTGAGGAATAGTGGTGTCCTCAGGGATTGAATGGTCAAGTCCTCCCGTCTGTAGTTCGGCCTCTGCTACATAGTCTCTGTTTTCATTACCCGGGCAAATGTCAAACTTCGGTTTTCTCGATAAAACTTCTTTTATTAACCCTCGTGCGTCTCTGCTCAAGCAATTTTTCACTTCGGGTGGGCCTATGAGTCCTTTTCGGACGCATTATCAAACCCCTGATTGTCATCCGTCTACACTTCATCCTCTGCGATCCTAAATAGATGTCCTTGCCCGAACCGTGTTTCTGTTTCCACTGGGCACTTAGCTCAATGTGTCCTAGAAGACCTCTGCCCTTCTTGCAACCTTTAAAACAATGACCAGATCCGTACTCAACTTCGCCGCACCAATTTACTCCCCTCAATTGTCCGAGACGAACTGGAAAAACTACAGGCAAACCAAAATAAAGCAATTCGGATAGCAACAGGAAACTTAGCAATGGCCGGCACAGAGCACTTAGCTCTAGAAAGCGAAATGTTACCCATAAAGGAGCACAACACGATGCTTACCAAGCAATTCATCGCAAGAGCAAGAATCCTCCCAAACCTCCCATCGTCGATGCATGGAACCCAAACCACCTAGAACTATACGTAAACATGCCAAGGACTTAGAACTGATGTTAGTAGACAGTGATCAGAAAGCCCCACAAAAAAGAATACATACTGAGACTGTGAGAAATTTCATTAGCTCCTGCTCCCCTAACCCTGTTCTAGGTAAGAAACCTCCCAGAATCCATAAATCAACGAATCAACTTCCCAGGGAACAACAAATAACATTATCGCATTTACGTAGCGGCTATGCAAGTTCCCTTAACAGCTACCTACACAGAATAGAAGCTGCCCAATCCCCTCTTCTGCCCAAAATGTTTAGAAGAGCCACATACAACTAGTCATTTATTCTCGTGTCGCTGTGACCACACACTTTTAAGAAGTATAGATTTGTGGAATAGCCCGACGTCTGTTGTTAAGTTCTTATACCAGTGATTCCTTTCTCTCTCAAAAAAAAAAAAAATAAATGAAGGGGAGAACAAAAAATAAAATAAATAAACCCCGAGAGAGAAAGAGAAATAAATGTAATTAGATAAATGATGTAAATAAGGTTATTGTTTTCTGAGCCATGTCAAAGAAGACCTCGTCTACCCAGCCTGAGACCTACGGCGAGCAATCTACAACAACAACAGAAGACCTCTGACCCGAGAACCCCAACTAACGGATTGGAAACAGATTGCTTCACTTCGGGTGGTGGAACTCTTCCGAGCGCATCCACGTACAGTATCCAACGGGCACGGAGCCAATCCGCGAACATCCAGCGTTTCTGGGCACATTAAAACTTCGACCCAGGTGTTTCTACTCACCCACACAGCGAATCAGTCTCTCAGCCGATCTGTTTAATTCAACCCGCGAAAAAAAAAAGTAGATCAAGATAATCAATCATCATAGGTAAACTGCAAACTGGCAAAAATTTTCGAGGGCGACCGACCCTCTCACTCAGAATGCATGTATGACAGTTTTCACCATAGAGCGTTTAATTTGCCTTAACTCAGCCTCAACCGGTTTCGTAGAGTTAAGAATAACTTCCTGCTATTGACTCTATAAGAACGACTTCCTGCTACTGACTCTATAAGAAACGACTTCCTGCTACTGACTCTATAAGAATGACTTCCTGCTACTGACTCTATAAGAATGACTTCCTGCTACTGACTCTATAAGAATGACTTCCTGCTATTGACTCTATAAGAACGACTTCCTGCTATTGACTCTATAAGAATGACTTCCTGCTACTGACTCTATAAGAATGACTTCCTGCTACTGACTCTATAAGAATGACTTCCTGCTATTGACTCTATAAGAATGACTTCCGGCTATTGACTCTATAAGAATGACTTCCGGCTATGACTCTATAAGAATGACTTCCTGCTATTGACTCTACAAGAATGACTTCCTGCTATTGACTCTACAAGAATGACTTCCTGCTATTGACTCTATAAGAATGACTTCCTGCTACTGACTCTAAAAGAATGACTTCCTGCTACTGACTCTATAAGAATGACTTCCTGCTATTGACTATATAAGAATGACTTCCTGCTATTGACTCTATAAGAATGACTTCCGGCTATTGACTCTATAAGAATGACTTCCTGCTATTGACTCTATAAGAATGACTTCCTGCTATTGACTCTATAAGAATGACTTCCTGCTATTGACTATATAAGAATGACTTCCTGCTATTGACTCTACAAGAATGACTTCCTGCTATTGACTCTATAAGAATGACTTCCTGCTATTGACTCTATAAGAATGACTTCCGGCTATTGACTCTATAAGAATGACTTCCTGCTATTGACTCTATAAGAATGACTTCCTGCTATTGACTCTATAAGAATGACTTCCTGCTATTGACTCTATAAGAATGACTTCCTGCTATTGACTATATAAGAATGACTTCCTGCTATTGACTCTACAAGAATGACTTCCTGCTATTGACTCTATAAGAATGACTTCCTGCTATTGGCTCTATAAGAATGACTTCCGGCTAATGACTCTATAAGAATGACTTCCTGCTATTGACTCTACAAGAATGACTTCCTGCTATTGACTCTATAAGAATAACTTCCTGCTATTGACTCTATAAGAATGACTTCCGGCTATTGACTCTATAAGAATGACTTCCTGCTATTGGCTCTATAAGAATGACTTCCGGCTATTGACTCTATAAGAATGACTTCCTGCTATTGACTCTATAAGAATGACTTCCTGCTAATGACTATATAAGAATGACTTCCTGCTATTGACTCTATAAGAATGACTTCCTGCTATTGACTCTATAAGAATGACTTCCTGCTATTGGCTCTATAAGAATGACTTCCGGCTATTGACTCTATAAGAATGACTTCCTGCTATTGACTCTATAAGAATGACTTCCTGCTATTGACTCTATAAGAATGACTTCCTGCTATTGACTCTATAAGAATGACTTCCTGCTATTGACTCTATAAGAATGACTTCCTGCTATTGACTCTATAAGAAAGACTTCCTGCTATTGGCTCTATAATCGCCGTAGGTTATTTAGGAGCCCACATAGCTATGTAGTTTATACAGCCTCGTTTTCTTTGCGTTCAATAATACTAATAACAAGGATAACCTGAGCCGATGACCATTTTTCCAGTTTTTCGAATACCAATCGCAATGTCAGGACGTCTTCACTGAATAAAAAAGCTTCAATTTTTGGCTTTTGTAAAAAAAATTTAGTTAATACTTTTAATAAACATGCGATGCGATACGTCACTGGTTCAGCCAAACTGGCAGTTATAACCTTCGAATGTCTCTGCTGCGCGAAAAAGACAAAAAACATCATTATATATATGAGCAAAATGTTCTATGAATTTTACCTAACATAATTCACCTGAAATCGTCCGAAATTAGAAAAAAAGGACCGCTAATCTAAGCGGAATGCCTTGAATAATAACAAAAAAGCGAGTCTTCATAGATTATACCACTCATACTTCTATTCCGCTTCTCTTCCCTTAACTTCTCGCACGCTTCACATCAATCTAGGCCTTCGAGTCGAATGCAAAGGTAGTTTTTAAATTTTTGATATGAGCTTGTGAGCATTACGTTTCTTTAACCCGCACTGCGGGTCAGATCTATGCCCTATTCAAAAGAGCTAGAAATACAGACGCTCTGATCATCTGCACTCTTTCTTTCACATCACACACTCTCAGGTTCTCTCAAAGGACTGCCGCTACCTCATGAATAGTCATTTTAATTCACACATTCTTACTAGGGATGGGAAGAAACAGCTTGCTGGTGAGGTTTGTCATCGAATAATGGTAGGACTAGGCCATAGCTCACCTAGACGTGTCATAAAACTAAGAAAGTGACAACTTATACAAGCTGAGGCTGAGAATAATGAGTATTGCACAACCTGTCTCCCTTCTCTGCCTTCTAGCACTCGTTCTTTTCTCATATTTCCAGGCTAACCGTCTCAGAAAGTAGTGGTTTTTCGGGAAAAGAACTTTTGAGATGTGTGGACTATACTATTAAGACTCTTCCTCGAGGCCGACTGACTACTTCTCGACGCCCGCTTGGATGTCGAACTGCAGGGCGGCAAAGCAGGAGAAAGCGCAAAGCCAGAGGAAGGTCGACTTACGCTCGCTGTACGAAATGTCCTCTGCAGACAAGCAAGGGCTTTGATCGGTGCCACGCCAACCCCTATCTTTACCCATGGAAGACGAATCAATTTTCGGGCCTGATATCATTCAAAAATGTTAGGATATCATACCAATAATGTTTGACCGCTTATCGGGACTAAAGGGGTTATCGACAGGGGTTATTTAGTCATGACAGATTTTCTGTCGGCGGGCCTCTTGTGTTCCAAATCTTTAGGGGGGGACCCTTATGTGAAAAAAGGTAAGGGGGGACCCTTATGTGAGAAAAAAAAGAAAAATTTTTTTACCCCTAAGGGGGAACTCTTATGTGAAAAAATTTTTTCCGCTTTCGGCGGGCCTCTGTTTTTCCAAATCGTAAGGGGGGGACCCTTAGGTGAAAAAAAAATTTTTTGCAGCGTGTCTCTGTTCGAAAAATCATAAGGGGGGACCCTTATGTGAAAAAAATTTCCCGCCTTCGGCGGACGTCTGTCCCTTAATCTTTCACACTAAAAAACCCATGGTTATCGATAATAATAAGGCCCAAAACTGCTATTGATCATAACGAAACCACTGTACGTAAAACAAGAATAATGCTTGTTGGAGACAGTAACCAAGAATAAGCTTGGAAAAAGAAGTGTGGAAAAAGATTGAACCTGGTGGGAACTGCTTAGCGACTAAATTTCGTTCTCTTTCTCACATGTCGACGCGTTCTCAGCGAATTGTAGGAACAACGAGCGGATTTCGGCTGCAGTACTATTAGAAATTGAATGAGCAGAAAACAAAAAAAACCTTGCGCCTCTCCACTTATCTGGAGAAAAAAAAACAGTCGAAAATACATAAACAGAACTGTTTGTGTCAATGACGCTTAACATCCCAAAAAAATCGCTAACAAAGATTTTCAACTTGCTCCCCATCACAAACCTTTTTCTTTTGCGTGAACTCTTTCTGCTCGAGAAGTGCTCGGAAGCTATTTTTTGTCGATGAATTTATCAACCCAGTTGTTAACTGGCTCCGTCCATTTCTCGTGTACACTGTTCAGCGCAGTCGCGAATAAATCAGGGTCGTTCATCCCGAAACTTGCAGTTTGCAAGCTCTGCCACTTTCAAAGTTTCAGTCCACTACCGTCAAAAAGCTGAAAAAAACGATTCTACAAATGTCAATTGACTGTTGTCGCAATGTTCGTTGTTGAACTCTTTTCAGCAGCGTTCTAGTAATAAGTTTTATTCAGATTCCGTCTTCTAATGTATGGAAGAGGACCAATGTATAAGATCCCGGAAATTATACTATAAAAAGTACTGAAAGCCTCAAGAAACAAAAAAGTTGGAAACGGGCCTTTAAAAAACTTTACCCTCTACGCTTACGCTCTACGCTTTTTCGTCAAACCTTTCTTACCGTAATTTCCTCACCGAAATCCTGTTTACTAGTCCCGTCACTAATTATTTGATACGGCCTCATTAGCCTAAGCCGTACGGCCTCTTTAGCGTAAAATTTTACGGGGAAAAATTATTGGTCCACCATTTAAATAGAAGTGTCACCAAATAAAATAGTAACGTCCACCAAATAAAATAGCAACGTCCACCAAATAAAATGGTAACGTCCACCAAATAAAATAGTAACGTCCACCAAATAAAATAGTAACGTCCACCAAATAAAATAGTAACGTCCACCAAATAAAACACTAACGTCCACCAAATTTTTTTTTGTTGTGAAATTCACCACGGCATTTTTTTCTCACCTGACACCAACCTGTATGGTTTTTTCCACCAAATTAAAAGTCCACCAATTTTTTCGTGATATTCACCACAGCATTTTTTCTCACCTGACACCAAAGGTTTTTTTCTCACCCTAAACCACACAAAACTTTTTCT
The DNA here is from genome assembly GCA_964056735.1 of Allodiplogaster pararmata. Classification (NCBI taxonomy): domain Eukaryota; kingdom Metazoa; phylum Nematoda; class Chromadorea; order Rhabditida; family Diplogasteridae; genus Allodiplogaster; species Allodiplogaster pararmata. Next base: position 27,090,937 of record OZ057407.1, read on the forward strand.
GCTCTTTTTTTCTCACCCTACACCACACCAAACTTTCTGTTGTTTTTGATGGTTTTTTTTTGTAGTAAAGGTAATTTTCGCGGGAGTAAAGTTTTTTATGAGTGTTTTTTCTTGTTGAATGTTTTCTTTAGGTCTTTCTGTTGAATGTTTTGTTTCAGATATAATTTAAAAATAGGCACTTCTGCAGTTTAAATGGCAGCGCTCGTGGGCTTTAAACGCTTTGGTTTCAATTTTTTTCTTCATAGATGTTCATTTTGAGCATCAAGGTTCTTGCAAAAACTCCGGTTCTTGCAAAAATTTTTTCATTTTTTCACAAAAAAAATTTTTGGACTCAACTGCAGTTTCAGTCACCCCCAAAGCCCTAAAGGGAAGAAGGGGGCCCTAAGGAGAGAAGGGGAAGGGAGTTTTCATGAATAAAATCTCTTTCTGAGAAAAAACCTTTGGACGGTTAAAGTAGATTAGAGCCAACTTTTTCCTAAGCCTGAGCGTTTTGGCCCTTTGTTAATTCGTCTGGTAGGTGCGTCGCGGCCCCCTTCGCTTCGCGGCCCGCGTCGTAGCTTTTATTTATTTTTTTTCTCAGAAAGAGATTTTATTCATGAAAACTCCCTTCCCCCTTTCTCCTTAGGGCCCCCCTTCCCCCCTTTAGGGCCCCCCTTCCCCCTCCCCCCCTCCCTAGGGCCCTTACCTCCCCTTGCTTAGGTAGGGCCCTCTTCCTCCCCCTTCCCCCTTTAGGGCCCCCTCCCTTGCCTGCTTAGGTAAACCCCCCTCCCCCTCCCCCTTTCCTTTCCCCAAAATTTATAAAGTTTTTTTTAAAAAAGGAAAAGAAAAGAGAGAAAAGAAGAAAGAAAGAGAAAATAAACAAAAAAATTGAGAGGCCGCGACGCGAAGGGGGCCGCGACGCGCCTACCAGACGAAGTAAAAAAAGTACCAGCGTTTTATTGTAAAAATAATTTTTTGCAGTTGCAAAATCAGGTTAATTTTTCATTTTTAAAATCTTTTCTAGCTATTATAGATAAATTTATAAATTTTTATACAGATATAAACCACACTAAAGAAAAAAAGAAGTTTTTTCTGGAAATTTTGTTGTTTTTTCTGAAAAAAAAATTTGTAAAAAATTTTTTTTCAAGAGTTAAAGTCCCTGATGCTCAAAATGATATCCTATGAAGAAATTTTCCGAAACCAAAACGTTTAAAGCCCACGAGCGCTGCCACTTAAATTGCAGAAGTACCTATTTTTAAATTAAATCTGAAACAAAACATTCAACAGAATGACCTAAAGAAAACATTCAACAACAAGAAACTCTCATAAAAAACTTTACTCCAGCGAAAATTACCTCCACTACAAAAAAAACCATCAAAAACAACTCACTGATAGAGCAGAAAAAGTTTGGTGTGGTGTAGGGTGAGAAAAAAACCTTTGGTGTCAGGTGAGAAAAAATGCCGTGGTGAATTTCACGAAAAAAATTGGTGGACTTTTAATTTGGTGGAAAAAACCATACAGGTTGGTGTCAGGTGAGAAAAAAATGCCGTGGTGAATTTCACAACAAAAAAAATTTGGTGGACGTTACTATTTTATTTGGTGGACGTTACTATTTTATTTGGTGAACGTTACTATTTTATTTGGTGGACGTTACTATTTTATTTGGTGGACGTTGCTATTTTATTTGGTGGACGTTACTATTTTATTTGGTGACACTTCTATTTAAATGGTGGACCAATAATTCATGCCCAAATTTTACTAAGCCTAAGCGTATTTTAATGTAAAAATAATCAATAACGTGAATTGAACAACATACAAATTTTGACAAAACGCGAAGAAAAAGAGCGTAGAAACTATTAAACAGCATTTCGGTGAGCTGATTACGGTAAGGGTAGTTTGACAAAAGAGTGTAGAGCGTAGGGGTAGAGGGTGAAGTTTGTTAAAAGCCTAGAAACCCGAGCTCAAAATTCTCAACAAGACGTAAGGTAGAGCATGATTTTAACATATATATATTTGTAATTAGCTGTTTTGATATTTTTGATCAGAGAAGATAATTCATTCAGTGAAGAATTAAAAAAAAATGGCAATGGTGGAGAATTGTGGTCCCGCTCATTTTTGGTTTTTTCAATCGAATAAAGTGTTAATTAGCTTCTTATGACCTACTGAGCAATAAAAAAATGTGCGGAAAAATTTTTTTTTTGTAAAATTTTTTTCTCATTATTTTTACGAAAAAAACTTTTTTTCAAAAATTTTTTCTCAGGAAGAGATTTTATTCATGAAAACTCCCTTCCCTCCTTTCTCCTTAGGGCCCCCTTCCCCTCCCCTCCGAGGGCCCCTACCCCCTTGCTTAGGTAGGGCCCTCTTCCTCCCCCCTTTAGGCCCCCCTCCCTTTCCTGCTTAGGTAAACCCCCCTTCCTCTCCCCCCCTTTCCTTTCCCCAAAATTTAGGCCAAAAAAAATTTTTTTTGTAAAAAAAATGAAAAAAATTTTTCGCACATGTTTTTATTGCTCAGTAGGTCATAAGAAGCCAATTAACACTTTATTCGATTGAAAAAACCAAAAATGAGCGGGACCACAATTCTCCACCATCGCCTAAAAATTATTTCCAAATTTTCAACAAAAAAAATTTTGGGTACTTCTGCAGTTTAGGTGGCGACGCTCGTGGGCTTTAAACGCTTCGGATTCGGAAAAAATTTCTTCCTTATGGACCCCACCCCCTCCCAGAGGTTCCATGAGTCATACTTCTAACTTTACTGTAACCGCATACTAAACTGTTTATATACGAGACTCTGGAGAGTGCTACGAGTAAGCTTCTTTTGGCGGGAAAACATACGACCAATAGTAGGACCACTTGTGACAAAAAAGGCAGAGCAAGATGTGTTATCATATGGTTCTTGGCACCCTATATATCTAAGGGAGTAGCGCATGAGCCACTGAACCCATCTGACTTATCGCACCTCTGGTGAATAATTGCACTCATCTGACCCAATTGAACCTCTGGGAGGGGGGAGGGACCATAAACGCAAAAAGTGCCTAATTTTTTTTACGATTCCCTGTTGAAAAATCGAATTTCTAATTTACTGTCTCTTTTCAGATTTTTGGGCTCCTAAAAAGCTTCAAAAGCTTTAAATAAATGTGGAAATGGATGAGGACAGAGCCCATTCCTCTGATCCCCTCATAAAAGTTAGTTTACCTAATTTTGTGGCACTTTTTTACTTCGTCGGGTATTCGCGTCGCGGCCCTAAAACAGAGCCTCAACTCAAAAACGGATTTACCCCAAACTTGGGTAATTAAACAGGATTGAACCGTGTAACTACACCGTGGAAAAGTGCGCGCACCAGACTAATGTGTGCGACATACATGGAGCGGGTTTACGACATACATGAAGTTCGTTATAAAAGCAAAAACATTATGATTTCTTTATTATTTTTTCTCTTTCTTTTCCTTTCTTTTTAAATTATCTTTATAAATTTCGTTATATAAGCAAAAACATTATTATATTAATGCTTCTTCTCTTAATGTTTCTTCTTCTCTCGTCTACCTCGTTAAAACAATGGAGAAAAAAAAGTGCCCACCCTTCAATAAGTATCACTTGATATTGAAATTTTATGTTCACGTTTTCATTAATGTTTCAAATCAACAAAAAAGCAGTTTATCAACAAAAAATTATCAACAAAAAAGCAGAGACAACAAATCAATCGCATGGATATGCAATTCCTTCTAATATTGCATGCAGTCTCATGTGCTTTGGATGGCGGTGTAGAAACCAACATTCACCCAAATGGCTTTCAAGGGTGTTTCGATGTCTGCCGTATCTCTTTTTGTGAGCGGATTTCATCTTCTGCCACATCCCTTCAATTCCATTTGTGTGGACCCCTGTAACCGTGGCCGGTTTCAAGAACATCTTTTGTACGTACAAAAGTGTTTTACGTACAAAAGTTTGCGGTTTTTTTCGTTTTTCCAGTTGCAAGAAACTTTTGTTTTACTCACTTTGTTACAAAAGTGTTTTATGTACAAACGTTTGTTTGTTTTTTTGTTTTTCCAGTTGCAAGAAACTTTTGTTTTACTCACTTTTGATTTTCAAACCCATTTATAGTATAAAAGTGTTTTTTCTAGCGTACCCTAGTAAAACGTTCGGTAAAACAAGTTTTACTCACAATAGGAAGCAATTTTTCTATTATTTTTCATCATTTTCAACAGTTTTTTTGGTTTATTGTTAAATTCTTACGTCCTTTCTTTGTTTTTTTTCAAATTCTATTAAAATTATTAACTTTTAGAAACGAATGGAAGCTATTGACCGGGACCTCCGAGAATTTTGGATAAGAGGCTCGGTTCAGCGAATATTCCGTGACAGAGAAAATCCATTCGACGTCTTGTCGAATGCAGAATTCCGTAGGAAGTACCGTTTTTCACGGAAAGCATTCTTTGAGCTTCTCGAAACGTTCAAATATCAGCTAAGCAAGCCAACAAATATAGGAAGGGCGCTTTTACCGGTTCAGCGTTTGGGCATTGCACTTGAAGTGCTAGCGTCTAATTCTTTCCAAGGAACTACCGCAGAGGTGTCAGGATGTATCAGAAGCACAGTTTGCCGCATCGTTCATGGAGTATCGTCAATGATTGTTCGTAACGTTGATGACTTCGTTTACTGGCCAAGCGATTCCGATCGGCTTCGCATCCATGCAGAGTAGGCTAATTCTGTTCACATTGAAATGACTTGCAATTTTTGTCTATTGAAAACAGAAAAGTAATTTTGAACTTCAGGTTTCGCGCCATTAGCGGCATTCCTGGCGTGATCGGTTGTGTGGATGGTACGCACGTCAAGATTATTGCACCAACGTTCAACGAGCACATGTATGTAAATAGGAAAGGGTTTCACTCCATTAATTTGGGTCTGATGTGCGACTCGACTCTCCGGTTCATTTGGTTCAGTACACGATTCCCAGGAAGCGCACACGATAGCCGCGTATTCCGTGAATCGGTTGGTTCATTGATGTTTTAAGCTGTTTTAGAAAGCTGTTTTAGAAAGTTCGCATTTCAGGTAACACATTCCAAGTTAACAAGTAAGGATTACAAAGGAATAGGGGACTCAGCATATCGTGTGGATGTCTTTCTGATCAAGCCAATCCTCACACCAAGAAACGAAGAAGGTTATAAAGACACTGATATTATTGATTTTAACCTCTTGACAAGCACACAAAAGTAAGCATTGCTGTTTTTTTCCAGAGAGAGCGTACACAGCCGCGGTACTCAAAGTCAGAGTGAAGATTGAAAATGCAATCGGCTGTCTCAAGCGTCAATGGCACATTCTGCAAGCGGAATGTCGGTACAAACCAAGGCGTGCTGCAACTATCGCTGCAGCATGCGTCTGTCTCCGTAATGCTGCGATCGACATAAACGATGATCAGAACCTAGACAACCAAGAAGTCGATACATCAAACACACCTGGAGGATCCGCTCTACAGAGCATGATAATAGGACAGTATTTCTCTTGAACCTAATTGAATATCTTTGTTTTGTTTTTTATTCTTTTATTTGAATTACAATCAATTCTCTGTAAATGATCTTATTTTCTGTGTCGTGCCTTGTTAAATGCTCTGTTGAAGAGACAAGTTGGGTACGAACGTTTCGCTTTATCAAACATCGTCAGCGAATTGTTATCATCTACATAAATAACATTGATGAGCCCAGCAGTAAAGAGTCTCTTTCTAATATTTTACAGTATACAGCAAAAAGAAATCGAACTTTTACAAAAAAGTGAAGCCATACATGTGAAGCCATACATGGCTTCACTTTTCGGAAGATGGCTCTGAGTACTCGAGGCCGTTTACTTGCATTTTCGCCAGTATCGCCTCTCTCTGCACTTTGAGAAGTTCTTTCTTGAGAAATGTAATCTCCCGGTTGCTCTCAATAGCCTCTTGCTCACGTTGGATGCGAAGAACTGCGAGTTCTCGATCAGTTTTGAGTCGAAGATCCGCGATTTCGAGCTCACGACTCAGCAGCACCGGAAAACTTTTCACTTTTCCAGCTCCTGTTTTCAGCATTTCCACCCTTTCCTCAGATAAGCGTTGGCGCACAATTGTCAGCTCACCAACAACGATTCGCTTGACCTGTAAAAATCAACCCTATGCAGTTGTGTTCAAGAAAACTAAACATGACGCAAACGTTCACCAACACAACTTTTGAGCGGGAACGCCGTAAAAAATTCAGTAATTCAATTAAAAGACAAAATCGGACCTGTTCCGTTGAGCGCTTATATCCCATACCCTCCAATTGTCGCGTCCATTTCTCCCAGTGCTGCTTTTTCACTGTTCCACTCTATTTTATACTCCCTCCAACCACCCTTGCGTTATATATGCCGTAGTCTTGAGATATCCACTGAGCTAAGGCTATTCTTGCTTCTTGAGGAAGATCCTCCACTTTTTGCCGCTTTAAATCACTCATGATCACTGTAATTCGAACTATTAAACATTTAACTCCAAAATATTTGTCGGAAACAACAAATTAATAACGAAAAATGATGAAAATCAAAGTTTGCACTAAAAGTGCGCCAGCTTTGTACCGAAAAACGAAAGTTCAAACAAACGTTTTACGTACAAACGTTTTCAGTACAAAAGATTGTTCTTGGAACCGGAAAAACACTTTTGTAAGTAAAACCAGTTTTATCGTAAAACGTTTGTTTTTCAAACCATTTGTGAAAAACAAACGTCTTGAAACCGGCCACGGGTCCTTAAACGTATCACGACACTTTGTACCGCGTCACTTTGTATACGACACTTTGTACCCGACACTTTGTACCCCGTCACTTTGTACCGCGACACTTTGTACCGCGACTTGAGTGAGGACGCGCGTTTTATTTTTACATTAAAACATATTTTTACATTAAAAAAACGCTTAGGCTTAGTAAAAGTTTACGATAACGAGGCCGCACGGCTTAGCTAACGAGGCCGTACGGCTTAGCTAACGAGGCCGTACGCGGTACAAAGTGTCGCGGTACAAAGTGTCGCAGTACAAAGTGACGGGGTACAAAGTGTCGGGTACAAAGTGTCGTATACAAAGTGACGCGGTACAAAGTGTCGGTAATTCGTCCTTAAACCATTTTGAATGGTTGACAACCTCGTGAGTATAGTTCTGCGGCATTTTTCTATGTCGAAATACGCTGCCCACCCATCACTTCTAATTACTGTGCCAGGTGCGATATATTTCTCAATACAATGCATCAGGGTTTCTTTATCCTTTTTTTCAAGTAAACAAATGAAATTGTTCATAGTATTGTCACTCTCTTTCCCTCCGAAAACCCATTGCATCTGTGCCGCCGCCTTTCCCTTATTGTACTTCCTTCTTCCAAAAACGCTCTCATCGATTTCCACAACTGTTCCAGGATCGCCGATCTTCCTTGTTTTCTTCATTTCGGAGAAGCATATCTCTCGCAGGAAGCTACAAATTCACACTTCTTCATCTTTCTTTCTTTCATTCTTTTTCTCTTTTCTTCATCTGTTGGGCACTTCTTTCCATACGGGTGCGTTTGTATATACCCTTACATATACCCTTATATATACCCCAAAATATACCCTTATTTTTCAAAAGTCTGTTTAGAAGTTTAATCTAGAATTTAAGCCAAAGTCTGAGGTCCCCTCTCGGATAGAAGGAATCTTCAGAGAAATGAGACAAATCGCTTTCTTACTTGAAATACGAGAAGAATGAACTTTTAAAGAATTGCAATGAATAAAATAGAAATATTGTAATTAATGGATGTTTCAGGCCAAAGTGCTTTGGCTGCAATAACACCGAGGCTGCAGAATTTTTCGATTTAAACATGGTCCCATAAGGAAATTGCATACAGGGGACGCGTCGCGGTTGACGCGTTTGCTTGGAAGAAGAGAGGGAGGGAAGCCCATTCTAGACTGTTCGGGAAAGTTAGGCAGTGATATTTCCAGGAAATTATCATTAATTAAAGCGTTTATGCTATAAAGCAGCGCTTGGATGTGTTTCGAGCCACCTGGGCTCTATCTATGTAGTGCGTCAATTGTGTGTTTCGTGGCGAGTTGTGTACTTTCGCATTGTGTTCATGATAATCGTTGTTCATTACAAACAAATACTTTTTTAGGCATTTTCAGAATGTCTGGTGTAGATGAGCAGCAAGTTAATATTCCGCACGATCCGGTGCTCCTAGCCACTTTGGCTAAAGCTCTGCAACCGCTCTTGGCGACGGCAAGGCAAAAAAGGCTCTGGAGATAGAGGGGAGGGGAGATCTCATACCAACACTCGAGGCTCTAACAAGCGGATGTCTAGCCCCCTCATCACTCGCAGCGTACAAAGCTTCTGAAAAAGCGAGGCTAGAGTTCGCAAGACAACTAGGCCTAGACCCAGCGGCATCATTGTCCTTGTGCCTTCATGTTGTTGATAAACTGGCTAGGGGTGCCAAAGCGGGAGCGGTAGCCGTGTCAGCAGCAGCTTTTCGGTTCACGACAGGAACGGCTGCGGATGAAACGGAGTTTGGAAGTTTAATCACAGCTATGAAGCGTACGTCGAAGAAAGAGAGAATTGTGAAGCACACGAGAGACCCGCCATTGAACGACCTACAAAAGATTTTTTGTTGGGCGGCTAGGGAAGGTGCCAGCAGAGAGGATGCGCGAGCGGGTTTTTTTGTTGCAGTAGCGTTCGGGGCCCTGCTTCGCATTTCCGAGGCAGCAGCATTGTTCTGGAGAAACGTGAGTGAGAAACAAGAGAAAGACGGCACCGTAGTGGTCAAAGTGAGGGTAGACAAAGCGAAGAATGATCAAGGAAGCAAAGGTAGAGAGACCTTTTTTCGCCTGAGTCCAGGCTCGCCAGGAAAGGCAGTAGTTGGGTCAGCGTCCGACCCGAGGCGCCGGTGTTTGCGTCTTTTTCTACGGGCCGTCCGTTGTCGAAGGATACTCTGAGGAAGGAACTAAAACGCGCGTGTCTCGGAGCGGGGGTTGACTCCATCAACCCGCATTCGCTACGAGTTGCAGGCGTCACCGCGTCGGTGAAGGGGGGAGCCACACTCGAGCAAGTCCAGGAAAGAGGCAGGTGGATGTCAGCTGGAGGACTGGCACCTTACAGAAGAGACTCGGAGGAGTCTCAAGGAGGAGGGCTTTCTATTTGAGTGTTACGTTCGGTAGAATGATTGGAAAAAAAAAAGTTTTACGTGTTTTTTAGCGTCTCAAATTTAGTTGAATATCTCTAAATCAGCTGTTGTTTTTTCGATGATGCGTCTTGTTTGAATGTTGTAAAATGGTATCATGTTGTTATTTTTGTCATCAAGTGACCAATGGTTTTGTTGTTGTGTTGTTGTCGCGGCCAGTTCGCGTTGTACCCGATAAACAGTCGTTGTACCGATAAACAGTCGTTGCCTACATGCGTATGCAATTTCCATGGGAGACTTTGTTTAAATCAAAGTTATACTTCATGACGAAAGGAATAAAATGACTGGAGGAAGAAGTGTAAGTGAACTTTAGCTGAAATGGTTCGCGTGTTTTTTTTGTTTGAAAGGCCTCCATGTTCCCGCATAAGAGAAGAATAGGAATCTAGGAGGCAGCCGTGCATTACCTCGCATTTGAGTAAATTATTCCCGACTTCGTTAGAGAAAGAGAGAGATTGAGGAAGAGAGATTCAGAGAGCGACAGCGAGACAGAGGGGGGTAAAGAGCTATCAAAGTGGACACCTCTGCATCATCTTCCCGCATCAGATAAATAGGCAAGCGAAGAAAAGACATCGAAAAGGCAGGAGACTTTGAGATAATGAGAGGAGAGTGGCAGGTAACTCAGCCTCTCCTTATGATTTGTTCTGCGAAAGAACGTGAAGATATGGAGACAGAAATATGAAAGGATAGAGAAACCTATAACACTGTCTAACCTCTATGAACTTACACGGAAAAATTTCGCAACATCTCTAGGAAAAACCTCAAAGCCCATAGTCAGTTCATCACTTTATCGACTCCACTTCTGTGTACATCGAATCTCTACATCGTCAACAAGTATCTCTCCATCGAAGTAAGTCTAACACCATGTAGCACAAGAAGTTAAGCTTATAATTTGCAACCACTTTTTCTATTATTCTGTTTTGATTGAGGATGAGTTTCATCGTCGCTTCCATCTCGCTGTTCTTCGTTTTGGTCCGTGTTTACCTAATTGTTAGTTCGAATACTACATAGTTTGATTACTACAGTCGAGACACAGAAGGAGGAATAAAGAGAGTGAGAAAGTAAGAGAGAGAGGATTGCGGTGGAGAACGGTGTGCGGGCAGCAGAAGCGGCAACACTCTTCTTTTTTCTTCGCCTTTTTCATCCAATTCGAAATATATGTACTTGAGTTTTGAAAAAAAGGGAAATATTCAGAGCTGAATTACCACAGACGAGCAGAGACAGAGTGATAAAGAGAGTGAGAGAGGAGTCAATTTCATGCAGTTGCGAATTGAGTACAGGCATATTTTTAGGCGAAACAATGCGAGATGAAAGTGATTAGTCTCACATCTTTTTCTGTCATGCATCTTCTCATTCCTTTCCAATGCTTTCTTGTCTCGTTTTAACGATCACCTGACAAATGCACACAAAAAAGTTTTTTCGCAAAACAGATTGTCTATTTAAAACTCAATTTGTACATTATGTTGTAAATTTTTTTAAAAGATTCTGAGGAATGTCTTGAACTATGTTTCATTCAATGACTTCTTTAAGTTGTCTGGTGATTGTTTTGGAGCAAACAAGTTTTTACTCAAATCATTTTATTCAATTCGTTTAGACTCACAGAGGGGGAGAGAGAGAGATTGATAGATTAAAATAGGCCCCTCGTTCAATTCCTTCCACCCTAACACCCCAATCTCGATCTGTTTCGTAGAGACAGGAGATTGGTAAGCGCAGGGCAATAGGAAAGCGAATAGAGTCAGCCAAAAAGAGACAGGGAGAGGGAGAGAGAGATGGATTAAAAAAGGCTCCTCGTTCAATTCCTTCCACCCTAACACCCCAATCTCGATCTGTTTCGTAGAGACAGGAGATTGGTAAGCGCAGGGCAATAGGAAAGCGAATAGAGTCAGCCAAAAAGAGACAGGGAGAGGGAGGGAGGAGAAATGAAGATAAGATTCCTCAAAAACAGCGCCCTTCTCGGAACTGCTTCTCAGGTTCTCTTCCTTGTTATAACCTGCAATCATCACACTCTTTAATTGAAAGATGTATCCTAAACCCTTTTTTTTCAGTAAGTGCGATTCTCTATGAGAGGACTTTCGGTTTTGAAAAATAGTTTTTATGACTTAATTTCCCTTTTTTATTGAAAAAACTTCAAAAAAAGCAATTTTTTTTGAATTTGGCACAAAAAAGATTTTTTTATTTTGGCGCCAAAAATAGGTTTTTAAATGTTTTGGCGTTTTGGCGCCAAAAAAACACCCGCAAAAAATACAAATCGGCGACCTCCCCCCTTCGATCGCCAAGGGTCGCTCGGTCGCCCGCCCGAAAAAATTTTTCAGCCCATCCTGGTGAGCTATGCTTATGAAATGTTCTATTTAGAAGAATGACGATTTTTATCTTCCACTTTTAGCTGAGAAAACTTTGATACATTCATTTCGAGTGAGGGAGAGGGTCGGTAGGTCGGTCGTCCTATAAAGTTTTTTGCCAGTTGACATTTTACCTATGTTACTGATTCACGCCACTGCGCGTTTAAATTCTTGACTTCGCCTCATGCGCTTCATTTAGTTTTTTTCAAGTTTTTCATGTTTTTTTCTGCTTAGGCTTAAGCAAAATTTTACGCTAACGAGGTCGTACGGCTTAGGCTAACGAGACCGTCTCAAAAAATTAACATAATAGTGCGTCAAACACTTTTTCTCTCTTTCCCGCGCAATGGCGTACATAAGTAATGATTTGGCGTGGTTTAGTAATGGCCAGGACTAATGGGAAGCGAGTTAGAGGCAAACAAGAGAATTATGAGAAGCTCTATTCTCTCTGTCCTTGACTCTAGCTCACTAATCATCATTTCAGACTTCCCTGCTCGAAATCCGGTAGTTTTTTTAGTTCTAAAAACTGCGGTCGACCTACAGCTGAGAGCATAGGTCAATATCAGAATTAAAATTTTCGGAAAAAAACCACTTGACTGAGTGGGGGAGTCTAGAATAATTAGAAGACTAGGAAAGTTATCGATCCGAGAGACTCCTGGCAAGTTTTGCATGACCAAACTGTGTTCCAGGTTCAAATAATGAACTTACAAAGAGAACTCGATTTGGTGAGAGAACATGAAGCGGGCGCTGTTGAAGAAGTTAGTTTGGCTTCGTATTCCTTGTCTCTCTTCGCCTCACACTTTTTCTCTCCCTCTATCTCCCTCTCTCTCTTTCTCTCCCTCTATCTCCCTCTCTCTCTTTCTCCCTCTCTATCTCTTTCTTTCTCTCTCTCTCTATCTCTTCTCTCGCCTCGTTAGCTAAGCCGTACGGCCTCGTTAGCTAAGCCGTACAGCCTCGTTAGCTAAGCCGTAAGGCCTCGTTAGCTAAGCTGTACGGCCTCGTTAGCTAAGCCGTACGGCCTCGTTAGCTAAGCCGTACGGCCTTGTTAGCTAAGCCGCACGGCCTCGTTGGCTAAGCCGTACGGCCTCGTTGGCTAAGCCGTACGGCCTCGTTAGCTAAGCAGTACGGCCTCGTTAGCGTAAACTTTTTCCTAAGCCTTAGCGTTTTTCAATGTGAAAATATTTTTTAATGTAAAATAAGAGAGTCTAATTGTAAAAGTTTTATTGGACGGCTAAAGTTTGATTGGACTGCTAAACTTTCATTGGACGGCTAAAGTAGATTAGAGCCGATATTTTTTTCAGTCTAGTTCGTCATTTTTCGTTATTTTTTAAAATTTCATTCGTCTATTTAGATTTTTTTTCTTCTGTCTTTTTCATTGTTTTTTTTCGATTTCATTATGTGCCTAAGTGTGTCTAACGACCCCTCTCCTACCAGAGGTTCAATTGATTCAGATGAGAGAGGCTTTTTTTTCATACGGTCTCGTCAGCCTAAGCCGTACGGCCTCGTTAGCGTAAACTTTCTCCTAAGCCTAAGCCTAAGCGAAAAAAAGTGAATAATAGCTGAAAACAGCTAAGACAAATTACTGCAAATTGCCGGATGCGAAGCTTTTTCGGTGCGAAAACGAAATGTTTCGAAGTGTCACTGCAAAATGTTCGGTGCAAAGTAACGTGTTACCCTTTTCGGGCTTATTTTGTTCCGAATTCATCATTCATCTTGCGCTGCGCGCTGTTTTGCTCACCAACCGTTTTTAACCGTGAAAAAGTAAAACTAATTTGCTTACATACAGTGAGATACATACAGGTTTTATTTGAATTTTCCTATCAGAAAAATTCCTGATTAGCAATAAAATGACGTAGTGAGTGTCCAAATAGAGCAACCTTTGCATTTTGAAAGGTCATTTTATTGCTAGTCAGGAATATTCCTAACGGTAAAATTCAAACAAAAGCTGTATGTATCTGACTGTATGTGAGCAAATTAGTTTTACTTTTTTACGGTTAAAAACGGTTGGTGAGCGAAATAGTGCGCAGCCTTGATGTGTTTTTACGATGTTGTTTTTTAGATGAACACTTAGTTAGGCTAACAAGACCGCGTGAGTAAATTTCTCATATTCCTTTTTGTCAATTCAATGACTAAATTCTTCTACAAATAGAGAAAATCGTGTGAAAAATACAGTAGTTGAAACACACTAAAAACAAAAGCCCCTGTAACAAAGTGTCGTGTCACAAACTGTCGTGTAACAAAGTGTCATGGATCCATAAATTCAGACAACTTTTGTGTAGTGCAACTGACATTCAGTTTTTTATTATTACTGTTTTTTCGCTCTGGATTAGATTTCGGCTCTTATCTACTTTGGCCGTCTAATGAAAGTTCAGCCGTCCAATCAAATTTTAGCCGTCCAATCAAACTTTTTAAATTAGACTCTCTTATTTTTACATAAAAAAACGCTTAGACTTAGGAAAAATTTTACGCTAACGAGGCCGTATGGATATCTCTGCGTTTTAAAATGACTCGGATTCAACCATCGTTCTTTTTTCTTCACAGAAAGCGCTGAGCGAAGTGTGCATTAACTCGTACCACTACAACCGAGTTCTATACAACCCTGCCGTCAACAAACCAGAAAAACCAACCAGCGCACTGGATATGGCCACTGATTACGACCCAGGGTTGGTTCTGAATTTTTCAAACTTTTCGGCTCGTTCTTTCAAATTGTCCCTTTTTGAAAAAAAAAGCTGATACTAAACCGGTATTTTTTTCTCTTCAATATTTGCGCCAGTATCCGTATTTGTATTTGTGCTGTAGAGAACGAATCAAATGATACTGAATTGTGCTAGAATCTCTTTTTTCCCACGTGATAACAAAACAAGCTAACTAGAACATTTGAGAAAAGTTTTCTTGTTTTGGACACATTTCCAATAATTGATCGGAAACTTACACTTTATCTTATGTAAAAAAAATTCGCAATTTTTCAGAAAGTAAAGCCCTCGCTAAGAGACTACATCGAAGTCACCCCCTCGCGCTCCAGCTCGCGCACCCTCCCCGCCCCGGCCTCGGAGACATCCGACATGGAAGTGTAGGCAGGACCTCGCATCTCCCCTCCCCTCCTCCCCCCTCCCCTATTCGAAGGAGAGGGGAAATTTTTTAAATTAAATAAATTTCTCATTCATCTTTTGTATTGAAACACAAAAAAATTTGGAATGAAACACAAAAAATGCGGTTGAAACACAAACAAAGAAACGATAAAATATTTCGAGGACAAGTTTGAGCCTAGGATTTCAAGGAAACGGATAAAAAGAGAAAATATCCTCAGCATCCCAATGACGTACAAACAATCATCTAGATGATGTGCTTTCAAAAAATGTCTTAAAAATTCTCATTGTATCTTTAATCATAATATAAAAGTTTCTAGGAGTTTAGAAATCTCACGAATATGTGAGATACAAGCTACGGCATATTGTAAACTGGGAGAGCAGGTCTTACTTTTTTCCAAGGTTTCTTGACGTATCTCTTCTGCTGTTTTCTCCTTCCTGCCCGGCCCTCGTCCATCTTAATCAGGAGAAAAACTTGAGGATGCTGTCAATCAACAAAAACTTTGGAGAGAAAAAGCTTAAATACACTATTGATAACCTTGGGGATCGTCGGCCGGTCTGTGTTTCGAAAGCAATTTCAGAGTTATCTCGTTCGGATCGAAGTCTAGAATGTCAGGACCATTCATTGTGATCCTATAACAATAAAATATTGTTTTAATATTTTTTAAAAAGTTTTGTTTAAAACATTCTTTAAGAGAGTTATGAAAGTATTAAGGTCGTTCAAAATTATGAGATGAAACACGCGGAGAAAATAACATTCAACCTCAAGCGATGTCCATGATTCGTTGTGGTGATTGTACTTTTTCCTTCCCTGATATTGAAGAGGATGCTGAAAGCTCTCTCAACTTCCGCTGTAGATAAAGGTAGCGCCAGCACTCCTTCAATGGCCTGACCGATCCGCTCCGGCACAATAACTTTGCTTTCCAGCAGAAGAGGATAGAATGCATAGACATTATTAGTAGTGTCGACTAATGGAGCGTTAGAATATCACTTTGCTAAGTGATTTTTTTTCTGCTAAGTGATTTTCTGCTATCTGATTTTTTTGAACGCTCCAATGTCTCACCACGAAAACATGGACTACGGTAAAAAGAAAGAACACATGCATTCTAATGGAGCGTTAGAATTCACGAAAACATAATGAAACATAACGATATCCCGTTTGAACTCTCTCGCTGTAAGAAACAAAGACATCGCTGCTCATGTCTCGAACGTTATATTTCTCTCACTAATTGTACACATTTTAGGTTAGAACAAGACGTTCACACAATTCGAAAAAAACGGGATGTCGTTATCTTTCATTATGTTTTCGCGAATTCTAACGCTTCATTAGAATGCATGTGTTCTTTCTTTTTACCGTAGTCCATGTTTTCGTAATGAGACATTGGAGCGTTCAAAAAAATCAGATAGTAGAAAATCACTTAGCAGAAAAAAAATCACTTAGCAAAGTGAAAAGTGATATTCTAACGCTACATAAATCTTTTTCTTTCTCGTGCAAACTTTCATTTTTTTCTCCAATTCTTGAAAATCTGCTTCTGTAGAGGGCCGATCAAGACCGAAAAAATCAAAAACTTTGCCCCTTGCTTCCACGGAACTATCATCAACAACGTTTTGCGTCATCATGAACTTTTCAGGAGCGAAGAACTCCAACTCCTTCAAAATTGTAGAGTGGGTGTCGAAGCGATTCCTAAGATGACCAAGCAATGAATCCATCATTTGACGACGAGTACTTCGATCTAAGAATCCAAATTGCATTTTTTTTCATACGATAGTGCAGTTCGTAGTTCATGAATGTTCCCCTCTGTCGAGAAATCACCAAGTATATTGATATTTCTATTACTTACCAGTTGAGCTAGATGTCTTTCAGAGGTCTGTTTAAAAGTATTCAGCTCGTTGTTTTCGTCTTGAAGTGGGTTCCTGAAAGGCAACAAACGTTCGCCGATCTTATCCGGTACGACAAGATAAGTTGATCTCGATTTCTCTAATTGCCACCCTTCAAAAAGTTTATGATCACATTTTGGCCTGTCTACCGAAAGCGCTGAACCTGTAGAAAGAGGTCTGCATCTCAACTTTGAGAAATATGTGTTAATTATTGGGGTTTCCTAAGGACTGTCTGCAAGTAATTTCACTTTTTCCTCCAGATCTTTGAAAACTTTGGATGCGAGTACAGCTTTCGCGTTGACGTCTTGCCATCGTTGACTGACCGATGCGATGTATTTGAGTAGTTGGAGTTCGAACACTAAATATACATAAGATTTCACATCAGACATTGCGTAAAGCAAGGCCCCCGCTTTAGATGCCAGATTACCATGCGCACTGCTAGATTCTGAATACTATCCGGTCATATTGTACAGAGTTTCCCTTACAACTTACCGTCCATCTTATGGGGATAACATGTTTCAGCCTCAAAACTGGACACCTTCCGGTTGTACGTTTTTTAGATGTCTGATACGAGTAGCTATACTGTTTTTCGAGAGGATGTATTCAATATCGAAAGTTATACAACTTCTTGAAGCAGAAGAAAGGAAAAAGGTCATATCATTAAATATAAATACTTTTATAGCCGGTTCAAGCTGAGAAAACACGGGAAGGGAAGGCTGAGAAGAGCCAGGAGAGAGTGAAATGTGTGGAGGAAGAGAGGGAGAACCACCACAAAGACTCCATCAACCTGCCCCCTCAACAGACATGATCTACGGTGAGTTATCCGCTCTTGGCTCCCAGCTGGAATACCCTTTCAACGGGTATAAACACTAGTTTCAATTCAAACGCTTTACTCTCGGTGTAATGGATGAAGCGCTATTTCGTTGAACGACTTCATCTGACTCTTCGTTTCTTGATGTAAATGATGATGATAACGTAGCATTTAGATAATGGTTTTAACTTTGCGGTTCGAAACTAGTTTGGCATGCTCTAATCCTCTTCTAATGCGATTCACTGGCGACAATGCTCGAGTCGGTGCCGAATAAGACTACTAATGCACTGTCCGTTTGTTCTCTATTTTTCATACCACGTTTCGATTTCTCTTTGAAGTCTGCCGTCTCTTCATGATTCATTTTTTTGATCTACACACTCCCTTTACTCTTGATAAGGGGGGGAAGGGAGTTTTCATGAATAAAATATTTTTCTGAAAAAAAATCTTTGGACGGCTAAAGTACATTAGAGCCAACTTTTTCCTAAGCCTAAGCGTTTTTAATGTAAAAATAACCCCCTTCCCTCTCCCTTGTTAGTGCGTTTCTTTGCTGTGAAATCTGGTGTTTTGCCTTTGCGTGTGACTGAAACTGCAGTTGAGCCAAAAATTTTGAAAAAAACTTTTTTTTTGTAAAAATGATGAAAGAAAAAGTTTTTTATGTAAAAATTTTTTTTTGCAAGAACCAGAGTCCCTGATGCTCAAAATTAACATCTATGACAAAAAAAAGAAACCGAAGCGTTTAAAGCCCACGAGCGTTGCCACCTAAACTGCAGAAGTGCCATTTTTTGAAAAGCAAAAACTTCTATTTTTATTTATCATCTGATTTGATCTATTCAAATGAACGCACGCAACACCAAATAAATTGAGCAAGTCTCCAATAAAATTATTGAACTCATCTGAATGAAATATCTTCAAGTTCATTATTGAAATTTTTTTGAAACGATTAAACAACTTTTTCTATTATTTATAGTTAACTCATTCTTTCATACAACACCGGCCAACAACGGCTGCCTCTTTCAGGTTGACTCATTTACTTCGACAAATAAGATATGACTGAAGCAGCTAAATCAGATAGCTAGATAGTTGTCAGAAAATTGTTTATGATTCCTTTCTGTCATTCAGAGTATAAATTTTTTAAAAAAAATTTCAGAGTATTCAAATATTTTGTGTCTGATATTATTCTTTTCCATTGAGATGTCTAGGTTTTTGAAAAAGTTTGTAATTTGGTGGTCTAATGTAGACGATCATTATTCACTGATTGATACTTTCTTACAACTAAGATGATCCAGTCTTCATTACTCTTTTTACTAAACTCAAACCAGCTGAAACAATCATGCAAAACGGAATGCCTTGGTGTTTTCAGAATCAGGCTCGCTTGAAAAAAAGTCGGAAAACGAAAAAACCAGCGAAAAAAAGCAATGAAATAGAAGGGGAAAAAGTCGAGAAAAAAAACAAAAAAAGTCGAAAAACGGAAAAAAAATTTTTGAGCAAAAAAAGTCGAAAAAAACGAAAAAAATTTCGGAAAAACCAAAAAAAAACAAAACACAAAAACCGGAAAAACCAACAAAAAAAAACGAAAAATGTGCAACCCTGTGCAGAATGTCTCTAAAAGGTCGTAAAACAGTCAAAGAAGACACGAAACTTTTATCACAAGTATGTTGTTTTATAAATAGAGAAAACCATCTAAAACATTACTGTTTTGAGAGTTGATTATGAATGCGTTTCATGAACATTTTGTATTATAGCTTTGAAAAAGCTTCAGAATTCTTTCGATTTCATGTATTAACACCTTCCTATGTGTATTAACAAACTTATGAAATATCTTGATTGCTTTAAACATTCAAAATAATTGTAAAAGGGCATTCCCTAAATTGCCTCATTCTTTGATAATCAAGCTAAAGACTTCAAAAAGTATTTTACCTGATTTCTGATTGAAAATTTCAATTCTGATTGAATATTTTTCTGAAAATCAACTACTTAATCGATTGAACGTATTTATATATGGTTATGAAATTATTTGTACATTTTGGCATTCTAATTTTTAGAGATCTAAGAGAGCCTGCGAGAAAGAATCGTATACGAAGACTTATAGCAGCCCGGAGTCAGTTCGAGGAATTCATGGAAAATTTCTTTCTTAATCAAAATATAAAAATTTAATAAAAAGAAGTTACGTGAGGAAATAATGTGATTGACGATAAAGAAAAAAAGAGAGAAAAGAGAGAAGAAGGGAGAAAGGGAGAAATATATGGTAAAAGAGTTTTTCAAAAGATTTATTTTAAAGTGAAAAAAGTCAAAAGGGAGAGGTGGAGATTGAGGAATGAGGTAGAAAAAAGGGCTCTAATCTACTTCAGCCGTCCAATGAAACTTTAGCAGTCCAAAGATTTATTTATTACACCATTTCTCTATTTTTTGACAATTCCATCCTTTCTTTTTAAATTATCTCGGGCCTCTTTCTAATTGGATATTTTGGATACAGCGATACAATATTGTCTTTCTAATCTTTCGATAAAGCGATACAGCTATACAAATGGATACATCGATATTTTGTGAAGAGCACCTGTATCCCTGTAAAGGTTCTCTCTCTAATCTTTTACAGTTTACAGCAAAAAAGTCGAACCTTTACAGGAAACGGATACAAATTTACAATTCTAAAGGTTGCTGTAAAGATGGATACAGCACGCATTTACAATGTATTTTCTTTGTGTTTTTGTTTTTTTTCTTCTTTATATTTTGTTTTTCTTCTTCATATTTTGCCATCTCCATTTTTTCTTTCTTTTTTTCACCAAATTTTTTTCAATTATTTGATTTCGTTTTTTCTTTGTCCATTAATATTATACATAATTGAAAACAAGATAATAATTTTGGCAATTGTATATTCATATAAGTATTGTAATATTTTTCTAACTTCAAAGTATTATTATTGCAAGTTTTTCTTTAAAATATTTTTTTTTCAATTGAAGGTGGTTGGCGGATGCAAGTCTTTTCGTACAAAAAAATACAATGACTATGTTTTCGATGTAAATGAAGTTGCAATGTCATCGATGAGAAATGAATAGTTTGTGATCGAGTTTTAGTGCGGTTTATAAAGTAGTTTTTTTCCAAAAAAACTAATTCGACTTTTTAACATTAAATTCAGCTTAGGCTTCGTAAAAACTTACGCTAACGAGACCATCACGGCTTAGTTGGTAGAAACCGTTTTATAAAAATTCCTTCAAGTAGTATAGGGTCCAAAAAACAACAGAAAACCAAAAAAAGTTAGTGAAAAAACAACTTTTTGGAATGAAAAAATTCTTTAGCACTTTTTTACTTGGGGGGGGGGGTTTTTTTAAAATTCAAAAATGTAAATTTTCTTATGCGGTCTCGTTCGCCTATGCCGTACGGCCTCGTTAGCGTAAACTTTTTCCTAAGCCTAATTTAATGTAGAAATAATCTTTTTTAATGTAGAAATAATCTTTAAAAAAGTTATTTTTGAAAAACCCCAAAAAAAAGAAAAAAATGAAATGAAAAAAGTAAAGCGCACCCCCGCCGAATAAAATAAACCAAAAAAATGTTTGTTGAAAAAACTAGAAGCCTACATCGCTTGCTTACTTAGTCACGTAAAATACAAAGAATAAAAAATCAATCATGTATATTATTAACGTTCAATTAAAAAAAAGACTTCAAGTGTTTGCATATTGTTTGATGGCAAAAAAATGAAGAAAAATAACTGAAGGTGGCAAAATATGAAGAAAAAACTGAAGGTGGCAAATAATGAAGAAAAAAATGAAGAAAAACAACAAAACATGGAGAAGAAAAAATGAAGAAAAACAAAATGAGAAGAAAAAAAAGAAAACATGAAAAAGAAAAAATTAAGAGAAAAAATGAAGAAGAAAAAAATATGAAGAAGAAAAAATATGAAGAAAAACAAAAAATGAAGAGAAAAAAATGAAGAAGAAAAAACAAAATATGAAGAAAATTGACCCAGAAAACGAAAATTGCCCCAAACTCAACAAATATTTGTATCCGATACACACCCCGTCACACAATGGAGGAAGGAGGAATTAAGTTTGCACGCAATTTTTATTACTTCAAACGGTCCCGCCTTAAAGTAGCTAAAAAGGCGGCGGATTTGAAAATAATTTTAAAACACACTGCGCGTGCGCACGTGCGTGCGCGTGCGAGCGCGCACAAGCGCGCTTTTTGAAAAAAAATCGATAAGGGCCGTTTTTTCACTTTTTTGTTTGCGATTCGCAATGCATTGGGCATTGAGAGAGCAATGCATTGAGAGAGAAACGGTAAGAATAAGAAAAAGTGGATGAGAGAGAGTAACATTGGCAGAGAGCGATGTAGAGAGAGGGAAAGAGAGAGGTAGAGAGACAGAGGAAAAGAGCGAGTTAGAGAGACAGAGGAAAAGAGCGAGTTAGAGAGACAGAGGAAAAGAGCGAGTTAGAGAGAGATGGGAAAGAGCGGATGCGTCTACGTCTCGAGTGCGTCTCGCGTGCGTGCCTGCGCATCCTAATCAAAATTTTGCGGGCTGGCCTTGTCTATCGAAAGTGGTCGTCTGACGGGGGGTGCCGATACAGCAACTTTTTGTATCGGCTGCTGTATCGGATACAACTGTGAACTGTATCCATTTATTTACAGGAGAGATTAGAAAGACAAGTAAAATATCGCTGTATCCAAACTTCCATTGTATCGCTGTATCGCTGTATCCAAAATATCCAATTAGAAAGAGGCCCCTGGCCTTTAACAAAGTGTGCACCCTTTTCGTTTGCACCTTTCTAAAACACGGCCTCAACTTAAAAACGGCCTGGTTCAATTTTTTCTTTCATGTTCTCTTTCTTTCTTTTTTACTTTTTTCTCTTTCTTTTTTCTTACTTGTTCTCTTTCTTTCTGTTTCTATTTCTTTTTTCTTTCTCTTTCTTTTCCTTTTTAAAAGAAATTATCTTTATAAATTTTGGGGAAAGGAAAGGGGGAGGGGGGTTTACCTAAGCAGGGAAGGGAGGGGGGCCCTAAAGAGGGAAGGGGGGATGAAGAGGGCCCTACCTAAGCAAAGGGGGGTAGGGCCCTAGGGGGGAGGGGGAAGGGGGGCCCTTAGGAGAAAGGGGGGATGGGAAGGGAGTTTTCATGAATAAAATCTCTTTCTGAGAAAAAATCTTTGGACGGCTAAAGTAGATTAAAGCCAACTTTTTACTAAGCCTAAGTGCTTTTTAATGTAAAAATAATTTTCTGATGTAAAAATAAAAATTTATAAAGATAAATTTATAAAAAAAGGGAAAGAAAAGTAAGAGAAAGAAAAAAGAAAGTAAGAGAACAAGTAAGAAAAAAGAAAGAGAAAAAAATAAAAAAGAGAAAGAAAAAAGAATACTAATTAATTAAGCCAGGCCGTGTTTTAGAAAAGGTGCAAACGGTGTGAAGGCAAAGGGTGTACACTTTGTTAAATACCAATTATCTTTATAAATTTTGGGGAAAGGAAAGGGGAGGAGGGTTTACCTAAGCAGGGAAAGGAGGGGGGCGCTAAAGGGGGAAGGGAGGAGGAACAGGGCCCTACCTAAGCGAAGACCTAGGCGGGAGGGGGGTAGGGGCCCTAGGGGGGAGGGAAAAGGGTGGCCCTAAAGGGGAAAAAGGGCCCTAAGAAGAAAAGGGGGAAGGAAGTTTTCATGAATAAAATCTCTTTCTGAGACAAAAAAAATCTTTGGACGGCTAAAGTTTGGTTGGACGGCTAAAGTTCGATTGGACGGATAAAGTTTGATTGGACGGCTAAACTTTCTTTGGGCGGCTAATTTTTCATTTGACGGCTAAACCTTCATTGGACGGCTAAACCTTCATTGGACGGCTAAAGTAGATTAGAGCCTCTTCATTTTCGTACAAGGTATGAATCAATCAAACGAGGATAGGAACCATGGAGAACGAAGAGCCAAAAAAAGACTGCAAATTTTTTTCTCGTTTTGTATTTTCAGCCCTATAACAATGGCGGAAGTGCAGACTCGAGGTATTATGGGTGTGGATAACAAAATTCGCTACTCCATCTCAAAAGGTACTTATAAAATTTTGTCAAAATTTTATAAAAAGTGATGACAGGTTTCTATAAAACTATTTAGTTCATCTAATGTTTCTTTACATATTCATTACGTATTACTTTTCTTATTTTTTTGTTATTAAATTCATTCATGTACTGGTTGTTTATAATTAATATATAAATAATTCAGGGAGAAGGAAACTATTTGGATCAGTTTTTTTTTCTAGAAGGGGTCAATAAAGCCCGTCCGAGCAGAACGAAATGAAAATCAGGGAACATTTTCCATATCTATGTATATGATTCGCCAGAGGCCTGGAATTCCTCCACGCCGGCGACGGAAGAAATAGAAGACAATTACGAAAATTGGGTGAGGGAAGGTTGTGCAGAAACCAACCGGCAAACGGTTTGTCTTCCAGGATTGGGTTGAAGAGACAGACGCTGTCCCTTTATATGGTTTTTCATAGCGGATTGAGGGTGCAGAGACCACCCGGCAAAAAGTTTGTCACTGAATATCGGCTTAGAGAAGGCTGTACAGAAACCCCGCAAGCTTTTTTTATGAGTATAGATAGAATGCACAAAAAGTTCTATTCTTTTGTGAAGTGTTTTTTTTTGAAGTTGAAAACAAATATCGGAGATGTACTTATTCCATGAATATTTTCGATTAAAGCTCGAAATCTTTAAGTGAAAGAATTCTTACAACAGGTTCGAACCCATCGCCCGCTCAATGAAAATTCAACAAGTCGAGAGTACGTTGACTCAATAAATCAACCAATCAATGAGTTACAAGTTTCTAAAAAAACTTCTTCTGCAAAAAAAATCAAAAACCTTTTTTGAAAATTTTCTAACAATAAGATACATCGCGCATTGCTCGAGCATATGTAGCTCTATAGTGATGTGGTTCCATTAACATATAACAGACGAATAAGAATAATTACTTAAGAGCTTTATATAAAACGTTTTATACAAAATTGTCAATGTTTAAATAGTCTTGTAAAAAAAACAATTTAGGAACATTTGTCAGTCCAATGAAGAATCATATCGGAATCTTTTTGTTAGTATAAATTTTCATACATTTTTCTATGGAAACCCTTTGTTTCTACACCTCGGAACGTTTCTCATTAATCATAAATATGATTAATCATAATTATGATTCTCTTAATCATAAATATGATATGATTCTGCTCTGTCTATGAACTTGCTCAATGAACAATGAGGATCATTCAAATGTGAGAGAAGATGGGAAGATATGTATGTATTACAGTTGAGCCTTCCTTGAACTTTCTTTGTGAATTTTTGGGAAAACTCAAGAGCTCTAATGTATTTTTGGACTCGCTTACAATCTAAAATTAAATTTGTTTCCATTTCAAACTTTTATCTTGGGCTCTTTTCATCGCAGTCTTCATGCGTTTCGAGTCCCTTATCAGCTAGCCTCGATCGAGGCTCTCTTCAGCAAGACACACACGGCTAATCGAATTGCGCGATCAGAAAGGACGTGCACTCTTCTACCGACAGACCGATGAGGTCTCGAAATTTTCATCTGGCCCTTTTTTCTGTGAATAACTATTAAGATTGGGCTAAAACATGTTGATTAATTGCTTTATCGTTAAAGATAGCTTTTTAATTTCATTCCAATTCATAACTAACATTGTTATCAAAGAAGGGTTTAAAAATAAGGAAACTTGGACAGAAGAGTATTTAAGTAATGATATGAAACATCGGGTCGAAGATATACATATTTTTTAGAGACGTTTCATTTCCGATCTCAGCTTTTCCGTTAAACCAAATGAAGACTCATAGACGCATTATATCAGGTGACTTCTCAAATAATTGAATTATTTGAGATGTTTTCAGTGCCTTTTCTTGTTGAGCACAAAAAACTTCTGAAGAACTCCTTGAAAGCCCTGATCCCAAACTGCGATTGAAATGGCAATGAAAATGATTTTTTGGAATCTGTTAGCTCTTGTTGTCGCAAAATACTTCTCTTGATCTCTATGAAATGAAAAAATATTTACATGTATGTGTTTATAAATTAACGTGATGCACAAGTGTTTTTGTCACTCATTTTGTTTTGGAACTTTCTTGAGGCAATTACCAAAGGGAGGACGAAGGAAGAAGTCGAAAAGCCGTGAGGCTGAAAGGCCATTTGTTATTTGTACCAAACAAGCAACATACTTCTACTGTTCAACACTACGGACAACACTTTTAGTGTTAATGACAGCTACATTGAAAATTACTGTGTTGTAAGTGAGTTGCTTGTTTGGTACAAATAACCATTGGCCTCACGGTCTTTCGAGTTCTTCCCTCGTCCTCCCTTTGGCATTTGCCTTTTCTTGACACCATTCCCGAATGAACGATATTTTAAAAGATATTGGAAGAGGTGATGGAAGCGGCTGGAAACAAATATTTCATTTAAGATATTCTGGACTTCTTCAACTTCTTACAACGTCAATTATTTTACCGAGCACTTGTTAAAAAAACCTACTCAGAGTTTTAATTGATGTTCAAAGACTTCGAAAATTTTCATTTTTAAAAAAGCTAAAATTAGAGATCTGAGAAAAAAAAGAGAACAAAATCTGAAGCGACCGTTTGTCATCTGGGGTAAACCATTCACTGATTGGGGGTTGCTTCAGCTTTGTATATCATTGTCTTGGCTCATCCTATCTTCCTCTCTACGTAGATTTGCTGCAATTGAAGCTTCCTGGCAGCCTTGAAAAAAAGCCGAACAAAGTACATATAATTATTTATCAATCATGATAAAAAAAACCAAGATAATCAAAAAAATTGATGATAATCAAAAAACAGGTATATGTAAACATTCTTTTTATATCGCTTCTCACTGAAAACATCCGTTTAGTGATATCCAAGTTTTCTCGTCCGGTTTTCTCTTATGAGAATGAAAAGTGGTCTGTGAGATAAATCTGACAGTCTGAATGACTTATATTGATTACTGGCTGACTCTATTTCATCTACGAGTCTGCGAGCTCAGCTCGTATTCTCCTTCAAATGCTCCGTCAAATAAGCTTCGTTGCAGTTCTGCTGCGATTTGGCTTTCTCGCTGTGTTGCAAGTCGATGTTGCCAATCCAATACTCCTGTGATGAGAATCTCTCTCTTCGCTTCTCTTTTTCTCTTTCTCTATCACTCCACATTCTTATTTTTCTCTCTCTCTCTCTCTGTTTCTCTCCCTTGCAATCCCTAACTCTTTATGTCTATCAATAATTTCAAAGTCATCTCGATAACTTGATCACAAACAAAGTTATCAACACAAAATGTAGCATGAGCAAAAAAATTTAGACTAATGAACAATTAAAAGCGAAATTTGAAGTAAGCGGTAAATTTATCTGCCGCGACATTAATCTCTCAAAAAAAGTTAAGCGATCGTGCGATGTATCTGTAAAGATGACATCATTGCTCGATGAATGAGATCATCGAGTCAGTGTTATTGTAGCTGAATTATAGCACGATGAGATCATGGCTCTCGCACCTTCTTGGCCCAAAAATGTTGGATCAGTGAGGAACGAAATGATCTTGCGAAAGCACGCGAAATACTATTTTAAAGTACGAGAAGATGAGATTTCAAATGTCGTCTTTCTCTCCAAATGAATCTTAAAATACTAACTAATCGCAATCTATTTTGTTTCCGTACTTAAAAAAAGAATTTAACGTTTTTGGTTGAACATGAAGTATCGAGTCCGTGTAATAAGAAAAGGGCAGAGCGCAGACATTGACTCTGTCACTGGGTATGCCCGTAAGAAAAATGTAATGAAACTTGACTGGTTTGTAATTTTGCTCTACCAACTAGATTGAAATTGAATTACGCGCGTAAGTTCTAAGAATGGAATTTCGTGCAGGACCTTTTTTTCCAAAAAAAAGTTAGTCAAGGTGACATCATCTTTCAAAAAAAAAATTTTCGCCTAATTTGAATGGTATGAGGTCATCGCGCCGATGATCTCATCGTTTAGAGATTAATATCACGGCTGCTTTCCTCGAAGCTTTTATTGAAAACTAAGTCACGAACACAAACTGAAACGTACTAACATCTTTCTCACGTTGACATGAGTCCAAATTGAAGCGATCTATGTTTTTGCAGCCCTGGAATAGTCTAGAATAATTTCCCTCGATTTATTTCTTCAATTCGACTTGGCTGAGAGCGGACAACTCACTTCACGCTCTTCATTTCTGTCGCCCAAAATGAAGGATTCCGGTCTCTAGCAGGAATTGAACACCTTTAAACCGTATCACCCAAACCATAATCGAAACTCCAGTCTACATTCTACGTTTTCATCCTCAACATCAAAAACGAAGAAAAAGATGGAGTCGTTCGAATCAATGGCGCTTTATGTCCCATGAAATCGAGAATAAAGCGTTTGAATTAAAATGAATCAAATGATGAACTTCGCTAAAATGGTCCTGCAAAACTAAATTGCTAACCAATGAAGTAGCGCATTCATGCGTTGTATAGAGAAGAAGTTCCCGACCCGCGCTGCAAGTCGTATTAATGTGGAAGAAGCCCTTGGCGTTCGTGAAAGCGTCGCCGATGAATCGGTTAGGGGTGAGAGCATCTAGGAAGGCCGGAGCTGCTGCAAATCATGAGTCAAGAAGGCATTAACAGTCACGACCCTGATTTGAGTCATGATCGATTCACTTTTCAATCATAGCCTTGTTTCACAAAGTCATCTTACGAAATTGAGTCATGTTTGTGTCCTGATCAAATCATAAGCCAAACTTGAATTATGTTTTAGTCATGATGAAGACATCCTCCGAACAGGAGTCATAGTTGAGTCATCACTGAAACTTTATTTGTGATTTAGTAAAGATTCAAGCAAGTTCTGCTTTCTGGTCTTGAAAGGGCATGCGTATGTGGAGTTCTTTATTGTCATCGTGACATTTTGAATTTGAATTGAATTCTTCCAATCAAAGATTTATTCAAAAAGCGAAGTTTTTCATTCTCTAGTTAGTAGCAGTACCTGATGTCATAGTTGTATAGTGTAACTAGACTGTTCTCTTTATTAACCACTATTTATTTATTTGTTTTCCTATCTTATCAATTATCTCTCTCTCTCTCTCTCTCTCTCTCTCTCTCTCTCTCTCTCTCTCTCTCTCTCATTTCTGTCTCTCTGATAACTAGCGCTTCCTATTTTCTCTTTCTTTCTTTCATTCTCACTATTTTTCATCAATTATATAAATATAATCTTTCTTGTTTGTACCTATTTCTTGTACGGCAGAGGTATTTTCGCAAATGTGTGCAGGAAACAAAAACTATAAGTAATGAAGAGAGAAACTGTTCGCAATCTTGCAACCCTTATCATTTATACCATTTACTTCCCTCGAAATGTCTACTTATAAAAGCTGTTTTCTCTCACGGTTTACCCTATTTTCAAGTAATAATTCGATTTTCTAGTATTGATATACATGATGCTGATTATTTTAACCACACAATTACATATTTATGGAAAAAAAGGCTATTCTGCACAACTGTTCTTTTTCTCCAAATTTATTACTAATTCTATGGAATATTTTAGTATTCTTATCAATGCAAGAAATTTTTGCAGTATTCTCACAAAGAGGAATGACTCAATATAAACTCAAGTACTTCGATGTCCGTGCGGTTGGAGAGGTGATCCGTTATATCTTCGCCTACGCTGGTGTGGAATATGAGGACATACGAATCGATTTGAAAGACAGAAACTCCTACAAAACCGGTTTTTTTCAGTGCTCGAGTTTCATTTTGCATTATAATTAGTGTTTTGTTAGTGTTTTCAAATATTGAGTACACGTAGTAAATAAATGAAAAGCATAACGCTCATTTACAGAATAAGTTATCGTTCATATAAAATATGCGAACTTTTAAAACAGGTTTTGAAAAATACCGAATTTTGGAACAACTCATTATCATATTATGGAGGTATAAATATACTCTGGAGATTGAAGTTTACTCTAGAGGTATAATTATACTCTGGAGATTGAAGTATACTCTAGAGGTATAAGTATACTCTGGAGATTGAAGTATACTCTAGAGGTATAAGTATACATTGGAGATTGAAGTATACTCTAGAGGTATAAGTATACTCTGGAGATTGAAGTATACTCTAGAGATTGAAGTATACTCTAGAGGTATAAGTATACTTTAGCGGTATAAGTATACATACGTTGACTGTGTGTTTTTTCAGATGCTCCTTTCGGCCAAATGCCCATTCTCTATGTGGATGATAAGAAAATTCCTCAATCAGCGGCAATTTCAAGATTTCTTGCCAAAAAATACGGTAAGGAATTTTTTGAGTTTTTTCAAGATTTTGATTTTCAAGAGAATAATGCCTCATCTTCTTTAGTTAACTGTATCACCTAAACCAGTTGTTGATAATTAGGCTCGTTAAACTTTTATCTCTTTAATGCTATTGATTCTAAGCTAGCGATTGCATCCCAACCCCCAACTTTTAAGCTAGCGATTGCATCCCAACCCCCAACTTTTAAGCTAGCGATTGCATCCCAACCCCCAACTTTTAAGCTAGCGATTGCATCCCAACCCCCAACTTTTAAGCTAGCGATTGCATCCCAACCCCCAACTTTTGTTACGTTTTTCTTACACACATCTTCCCATAAACAATGACAACCCTTTTGACAAGAATAATTTGTATTCGAACTCAAATCTTAATATTTTTACAAGAAGGGATTTTTTGTTTTTGTTTATCATGATACATGAACCATTATTGTTGAAAAATTTCTTTTAAATGCATAGATGTATTTATTGTACATATATTCGCATGGTTGAGAAATCAAGATCTCTACATTCTCTATTTTTTATTATTCAACTCTGGTTTAATCAACGGCTGGTTAACTAAATAGTTATCAGCGAAATATGGCTAAAATACACCACGAACAGGGCGAGAGCGCCGCTAACCTACCGAGAAACCGCAGCCAATCCTTGTGATAGTCCGCTAACCTACCGAGAAACCGCAGCCAATCCTTGTGATAGTCCGCTAACCTACCGAGAAACCGCAGCCAATCCTTGTGATAGTCCTCAAAAAAGGGGCAAGAGCGCCGCTAACCTACCGAGAAACCGCAGCCAATCCTTGTGATAGTCCGCTAACCTACCGAGAAACCGCAGCCAATCCTTGTGATAGTCCGCTAACCTACCGAGAAACCGCAGCCAATCCTTGTGATAGTCCGCTAACCTACCGAGAAACCGCAGCCAATCCTTGTGATAGTCCGCTAACCTACCGAGAAACCGCAGCCAATCCTTGTGATAGTCCTCAAAAAAGGGCTCAACGGCTTCGTTCTCTGAGTGATTCATTCTCATGACGCGAATGCGCCATGGATTGAGCCTCACTTTCCGCTTCACCGTCATAAAAGCAATAGAAGATGCGATAAATCCATTGATTGAGACGTAACAATTCAGAACCTGGCAAAAAAACATCACTTCAGGGCCCGATCAGTCGCCCTTAGACACATTTTTGCAGGCCTGGCAGGTGAGAACGACTTCGAGGCTGCTTGGGTGGATGCAATCGTCGATCAGTACAAGGACTACTACAACGTCTTCAAGCTATTCTATCAAACTCTGGTCGGCCTTTCTGACGCCGACAAGGTGCACTCAGCCTTCGAAGAGGAGTTATATGAAAAATTACCAAAACGGCAGAAACCAGTCCACGGGTAGGATCGAACCCAACCGTTTCTCTAATAACCTGACCAGGAGTTGAACGTGTTACCAATTTACTTCCGACATTAAATTTTCATGCAAAGACAAAAAAGAAACAGCGAGTTTTTACGGTTCAGGCCTTTCTTCAGCACTCACCATCAAAAACAAAATACTTTGAAATCAGAATTCCAAGGATAAAATTACCGTTTTTCACTATCAAACCTTGCCAACCGGGAAGTATTTACGTCACATTTTCAGTCCATTCGAGAAAAAAAAGCTTACTCGAAGCGATTTTATCTCCGCAACAAATATGAGCCGATTGCGAAAATAATCGGTTTCCTTGAGAAGAAACTAACATAGTGAAGGTTTCTTTTTGAAAAAAAAAATATAAAAAGAGTGATTCAAAAGCTGCCAACATATGATCCGACATAAGCACAGAAGTCTGTCTGAGCAGGGGCGAAACATACTTTTGTGGATTAATTTTATCGCGGTTATCGATTATGATCGTGCTTGAATACTTTCTCCCTTCGATCTCTTCAATCAATTTTCATAATAATAACTAATAAACCTGTGATATTTACAGGATACCGCTTTGGTGGAGTACGGTGTAACGGCCCGGGACTCTTTCTTCCCCGCCATCACAAAGATACTCGAGGAGAACAAGTCAGGCTTCCTCGTTGGCAAATCAGTCACCTTCGCCGACTTCCTACTCGCGGAACACGTCTCGACCATGCATGAGTCGCTTTATCCAGGATTTCTGGACGATTACCCCCAAGTTGGTCTTCTTCTTCTTTGCACCATCGAGACAGAGAAAGAGCTCCTACGATCTGAGGAGAGATATAATGTCTACCACGGGGTATGCGCGAGAGAAAACGTAGTTTGAACAAGAAAGAAAGTGGTGAAAACTGTTTTCTAATTTTTTTTTATTTTCACGATCTGCGTACCGAGGTGCACCGGTGACTGTGAAATGGTTCCGCCTTATCGAATATGTATATTAAGAAAGACGCAGTGATATACACACGGGCTCTTCTCAGACTTCAACCTACCTCTAACTTTCACCCTTATTTATTTTCTTAAACTTCTAGATTTGATACTAAGGCCAAAGCTTCTGAACAAAAGTTTCGAAGATTTTCAAATAGGAAATATGATGGAATAACTAAAAAACGGACAAAAGCTAGTCCAAGGCTGAGAATCGAACGCACCTGTGATTTTCTTTCTACTTCTGACCGTGATTGCCAGTCCGTTACCAGTTATACTACTGAGGTCACATCGCTTCTGTGTTGAGGTTGTTGCACACTCAAAGAAGATCCGTGAAATACCACAAATCAAAGAGTGGATCAAGAAACGGCCAATGACTAAGTTCTAGAGAGAACTCTGATGCTCAGGGTAAACTTTTACATATCGACAGCCTCATGAGACTGAGATGTACTTTATCTTGCTCAGTCCAATTCCCATAGGTTATTTGAACATTTAAAAAAACTTGCTGAACCCGTTACTCATAGCTTATGAAGAGTGGCCTCGTACGTTATCTTACAATTACCATATTTAAGAAAACTTGCTTAACCCGTTACCTATAGGTTGCTTAACCCGTGACCTATAGGTTGCTTAACCCGTTACCTATAGGTTTCTCAACCCGTTACCTATAGGTTGCTTAACCCGTTACCTATAGGTTCTTAGTCAAGCTGGATCAAGTAAGAGTCGGAGCGAGGATGGTGCTGTTTAGAAGATAAGAACTTCTTCTCCTACTAAGCCCTTTTCCAGTAAAATATCAGAACTCAAGAACAATTCTAAACCCAGAGTTGTACTCTTCTGGGCAGTTTCAATTGCACAAATCTCTTAAATGAATCGTTTGGAGATCATGACATCATGTTGCTCATTTTGATCAATAAAAGCTGCGCTTACGTTAAAATCTGACTTTTGTATACAGAAAACTCGCATTTAAAAAAAATCAAGTTTTACATACTCAACACACACGGAGAAAAAACTGAGTCATTTAAACCAACATGGAGCGAGTCCTTAACAATTGAATGTATACGCTAGTTGCTTAAAATCAGTGCGTTTAATTGAATTCGATTAATTACTGTTATAAAACGGTCTTCCAAATCTTGCATTAAACATAAAGAGTTTGAATGACTACTTACAGTAGGTCTTTCCATCAGTTTTCAGACCTTTTCAAGCAGATCGTAATATCCACTTGATTTGTAGTTTGAAAGCAAAAGATTTGAGATATAATCGAACGTCTTGTCATTCAAGCATTTCTGAAGTTTTCATTATATTTAAATTCCATTTTCAAACAAGTTAGGGCCTCAAAATTAGCAAATAAAAAACCTGCCTCTTTTTTCGTGTAGCTCCACCCGGATACCGGTGACCGGGTATTCGAGACACTCCAGGCGGCCTAGTAAGAGCAGACACTTGGGCCGATATACTCGTTCAAAAATATTCAAAAAGTACAAAAGATGGTTCAAAAACAAAGAATTTTTACAAAAAATTCACAATGTGATAAAAACACTGGAGATCGAAAAACAAAAGTAGAAAAAAGTTCTGAACAAGGAAGGATATATAGAAAAAGCGAAAAGTGATTTTGAAGATTAAAAAATTGACAGAAAGAAAGATAGAGAGAGAGAAAAACAGAGGGAAGCACAAAGAGACAGAGATATATATTTAGAGAGAGAAAGAAAGACAGAGATAGGCTGGAAGCGTAACATGAAAAGTGAGCATCTTTTCACATTAGACTCAAAACCCGGTTTTTTGCTGTTCATAAGAGTTGCGATAGCCCAGAAATGAGGCCCATGCCCTCCCTTACTAACCGACAAAGTGAACGGAGATTAAGGGAGCGGATATACCAAAGCCTTCCTGGATACTGAACAGCAAAGTGAGCAAGGCAAGCATCGTTTTCATAGTTGTTTTCACAATGGGGTATCTAAATTTAAATTCAGGTCATAATGTCTCAATTTAAGTAAACAACGAAACACAAGATTTTCTGCGAAATACATCATTGAACGATTTTACGAGGTTTGTGAAACTATCTAAAGTATAGATACAATCGATATGCTGGTTCTCTGAGACCATTTTGATATCCTCGGTTGTGATGAAGAAGCGTGGGAAAACATTTCCTCGATTTTCGTTCTATATCTTCTCTAGACTGTTTTTGCTTTTTTTTTCTCCTCAATCGTGATGGTGACAATGGTGACAAAACAGGAAGAATAAATTTTTATCACTTATCAACAATAAAGTTTCTGTGTTCATGAAAGAATTTATTTTCCTACATTTTTCTGACTCAGTTAAAACCAACTCCATGTTACAACCACGCACATTGAAAAAAAACACCTGTAAATGTTTCAGTGAGGTCGTAGAATGTTATTATCGTTAGTGTGTACGCTTCGAGGTGCGGGATTACTGGCATGAATCGAGTTTTCTATCTTGTCGATCCCTCTATTCACAGCGAGCTGAGAGGATTCGCTGATACTTCTGTTCTATGCACTATCTCGTCTACTATACTTTACCCTTTAACCAAATTTGTCAGGTCGACTCACTTCTTGCTTACCATTTCTATCGCAAAGAAGGGAAAATTCCGGTCTTCAGCCCGATTTGGAAACCTTCAGGGAAGTCCTAACCAGGGTTGCACATTTTTCGATTTTTCAACATTTTCCGTAAAAAAATTTCGGACATTTTACGAAACAAGTCGAAGTTTCTTCTCGAGTAAGCCTTGTCCTAACCAACCATTATCGACACTCCAAACCACATCCTAAGTTTTCATCCTCAACATCAAGAACCATAGTATGAAAAGGCCTCATTCGAATAAATAGCCATTCATGTCTCAAGACATTGAGAATAAAGCGTTTGAATTCAATTAAATCAAACTTTACCCTATACATTCGACGAAGCTGCATACCTACCCAGATTTAACCCGATATTTTACCCTATACATTCGACGAAGCTGCATACCTACCCAGATTTAACCCGATATTTTATCCTCTCTTTAGACGAAATTTGCCCCTTTCTAAAGATAAGAAACTATGCGTTTTTATTGGTAAAGATGACCAGAAGCCCGAATAAATTGCACCTCTTCACTGTACTCGCTCACAGAATATTGGTACTTTTTTTGTTTTCAACTACAATGTCGACCCCTGCTTGAACTTCAGACGAGAGTAAAGTGTTTTTCTACTAAGTAAATTCTATTTTTTAAAAAATTTCTCGATTTTCCGGGATACATACATGTATTCTTGATGTATAACAAATGAGCTTCTGAATTCATATTTTCTGTTCTGAATTCACTACGTTAGATGAATGAATGAATTGATTGAACCCTTCCACTCCCGCTTAGAATTCTAAGAGAAGGTTGGGTTAGATCCCGCACGATATATATACATTGGATGGGCTAATTTCGTGTAATGGTTAAATCATTGAATATTTCGTGCCCATGGTGATTAATATAGCCAACAACTTTTTATTCAACAGATAAGCAACTAACAATAACAAACAATCAAATAAAAAACAGTTCCTTCCTATAAATTCTCCCTAGTATGAGTTTTCTTCAAACTAAGGCTTTTTTGTTCGCCGCATTGGACTTTAGCTATGCTTATTAAAACCAGGAAGAGATTCAGTGTTTCAGTGTCACAAAATAAAAATAAAACCTTTCAGCGACGCATTATATGCTCTCCTTCATATTAAGACTTCTGGATGATTTGAAACCATATTTTAAGGATTTCATCCACAGTAATACTCTCTCGTATTGATGATATTCACAGTTTGATGATTCTGCTTACAGAATCACTTGTTCTTGCTCAAATTCCGCTGCTTCTCCGCTGAAACCACAATCAAATCCTCCGTTGGTAGGCCCTTTCTTCTCCTCACCGCATCCATGTACCCTCTCGCGTGATTGGGCGAGTCTCCTTTCATACCGTACTCTTCTATCTCTTCCTGCGTGTGCGGCTGCCAGTAAGGGTCCTGAATGGAAGATGAGGATACTGTATCAGAGCCAATTTCGAGGTCGAATTCATTCCGGAAAAAATCTCGTTTCAACGAGAAAGTATCAGTTCAATAGATGAAAAACAATCAGATCTAGCCATCGATGTCTCTACATCCCATGAGATCTCTACATGCAACCTAGGAACGGGTTTTAGGCTCGCTACACGGTGATTCAAAACTGGGTGGTCTGGCTCAATCACAAGTCGATGCCAGACTAGCCTGAGAAAGCTACCCTATGAAAAATTAGCCGGAACTCCATAATAATTTTGAATAGCAAATCAAGGAATTTTTAAGAGATGTTTTGGCCAAGTCCGGTTTTGCGAAGACGATCGCCGACTGCGTTGAGAGTGGAATTTATTTAGGGAATCGATGGGTTCCTCACCAAACTTCCAAATACTTTCTCTCGACGACATTTCTAGACAAACCACAACCATCGTTTTCTCTTTCAACATGTTAGACATTATGTTCAAGGTTGGTTTTTTCGGCCACAAGTCTGGATTATTCCACCACAGTGCCTCATTTTAACCACAACACTACAAAATGAACTGCAAACTCTCATTTAAACTTCCAGTCGGTCTGATCTGGACTACAAACAAATTATGACTACAAACTAAAAAAATCTCCTCACCTCATCAATGACCTCCCATTGACTGGGCGACATCTGGCCACTCGCCATGCCACTCGTTCGCTTGCGCAGCTGCTCGCAGAAGGAGAAGCTCTCCACCACCGCCATTCGCGCCCTCACCACAAACAGCCCCGACACCTCATCCACGTCTTCGCTCATTATCTGCGCAAGTTCCCCTAGTTATTAAATGATTCTGGACGCAATCGTAATTCGTATAATAGTTTTTTCTTTTTAAACTTGAACAAAGCTCTGTTCCATCGCAGCATATGACTCCGATTATTTAATCACCCGACTATATTCTCTGCTGTCACAGTTAATATGAGAAAGTCAATTTCGATTCAATTCCAGGCCATCTCTTGCCATCCGCATAGAATGCTTTAAATCAAAATAATTTGCTTCTTTTTTTAAACATAGAAGAATGGTAGAATTTGAAGGGAGAGCGTGAGCGTCCATCCGAAAACATAGAAGGCCAAACGGACAGAAAGTTTTCATCTCTGATTTTTTCATATAATACATATACTCGTCATGCGGGTTGGAGAAACGTCTTAGTTTATACGACCAGAACATACTGTGAGGCTTTCCATCCAACTTCTTCCCAACCTTGGACTTCCTCTGAGCAAGGACCGCGTGGACCTTTCCGAGGGCCTGAGAGGTAGTAGTAACTGTCACATCATACATCGCAGCCATCAATCGCAGAGGCGTTTTCTTCGCAGCCGCTATGCATGTCGCACGAGTCGCTGACATGAGGAGGCCGCCAATTCCTGGCTCCTGAAACGATCTGCATAGCTCCACAAAGGTTACTGGCAATTGTTGAGAAATTAAAAAAACGACCGCTCTCCGAGCGAAAGAGTCTGGAACAATAGAAAGCAAGCTAGATGTGCAAAAACAGAGAACGAAGAGCTTCTAATTCTTCTAGGCTATCCCACTCAACAATCGCTCTTTTCACAAAATTCTCGACAGTTGTGAGTTTTGGCGGACAAAGTAAGACATGGAATCACAAAGAATCTCCTATCACCTGCACTTCACTTCATACCTCTACAAATCTACATAGTTATCAACTGAAACAGATCTAGCAACTTCAATTGAGGTTTGAAGGGCTCTCACTATGGTACTTTTGAAAAGAACACTGAAACCCCTAAAAACCCTAAAAGTAAAAAAAATCCCTTAGACCTTGGAACAAAACTGTCCGACCTGCTCATCCACCTCCCACTGCTCTACGACCACCCCGACCGCCCTCATGGGCTCGGAGCACAGAGGTCCACCCATGATGAAGGCATCGAAGGCTGCCACAATCGCTGCGTCCAAGTCGCGTCGTGTAGCCTCTGACTCTGCATTGTCCGGAAATCTTTGAAGAAGCGTAAAGAAGGCATAAACTTACAAAACTTGATTGCATACTCTGTTATAAGGACCGAATCGGGTTAGATGTATACCTGCTAGCTATCTACTAGAACCTTCAAGGAAAATAGAAAAAGAGAGAAAAGGAGAGGGATAGAAAAAGAGGAAAAGAGAGAGAACAGATTACTGTATCTTTTATCGCGCCTAGTCTACTCTTTCATCCTTCTCTTCTACCAGGAATTCCACGGCGAGCTGGAACACCAGCTTAAAAACTGTTAAAAAAAACCCTTCCCCATGAAATGGTTTTTCAAGACTTGTAAAACCCAATCAGATCGATTAGAATATGTCTTCAGCGGTACGCTGGTCTCAAACTGTTCAAAGTTCTTACTAAGAAACATAGTCCCAAAAAACCAACCCCAAATGGATCTTTCCTCATACCCAGGTACTGCATTGAAGAGAACGTTAGCAGGTGCCTTGTCCGGCCCGATACTCCACAGCCGTTCGAAATGCGAACGAATAGACGACTGTGGCATTCTGTACCACCAGGAACCTGCGGTAAGTTGTTTCTACTAGATTACTTCAACCTGATAAAGTCGCTACCGTAATCCTGCAAACAATACTTCTGTTGCGTACAAAAGAAGCGATCGCGTCTACTTCTGCTCTGCGGCTGTGCAAGCTCGAAGCAAAAGCCTTCACCAGGATAATGATATGTATCTAATACATTTGACGGTTTAATTCTGATATCGTGGAGTACAGCAACTTTGCCCCAGTTTCCGGGCGTGGCATGATGGTAGTGTGTTCGACTATTGTACGAAGAGTCCGGAGTTCGAATCTCACCCACCCCCGACCGATTCACCGAAACCAAGAAGGTTAAGAAATTTTGGTAGTGCTCTGGCACGAATCTGACTCTCCTCACTACTGCTACACACACTAGGAGCGACCCAGCGGGCAGCCAATGGTTCTACCAAGGTAGGTCTTTCCCGCATCTCAGGGGAGCGCCACGAGGCGGGAACAAGCACGAGGAACATTATTATAGTAACTGTGTCAAACTCAAGTTTCAAAACACAATTTTTTATTCAATTATCAACCGTCTCTATTCTGTTACTGTACGACCTTAACTTAAATAAACTCACCTTTCATGACAGGCAAGGTTGTTTCAGCCGCTGATATCAAGGATTTCTTCATCGCGGTGATGTCCGCTTTTGTGAGGCCTTGAAGAGCGGGCGCGAGTTGCTCGAGTACGGTAGCGACCTCCGGGGAGAGCGGCACAACTCGCACTCTCAGATGCAGCGTCTTCTCTCCTTTTTGATACTCCTGATACCTCCTTTTTTCATTGATTGATAGTTTCATCGCCCAGAAAATCTTAATCAGAGTCACAGCAAACATGGCTGACAGCAGAGTTTTTCTTGAATCCGAACTGTGGCTTGAAACTATGCACAAATCTGAGCTCTATCAAAGAAAGCTACTGATACGCATTCCCTGTTCGTGTGACATTCTCTAGTTTTCATCGTACGCAATCGGTCTCTCTACGAACCGGGCCGTACCGTTCCCTCATAACTGATCTTTCTAATCAATACGTAGAGAGAGACAGAGAGAGAGAGAGAGAGAGAGAGAACAAGATAGAGAGAACAAAAAAGACACAGAGAGAGCAAGAGAAAGAGAGAACCAGAGAGCAAGAGAAAGATTTTTTAACCCCATAGGTTTGTGATCCTGGGTGGAAGTCGAACTTGGGACACTTCGCACAATAGTCAAACACATAACCATTATACCACGCCAGACTAAAAAAACAATCACTCAAAATGATGAACTACAATTTCTCAACATTTTTTAAATCTGTGAAACATCAAGTTTGAAAGTAATATTAAGCTAAGGATTATCCCAATTTGTCTCTAAGTTACGATATAAATTCCCATGTCTGTCGGATGTTTTCTGTCCCTGCGTATTCCAAAAAGCAGAATCGCGTGGTTATCGTCGCATCCTTCGACAATTCAGCCTAATTTACGGCCTTCGCTCTGATAGAATGACAAAATAGACGTTCATCAGTACAGCGAATGCCATTCGAAAGCATAGCTCAACTTAAATCCCTCACAATTGTTAGATAGTTTTAAAAAGACCGCTCTTCGAACGAGAGATTCTGGAATAAAGAGACACGAGATGGTGGTAGAGGACAGAGAAGAGATAACTTCTCATTATTCTGTTGTTGTTGTCTTGCCCATAGGTCCTGTCGAGGGGAGTCTTTTTGGGATAGGTTGGTGGTGAGGATCCTTTTGAGTCCGGAGAGAGTTTCTCCGTCTACACTCGCACCGCAGTCGGCGATCCTCTTGGCGAGACCCATTCGTTAACCGGAGAACTGGCGCCTCGACTCGCCATTGAAAAGTATAGCGGAGTATCGGCTGATGTTTTGTCCGGTGGCATGCCAAGGCCGGTCCGGCATCGCCCTCCTTTGACGAGCTATACTACCCAGTTTTGGTCCGCGGCGGGATTTCTCCCGCTACCTCCCAGCACGAATTCTTCGTAGGGAGGCGTCCCTCTATCCGCCACCTGAGGTCGCGCTCGATTCTGGACTGGATGATCCGGCTCCATCCGTGACAGGCTCTTAAGGCTGTAGAGTCACGAATGGCCACTGTTGCCAGTGTTTTTCGACTATTCTAGACTCCACCACTCGGAGAAAGGTAGTTTTCAAAACTTCCAACAGGGTTGGTGACCTATGTTTGTGCCATGACTTCAAAAATTACAAACATTTTGAATCGAGAGCAAGTTTCCGCTCAAAGTTATGGGTCTTACCGCGAAGCTGTCAGCTATCTGGGACGCTGTCAGTGTGAGATCCGCTACGGTGGTTTCGAGGAAGGGTACGATGGGCTCAGAGATGTCTAAGTCTCTCAAACCCGCATCCGCCAAATCCTGAAAAAGCTCTCTCTCATCACAATCATTATCTTCCTCTTCATTTATACACATCCTCTCTTCTGTTTCTCAACCGGGTTGAACCAAAAAATTGGTTGAACCAAAATTTGTAACTAGTTTTTTTCTCTCTTCTAAATCTCCGTCCATAGAACAAGGAAAACTATGATTCAACTCGATTCGCAAATGCTGTGAAAAAAAATAGATAAAAAACTGAATTTTTTGATTATATGTTCTCTAAATGCGAAATAAGAAAGGGCTAAAATATAACGATATGTTTTTGTACTCGTTTTGGAGACATCAAGATCATCGAAAACATCTAACTTGTAAGCATTTCTGTAGATGAACTTCGAAAACATCTAACTTGTAAGCATTTCTGTAGATGAACTTCGCCTGAGGTCAGCAACGCCAATTCACCGTTCTCCTGGGGGTGGAAAAAATTAGATTTTGCTCGAAATTTTTTTTTTGAAATCTAAAAAAACACAAATATTTATCATTTTTTAAACTTTAGAAAATATAACCAAGTTTTACCAATTTCATCACACAAAAACTTTTCTCCAAGAAATGCTGGTAGAATTTTGAACTACAAATTTTCAAAAGAAGCCACAAGAGAAACCAGCTAAGAGAGAGAGAGAGAGAGAGAGAGAGAGAGAGAGAGAGGGAGGGAGAGAGAGAAGGGGTGTAAATGTCATTTCGATAGTTTCACTCATCAAATTATCGATCGGTTTTTCTCGAAGCCGTATATTAAAACATCACCTGCTCCACTATCCTGACAGTGTTGTCGAAAACCGCCAACCTTTTTAGTTCTTCCCTCAGCTTCTCTTCGTATCCCAATCTAAACTTCACAATCCATTAACCTATTTTCGCTCGTTTCGTTGTTTTTGAAAATTCTCTATCATAAAATTCCCATCTTTTCATTTTTGTCCCCACTCTCAAAACATCAGAATCGAAAATAAGTTTAAAAAAATATTAATGAATAAAGCTCTATTGAGTTTTATTATTATTTTGAGGAGAGAATTTCTAAATTTCTCGTCCAGTATTTGGAAGTATCTTGACAATCGAAGCAATTCACGTGTTGAAAGCTCGCACCTTCGAACACTCAAGCGAACTCGCACCAGAGGCTCTTCTGTGCTTCGTCTGATCATGAAACCTAAAAGGAAACATGCTTTGCAAGAATTATAACTTCGAAATAATTCCTTGCTCAATTACAGCAGAAATAGAGAGAACAAGAATATGAGAAAAAAGTTTAAACAATCCGCTTAAGACCATATCTAATCTGATAACTTGAATGGGCTTAACGCTGGAGGGTCGAGAGCTTCAACGACTTCCCCAGTGTCTCGCGAAGGAAGATCTACCCGTTGGGCAAGACTACAACAACATAACTTGAATCAATACTCCATCCTTTCACTGAAT
The DNA here is from genome assembly GCA_964056735.1 of Allodiplogaster pararmata. Lineage (NCBI taxonomy): Eukaryota > Metazoa > Nematoda > Chromadorea > Rhabditida > Diplogasteridae > Allodiplogaster > Allodiplogaster pararmata. The sequence continues at coordinate 27,133,051 of OZ057407.1, forward strand.
CATATAACTATATCCCACGATCTCGAAGACCCTCTCTGTTCTGAAGTCTACTCACTACTACAGTACCTATTATACAGTAACATAAATACTACAGTTATCTCGCACTCACCATTCTCACTCTCCCAGTCAGTCAAAGTCGCCTGGGAGGGAATCATATCATCTGCTTCCACCGCACACACGACGCCGGCCGGAACAGAATGCAGAGGGACTAAATCGCGGCCTCGCATCATGAAGAGGTTCGCGATTTTCACCTGCAGTACCAACACAAACTTCATCAAAAATTTCCGAGCAATCAACGTATATGCTCTTGCTCATCAAATTTGGAAGAAAGGTCTATTCGTTTCTTTCTTAACTGAAACGATCACTCTTCATCAACTTCTATTCAAAAGCGACACACCATACTCTTGTTTCCGTTGATCGATCTACAATGAAGCTCCTGACCTCCCTGCAGCCGACCGGAAAACACGCGACTGATAGCAAGTCTCCGACCGAGTACCTGCAAATGAATAATAGACAACTAAATTTTCATAATCATCGGAATGCTATTGAAGCCGTTACATCCTGGTCACTAAAAATTCATTTTGAGAGAATATATCAGCCTATTTTCTATCCTCCCAATGTCAGCGCACCAGTATTTTCTATCCTCCCAATGTCAGCGCAACCGCTCAAACTCGCGATTTTAAGCATATCCGGCTAGAGCTTCAACCACTGAGCCCTTTTACCAAAATAACGAATACAAGCAAATAATTAGCTATACTTTTTGGAAAGGACAGTGGAAGCACTGCGAATACCGAGGTAGTTGGTGGCTTTTTGAGAAAGCTTGTTTTTAATGTGGTTATAAATGAATATCCAATTCAATATCCAATTTGTAGACTCAATATCCAATTTGTAGATTATGAGGCGTCATGGAACATCCTACTCTCCTGCAGGGAGGTATTCTGGGTAGGGATCTCACAATGATGGTCTAGTAGAGTACAAGGTACAAGTAGAGTATTTGACTAGTACACACCGATGGTCTAGTAGAGTACAAGGTACAAGTAGAGTATTTGACTAGTTCACACCGATGGTCTAGTAGAGTACAAGGTACAAGTAGAGTATTTGACTAGTACACATCGATGGTCTAGTAGAGTACAAGGTACAAGTAGAGTATTTGACTAGTACATATCGATGGTCTAGTAGAGTGCAAGGTACAAGTAGAGTACTTGACTAGTACACACCGATGGTCTAGTAGAGTACAAGGTACAAGTAGAGTATTTGACTAGTACATACCGATGGTCTAGTAGAGTACAAGGTACAAGTAGAGTATTTGACTAGTACACACCGATGGTCTAGTAGAGTACAAGGTACAAGTAGAGTATTTGACTAGTACACACCGATGGTCTAGTAGAGTACAAGGTACAAGTAGAGTATTTGACTAGTACACACCGATGGTCTAGTAGAGTACAAGGTGGGTATTTGACTGACTTGGACCAGTTTAGCGACGAACACGACGACCGGTCCAGCTGCACGGCATGCACGTACAGCTGCCGCCAATTCACTCGCGTCGTCTTCTTGTGAACCTGGCCACATGGTAAAGCACGTTACAAACATGAAACTGGGTATATCTCTCCCACCCATGTAGTGGGTGGAATTCATGCTGGTAACCAGAAAAGCTACTAACGGAAACCCTTTGTTTTCATCTTGTTTGCTTTACTCAAACGTGACGTTCCTTTGTATACAGGGTGCCTGGACAGTGTTTTTTTTATACATAAAAGTCGATAAAAGCAAATAAAACAAAACCCCCATCAAAGTTTTTTCAAATAGTTTGGGATATAACTGCACTCTCAAATTTCGAACAGTCCTCCCTTCTCCTTTATATGATGGAAAGTATGGAAACTGGACTTCTCTGATCTTTTCATTCTGGGAGAAACATGGGATGAAGTCTTTGTGAAATAATGTCTAATTACTATTTGAGCCGCCTTTACGCCAGTCACATTTCTTACATCCCAGGACCATTTTGAACTCGACTTCAAACCTATTTCGCTTATGTTGCTGCGATTTTCTCAAGACAATTCATCGGTTATGTGCAGAAAATCAAAAAAGCTTTCTTTTTCTATAAAGTTTCATTTCCTATATAAAAAAACGACCAACAAAACAGTCTTCTTCCTTCCACCGAGAGCGCGACATTATGGCATCTTGCCAACAAGCGAAAAGTCGCGCGCGGAAGCGGCAGCCACCTGCGCATCACTTCGTCCAGGGCTTCCGATGCTCGCTTGCTTCTTAACAACGAACTAACGTGATATACCCCTTCCATTCTCGAAGACCTTCTTATTCATCTTTAGAAATGTGCGAGAAAAAAGTTCAAAATTGTTTTTACGAGAAAAAAACTTGAAAAAATCGAATAAAAGTGAATTTTTCCTTGAAACTTTTTAAACGGGTGATGAAAAAAAAATTCTAGAGCAAAGCTCTCGGGTGATGTCACACTTTTAGTCGGCCAGCCTCTGGTTCTTCTTTTACAAGTCTTTGTTTTCATAAACCATAAGGGGGGACCCTTATGTATAAAAAAAAATTTTCTCTCGAAAACTTTTTATTTTAGAATCTAGAGTCATCACATGTTTTAGACTCACAAAGAGATGAAAAACAATTATTAGAGCAGAGAGTTTGAAAAGTGATACTCACCAATGCTGCCATTTTTTCTATGAGAATGAATATTTGAAGAAGTCCGAAATATAAACAATTAAACGCGAATTTTCAAGAACAAGAATTCATCTTTATAGTCTCTTTTTTTAAAAAATTTCAAATCTCAGTATTTATTCTGAAAATGCTCCTTACGGAATTAGTCTAACAATTAACCGAAGTCCTTTAATCATGCATCTCCTTTGAAATAAAAAGACGCCCCTAACAATCGCACTCAACAACTCTTCACTGAAATAAAAAGACGCCCCTAACAATCGCACTCAACAACTCTTCACTGAAATAAAAAGACGCCCCTAACAATCGCACTCAACAATAAAAAGACGCCCCTAACAATCGCACTCAACAACTCTTCACTGAAATAAAAAGACGCCCCTAACAATCGCACTCAACAACTCTTCACTGAAATAAAAAGACGCCCCTAACAATCGCACTCAACAATAAAAAGACGCCCCTAACAATCGCACTCAACAACTCTTCACTGAAATAAAAAGACGCCCCTAACAATCGCACTCAACAATAAAAAGACGCCCCTAACAATCGCACTCAACAACTCTTCACTGAAAATTCAGTTGCGCTTCTAAACTTCTAAAAAAAATTGTTTCGAAAACACGTGAGAAAAGCATTTCTTGCTCTTATCAACTCATCGATAACCGGAAAAGTTATCGATTCGCTTTAGGAGATTTCAACGGAGAAAGGTCAATGTTTAGGAAAACTAGTGCAAAAATGCGCATCGAACAGTAACCGAACCCGCGACTTTCACTTTCAATGCTATGTTTTGCCTACTTAACTACCTATGCACCCGATCTCTCGCACCTCGAAGGCCCAAATTTAAACCTCCACTACCAGTCAAAAGACCAACTTGATCGTTATGCCCAGCTTTTCGGCCAATCCGAGCAGAGTCGACAGGTCTTGCTCGTTGGTGCCTGCATCCAACAGCTAAGAGAAGGACTGGTTTCGCTTGGCAAGTATTATTAAACTGTACCCATTCATGCTGTCAGAATCTAAGGCTACTAGGAGGCCTGTTAATTAGAGCCCAAAGCTCTGATTCTATTACTCAAACTATGATAAATACAGTCTAATTAATCGTATTTGAAGTTTTTTTTTAATTTAAAAGCATAATTGGAAAACCTCGTACAGATTCGCTCTTGTGGTTCTCATTTTAAAACTTTTCGACCCCTCTTATTCGGCCACATCAAGGATATCGCATCAGGCTTCTAGCAGGTGATAGACTCCCGTCACAAAAACCAATTCTACTGAGTCACAAACCTAATGAAATATAAAAAATTTCGTTATATGTACTGTATCTTTTTCAAATCGTAATAAAAAAATTTCACATAATAGGGCAAGTTTTATGGAATTTCAAAGAATAAGATAAGAATATTGGGATTAAATTTGTCTGACCTGCCATATCGGATAGAGTATCAACTGCTCGAACAAACTCTTCTTGCCTTTCGAAGATGCATTCAGCTGAAATGAGTTGGAATCTAAATTTATAGGCGTCATTAATTTTATGATAATTTCGAAGAAAAAACATTCCAAACTAGAAAAACATCTTATGTTTGCTCTGCTTTTAAAACTTTTATTCCCGAACTCTCTATGTTTCGCTTTCCCTCTCTCACCTTCTCTCCATCTTCCTCTCTCATCCTCTCTCCAGCTTCCTCTCTCAATCTTCCTCTCTCACCTTCTCTCCATCTCCCTCTCTCACCTTCTCTCCATCTCCCTCTCTCACCTTCTCTCCATCTTCCTCTCTCACCTTCTCTCCATCTTCCTCTCTCACCTTCTCTCCATCTCCCTCTCTCACCTTCTCTCCATCTTCCTCCCTCACCTTCTCTCCATCTTCCTCCCTCACCTTCTCTCCATCTTCCTCTCTCTCACTCTATCTTCCTTTTCTAGGACGCTCGACCACGACAGCCTTGATGGAGATAACGGGCCACATAACCAATGGTATCAACCAACGGCTCCCTCCACATCGCACAGTGATGGTTGCGCTCGACCTCACCTCGGCATATGATCTGGTCAACATTTCTCGCCTGTGTCACACTCTCGCCGAAACGTCCATCTCCAGAGGCCTCGTTAGATGGCTCTCCAGCTATTTACGAGGGAGAGCCATCCGTGTGGACTTCAGAAACTGCCTCAGCCGCCAGCAAACCTGCTACGCAGGAGTTCCTCAGGGGGGAGTACTCAGCCCTTCCTTGTTCAACATATACTTGAATGGGCTGCCGAAACCTCCCGAGACGATCAAACTGGTCGGGTATGCGGATGATCTGACAATACTGGCCTCTCACCCTGACTGGAGAGGTGGAGCTGACAGACTGAACACCTACCTCCCAGCCATCTTGGGGAACTAAAGATGGACATCTCGGCAGCTAAATCCAGTGTAACGCTCTTCACCACCAACACAAAGGAATGTCGTGAAGTACCAGAAGTTTTGGTCAACGGTGAGCCACTCCCTCCAAGTAGAGCCCCCAAGATCCTTGGTGTCACCTTGGACCAGATGGGAACCTACCGTCAACACGCCGAAGGACTAAAGACAAGGGCAACAAAAAGATTGAATGTCCTCCGAGCAATCGCAGGAAGAAAATGGGGACAGAAGACCGAAACAATGCTGAACACCTACAAAGCAACCACTAGAGCAGTCTTGTCTTACCCATCTGCACCCATCTACTCGCCCCTACTTGCCGAATCACATTGGACTTCCTTGCAAGCAGCACAAAACAAAGCCATTCGAATCGCAACTGGAAACCTTGCAATTGCGGACACTCAGCACCTGGCATACGAGAGCAAACTTCTTCCAGTCAAAGAACACAACCTCATGCTCAGCAAACAATTCACCGCCAAGGCCAGGCTTCAGCCCAACCATCCATCTCACCGCATCTGCACTGAAGCAAAACCTCCCAGGGCAGTCAGAAAGCACGCCAAAGACATAGACATAGTATTAGGTGATTCGGACTATAAAGTGGCCCTCAGAAAAATACACACGGAGACAGTCAGAGATTTTCTTAGAAATAGTCGACCCAACCCAGTTCTGGGAACTAAACCTCCTAGAATACATAAGTCCACGTCCCAACTATCCAGAGAAAATCAGATAACTCTGTCTCAATTGCGAAGCGGCCACTCTAGTTTCCTTAACAGTTACCTCCACCGAATAGGGGCCAATGAATCTCCCCTCTGCCCACTGTGTAGGATAGAGCCGCATACTTCGAGACATATTTTTTCGTGTCGCTGTAACCCCACTTCACTCAGCCCTATCGACCTTTGGAATAGGCCGCACTCGGTTGTTGATTTCTTGTTCGATTAAATCTCTCCAAAAAAAAAGTGAAAGAGAAAAAAAAGGAGAGTAAAAAAAAGAGAGAGAGAGGAAAGAGAGTGTGGGCTTATAACGCTGGAGGGTCGAGAGCTTCAACGACTTCCTCCAGTGTCTCGCGAAGGAAGATCTACCCGTTGGGCAAGACAACAACAACAACAACATCTTCCTTTTCTCAACTAACACAAATCGTTCTCCCAACTCCAAGGTAGCAGTCTTCGAAAAGATTCTGAACCAATTCTTCCGTGGGGATTTTCAATCTAAAAAAAAATTTTTTGCACGAAAAATTTTTGCAATTTGTTGACTTTAAAGAGTAAAAAAGAGAATTTCAACACATGAAAAACGAGGCCAAAATTTCAACAAAATTTTCAATACTAAAAAAGGCCACATATTTACTTGAGGCCTTTGCAAATGAGCTGTCTTTTGAAAAGCTCTCTTAGAATGAGAATCTACATGCTGGACACATGCTGGAGTCGTACAAATATCGCCAACCTTTTGTTGTAAATCTCTGCGAAATCCTGTAGAGAGAAGGCGAATGCATGCGTCGCCGATGAAAATAGAACATTTAACTGCGCTGGGTCAAAGTGCATCTTCGCCTCGACGGCCTCCAACTTCGACCAGGACTCGTCGTCTTCCAACAGCAGGCCTCGAATCACCTGCAGGTGCTCAAAATTTGAAACGACCGAACGAGTTATCGTATCCAACAAAGTCTTACTCAGGACGACCAAATAAGCTACTGATATCTCGTTTTGTTCTGACCCAGAATTGCATAGAAAATTCTAAACTTGGAGTTAGTTCAATTACGCCAAAAATGTTCTTCCTTTCTGACGGCTTCTTTTTTTTAAATTTTTCACAATTCAACGATCCATATGGACCTCTGAATAAGGATACTGTAGAAACCTGACTGAGGCAGGAATTAGTGGCGAGAATCAGCTGTTTGATGTGAGCGAATGCGTCGGCTTCGCTCATTTTTAGTTCGTTCTTCAGACGATCTAGCTTGTTGAGAACCAAAACGACCTCAACCAGAGAAAATATGATAATCATTATCAGCAAACCAAAAGGGTGGTCAGCTGTTAAGCTATCGCTTATAGCCTATAAAACTACCAGAGGTCCTTGAAGTGCACCGCAAGTGAGGTTCTTATGGGCAGTTGGGACCCTGAATGAGTGTATCAGGTATACGTCAGACTGACAGAGATGTAGGGTATTAGTGACCCTGATTGGGTACCGCAACCAGAGGGAAGTGGATTTTTGCGTGATGCCTGTTCCCAACCTGCTGTTCTTGAGTGATGGCCCTTCGCAGCAGAGCCTCTGTTTGGGAGCAGACACCTTCCACCTGAGACACAAGGTACTTAATTCTCTTTCTATTCCCCCTCCCTTTCTATTCCGCCTCTTTACTCTATTCCTCTCTCTTGTATGATTTTCTTGTTCAACATCACTAAATTCTCTATTTTTTCTGCTTGCCTCTTTATTTTTGACCTATCTTACGTTTAAATGGAAGCTAATTATCACTTATCTAAACTTTACAGTGCATTCATTGTGCTAACTCTCTAGAACTTTGAAAATTGTCTAATTTGCGAGTTTTACTAATTACCAGTCTTACTCACCACATCGACCAGGAGCAGCGCGATATCAGCCAGCAAGAGGCCATCTGCCACTTCTCCCACAAAGTCGACGTGGCCTGGGGAGTCTACTAGGTTGATTAACAGTGGCGGAAAAACGATTGACGTCACGGACGCCTGAATCAGGAAGAGCGCGAGTTCAAGAAAAAAAAAACGCCCAAAAAAGTACGGAAACTGTTTTAAACAAATTTTTTAAACAAAATCTTAGATTTTTTATGCAATCAGGTCAAAGTTGACCAAATTTCCTCGAAATTTGTTCTCCGAGACCAGAATAGCATGTATTGTAAACATTAATCAAATGAAGCGAATCAGTCGCCTAAATAAGATTCATGAACCTTTTGAAAAAATCGAAAACAATTTTCCGACTTACCTTCATTGTGATCCCTCTCGTTTGCTCATCTTCTCTCGTGTCAAGAAATCGCATTTTACCGGTAAGTCTGTCTGAAATAGCCAAACATTTTACCTTTTAGATTTGATTGAAATAACTGAATGAAAAAGGGGTAACCGGAACTAGTAATTTTTCGACTTCAATTTCTTCGAAAACAAGTTTTAGTAAAGGCAAGAAAAGAGTCCAGCAAGCGTTTATGTTCAGATTTTTTCTCTCTTTTTTTGTTTATTTTAATTATCTTTAATAAATGGATTTTCAACTTTTCACGGACCACTTTTTGAATGTCAAATTGTTTTGTTTTTTTTAAAAATTCTCTATCCAATCAGAAAGCTCATCAGTTTTTAAGCACATTATTGACAAATGTTTTGCCCATAAAAATTTACTAAAAGTTTAGTGACGGGCTTGATTGGCCAGTTTCAATCCTTTGGTGTAATCTATAAACAATTTTTTTGGTAAAGGGTTGTTTTTACCCCCAACTTCTCTGTCCTCAGAGAAGTAAAGAACGTTATGATGCTAATTTCGACCAAATTTTTGTTTGAAACTTTTATTGGGTTAATTTTCATTTTTTTTTTTTTTTTTTACTTTTCGAGTATTTTTTGATTACTTGAAAGAAGGGCCCTTATAAGATTTTGAAATTCAGATTTTTCTTGAAGTACTCATAAAAAAAAGCTATTTTGAAAAAAGCTGTTTTCAGAACAGGAAGTAAACTTCTTCTTTTTTCTACATAAGGGTTCCCCTTATAACTGAAAGAACAGAATTTCGCAAAAAACAACTATACATTACCATGCCAATTCTGTTTCGAAGAATATGTCTTCAGTGTCCTTCTAGAAACCACAACTTTTCATTTCGAGTGATTTAAATGAAGAGCGAGACGGAAGACGAAAATTCATTTCCGCCAAATGGAGGTAAGGTTCACAAAAATTAAATAGAAGAAAAAACAAGATATCGATTCTGTGATGAATAATGATTATTGGATGCGACCAACTCGACACAACTCCATTCGTCGTCAGAAGAGCATCCGCGAAGGTCGTCTTGCCGTGATCGACGTGCGCAATGAGACAGACATTGCGGGTCGACCGAGGCTCAGCCTAAGAGAAAGAGAGTTAAAGAGAAAAGCAGAGAGATAGAGAGACTGACATAGATCGATACAGAGAGGGAGAGAAGTAGACAGGGGCAAAGATGAAGACTTAGAAAGAGAGAGGATGAAAGTGCGACAGAAATCGTCTCTTCTATTCAGCTTACATGAACCCTTACCTTAGCGATTGCCTCAGCTATCTCCGAGTCTGACATGCGACTATTCTTGAAGTTCTGAGAACTCAAATTCCTTACTTTTTGAGCTCAAAAGCTGCTCTGAAAACAATCTCAGAATGGGTTTTTTCTCGTTCGCAGTGAGATAAGTTCTATAGTAACTAGACAAGCTATGCTCGAGCATACATGACCGATTCGAAAATGTTATATCTCGTTTACTCCTTCCGTTCTCTTCCACTTCTCGTCTATTTATCTTTCCAACTTGTGCCACACGTACAAACATCCCACATTTAACGCCTTAGCTATCAGACCTCGCCCCTTTTACTTAAGCCCATGGTATCCGAAGCCTCAGCGTTACCGTATACACACCCTTCAATTGACTGTAACCATTCCAGACTACAGTTTCACTTTCCTGATGTTTCTATGAAAATGCAGAAAATATTGTTCGTAACATATGTGGCTTAGTTGAAACACATAGAATTGTTCTACTTCAAATCTGTTCAAACCTTTTATTGAACACGTTTTGATCTTCAGTTCACCTACATGTGCGTATATACAAAATAATGACTGAGCGTACATCCTGAATGGTCAAACCTCAAATCCAAGTCATTCTCAAAATGAATGTTCAACGAGATAGAAATTAGTGAGCGGAAGATTGAATTCACGATCAAATAGTCAATTAATCAGGAAATAAACAGATGAATAGTCATGATAGATCTCGGAACGTCATGACTAATTCCATGCTTTATAATTGTATACCTCCAAACTTCCAATAGAAGCACAGTTCGGCTTAAACTTTCAAAAAACAAGATGAGAAAATTGAGAGATCTCTACAAGATTTCGACGTTCAAATTCTGGATTCTGAAGTCGATAGGTAGATGAGATTTAAACAAATTTTGAAGGAACTGTGTTGGCGTCTTTTGAGACAACACCCTAAATGCGCCCGTATCGAGACAACACGCAAAGAGTGTCTCTATCGAGACTTTACCCACAGTTTCCGAACGAAAGCCTCTATCGAGACTTTCCTTCGGAAACAGCACCCAAAGGTAGTCACAGAAATAATAAAGAGAGAGAGAGAGAGAGAGCGAGAGAGAGAGAGAGAAATCGCTCGGCACTTCAAATTAACTGCTTCAAAAGCAACACGAATGGATGACAGAGTCACCCGCAGTCTAGGACAGCTTCTACGTCACAAAATACATGATTCCAAGGCATTTGTGAAGGCAGTCAAATCCTTCTTGAATTCCAGAAGGCTACAATGAATCTAGCCAGATAGCAAGCATGGTAAATTTAATTTTTGGGAGAAAAGCGCAAGCTATCATCTACGTTGACGCCGTTTCAGTTCACCACAAGGATCGAAGTAGAGGGCCACAAAAGGCATTTGCTTGCCATACAGGAATACTTAGTTCCTTTTTCATCACTGAGACTACAAAAAAAAAAACACTAAAAGCAGCTATAATACTTCAAATGCAACTTGTTAAACATCTATGACAACAAAATCAACCATTCCAAATAATAAGGGTGTCTAATTATGCGCTGCGATCAATAGAATACGACTCGGTGCAAAACTTTTTCCTCGTATAATGTAGATAAGAACTATCATCAGCTAACCAATCGAACAGTTAAAATGAGATAAAGTGAAGAGAGCAATTTTTGAACTATCTCCGAAACTTGGTCGTTTGCAAAAAGAGAACAATTCCATTTATGAGAGGAGGTAGAGCCACAGAGGGAGACAGGCCTGCTAGAACCCATCAGCGACAGAGGGAGACAGGCCTGCTAGAACCCATCAGCGGTGACAAACCTTGAGGTGACTTAGCTATTTGTTTCATTTCAATCAGAAGTCACAATAGAAGGCATACTTGATATCTACAAAGGAGACACAATCGGTGCTTCAGACTACGCTAGCGCTTCAGTTTAAGTGACTTTGAACCAGTTCGAAAAGTTATACAGTAATCCTACGAGTCTAGCGAGACGAAATTATAATACCAGAAAGAGAAGCCCGTTTTGCTAAGAAATTGAGGTTTATATGTAGCTTCCAGTATTCTTCAACAACTAATTCAGGTTCTCAAAGGACGAAATGCGTTCGAGGAGTTAATAATTAAGAACAACTTATAAAGTTTCACTCAACATTGCTCTATAGGCAACCGCATTCGAGAGAATTTATAATTAGACAGAGAACTTTATAATTGACCAGCTTAAGGACCTGCATCTGCTGTACTTTACCCAGGACCTATAGCTGAACACAGATGGTCCGGATCAGGCTCTGCAAATTTAGCTGTCTCTTTAGCATTCTTTAGTTTGGGTTTTGTATGGGATTGTTCAAGCGTCACAAAAAGAAGATAAAAAAGACTATGGGCGAGGTTCTAATGAGAGCAGACAGCTTGTTAGTTACATGGATATCAAAATCATGCAGAGGAACCCTAGGTCAAGCAATGGACCCCTATAACATGCACAAGAGACCTACGACCAACAAGATTACTCTAGTTTTCAAAAGAATGTTTTAACTGTTCAAGAGCGTCTGTTCACAAAGCAAGCTGGAATGTCTAGTTATGCCCTCTCTATTTAACCGATCGACAGCCCCGCACAAACAGGGAAGCTTATAAGCTACAAACTACAAAAGAACCGTCTTTGTAAAGTGAAGAACGATATGGACATGAGAAGTGCAGCATGATCCACTGCACCCGGACAAATCGAGCGAGTACCGTAAATTGCTTGTTCCAGATTGAGACCAGTTAAAGCGCCGTCTAACTACAAATTACAACCCCTCCTTGATCAAACACAATACATGAGGTTACGCGTAAAAATGCGAGATACATAAAACTACTAATACATACAAAAATGCGTCTTACATTTGTTGTAGCAAGAATCTTGCACAACCCCTATGAGAATATAAGAAACCATTATTTGTCTTTTTTTTGTCTATCAGAGACATATCATGAACAAAATATCCTTATCAGAAGGCGAAATTTTCTATCTAACGATCAAAACATCAAACGAGATCGGGGAAAAAACTCCGATTCAAATGCCTAAAAAATGATTGAAAACAACAAAATTGAGATTGAGCTGAGAGGCTTTTCAAGTACTGCTATTACTTGATCCTTGCTACTCCTCCTTTCTCTTTTCAAAATTGAGGCTCCACTCTATTTGCGAGATGGTCACGCTGAAGGATCTACGGGATGACAGGGCGAGGAAAGAGGCGAAGCGGCTTTTTTTGGTCCTCCATTTGACACGATTCCTCTGTCAATCGTTGCCAACTTTATGGTGTCGCATGATGAATCACTTGTGTCTATCCCTCGATCTTCCTCGTCTTCTTTCTCATCAGCAAAAGTTAGCGGTGGTTCTGCTCCATCCATCGAGTTCAGCATGAGCCTGAAATCCGGTATACTGTAAATGGTTGATAAACCTTCAAATTCTAAGATAAACAGTTAAAAGGCAGTGACGCCTGGTTAAGATGACAAGTAATGTCATCAATCTGAATGTTTCTTATAAATAATCTTATTTGCACTTATTTCTGCTTCACGGTTTTGTATAATTTTCACGGAATAAAAAAATACATGCTCCTTTAAAGGCTTTCTCCGGTTGTATGGACTTCTCTTTAACACCATACAAGCTCTCAATCTCTTCAGGCTGTTTCTTTCCATCCGCAGAAAGAGCGCGTATATCAAAATTACTAATCACGAAGGAGCGGAAGGCCTGTGAGAGAGCGCGGAGCGTGTTATGTATAAGAGAGGATGCAGGCGATTAGAGCATTTTTACCACTAGCTTCATTATAGATCGCATAGATTTAACCCGCAGGTTAAAGAAACTTATTCATTCATTCATTCTTTATTCCGGTAGTGGACATTCACAGTTGTAATGCACAGAACGGATTACTGTAACGGGTGTGAATTCAGTTAATTTAAAAGCAAAAAGCACAGTGTGGAGGCAAGAAAAAAAAACGAGAAATAATTTTCAGCGAAAGATTATAATAGTCTAATTATAGTTTGAGGGACAATGCAATCCACAGGAAGTAAGAGAAGAGAATTTTTGAAAGTAGTTGTTGAGAAGATTGTTACCAAATCGTTAGGCAGACTATTTCATATATTGATCATGCGAGAAACACATGTATTGTGAGAATCAGAAAATTTTGAGGGAAGAGTTATTCTAAAGGAGTGAGAAATTCTTTGACAGAAGGGTGAAGGTCGTACTTTGAAAAGACAGGAAAGAAACTTATTGATTATCTTGAATCTGGTCTTCTTCAAATACTAGTCCTTTTTATCAAAACGATGTTTGAGGGTGATGAGAAGCAAACTATTTCTGAATATGGGCATTGGTTGGATTTTTCCGAAATGGGATTTGAACCTGAATGTTTCTCTAAGCTGCACAGCTGGTAGAATCTTTGCGTAAATCTATGCGCTGTCCAAAAAAGGCTAGTGATACGAATGCTATGTTCGTACGCGTTCTCTATTTTTAGACACAATCTCGGTCTCTCTCCTCAGTTTGCCGTTTCCTCATCATTAGTCTTTCTAAAACAGCCGTTTCTTTGATGGAAAAGTAGATTTGAATTTGGGGCTTTTCAAACAAAAGTCAGCATCATTTACTTTCTCTCTCACCATAACATTCTTGGATAATCCTTACATTATAACGGTTCAGTCCAAACTCAGCCTTTGCATTCACTACTAGAACATATAAGACGGTGCTGGGAATTTAGTTCGGCAATTCGTGTTGTTTCGGTGTCTGTGGCAAGTTTATCGTAATATTCATCGGAATTTCTCGCCATTTCTTTGTGAATTCGTGGAATCAAAGTTTTATTTTATTTCATCATTTCTGGCACAATAAACAATCAAATATGAAACACAAGAGTAAGCAGATAGCGAATCTTGCCTGACGGAACTCGAACTGTTCGAATTTCTTCATGCTCATCACTTGACGGATTTCGAATGGTTCGAATTTCGTCATGCTACAATACCCATCATATGGCGAAATTCGAATGGTTTGAATTTCGTCACGTTACGATGTTCAGCACTTGACGAATTTCGCACTGGCTCGCTTTCTAAATCTCACACTCTTCCCGCACTCTCGCAATTTCGCACTCTCCCGGCTATTCAGCAGATTTATATAGTACGAACAAAACGATCAACCTATACAGACCGGGTTTGCACGAATGCTATACTATTCTCTTTTCGCGACACAGAAAAAGAAAACAGTATAGCGTTCGTGCAAACCCGGTATGTATAGGTTGCTCGTTTTGTTCATACTATATAAGTCTGCTCTTATTTTGCTGAATAGCCTTGTACTGATCATCAACCGATGACGAAATTCGAACCGTTCTAAATTTGCCTTGTAATGATCATCAACCGGTGACGATATTCGAACCGTTCTAAATTTGCCTTGTAATGATCATCAACCGGTGACGATATTCGAACCGTTCTAAATTTGCCTTGTAATGATCATCAACCGGTGACGATATTCGAACCGTTCTAAATTTGCCTTGTAATGATCATCAACCGGTGACGATATTCGAACCGTTCTAAATTCGCCAACTCTTATGTCTTTGACACTCAGTGCTTTTGTTTCTTATTTATCTTGCTAAAGCAAAAATCTGTATATTAAATATGACACGTGTTTCTTTTTCAAATCCTCTGTGCAATTTACGGATAAACGAGTTTTTTTACCGCCATGTTTCAAAACTCGCCACAGACACCGAAACAACACGAACTGCCGAACTAAATTCCCAGCACCGTCTTATATGTAGACCATCAGGAGGTAGCAAACTTGCTCCGCCCCCCCTTCCGATTTTTCACTCTTTGCTCCCTGATTCTGTCTTCATCATCATGCATTCTCCTCGTTGTTGCTCTCTGCCCTCTTTTTTCTACTAGCCTTGGTGTTATTATTGGTACTCCTTCCAGCCCATAAAAGTGGCTCATTTATAATGTTTGACTAACAAATTTATTATAGGTTAACGAATCCTTCCTTCAGAAACACCAGTACCGCTTCAATAGATTTCGAAACATTTAAATGAAAATCTCCATAGAAAATACATTCGATTTTCCCCATATTCTATATCGCCACACCTTAAGGCTTAGAATGGATTAAAAAGTGAAGCATTTCAATTTTATTCTCGACCAGAATTTTGCAAGAATAGGATTTATCTTGATTCTGCCCGGTCTTCGTTTGCTGTAAATACGCATTAAAACCCTGTTGATGACACAACCTGAGAACTTCGAGATGAGCATATAGAGAATTGACAGCTATGTCCAGCTCATATTTGATTGACTCCGCGTACAGCGTGAAGGGTATCACCAGCGACCATATTACCGTAACCAAGGTTGCCGCTCGCGCCTCCAACACTCTGAACACCATCACTCAATTAACAAGTCTCTTATTCTTCGTTACTTTCGTTTTGCACGGAAGTATGGCATCAAGACATTCATAAAAGTGTATTTCTCCGACCGGCAAATCGTGTAAAGTCTATGCGCTATCCAAGTAAGCTAGTGTAAAGTCTATGCGCTATCCAAGTAAGCTAGTGTAAAGTCTATGCGCTATCCAAGTAAGCTAGTGTAAAGTCTATGCGCTATCCAAGTAAACTAGTGATACAAATACTCTGATCGTCTATGCGCTATCCAAGTAAGCTAGTGATACAAATACTCTGATCGTCTGCCTCCTCTCTTTCACATCACACGCTCTCGCACTCACTCAGAGGCCCACAGTTCTTTCATGAATGGTGATCATGATATGCATGTGTTTTGCGAGGGGGGAAGAAACAGCCTGTTTCATAGTGTATCAAAAAACGAAGCAGAGGCCCGCAGAAAAACTGTAATATTACTAACATCTAATATTAACTCCTCAACACTCTAAATAAAATCTCCGAATTTTTCGCTCTTTCAAACTGTTCTTATGTCCTTGTGAGGCAATATGGGATTATGCCGGTTTTAAAGAGTCTCGCCAAAGCTTGTAGGGATCAGACTTTTGTATCTATACACACCAGTACTGATCCGGGGAATTTGCAACCCACATGTGCCGTGATACACAAATTTTTTTGTTGTTGAGAGAAAAGGGGTTCAGCATATAAGGATAGGTTTTTAAACGGAAAAAGAGACTCTCCGGATGCAAAGGCTCACTTTATACGGTAGGACTTCTCGAAACACACTGGCAACAGTGGCCATTCGTGACTCTACAGCCTTAAGAGCCTGTCACGGATGGAGCCGGATCATCCAGTCCAGAATCGAGCGCGACCTCAGGTGGCGGATAGAGGGATGCCTCCCTACGAATTATTCGTGCTGGGAGGTAGCGGGAGAAATCCCGCCGCGGACCAAAACTGGGTAGTATAGCTCGTCAAAGGAGGGTGATGCCGGACCGGCCTGGGCATGCCACCGGACAAAACATCAGCCGATACTCCGCTATACTTTTCAATGGCGAGTCGAGGCGCCAGTCAAATAGCCTCTTGCCTATCTCCGGTCAACGACAGGCGAGACGTCTCTACTCCCACCCAAAACGATGCTAGGCCGGCTTGACCACCCACTCACAAGGCCTATAGCATGAACAGGTTGCTACAACGATGTCCGCCTTCACAAGGTGCAGCATGACAGTCTCAGGACTGCAAAGGACATCAAAACCCTTCTCCGGACGCATCTTGTCCGAAGAACACGAGAACTTCTCTCATTAAAGAGAGTGTTCATAACCAAGTCTTCGATGCGGGATGCTTGCCGGCAACAACAACAACAACAACAACGGTAGGACTTGACCATTCAACCCCCGCATGTCACAGAGAGATACAAAACAAAAACTCTGCCAAAAATTATGCTGTTGTTGTTTTCCCAAAGGTCCTGTCGAGGGGAGTCCTTTAGGACAGTTTGCTGATGATCCTTTCGAGTCCGTAGAAATTTTCTCCGTCTACACTCGCACCGCAGTCGGCGATCCTCTTCGCGAGACCCATTCGTTAACCGGAGAAGGACAAGAGGCTATTTTACTGGCTCCTCGACTCGCCATTACAAAGTATAGGGAAGTATCGGCTGATGTTTTATCCGGTGGCATCGCCCTCCTTTGACGAACTATAATATCCAATTTGGTCCGCGACGGGCATGCCCGCTATCTCCAATACACTTGTGCAGAGAGACATCCCTCTATCCGCCACCTGAGGACGCGCTCGAAACCGGTGAAGATGGACCGGTCCCTTGCGATGGTGTGAAGTCGTGGGCTGTAGCACCATCGAAGAAGAGGTCAAGAATTATCGCGTGTTCGGCTCATCCGTTCATGGTAGCCAAGATGAAGTTGATCCCCCACCGTAGTTGGATCAGGGGTTGAATAGTCATGTCTCATCATATGTCGAAGTTACTTTGTATCTACCATTGGTTGACTCTGCTTCACATTTATAAAGGGGGAACATTCGCTATGCGTATCACGACAGTTTGCGCCCGTGAAGCTTTTTAATGCGACAGCTTGTTGCGCGACATTTTGTTACTTTTCAATTTGTTTCTTGCTCAGGTAAATATTACGCTACCAAGCTCGTAAGGCTTAGGAACGAGACCGCATATTAAAAATTCTCACATAAATCAATTTTTTGCCGATTTCATCGTGGGTACACAGCGTCGGTGATCTTTCGCTATGTGTTTGTTATGTGTACACTAAACCTTTGATAAACTATGTCAACAGTCCCTCCCTATTCGTACGTATAATACTAGTTTTTTTGAAAAAAAAAACTCTTTCGGGAACCTGATATCAGACGCGTCACGTGGTTTATAATCTGCGAGATCGTCGAAGTGTGGTTTCACTTTTGCCATCGCCTTCAATCAATACTTTTTATTCTGTCCATCATCACAGGTCAACAAAAGTTACTTCAATTAGAAAATAAAAGTTGAAAACTTGAAGAAAAAGGTCGCCCCAAACGAAAAAGTCTGAAATGATGAGAAGCGAGTTAAAGGTGAAGGGCATAGAAGAGAAGAAGTTTTCCTTTACTTTTTGACTCCCAGGCTCAAAAACGGTCGTTTTTTTCCAAATTCTCAACAGCGCTGGTGACCTATGTAAATGATCCACTCCGATATTATGTACCGTTCTATTAATCTATACTTAATTCAAGTCTAAGCGTGACATAATGGTAGTGTGTTCGACTATTGTGCAAAGAGTTCCGAGTTTGAATCACACCCCGGACAGATCCACCCAAACCATAGGGGTTAAGAAATGTTGGTAGTGCTCATGCACTAATATGACTCTCCCCGCTACTGCTACTAACACTAGCAGGGACCCAGCGGGAAGCCAATGGTTCTACCAGAGCAGGTCTGTCCCGCATCTCAGGGGAGCGCGTACTTTGCCACGAGGCGGGAACAGGCGCGAGGAAGATTATAATTATTTTTTATTTTATTAATACATCGAAACTTCTAGAATCGTTTACAGACGAAGAAATGAGGAAAAAATTCCAAAATGTGATTCGCAGAAATTCGGGACAAGGTTTTCGGCACTTACTTTTCATGTTTTATCGATACAGCGTTTGATTTTTTTGTTTTACGACTAACCTCTTCAAATGGAAATTTTACTAGAGAAGCGGTACCTGTTTTACCTTACTTCAAACGATAAAAAAAGAAAAGTTTTTCACCTTTTTGTTTTTCGAAAACTCACAAGAAGACTCATTCTACGTTTCGCCTTAATACATTCAATCAGCACTTTTTCCAAGCTGAAGTTGAGCATTGTGGCTAAAAACAACAACAACAAGTTCAGCTAACTATATTGTCAAGTTTTCTATAATCCCCGGAAGGATAATCCCTGTTTCCCCTCGCCAACCTCGCAGATAACCGCAGACACATTCGGCTGACACTTGCTCAGGTCCACCAGAGTGAGTTTCTTGACAATATCTAACGAGAGTCGCTTAATAGCCGCTATGTGCCCGTAGAATTCTTCCCCTGTCACTCTCACCCAATCACGGTTATCCTTGTTTTCATCTGAAACAGAGCCAGAATCAGAAGAAACTAAATTAACTTTAGCTTTTTAACCATGTATTCAAATTTTTTCATCATTCGGTATATATATATATATATATATATATATATATATATATATATATATATATATATATATATATATATATATATATATATATGTATAAAGGTATAATATAGTGACCTACCACTCATATGCGGCGGATACGTACATGCATAGGTAAATTGTCTTGATTTCTCGTTAGGTCGAAAAAAATGTCACTAAAAAGAATTTTACTGGTGGATGCTGGAGCAAAAGAAATAGCAACTACTATCACAGAGAGGAAAATCTCGAGTTCAATTTTTTTCGGTTTTAGTGGCGGATACGTACATACACCCATTTGGACCGACACATAATATCCCTTTACATCTTCTTCTTCTTCTTCCTAGCGTTATTCTCGCTGAAGAGCGAGGTCCGCTGTGTAGATAGCACTTCGCCACATCATCGTTGGGGTTGGATGGTAGTGCATCTTTTAAGATACGACGATTTTCTTCACAGACCGGCTTGTCGCGAGAAAGTCCATAAGGATATTCCAGCCTGACGTCCTTTTACGATTACGAGTCTCGAGAGGCCGGATTCCTATTCCATGGATGGGAAAAATGAAGAGCGAAACGACAGGCGACCACTCTTCAACTTGGGGGAAGGAAGGAATCGTTAGAATCCCTTTACATATATATATATATATATCCAGGTCTCTAATAATGAGGGAATGACAGTCCTCTAGAGAATGGAAGAGAGCGCGAGAACATATGATGTGAAACGGAGCATGCAGATGTGGATTATTTGTATAACTAGACTTTTTGAAATGCGCATAGATTTAATAAGCAGTGCGGGTTATAGAAAAAAAACAGCTTCTTCTTGAAAAAGTCAAAGAAAAAAATTTAGAAAAGGGCTTTTTTAAGCTATAAGTCTATAAGAATGAGATGCGAGCTTGGCATAGACCATAGGTCACCAGCGCTTTTCTAAAAATTTAAAACAGACCGCTCTGCAGAGCGGGAGGCTTAAAATAATGAGAAGCAAGCGAAAGGTGAAGGGCAGTAAAATAATGGAGCGTTAGAATTCAACTTTTCACTTTGCGAAGAAATCTCTGCAAAGTGAAAAAAATTTCTACTTCTCCAACTTTATGCTATATTTTACCACTCTCTCGCACCGCTCGTTGTTTACGTCGTGGTTTTAAAGTGATGGAGCGTTCAACGGGATCACTTTGCAAAGTGAAAAGTTGAATTCTAACGCTCCACAAGAGAGCCGTTTTTTACAAGTACTGGTTAGCTATGAGAAAGAGCGAGGTTTTCATTATTCTAGACTCCTGAAGTAAAATACAGGTCTTTTTTCGAAAGTTTCTACAGTGCTGGTGACCTATTATGCCAAGCTACAAAAAAGTCCTCTAAGAAGCGATTAGAGGGTAAATAGCTACCGTACCATCTATGTTGGCGAATACAGGTTTGCGCAGAGAATGATCTACATTATCTTCTTCCTTTGTTTTGTTTCTTCCTTCCTCTTTTTCTTTTTTCACTCTTTTGAGCCTTTAATTATTCCTTTTTCAACTCATCCGGTGCATCTCCGAGAAAGGTCTCATTCAACGCCAGAAAGTGACCAACTTAGGAGAGGAGTCATCTGGGCCTTATTCTCCTTCTCCGCATTGTTTTTATCGATTGCGAAGAAGCGAACGTTCGGTGGATCATTTGCAGTGCGCATATCGGAACTCCTGTAATACACTATAGCCAGGGCTTGAATGAACAAGTCCTGTTATCTGTTGGCAGGCCCTGTTTCGAACATAGTTCTCCAAAGCTGTAAAGTAAATATTGAAAATATATAAAGAAAGACCGCTCATTGAGAGATGGAGTCTCAAATAATGAGAAGCGATCTCAGAATGAAGAGCGGAAAAGGAAGAGCTAGTCATTTTTTCTATACTCCATCGCTCGAACGGTCGTTTTTTGAAATTCTAAAAAGTCCTTTTGACCTATGCTTTTGAGACATATGAGCGTTCACTACATGAGCCCATCTCGTGTCATATTTTGATTATTAGTTTGAAAAATATTAATTTAAAAAAGCATTGAAAAAACTTTTGAACTTTTGCGGGTATCTGTTTCCATTTTAAGGACATTCAGTCCTCACGTTAAACCCTATTTTCTTTCAAAAAAAGATTGTACGGGCAAAGTTCTTCTTTAGGTGGGCCTGTGTGTCCTTTTTTGACGCATTAGGTATCCCCTGACCATAGCCACACAGAGATTAACTGGAATTTTTTGAACTAATAAAAAAGAGACAACCTTCGAGAAGGGTAGTAGGAAATAATAAGAAGCCAACTAGAGACAAAGCTCAGGTGAGAGAGACTCTCCCGCTCGAAAAAAAAACGGTAGTTTTCTGATTCTCAACGGTGCTGATGACATGGAATCGACTTGCTCGATCCACAACACTCACCAGCATTTGTCAAAAGTTTAAAACGACTGTTCGCTCGAGAGGGGGGGGGTCTTAAGTAATGATTTTTTCTTCTTTTCTTCACCTCTCGCTTGCTTCTTCTATTCAGGCTCAATTGAGCGGTCTTTTTCAAAGTTTTTTTTTGTACCCGCAGGCGAGCTTCTTCATGGATTAACAAAGTGGTAAAATTATTTATTCAAATCAGGGGTTAAATGGCCATGTAAGACCCTATGTCGGCAGGCCTCTGTTTTTTTCAATTCATAAGGGGTGACCCTTCGATCAAATCGAGAGAGAAAAAAAACGCGGGTCTCTTTTACTTCTCATCAAAACGGGTGACCTTTATGGAAATTTTTTAATAAAAGTTTTTCTAATAATTTACACTGCTTAAGAAAGCCGAACTCACAGTACTCCCTACTGAAACAGATGAAAAAGGCGGGCCTCTGAACCTTTTTCTTGCACACTAAAAAATCTTGGATTCAATTCAACTCTTAATTACAATAAGTCCTTTTTAGGTTTTTGTTTTCAGAACACTTTTACTTCGTTTAAAACTGTAATTTTAGTTAAGTTCGGTTTTTTCTCAAGAAAAAAATTTGAGAAAACTTACAAAAACTCTTTTTGTTCCTTTGAAAAAAATGGGTTCTATAAGGCAGAAAATTAGCGTTATAAGATGTATTGCTATAGAAAGCTCTTGGTCTGAATATAAACTAAACTGAGGTCTTAACCAAGAGAAAATCATCTTTAAGTCTTTAGCTTGAATCAAACTAACCGAGAGAGCTTAGCTTACTTAATCTTTTTGTTGAATACTATGTTTTCCGTATTTTCTTTCAAATCTTTGACGCTAAAATGAAATTATCGAAAAGGTGAGTCAATTGGTTATAAATAGCAGGCGAATAGGTCTCAACAAGCTGATGAATATGAACATGTGAATAGGTCTTAATGGGTCTTAACCAGGATGTTTCCTTAACCCGCACTGCGGGTGAAATCTATGCGCTATTCGAAGCGGGCTATTGATGGAAGTTCTACGTTCGTATGCGTTTTTAAAAAAAATAGTATTCATCGCATGCCGTCCATCTCTCTCCAAAATCTGCCCTTCGCTCAAAATCAGTATTTTGATCTACAGGTTTTTTGGCTGGTGGGAATAAACGGCCTGGTCTCAATAAGCGAATGGGTCCAACCTTTTTCGCCTGAGGAGAACGACGAGAATGATAAATGAACTGAAGAAGACTACAGCTAGCATACATAGAGCTAGCACGGTGGTCAAATCCATGCAATGGAAGAGTCTTCTGAGATGTTCCTGTAGGCAGGAACATTAACAAATCCCTTCCTCTCCAACATAACTCACAAATTAAGGCCATTACAGAAGCACACCGTGCACACTGTGCGCACTGTACACCGTACAAATGCACGCTGCACACTGTATAATTACAAATGCACGCTGAGGCGCGGGAAAGATGGAAAGAGTGTTTGAGTTAAGAATTTTCCCGCGCCTCAGCGTGCATTTGTAATTATACAGTGTGCAGCGTGCATTTGTACGGTGTACAGTGCGCACAGTGTGCACGGTGTGCTTCTGTAATAGCCCAAATTAATACAAAATTTATACACCAACTACATTGGTGTACGAAATTTTTGATATTTGCATTTTTTTTCAAAGGATTTAGCAAAAGAGCTTAGCAGAACTCTTCAAAAAAAGAAAATTTAATTAAATCTAAATAAATTCATTTTAGAAGATCTTCTCAAAAACTTTTTTTAACCTTGTTTAGTAAGAGTTATTATAGTCATGGGTGGTCATATCAATAAATACTGGATGTTATAATAAAAGTATGTTGAGCTGTCCTAGTAAATGAATACCAAGATAACATCCCAAACCTCATTCAAATAATGGGCTCTTTTTTTACTTTGGGGTGCACTTTACATGGGTAGAAGGTAAAGGGGAAGATCACTTATTTTAAAGGGGTCAGGTACTTTTTTGTTGAAGCTTAGATAGACTTTTCGCTGACGAAGCCCTACCAGGAGTTAAGTAGTCAGGTCAGACCTTAAATAGTCAGGTCAGACCTTAAATAGTCAGGTCAGACCTTAAATAGTCAGGTCAGACCTTAAATAGTCAGGTCAGACCTTAAATAGTCAGGTCAGACCTTCTGTCGGCGGGCATCTGTTTTCCCAAGTCATAAGAGGGGACTCTTACGTAAAACAAGAAAAAAATTTCTCGCGGGTATTTGTTAGAAAAGTCGGAACCTTATGGGAAAATTTTTTTCCGCCTTTGGCGGGCGTCTCCATCTTTTTCTTACACACTAAAAACTCATGGGCTCTACGGCTTACCAAAGAGACCATATGGCTTAAAAACAAGGTCGTATGGAACATTTAGCCACACTATTGAACCCGTATAATGAAAAAATTGTTTTAGAAAATTTAAGTTGTTTTTCAAAGTTTTCTTGTTCAGGCTTTTAACAGCATAGTTGGGAATAGCGAACCCACATATTTGGAAATAAGTCATCTTTTGGAATAGTATAAGATAAACAGGGGTTCCAAGTACAACAAGTAGAAACCCCATAAAAATCAACAGGTGTCCCAAGTACAATAAGTAGGAACCGCATAAGAATCAACAGGGGTCCCAAGATAAACAGGGGCCTCAAGTACAATAAGTAGAAACCCTATAAAAATCAACATGGGTCCCAAGTACAATAAGTAGAAACCCCATCAAAATTAACAGGGGTCCCAAGATAAACAGGGTCCCAAGTACAAATAGTAGAAACCCCATCAAAATCAACAAAAATCACATCAAAAAACACAAATATTAAAGCATAAAATTTGTTTTTATATTTTCATATGGGTCTGAACAAAGTTCCCCTATTTGGCAAAGGTGAGGCTTGTGAACTAGATCGCATGGAAAATGAGTCAAAATATTAATTTTTGCCGATTTCTCGTGAAATGGTGTTTTAGCTACAGTAGTACCAACACACTAAAGACCCCCCTCCAAGTAAAGTGCGCCCTCCCAAGTAAATTTGTGCCGATTAATGATAAACCTTGAAGTGTTATCAAAGATGTTGAGATACAAAAGCAGAATCAGAAGATGTCCAGATCGAAGATCAGTCATTCGATGGCGGCTCGCCACTATAAGTGAACTTCTTCAAATATTATTTACAGTTCAAATTTCGAAAATCAAATTATCGGCAGATCATAACTCGATTCCAGGCGAAGGTTGAGAAGTGTGGCCCCGTCAAATTTTTCTAGGGTTAATTCACGAGCTTAAAACGTTTCTGAGAAGAGCGAAGCTGGATCTGAAGTGTTTGAGTATGTAAACAAAATCATTTGAAAAATCCTCTGTTTTCAGATATTTTTCACTTTTTTTCGCTTAGGCAAAGGTTACGCTTACGAGGCCGTACGGCTTAGGCTAACGAGACCGTATCAAGAAAATGCCACTCTCATCTGACCCAATTGAACCTCTGGTAGGGGGGGGGGGTGGCCATGAAGGCATACAGTACCGAATCACGTTCTATTTAGGTACTTCACACAAGATTAAAAAAATTTACAGGTTCAAAAGCGGTTCTTTTATTTCCCAGGTACAAATGACATTTTTACATACTCAAACACTTCAGATCCAGCTTCGCACTTCTCAGAAACGTTTTTAGCTCGTTAAGTAACCCTAGAAAAAGTTTCATGAAAAAAATGCGAATTCACCACCAAAAAAAAGAACACACTTTTCCACCATCGCGCGCGCGCGATATAAGACGATGCTGGGAATATTTTTCGCCAAAGTGCTCAAAATGTTGTTCCTCAGCCAAAAACTTTATTTTGCCAAGATTTCGAGTATGCGAACTTGGGAGAAGGAAATTCCGTTATTTGTCTTTTTTTAGCTGCCAAAATAGGGACGAAGAATCGGCCACTATTTCGCAGTGCCAAATGATGAATGACTCTGTGGCCAAGTTTTGTTCCTGCGAAATCACGGACAATTTTGTTTTTCCTTTGTGACATGTTTTGGCACTTTTTGTCCGCTGAACAAAGCTCCGCAACGACCACATCTTAACCACTTCTAGCGACGTACCCCAACTGAGTTTAGTAAACTCGGTTGAGGTACGTCGCTAGAAATGGTTGGTGTGTGGGCGTTGTAGCTGCTGGTATTGCAACTCGGCCCTTTGGATGAGATCAAAGTCTAGTATTGGCACTCCCCAATAGTTCCTGAGAGCGATCCTCCATCATCCCAGAAATGAGGCTAAGGAGTTGCAGGGGCTACAAAAAAAAACCCGATTTTGGCAGTGACGTTTTGTCACTGCCAAATTCGGCTCAAACGGCTCTTTCAGTAAACTCGGTTGGGGTACGTCGCTAGAAATGGTTGGTCTGTGGGCGTTGTGGCTGCTGGTATCGCATCTCAGCCTTTTGGATGAGATCAAAGTCTAGTATTGGCACTCCCCAAAGAGTTCCTGAGAGCGATCCTCCATCATCCCAGAAATGAGGCTAAGGAGTTGCAGGGGCTACAAAAAAAGCCCGATTTTGGCAGTGACAAAACAAGGACAAAAAAGCCGGTTTTGGCAGTGACAAAACAAGGACAAAAAACCCGATTTTGGCAGTGACAAAACAAGGACAAACAAAAACCCGATTTTGGCAGTGACAGAACAAGGACAAACAAAAACCGGATTCTGGCAGTGACAAAACGAGTACAAAGTAGAAAGCTTGTTTTTTGACGGTTTTTCTTGGCAGGCCCGTCAAAACGCATGTTAGTTGCTGCCATTTAGCATGGCGCTTTTTTCCGTTTCTTGCCATGGAAAAGCTTGGTTTTTCAAGCGAAATCTGCCCGAGGAACAACATTTTGGCGAAAATTATTCCCAGCATCGTCTTATATGAAACCATAATTCAACAAGCTTTGATCTTTTCTTGTATTTAGTTAGAAAACATACGTATATATAAAAAAAACTAGCACTACAAAAATTTTGTAACCATCATGAGCGTTTAAACGAGAGGCAAAACTATGAGAAAGTGAAAGATTAACAAAATCTGTCAATGTCACACGTTACCATAACAACTTCTCGCGATCTAGATCGAGACTTTCAGCAATTAGAGAAAATTACTTCTGAAGTAATTTTTTTTAAACATCTTCTGTTTATTCAAATGTTCCAACAAAAAAAAAAATGGTAAACAGATTTCGAAGAGAAAAGATTCTAAGAAAAAAAAACACTAGAAAAAAGTTTTTTGCCAATTTTAACTTTTCTAGTTTCAGTAATGTTTTCCAAAACATTCACTGTCTAGTGGTCGCGTCTCGTTTTTTTTTCCTAAGCCTTACGGCCTCGCTTGCGTGAAATTAGTCCAAGTCTAAGCCGAGACTCAAAAAAACTTATCTATGGCAATTTCGCGTATTTTTATTTTGAAATTTCCCGAAATAATCCACATTTTACTAGGTTCATCTTTGTACTAATTTTATAGATTAATATGAATGACAGAGCATAATGGGCCATTACTGAAGCACGCCCGTGCTCGCGGTGCACGCACGCTGCACGCTAAATCATTACTAATGCACGCCGTGCATGGGGCGGAGTTAAGAATTTTCGAATGGACACAGCGTGCATTAGTAATGATTTAGCGTTGCAGCGTGCGTGCACAGCGAACACAGCGTGTACGGCGTGCTTTAGTAATGGCCGCATAATGATAAAAAGAAGGAATTTTCGTACATGAAGTCGGACGACTCCTCCTCTATCTCGACAATAAACAAGTAAATTTATAGATAGTAAATTTATAGATAGTGCAGTGCGCGTAATCTTCGTAAACACTCTTCAATATCAAATTCATGACAAGTCCTTGAAACAAAAGCTCTTCCCGCGCACAATTCTTTTTAAAAAAAATTTTCAACGAGCTGTTTTCAAAACACATTTTACTTTTCTGAAATAACTTTAACAGAAATATCGGTTAGTAAAAGACGTCTTCTAAGAGAGTTAGAAATTGCAAAGGTTACCGATCAGCGGCAACCGTGTGAACGTTCATGTTCCCTCTCCCCCAGTGTCGTATGACCGTTTTTCATCATACTCTCTCGCTGCTACGCAATCAACGCGAAAAAAGCTAGGCACTGTGCTACGCAGGCGATTTCGTTGTCAACTCGTTTTGCTTTTCCTCTCTTTCCATTTCTTACCCACTGCCCCATCCCGTCCCTTAGTCTTTCTCTTTTTTCATCTTTCTCTTTTTCCTTTCTATTTCTCTTCCTCTCTACATCTCTCTTATTGTGTCTTTCTCACTCAATCCGTTCATCGCAAGGCATCTGTGATCAATATACGCATAGAATCGTCCTCGCCTGTAAGTTGTGCCGAACTACTATGTCCTTGACGTCTTATGGGCCGGCCTCCCTCGATGTATACGCATCTATTATGATGTAACATGGGTAGTGGATGACTGTTTTGCCAGCTCAACTCAAGGTCGTTCTCCTTACTTGCCAAACGACTCCTTTTTAGATGCTTGCCACCCAACAGAACATACACTGTGCCAACTTGAATGTCTAGTTCTTGAAAAGGTTTTTAGCGATTGTCTTAACCTGTTTGCTTTTATTCGCGTAAGATGGCGCATTTTTGACTCGTCCGTAGTTTTAATAAGCTCAAATGCTCATTATTGACCACATAATCGTTCCGTCAGGGGTTTAATGGTCGAGTCTCTCCATCTTTTTCGAGTCTCACCAATTTAAATGTTCGGGGGTCTTCCTTTTAATAACAAATCTTGCATAGAAAAATCTATCTCTCTCTCTCTTCCTCTCCCTCTAAAAACTGGTTTTTCTTGTCACCATAGGGTAATTGTTTAAAAACATTTATTTCCTTTTTTGTGATTTTTCTGCCCCTTGTTTTCGCATGACAAAATTCTTTTTTACCGGATGAGCCTACAAATCAAAGTGAGATAGAAGTGTGTTTATCAGAGAAGCTCCTTTGCGTTTTGTTATTTCTGTTAGTGCGTTGAATGACACATAATTTTACATGATTATTTTGCTCAGTTTGAGGTTATACTTCTTGGTAAAATTTTCTCGATTAAAAAAAAAAACCAATCTCATCAATTTGTCTTCTCCCAGTGATACAAGAAGCACCCTATCCAGGCGTCAAATGAGACCGGTATAGGGCATGTTTGTACGCGCCGAGCAAGTTGAAAAAGGGATAGGGAGAGGCCAAAAGAGTGAAAAGATAAGTAGAGGAAAAGTAAAATAGAACGGAAGGAGATGATAACGTAGATCATTTCCGGCGCGAACATGCATGCGCCAACATAGCTGGTCCGGTAACTATTTAAACCCTGACCCTATCCACAAAGAAAAATTTGAGCCTCCATGTTGAAAGTGAACTAAATCGATTTAAAAAGTAAGTGAAGAAAATAAATAAAAACTGAGATTTCACAAAAGCTCTCTACAACAGAAAATGGTGGCTTCAATTTACAGCCGGCATTATCTAAATTCGTTAGTGAAAAAGTGTTACGTAAAAAGTTTGGTTTGTAAAAAAAGTTAGTATCACAATAACACATCTCCCTCGCGGGTTTGTATCCTAAGCAATCATTCTGTGGAGAAAAAAAATCAACATTCAGAACAATTCAATCACTTTAATTTGGAATTTTTGATGAATATTGATTGATTCATTTGGAATTTTTGATAAATATTAAGTGAACTGACCTATTTTCATAATGTGTTCTGTTTCTTTTAAAAAAATTGTTTTTTTTTATTATAAAAACAAGTTCTTGTTGAAAAGAAAGGAAGTTTGAGTAACTCAGAAAGTCTCAAATTGATTTCAACTATGTGAAGATTATCTCCGATTGAAACACTTCGTGTAAATGCCAAGGACATTTGTGTATCGATTGATTAGTAAATCAATTGTATATTCTGCAGATTAAATGGCCGAGGGCCGCACTTTACTTGGGGGGGCTCTTTTCGGTGCGTTCAAAAAATGTTTAAAAAATACAAAAAATTTAAATTTTATTATGCGGTCTTGTTCGCCTAAGCCATAAGGCCCGTATCACGACAGATTGTACCGCGTCATTTTGTATCCGACACTTTGTACCCGACACTTTGTACCCCGTCACTTTGTACCCCGTCACTTTGTATCCTGCCACTTTGTACCCCGTCACTTTGTATCCTGCCACTTTGTACCCCGTCACTTTGTATCCTGCCACTTTGTACCCCGTCACTTTGTACCCAAGGAAATTTTAAGACACTGTTTCGTTTTTTTTGTATTTTTGTTATTTAAGCTTCTTTTTTACATTTATGTGTTCCGTTTGTAGTTTTTTGTATTTTTATTGTTTAAGCTTGTTTTCTTTACATTTAATTGTTCCTTTTATAGTTTTTTTTGTATTTTTATTATTTAAGCTTATTTTCTTTACATTTAATTGTCCCGTTTGAAGTTTTTTTGTATTTTTATTATTTAAGCTGGTTTTCTTTACATTTAATTGTTCCGTTTGTAGTTTTTTTGTATTTTTATTATTTAAGCTTCTTTTTTACATTTAAGTGTTCCGTTTGTAGTGAGAATGTCTCTTTTTTGACTTGACCCCTTTAAAAAGATAAAAACAAAGTTCTGCCAAGAAAATGTGGTGGTCAAATTGAGCAAACGGTCCCGCCTTAAAGTGGCTAAGAGCCATCAGATATTTTGAAGTTGCGTCGTGCGTCGTGCGTGCATGCATTACTAATGCACGCCAATGCGCGGAAAAGAGAAAGAGTGTTTGACGCACTATTATGTTAATTTTTTGATACGGTCTCGTTAGCCTAAGCCGTTAGCGTAAACTTTTGCCTAAGCCTAAGCAGAAAAAAAACATGAAAAACTTGAAAAAAACTAAATAAAGCGCATGAGGCAAAGTTAAGAATTTTCGCGCGCAGTGGCGTGCATTAGTAATGATTTGGCTTTCATGGCGTGCTTTAGTAATAGCCTTTTTAACAAAAAAAAAGTTTCAGGATGAAGTTTAAATTAGAAATTCTCTAAAAAAAATCTTCGCAAAATCTCATGATTTCGCAAAAAAATCTCATGTTAAATTTACATCTGAGGTCATCGCAGTACTGAAATATGGCTTTTCATCTGAAATGTTATAACAGACAGCTTAGGCATCAATAATCTTGACGCACTTAATCTATTAATCCATGTATCTGTTAAATTAATGAAAATTTTTCAGTGAATTTTCACTGTGGACAACTAGAATTTTGTTTTTAGTTAGCTAATGAAAAAACTTCTGAAGTAACTCGTAAAAAACTTCTGAAGTGACTCTCTATGCAAATTTTCATTATTATACTTTAAACGACTTGTTAAATTGCTTTGGGTTTGAAAGAACTGTTCGCAATCTTGGAGCTCGTTTGTCTGCCTTTTTCAACGAGCTGAACAATTATTTGCTTCTCCTACGAAACGGAAGACGAGGAAATAAAAGAAGAGACAGAGAGAGAGAGAGAGAGAGAGAGAGAGAGAGAGAGAGATGGTAAACAGATGTGTGTTATCTTCTAATTTTTCTTATTGGTTGTTGCTTGACTGACGTGAAATTCCAGAGATTGCTCTTGATGAAAAGTATAATAATCATAAACATTTAATTATTTGTTTTGTTTACTTTGAATTGTTATAATATTTGTTTTCTTTTGTTGTAAGAGACTTCACCTCTTAAGATTAACTGTTCATCGGAAGAGTTTTTAATTCCGAACACGTTATTCAACGAGATTATTAGAATAATCCCTGGCGAAAAATTTCATGTTCAGCTTAGAGTATTCGAACAAGGAAATGAGTATTGAGAAATAAGTAATTTTGTAAGTTCCCCCTGCGTCTTTGCCAGGCGATGGCACTAGAACAAGGCAATTACCAAAGTGAGGCATGAGGACGCCGAGGACGTGAGGCTGTTTGTTGTTTGTACCAACAATGTATCATGTACCCACAAAATCAAAACATTTTGTAATCCGGATGTTATTCAAACACATGTGAAAGTCTTCGATACTCACTTCTATCAACAAAAACTAAACTTAAAACCTAATTTTCAAACGTAAAACATGCCATTAATACTGAAAGTGTAGTCCGTAATGTTAAAAAGTAAAAGTGTGTTATGAGTGTGTTGCTTGTTGGTAAAAACAACAAACGGCCTCACGTCCTCGGCGTTCTCATGCCTCATGCCTCACTTTGGTAATTGCCCTAGAACAAGGGCCAGATAGTCAAGTCCTACCGTCTTCAAGACGACCTCTGTCGCCAACTTCAGCATGTCTCTGCTCACATTCTAAAAAGAGAATCTTCATCAAAAAAGAAGAAACTACTACCGGTAATAAGACCGGGGTGTTTCTCTCACCCGAAACGCGGGTGAAAAAATCTATGAGCTTTTCAGAAACACCGGAAAACTTCAGATCTATGCGCTCGAAGATTTTTTTTGGGTTTTTACCTGAGGAAATTTAATTAATCATTGCGAAAAACACTTCGAATTTTCGGAAATTTTGAAAATCTTTGCGCTCGAAAAAAATTGTGCGGGATGTAAAAAACGCCCTAAATAGGACTGTTTTATTCCCAATGATGAACTGGAGTTGAATGCTCAAGTAATAGCCCACCAGGATGTGCTGAAAATTTTCTTTACGGATGGGAGACCGGGCGACCGGAGAGGGAGGCGGGATGGAAGAAGGGGAGTTGACAACAAAAAAATTTCTGGGGTAAATTTATCAGTTTTTTCGCGTAGCCGGGGAAAGTTCAAAATTTAACATCTTTTACACTTATGAACATTTGTTTTTTGTAATCAAATTATTCTATATTTTCTGGAAAAAAGTTTCTGGTGAACCAGGCGGGCAAAATTGAGAAATTTGAAAATTTTTGTGGTCTTTGGCTCAAGTGACAAGTCTCAAAGTTTGTGTACGGTCCCCTATTATGGGTTTTTAGGGTATTTTTTTGCATTTCAAGGGTGCATCATCGACTGAAAACATTACTATTCTACACATGTTAAAACACTCAGTCATCTCTTCGGAACTATTCCCATTCTCCCAACTGATGTCCCTGTATAGTTTATGTTGAATACATTAGTCATGCCCGATTGGACAAGAATGCGCAATGGTGGAGAATTGTGGTCCCGCTCATTTTTGGTTTTTTTTCAATCGAATAAAGTGTTAATTGGCTTCTTATGACCTACTGAGCAATAAAAACATGTGCGAAAAAAAAATTGTTTTCATTATTTTTACAAAAAATTTTTTTGGCTTAAATTTTGGGGAAAGGAAAGGGGGAGGGGGTTTACCTAAGCAGGAAAGGGAGGGGGAGGGGGGTTTACCTAAGCAGGAAAGGGAGGGGGGCCCTAAAGGGGAAAGGGGGAGGGAGAGGGCCCTACTTAAGCAAGGGCGGGTAGGGGCCCTAAGGGGGGGGAGGGGGGCCCTAAGGAGAAAGGAGGGAAGGGAGTTTTCATGAATAAAATCTCTTCCTGAGAAAAATTTTTTTGAAAAATTTTTTTTGTAAAAACAATGAAAAAATTTTGTTTGTTTTTCCGCACATGTTTTTATTGCTCAGTAGGTCATAAGAAGCCAATTAACACTTTATTCGATTGAAAAAACCAAAAATGAGCGGGACCACATTGCCCAAGAATGTTCTTACGTGTAAAATGTTTTAGAATGGACCACTAGAGAAGACTTAGTACTCTTACATATTCTCTCCTCGTAGCTGATATATACCATGTAGATAATAGCTTAACAAACTATCCTCACTAGAACCCGACGGATTCTTGGTCATCCAATTAGAAAATTAATTAAATGCTTTGTCTTGGATTCTTTTCTAAGATGCTGTATGTTCTTGTTCAAAAGGGAACGATTGCTCTCGTGTTGATGTGATGAGTAGGAACGGAATGGCTGATGAGCACAGGAGAAAACGCCTGAGGGGCTGTGAAGATTGACTAGCGGGAATGATGATAGGGGGAGAGAGAATATGAACAGAAAAGAGTGAGAGAGATAGGAGGATGAGATTAAAGAGAGAGCGAAGAATAGAGAGAGAGGAGGGAGAGAACAGATAGAATAGTAGGAGAAAAATGAGAGAAGAGCAGAAGGAGAAAAGAGGCAGAGAGAAACAATGAGGAGAAAAGAGAGAAAATGAAGATGAGCAAAATAAAGAGCAGAAAGAAGAGTATACGCATCCTAGGTAACGATATCCATATTCGTCACCACTCGATAGTGGCGAGAAGAAAAAACGGCCGCAAGAAATCAAGAAGAAAGAGTTCACAAAGGGAGAGACGCAGAAAAAGCATGATTTAGTAGACAGTGAGGCGTCGAAAGAGACGCAGAGAAAAGAGACTGATTAGAGTGAAGAGTGGGGCAGAGAAAGGGACTGATTAGAGAGTATGGAGTAGGAAGACGTAGAGGAGACAGATTGGTTAGAGAGTGCGGATAAGAAGAGATGGCAGAGATTGGCATCTCCAACATAGCTTCTCTCTTTTACTCTCTTGCTCTGGCCAAGTCTAACTCTGGGGAGAGAGTAATGAACATGCGTCTCCAACATTCCTAAATAGCCATCCCTCATGCTTTCTTCCACTCCTCTTCATTAGAATCTATATATAATTCACTGACAACACATCGAGAGAAAGTAGTGCCAATTCATTTGATTCAAATGAATTTCATCGCGGGCATTAAAATTCGAAGTGTTCTTTTCACTAGGAGCTAATTGGATTTTACTTTCCCGTGGAAATTTCTTGTGTAGCCTGCTTCTCATTTTTCATGAGAAAAATTAATATTTTTTCTTCGTATTCTAACAATGTTTTTTTTTCTCTCTCTCTCCATTTCTCCACCTCTCTCTCTCTCTCTCTCTCTCTCTCTCCTCCCGGTGCTATCGACCAATCATTGTTGAGAGTCATCACGCGCGTTATCGGTTTGACAGTGACACTTCGCTAGTTTTAATAGGGATTTACCATTTGAATGTTGCATATGACAATTAATGAATGACATTTACTCTTCAGAGGGTATTTTCCAACCGCAGCTGTCAATATGAGAGGAGAAATTCAGGGAGTGAAAGGACTAGCAAATGAGGAAGGCCTTACTTCGGAGAAGCAGCAGGTTAATTTATTACTGCCATAGTTTATCAAACTTCTAGTGTAACTGTGGAAAATTCCAAAAGAAAGACCGCTCTTCGAGAAAGGGAGTTGGGAACAATCGCTTCGAGCTAAAGGTTAAGAGCCGGAAGAGATAACTAGTCATCATTCTAGATAAATAGTCATCACGATTTGGTTAAATTGTTCAAAGTTCAAAGTACGGTCCTTTTTTGTGGATTCTCAACAGTTTTAATTACCTATGGTCGGAATATCGAAACACCCCCCCCCAAAGTGAAGTACAACCCCCTCAAATGGAGCTGTGATTTACCGCCGGAGAAAGTTGTGCGACGTGTGATATATAGAGGAGCAGGGGTTTCACAATGCGTCCTAAGTAAACAAAAGAAGGCCGTGGAAAAGGTAGATATGCCAGGATAGAGACCCAACGGCGGCCAACTACAGTAGTTACATAAAAAAAAAAATTTTTTAATGCTGAAGTAACTCTTTGACGCTCATCGAAACTTAGAACAGAGGACCGCTAACACAGCTTAGAACTTGACTTACTAACCTGTGTAAAAAAAGAAAGTATAAGTACGCCTTAGACGGACTAAATTTGAGATTATTACTGTCAGGGCGTTTCTTACCACCAGCACTGCAGGTGAGAGTTTTACCCTGATTACTGTCATTGAAGTTCAATCCAAATGAATTGATTCAAAGACGTTCACTTTTTCGAGGTTCTAAAATGAGAATCGCGTAGCATTGTTACAGGTGAAATTCTTTTTTTTTCAGTTCTTAGCCGATATTTCTTACTCTCTCTCTCTCTCTCTCTCTCTCTCTCTCTCTCTCTCTCTCTCTCTCTCAATGTCTCTATGTCTCCCTATCTACGTATCTCTATAGCCTGTCAAGGCAATTTTTCTTATTTAAGAAAATTTATAAATAGGAGATGTATATTTGACTTTTTTTCTTATTCTTATTTGGGGTACCACATTATATCTGGACAACTGCTGGGTTAGAATATAACTTTGATTTATATTTAGGAACAGCTCCTGATGAGCAAATTGGCTGCAAGTGGAAAGCTTCCAGCGCGTCCGCAATCGACTTTTCTTCAGAAAAAACTCCAACAGAGGGTCAATTAAAACCTATTAATGCTGATTAAAGCATTTTGGAGCTTATCACGAGCAAGTGAATTGGTAGATTAGGTGTAGGGCGCAGGGATTAAACAGTAGCCGGACCAGCTATGTTGACGCATACATGTTTGCGCCGAAAATGATCTACATTCTCTTCTCCTTCCACTCTGTTTCACTTTTCCTCTGCTTCTCTTCTCACTTTTTTTTGCCTTTCTCCATCCCTTTTCCAACTCACTCGGCGCGTACAAACATGCCTTAAACTATTCTCATTCAACGATACTTTACATTTAACGATATCCTACTAGGGTGGATAAAGTTTATAATATGACAAATGACTGAACTATCTCTCAGAAAAAAGCTAGTCCACCGGGTGGGATCGAACCCAACCATCTCTGACTCAAACCGGGAGCGCATGTTACCATTACACCAAAAGTTTATAATAATTTTGATGTAGGGATAGGTGAAGTTGACAGGATGATTGGTGGTCGTTGTTAAACTCAACTATGAAAAAATCGGTGTTGAGTTCCTTAGAAGAAAGAAAAGGAATCGCTCAGAAGAAATGGGTTGAGGACAGGGATTTTTTAGTTTGCAAGAAAAAAGTACAGACACCCGCCAAATGCGGGAAAAAATTTTCACATAAGGTTACCCCCCTCCCTTATGATAACAAAAAGAGCCCCGCGAAAAAGTTTTTTTATTGTTTCACCTAAGGGTACCCCCTTATGATTTTGAGAAACAGGGGCCCGCCGACAGAAGGTCTGACATGACCCTGGTTGAGGAGAGGGCAGACAGTTGATTTTAGATTATTTGTTGAAAGCTTTTTTTCAGTTGGAAAGCGTATAATTTGACTAACTATAAATACAATTTACATTTGAGAAATTGGCTATAACTAAACCACGCCCCTCTCGCCCGTTCATTACTAATCCGCGCCACTGCTCGGGAAAATTCTTAACTTCGCGCCCTGCGCTTTTTTTTAGTTTTTCATGTTTTTTTCTGCTTAGGCTTAGGCAAAAGTTTACGCTAGCGAGACCGTATCAAAAAATATATACATAATATTGCGTCAAACACTCTTTCTCTCTTTCCCGCGCAGTGGCGTAGATTAGTAATAAACGGGCGTGAAGGCCGTGAGGGGCGTGGTTTAGTATTGGCTGAAAATTTTGAAAGAAAAATTACTGCTCTTCGAAGTAGAGGCTGGGTGGTATAGAATAACAAGAAGTGAGCTAGAGGTGAAGACTTGAAAAGGAAAGATTGGGCAATATGAGAGTTCAAAATTGTTGAAGCTTGTTCACTATTCATTGTTTTAAGCCCTTCACTCGCTTGAAGATTGTTTTCAATTTTTCAAAAGTGCATGTGACCAGGAGTTGAATAGTCATGTCAGACCTTCTGTCGGCGGGTTTCTGTTTTTCCTAATCATAAGGAGGGACCCTTATGTAAAAGAACAAAATAAATTTTTAGCGGGCTTTTGATTTTTCTATCATAAGAGAAGACCCTTGAGTGAATAAACCTTTTTCGCCTTCGGCGGGCGTCTGTACCTTTTTCTTACATTCTAAAAAACCCCTGCATGTGACCTGTACTATATTTACTATATTTAAACTAAGGCCCCTAGAATTTTTTAAAACAGAAAAACAACCGTTCTTCGGTCGGAGGAGTCTAGAATAATGAGTAGTGAGCTATAAAGAAAAGCCAAAGAAGGGAGTTTTTCTCATTATTCTATACTTCCTCGCTCAAATGAGGTCGTTTTTTCTAATTTCTCAACAGTACAGGTGACGTCTGAGTGCGTGTCAGGGTAACACGCTGGTAACAGGTTGTAATTTTGAAAATTTGGATTTTTATAACTGAAATTTTTTTAGCACTGGTGAAAAATCATTCTTTTAAGAAGTTCTTCGATTCTGGAGATTATGCGATGGACAAGGACCGAGCGAAGCATCTCACTGACAGGCCGCATCCCTTGGCAGGCGGCGCTGCAATGACAGAAGAGTCGCCTACTTCACCGGGGCCGCAGGGTTGGTACCAGGCTGTTTCTCGACCCGCACTGCGGGTTAAAAAAGCCTATGCAGTCTCCAAAAACATTTAAATCTATGTGCTTGGAGAAATTTTTTCGTAGGGAAAGTCCAAATCATTGGAAAAAATGAATGTTGAACTCTCAAATTTCAAAAATCTGTGCGCTCGAAAAAAGTTGTGCGGGTGCTAAGAAACACCCTGGTTTGTACCAGTCTGTTTCTTATCATCCAACCCACCAGAAGAGGGTTAAACCCTCATAGTTGTGCGGGTGCTAAGAAACACCCTGGTTTGTACCAGTCTGTTTCTTATCATCCAACCCACCAGAAGAGGGTTAAACCCTTATAGTTGTGCGGGTGCTAAGAAACACCCTGGTTTGTACCAGTCTGTTTCTTATCATCCAACCCACCAGAAGAGGGTTAAACCCTCATAGTTGTGCGGGTGCTAAGAAACACCCTGGTTTGTACCAGTCTGTTTCTTATCATCCAACCCACCAGAAGAGGGTTAAACCCTTATAGTTGTGCGGGTGCTAAGAAACACCCTGGTTTGTACCAGTCTGTTTCTTATCATCCAACCCACCAGAAGAGGGTTAAACCCTCATAGTTGTGTGGGTGCTAAGAAACACCCTGGTTTGTACCAGTCTGTTTCTTATCATCCAACCCACCAGAAGAGGGTTAAACCCTCATAGTTGTGTGGGTGCTAAGAAACACCCTGGTTTGTACCAGTCTGTTTCTTATCATCCAACCCACCAGAAGAGGGTTAAACCCTCATAGTTGTGCGGGTGCTAAGAAACACCCTGGTTTGTACCAGTCTGTTTCTTATCATCCAACCCACCAGAAGAGGGTTAAACCCTCATAGTTGTGCGGGTGCTAAGAAACACCCTGGTTTGTACCAGTCTGTTTCTTATCATCCAACCCACCAGAAGAGGGTTAAACCCTCATAGTTGTGCGGGTGCTAAGAAACACCCTGGTTTGTACCAGTCTGTTTCTTATCATCCAACCCACCAGAAGAGGGTTAAACCCTCATAGTTGTGTGGGTGCTGAGAAACACCCTGGTTTGTACCAGTCTGTTTCTTATCATCCAACCCACCAGAAGAGGGTTAAACCCTCATAGTTGTGCGGGTGCTAAGAAACACCCTGGTTTGTACCAGTCTGTTTCTTATCATCCAACCCACCAGAAGAGGGTTAAACCCTCATAGTTGTGCGGGTGCTAAGAAACACCCTGGTTTGTACCAGTCTGTTTCTTATCATCCAACCCACCAGAAGAGGGTTAAACCCTCATAGTTGTGCGGGTGCTAAGAAACACCCTGGTTTGTACCAGTCTGTTTCTTATCATCCAACCCACCAGAAGAGGGTTAAACCCTCATAGTTGTGCGGGTGCTAAGAAACACCCTGGTTTGTACCAGTCTGTTTCTTATCATCCAACCCACCAGAAGAGGGTTAAACCCTCATAGTTGTGCGGGTGCTAAGAAACACCCTGGTTTGTACCAGTCTGTTTCTTATCATCCAACCCACCAGAAGAGGGTTAAACCCTCATAGTTGTGCGGGTGCTAAGAAACACCCTGGTTTGTACCAGTCTGTTTCTTATCATCCAACCCACCAGAAGAGGGTTAAACCCTCATAGTTGTGCGGGTGCTAAGAAACACCCTGGTTTGTACCAGTCTGTTTCTTATCATCCAACCCACCAGAAGAGGGTTAAACCCTCATAGTTCAACAAACTTGTAAAATTTCTCACGGTTGCCCGCCATCCCCATAAAAAAATTAACTGAAGTAGAAAAAAAACTAGATGTTTGTGAGTGTACAAAATGTCAGAATCCGGCTATAGCGAATTGAAAGAGCAAGCTAATCCAAAAAACAGAGCGAAAACTTGATGGATTCTCCTCTTCCTCTCCATTTCCCCTCTCCGGTCGCACGGTCACCCGCCCGAGAAAAAGTTTTCTCAACACATGACTCCCGACAGTTGAATCGGAACTTCAGTTTTCATGTTTTACAGCGGTCAACTGGCTGCTATTTTTATGTTTCACGAGTCTCCTTTCTCAAAAACTCTTTATGTTTCACGAGTCTCCTTTCTCGAAAACTCTTTATGTTTCACGAGTCTCCTTTCTCGAAAACTCTTTATGTTTCACGAGTCTCCTTTCTCGAAAACTCTTTATGTTTCACGAGTCTCCTTTCTCGAAAACTCTTTATGTTTCACGAGTCTCCTTTCTCGAAAACTCTTTATGTTTCACGAGTCTCCTTTCTCGAAAACTCTTTCAGAAAATTCGTTTTGTTCTTACTAAAAGTCAATTTTCCTTGCCATCGAAGGATGTTTCTATAATGAAAAAAATCCTGCGTTCTGCGGACCTTGTTATCCTTGGCAAACCCACAATAGAACCCTTGCAAGAATTTTATACCACCCATTGATTGCAGTGATTGCTACTTCACCGAAGCCTCCACAGTCGCCAGAGCCCATGGAGGGCAACGATGACGGACTGCAGATACCGCGGCCCGATACAGTACCCCAGAGGAAGGTTCAACAGAGCATGTTTTAGGACAAATTTTTATAATAGTTATTGGCCCTTCAGTATTAAATCACCTGAAATAGTGAAGGGGATGTGAACGCTGCTAAGAATTTCCATTTTTATAGAAGAAAAAACATTTCGTTGAAAGTTCTGAACATGCAAATAATCAGCTGATGCCAAGCAAGGAAAGTCTGTAGTTCAAAAAGATGAGGGCTCGAGAAAGACTGATAGAGAGAGAGTGAGTGAGTGAAATTGAATAGAAACATTTCAGTATAAGCAGAGCCATCTGATCTTCAGCTTTTTTCGAGAGCATAGGGTGTTTCTGTAGAAAAAAACTTTGTCACCCTAAGAAGATTGAAGGTAAAGCCGTCAGAGAAAAAAAATAACAGTATCTACAGTTACAGTCAGAAAAGCTTTACATTCACCGAAAAAAGTGCCTCTAGATACTGTTTTAAATTAATAATAAACTCTAATGCCTTTTGAAGGACGTTCTCTCCTTCCAAAAATTTTATTTTCAGTGTGATCGGTTACTGTAAGTCAAAAGTGTGATGCTTTCAGGCAAGCATCATCAATCCAGGAGTTCAGTGCAAATTAAGTCCTCAGCCTCATGTGCATCACGAGGCTCTTCCGGAATGCTAAGGGGCGGAGCCAAGGATGAACCCAACCCCCGTCTGAAACAATGAACTTGGATCAATGCCCCTTCTATCCGCTACTTCTTTTATATCAACGGCTGAAGAACATTAAAATTGGGAGAATTAATCATCACTTTGCTTTGACGTATCCACCGTACTAATTTTATAGAAAAACAGAGTGTTTGTAAGGATTTATTGAAAATTAGTCTAAATTGTTACTCCGAGGTTTATGTTGGTTCTTGGGATTCGAATGAGCCGGGTCGGCAAACTGAGCTTTGACGTTCCTTGTCGAGACAAACGATGCTAACTGCCGGAGGCAGCGTTTGTCAGTCATGCGAGGTATGACAATTGTTCCTTGACTGGGATGAGATGATGAAGGACAGGCAAAAGTTAATGTATGTATGAAGCGCCCGTATCTTAAAGCAATTGAAGTATTAGAAGGACGAACCAAAGATTTTTAAATAACTTTCCTCACTAATGTCTACTGAGCTGAAGAGCCATGTTTCGGAATAGTCGACCCTAATTTCTGAGCTGATGTTTCGGAATAGTCGACCCTAATTTCCTTCTTGTACGTGTGATCTTTTATCTTCATTCAGTTCTTTTGATATACATTTTTCTCCCTTCTTAAGTTCACCCAATGATTAGAACTCTCTCACTCACCTTCTCTTGTTATGCATAAGCTTCAGATGCTCTTTCTACTGAGTCGTGTAGTCTAAAAGCTTGGATATACATATATCTACACATTGTACAATTATATTTATTCTCCATATTTTGTAGATCATCCGAGAAGAACTGTATTTAAAAAAAAACACTCATTGATAATTCTGTAATGTTTTATAGTCTTGGGAATAAAGCAAACTGGTCTTGTATAATTTTGTACTGCGCTCGAGACTGGGAATCGAACGACTGGGAGTGAAGACAGTGAGTGACTCAAGAAAACCTACTACAGTGCGCGTCATATCTATAGGTTCACCCCATTTTTTTGTTTTCCTGAAGAAACATTAATCGGTTTTCTTTTCGTAATTTATGTGACCCGTTTGCTCACCATTTCAACTGTCATCGCGGCTTACTGTAAGAAAATGAGGTCAACCAGCGCTTCTATTTGTGTTTTTCGTTTTTTATGCCGTGACATAAGCATAGGTTCACTCAATTTTTTGCAGTTTTCAGTCAAATGCCGAGGGGTAAAGTCCTCACCGACACTGAAAAAGCTGTCATCGATGCTCTACATGCCGAAAGCAAGTCAGCCAGAGCAACTGCCGTCCAAATCGGACGCTCGCAAAATGTCGTGAGCACGTACCTACGAGACCCATTGAACTATGGAACCAAACCACTTCCCGGACGTCCCAAGAAGCTCTCCGACCGTGAGATAAGAAGTGTATGCAGGTGAAGACTGTTCACAATTAATCGGGATTATGATGAAACATTATTCGATTCAGAATCGCTTCGAACTCCCCGATGTCTGCGAATGAGATCGGCCGTCAGGCCGGTGTATCGGTCAGTAATAGGACCATCCTCCGCACTATTCATGCCAATTGCAACCTGGTGTCAGCTGTGCGTCGTCCCGCACCTCGTATGACCTTGACACACAAGCTAACGAGGCTGGAATTTGCAAGGAAGAACATGGCTCGTGACTGGAAAAAGGTTATTTTTTAAATATTTTTCTCAAATGCTCCAACCAGTGATTTCATGTTGTAGGTCGTCTTCTCAGATGAGAAAAAGTGGAATTTGGATGGACCAGACGGTTTCTCACATTATTGGAGGGACTTGCGCAAA
Organism: Allodiplogaster pararmata; assembly: GCA_964056735.1. Lineage (NCBI taxonomy): Eukaryota > Metazoa > Nematoda > Chromadorea > Rhabditida > Diplogasteridae > Allodiplogaster > Allodiplogaster pararmata. Next base: position 27,175,606 of record OZ057407.1, read on the forward strand.
GATCCTCTGCTCTTCTCCAAGCGCAACTTCGGAGGTGGCACGGTCATGGTTTGGGGCTCGTTTTGTGAAGATGGTACTATCGCCCTGGAGTTTATTTCTACCCGAATGAACTCCAATGATTACCAACAAGTCCTAAGCTCACATTTGCTACCTTTTTTGCGTGGCTACCCCCTTGCTACATACACATTTCAACAAGATAATGCATCTATACACGTGTCCCACTCTTCGAAAGCTTGGTTTCAAGCTGAGAATATCGACGTGATGGACTGGCTCGCTTGCTCTCCGGACTTGAATCCAATTGAGAACGTCTGGGGGCTCATGGTCCGGGAGGTGTATCGCAATGGAAAGCAGTATAACACTGTTCGAGAGCTGAAAATTGCCATTGAGGCTTCATGGCAGTCCCTTGACCCACAGCTACTCCGAAACCTTGTCAATTCGATGAGCAATCGCATTTTTGATGTTATTAGGTCCCATGGTAGTCCAATTAACTATTGAAGTCGAGCCCCCGATGTGTCAAATGTGTCAAAAAGTTATTTCGTTGAGTGAACCTATACTTATGTCACGACCTAAAAATGATAAATCATTGTTAACAAAAGATTGCGTGATCATTTCAACTAAAAATTTCGAAAGGAAACTCCTATTGGATTAGTTAACATTTCATAAGGTTTAAAAAAAAAGGCACTTCATATTTCTTCAGGAGAACAAAAAAATGGGGTGAACCTATAGATATGACGCGCACTGTATTTCTTGCGGAGAAGAGAGGGTTCCCGTCAGAGCTGATGTTTATTGATTATTTCAGGACTTCAACAGGGAATAAATAGGTCCTGCGAGTGAGAATAAAGCAGATCATTGAAAATTGAAAGAAGTGAGGAGAAAACACTTAAGCACCGGTGGAGTTTAAAAAAAGGGTTACCCTCAGCCGTGCCTTTAACTTCACTGTGTTTTAGGTGAGATTAACTCAGTTCTGTGAAAAAGTTGACATGAGCGCTGAATGATCTATGGAATAAAGTGCCCGGCACGGGTTCCTTTTTGTTTCAAGTATCAGACATCGTAATAGTTGTAAAAACATATTTTGGAATCGATTCGAATTTTCTACTCATGAATTTTTAGCACTTTTCGATTTTTATTCGTTATAATGATTTTTTTAACATTCTCTACGTATTATGAGGAGATTCTTGTTTTTATTCGATTGACCTACGCACTCGCAATCTTACACGACAATTGCCGAAAAGCTTGATGAGATTTTTTTAAAACTTTTCTTTTAAGTACTTTTTTTAAAAAATTAGGTCAAGTTTGCGCTAAGGAACGAAACCGTAAAAAGTGGCTAAGGAACGAAACCGTAAAAAAACGAGAAAAAATACTTTAAAGTGAAAAAAAAATATCATCGCGTCCATCACGCTTTTTGGTAACTGCCTTATTACACACGATAGAAGCGTGTTAGTTTAATTCTTATTAGATGCGTGTTAGTCTAGAGTTTCTGTAGATTTTTCAAATGGTACGTAATTAGAAGTAACTGTTGAAAAATAGAAGATAAAAGTAACAATTAGGTAAAAACTATCTTCTACGGGGGTAACAATTAGGTAACAACTATCTTATACATTGAATGATCTCCGTTCTCTATGAGTGGTGACCCTTCCCGAGCTCTGCCAATTGATGGCAAATCTCCTCCTAATCTTTGCAACCTCCCCATTCCCACAGTCTCTCTTCCGTTCATCGATAGTCTTGTCCGAGAAACGCTGACAAAAGTTATGCAGCCGCTTCAACAGATGATACTTGCTCAGTCCCAACAGATTTCTGACATGAACAAAGTAATTCTGGATCAGTCACAGCAACTTCTACGGATTAGTGAAGAAATGCAATCCATAAAGTCATCTGTCTCTCCGGCCACACTTAGACCCCACTTGTATTCAGCTATCGTCGAATCCACTTATCGAGACAAGGATATGCTCATAGGAAAAGGTAAACGAGCTGTTATTATCGGACTTCCAGAAGGCAAGTCAGAGGATGATACGTGTTGCAAAGACAAAGATCTTATCTCACGTCTTATCATCAGACTCAATTCAGCGGACCTTATTGACGACCTAGAAAAGGGTAATATCAATCATCATCGTCACCCAATTGATCGCCCACGTCTCTCTGCTCCTCATGGCCGTCCCATGAAAATTGAGTTTTCTTCGCTTGGAAAGCGTAACCTTTTTCTGGAACTTTGCAGAAAGGCGAAACACCCTTTTCCTAAAGGATGTTACTCCCGAGCTGACCTCTCGCCGGCAGAGCTTCAAGCCGAGAGAGACTGCATCCGAATATCCACTAACCCATCTTTTCCCCCTGCCAAAGTGGTCGATGCTCACCTAATCCCTGCCTTTCCTCGTTTTGCCCAGTCTTACAAACGAGTACCCTATCGACCAATTTCCCCTCCTCCCGCCTCTTCGTCACTATCCCCCTTAGCCAGTTCAACTCAACACCAAATGCCATCGTCTTCGCTGGTGAACTCTGGGGCCCGGTCGACATCTACATTCGAGGCTTCTTCAACTGACTTTCCTTCTCTGGCGGAAAGCTCCGTGAAGCCGCTACAAGTCAGAAGCAGACGCAATACCAGAAACGCCGAAGAATCTGCCTCATGCCCCAGAAAGTCAGACGAATTTGTTTCCAGAAGAAGAAATGTTAGGAAAACCTCTCGTTATTCACCATAGGATAAGTCGGATAAAAGAGCTAGAAAAGAAGTAATCAAATGCTTGTATTTCAACTGTAGATCAGTGATGAATAAGCTATATGATCTTTATTTTCTTCTTCGTTGCTGTAAATATCACATTCTCTTACTATCTGAGACATGGATGCACAGTGAGCTTCCGGACTCCATTCTAACCGATAGTTTACCCTTCACGGTATTCAGAGGTGACAGATTGGCACAAAGAGGAGGAGGCGTAGCCATTCTAGTAGATAATGCCATCTCCTCATCTTTAGTTGTTCAATATAGCAAGGCTCAGTGCGAGGGGTTAGTAATAGACATTTATCCTAACACATCTTTCTCGTTTGCTTTCTCGGCCATTAGACTGATTAATATATATCGATCTCCTAGCTGTGGAGTAGAAAATACAAAGGATCTCTGCTCGTTTATCACCTCTCATGTTACTGAAGTATTTCCCACCATTCTGTGCGGAGACATGAACCTCCCCAAGATAGACTGGGCAAATCTCACCGCTCCCAATACATGTAGTATATCTCTTGCATTCTTAAACATGACATGCGACAACAATCTTAAACAACTCGTACTTTCTCCCACTAGACTTCAAAATACACTCGATTGCCTGCTCTGTAATTCAAATATCATAAAAGACTGTATTGTCAGGCCTCCCTTCTCCACGAGCGATCATGCCTCAATATACTTTGAAATCAGAGATAGAGCCAAGCGTATTATCACAAGCACCAGCTCATCGTTAGACTGGAAAAAGGCAGATTGGGAAATAATCAACTCGGACCTCTTTAGCATCGACTGGACTTACATGCTCTCAAACCTAACTATTGACGAAAGTGTCGATAAATTAACCAACATCATCCAATTCATAATGGATAATAGGATTCCAAAAAATAAGAATGTCAAAACACATTTGAAATATCCCCCCAAGATAAGAAGATTATACAGCTTCCTACAGAGAAGTAACAAACGAAACCCTCTCTCCATTACGTCATTACGCACATCCAAGAAACTTCACAAAGAACTAGTCAAATTCGAGGTTCTTAGGGAAGACAAGCTTAAGTTCCCGAGAAACTATAAGGTATTCTTCAGAACTATATCCAACCGCGTTAAAAGCAACACATCTATTCCTGCTCTCATAGTGAACAATAAACCAACTACTATCCCCTTCGAACAAGCAACTCACTTCGCCGAGTATTTTGATAAGTTACAACCCTTACCAATCAGTGGACCCCTTCAGATCTCTCGCCCGAATTTTCACCTCGACCACATTAATGACATCTCCCCTTTTGAGGTGAACTCCATTCTGAAACGAATAGCTCCGAAACTGAACTCTTCCCCTGACTTTATTCCAAGTAGACTACTCAAAAATTGTCTGGACTCACTGGCCATACCTCTCTCCATCATTTTCACCAACTCACTAACCTTAGGGCACTACCCTCTGGCCTGGAAAAAAGGAATAATCAAACCAGTTCATAAAAAAGGGCCCCGCTCTCAGATCGAAAATTATCGTCCTATCACTATGGTGTGCTCTATGTCAAAGGTATTCGAGAGACTGATCTTCAATATAACTTATCAGTATCTGGAAACCAATGGCATACTACATCCCAAACAACATGGTTTCCGTCGGAGACGGTCCACGGTAACATCCCTGGTAGAGGCTCATTCCATTTACCTCACGCTTCAGAATAAAAAAATAGACTTTGACATCTGTCTAGTCGACTTTTCACGGGCTTTCGACTCTGTAAACATAAGATTTCTTGTTCACAAACTTGAAAAAGTGGGAATAACGGGCAACCTCCTCTATCTTATCCGTTCTTTTCTCACGAGCAGGTCCTCGAAAGTCTCAATCGGAGATACATTATCAGGCCCTAAAGTATACAACAGTGGTGTTCCCCAGGGGAGTTGCCTTGGACCCCTCCTCTTTTCAATATTTATAAATGATATCATGGAGCACATAGAGCCAGATGTCCATGGTTTTCTATATGCCGATGACCTCAAAATTTTTTCCAAAAACAGAGACTCTCTTCAGAAAAGTCTGGATTCCATTTCCGATTAATCACTGACCTGGGGACTTGTGATATCAACTCAAAAATGCTTTATCATGCACTGTGGTCCTAGGAATCCAAAAGTAACATATAACCTAGAAGACAATATCATACCAACTACTTCATTAGTGAAAGATCTTGGCATTACATTTCAGGAAGATATCACATTCTCTAAACATATTGAACTAACCTCCCTAAAGTCCCAAAAATGTATAAACATGATCTTCAGAGCCTTTAAAACCAAATCAATTAAAGTTCTGCTCAGAATATACACCACATACATAAGACCCCTTATTGAATATGGGAGTGAGGTATGGTCCCCAGTAACTATCGGTCTCGTTAACTGCATAGAAAAAGTGCAAAGATCATTTACACGAAGGTTACTACAAAGGGCCGGATTACCCAAAATGAGTTATGTTGCTAGACTGAATTTTCTTTCCATCTCCTCGCTTGAATATAGAAGAAATGTGGCCGATCTTGTGTTCATCCATAAATGTCTGCACGGAAATATTCAAGTAGATTACTCAAATATGTTTAAACTTTGCCCATCGCCTTATTCGCTGAGAGAATCGAATAACTACAGAATATGCTTGCCGTGTAAATATCAAAGCAGAACAAGCACTTGTGCCTCAAGAATGATTAATGTCTGGAATAAGTTACCTTGTTCTTTGGTTTCTACAAGCTCTTCTAGCATTTTTAGAAATGAACTTATTAAGCTTGATTGTGAGACCATTGTCACCAACTCTAGAATACATTTTTAATTCAAGTGCTTTGTTTCTTCAAATGTTTTGTTTCTGTTTCTCCTCTTTTTTCCATTATATTTGTGTTCTCGGTTAGCTCTCGAATGATAAAGAGTGAGTTGAATTTTTGGAATTTCAAGTTATTATTGCGGATGAATAGTTCTTAATTGCTGATGAATAGTTCACAACTGAAGATACAAGCTTTGCTTTCTTTGCTTTTTTTGTGTGCTTTCCTATTTTCCTAAAATGGAATGTTCCTCATTGTTCTTGTCATATTTAGATCTCACTTTTCATAACCTTCACTGAATTCACTTTTCTTGTGACAGTGTCATCTGTTTCGTCACTTAACATTATGTTTTGTTTCAAGCGGAATAAAGAATTGAATTATACGGGGATAACAATTAGGTAACAACTATCTTACAGGGTGGCCCATAAACAGTGTTACAAATGTTTGAGAACATTTCCTGAGGAAGTGACCGCACGTAGCGGTCACTTTTCTTGTTTTTTCCGATTCCCCGTAATTTTTTATACGTGTCAAGTGAGTTTCGATTGAATCCATCGATGTTTAGGGTAATGACAGCGTCGAATCGCTTGCGAACTGCGATCATTCGCCTACACACTCTTGGCCACGCCCCTGCTCGCATTGCTGAAACGCTTCGCCTGCCTCGCATGACAGTGTATCGAGCGATCAAACGATTCGAGGAGCTTGGCACATCTTTGGACCGTCCAAGGCGAGGTCGTCCTCGCACTGCTCGCACGACACAACTCATCGAAACCGTTCGGAGTCGGATCAACCGAAATGCACGACGAAGCATCAGACAGATGGCGCAGCAGCTCCCGATGAGCCGAACTTCATTGCAACGAATAGTCACGAAGAAGCTGGGACTCAGGTCGTATCGTACACGGAAGGCCGCTTTTCTGTCGGCTCGCAACAAGTCGGAAAGAGTCAAAAGATGTCGCGACCTTCTTCGTCGTACGCAACAAGGCGAACATTTCAATATGGTGTTCTCTGACGAAAAGCTGTTCACCGTGGAAGAAGTCCACAACTCCCATAACGTCAGAGTGCTTGCGAAGGACGCAGAGCAAGCCGATAGCAAGGGTAGAACGGTCCAACGCAGTGCACATCCAACTCAAGTCATGGTCTGGGCGGGGATCTGCGCAACAGGAAAAACACCGCTTGTTTTCGTCGAGAAAGGCGTCAAGATCGACACGGAATACTATCTGAAACATGTTCTGCAAGACGTGCTTCATCCATGGTCTCAATCGCATTTCAATCAGAGGACATGGACCTTTCAACAAGACTCAGCACCAGCCCACAAAGCTAAAAAGGTTCAAACGTGGTGCAAGGAAAATTTTCCCGGCTTCATCACAACAGCAGAATGGCCGGCCTCATCACCCGACCTGAACCCGCTCGATTATTCCGTTTGGGCCTACTTGGAGTCCAAGGTAAACACTCGCTCCCACCCAAATATTGATTCCCTGAAGAATGCCCTTCAGGCAGAATGGGACAACATCGGAGTCGAATACCTTCGTACAGTGGTGGAGGCGTTCCCAAAGAGACTTCGAGCTGTAGTTCGGGCAAAAGGAGATCGTTTGAGCTGAACTTTTGCGTGAATGTTGACATTTATGTTGTTGATAAAATATGTTAATTTGAGATGATTTTCTCTGTTTTGAAAAAAGGTATAACAATTCCAATTTGTAACACTATTTATGGGCCACCCTGTATACGGGGGTAACAATTAGGTAACCACTATCTTATACGAAATCTCTTTGCTTCTCGATGTATTATGCTATTTCGCCGTTCTCTCAGATTGTTTTTCACGCGCTAGGTTGAGCTCAATTCACTGGTTCTAACTAACTCACGCTATTCTCAACTCGATCTTTTCTCACTGTAAAAACACTCAAAAAATTTTTTTTAACTAGTTCGCACTAGTGTTTACTTTTGAAAAAAAGGACTATCATCAATGCGAAATTAAACGCGTGGCAGGTATCAACCAAAAGTGAACATTAAAGAGAGAAGATGGAAATAAAGAGGAACACGAATCTTTCCTGGCACAAACGGTTACAAGCAAATGATGAAATCGCGAGGTAAACGGTGCATATTAAGGAGTGACACCAAAACCAGAGAAAACGCATGAGCCCAAAATCGAAACGCATGAGTCCCAAATCTTAAAAAAAAGGTTTTTTAAAGGAATCTATTGAGCCGCAATATTAATTAATCACACCGATTCTGCCACGGATTCAGGATTCAGGACGTCGGTGCTGTATAAGGGTTGTTTTTATCCCAAACGAACGCTTCATCAATCCTCGGGGCATGAAATGTCATCCGATTAACCTTGATGCTTTGATAAGATGTTCGATGGAAATTATTAATTCCAAACAGCCTCAAATTTTCCAACTCTTGCTAGGAATCGGATTCTTACTCGTTATCGCACTGAAAAATAAGTATGCAAGTATATACGACCGTTGAATGATGTAACAAAACCAAATAAACGTGTAACTTCAACTATTTTTGTGTTTTTCGTTCACAGTTCACTCTCTTTCTCTCTCTTATTCGCTCTTTCTTCGTCTCTCCCTCGCTCTCTTACTCTCTCCCTCTCTTTTTCCGTATCTGTGATACAGAAATGGTGATACAGCCAGAAGCGATGGCTGTGATATAGCACACAATTGTGCGCTACATGAATACAACAATGTCGGAATGACATACTTCCCGCTCTCTCATTTTACACAAAGGTTTCGGGGACAAACGGTCGCGACTTTGTTCTCCTTACAATCCGTCATGCCTTCGGACAAGCAAAAGTTTACGATTAGAGATGATAATTATTGGACAAACGCGTTCAGGTAAACATCTTTTACGGGTTTGGGTAGGCTTCCTTCAGATTTTCGCCAAGTCTAGTATAAAAGGACTGAAAACAATTTAACACTGAGTCGTTTCGTAGAAGGGTGAAAATGTCTTTAAATTGAACGGAAGACACAGTCCTCGGTGTTTTGGGCTTGAAGAAAAATGTTATCAATAACCTGTGAATAGAAAGTCTCAAAGGCTAGATCTCACATCTTGACACTTCCAGTCTGCCCAGTCTCCATCATATTGTTAGTTGAGAAATGACAAGCCCAGTCTCGTCATCTTGTTAGATGAAAAATGACATTTGAAGTCTCCCCAGCCTCGTCATCTTGTTGAATGACATTTCCAGTCTCGTGATCTTTTCAAACGAGAAATTAATGGAGCGTTAGAATATCACTTTTCACTTTGCTAACTGATTTTTTTCTGCTAACTGATTTTCTGCTATCTGGTTTTTTTGAACTCTCACGCTGCAAGAAAAAAAAGACATCGCTGCTCATGTCTCGAACGTTATATTTCTCTCACTAATTGTACACATTTTAGGTTCTTTCTTATTACCGTTACCGTAGTCATGTTTTCGTGGTGAGACATTGGAGCGTTCAAAAAAACCAGATATCAGAAAATCAGTTAGCAGAAAAAAAATCAGTTAGCAAAGTGAAAAGTGATATTCTAACGCTCCATAACTTTCTAGCCACTATGAAGACGAGCCAGAAGAGGAGGCACAGCACAGACAAACGCCTTTGCAACGCCGGATTCATTTTCCTACCCCAACTGACAGTTCTGGAAGGTCTCAGCTATCCAAAACCTTATCAGAAAATTTGGTATCTTTCGTATTTTGCGTTGAGTATATCGAGGTTTCCTGGTTGCTAATTTTAGGGCCTTTAACAAACTTCACCGTACGCCTAAGCCCTACGCTCTTTCATCAAACTTTTCTTACCGTAATCATCTCACCTATAAATCCTTTTACTAGTTTCTACGCTCTTTTGTTACGTTTTGTTACGCCTACGCCCTACGCTCTTTGAGCGTAGGGTAGGCGTAGCGGGTGAAGTTTGTTAAAGGCCAATTTTATTGGTTTTTTGCGTAAATATCGCTTATTAATGCAACTGAAAGATATACATATCTTTTTTGAGTACTGAGTGATGCGCATAGTGGAGGTTAATTAGACGGTGAAATTAGACAGGCACATACAATTTCGGTGATGTGTTATCGTGTGGTTCTATATCACCCTATATATGCAAATGTGCTCTCTTGAAGAGTCAGAAGAATGACCCATTGAACCACTGGTAGGGGGGAGGGTAGTTAAACGCAAAAGAGTGACAAAAATTTATACTTCATCCTTAAATACTCGTAAATGATGAATGAGAATTTTTTATCTATAAGTACTCATAAATAAGCGATATAAGTATGTATATCGAGAGTGGATGACGTCATTGTGTAAGATAATCCTCTATCTCAGTTGCCTCTTAAATTCAACCGAAGAAAAAAGAAAAGAACTTGTTAAAGAGGATGCTGAAGATGAAGTCGTAGAGGTAAACTATTATCCATCTCTCTCTTCCTCTTTATACTGCACTTCTCTCACTCAAAATATTTTTTTTAAAAGAAAAATTCGATTTGTCACTGCCAGATTAAATAGAGATATGAACTGCTCAGTGCGCATCGTGGAAATGAATTGAACATTAAAAGTATTTGTCTTGTCAATGTGGAGATGCGGTGAAGGTTCAATAGAAAGTGTTCGGGCGTCTCGCTTTATTTGAGCGATATACATCCTCAAACTTGCTTACCTTATAGAACCCAACAATGAAAATTATAAGCGTTGACTTCTCTACTTTTACTTTTGAGGAAGTGAGAGAACAAGAGAAGAAATGCGAGGATTGGGTTTTACAAGACGATCAAAACAACGCATTCAAAGAAGTTGGTGAACGGATAAATCACCATTTAGAATCTCAGAACTTATCAGCAGCTCAGCAGCACTTTTCACAAAATTTCAAACTACCTTTCACCTAAATGGGGATTTAAAATGATGCACACATGTTTTATACATATGATCTTCCCTTTTCGCCTGCTTCTCATTATTCTCTGTATCCCGCCCGAATAAGCGGTCGCTTTCGAATTTTTCAGCAAGTGGAGGTGAGCTATGGAGCTTCACAAAGTTTTTAAAAAAACGCACCAATCATAGAACGCTCGGTAGACGAATAGTCTCTTCTTTTTTTACAATAAGGTCTCGTGGACAACTCCGCTAACTGCGGTACGGGTGTATTCAGAAGCAGATTTTAACAAAATTCACCTGAATTTGGTGAAAAGTAAGAAAAACAACCGCTCTTCGAGTGTGGGAGTCTGGAATGATAAGAAGCAAGCTAGAGGTAGGGGGCAGAGGTATCTTTGTTTTAGACTAAACGCATAAAAACAGTTGCTTTTCAAAATTCTCAACAGTGCTTTTGAAATATGATAAAAACAACAAATTGTGTCGTTCTTTTGTTGTTGTTGCTGCTCGAATCACCTCATTTCGATTTATAATCATATTCTTTCATTTTTCTATCATTATTCAATAATTTTTTTTCTATACTTTTCCCTGTCTCAGTTTTAACTTCACGTCATATCCTCCAACCTGATGTCACATATATAATTATGTATTGAATAAATAAATAATATGTTCAAAACTCGTTTTTCTTGAATAGAAAGGATATCCTCATGGACGATTTCCTAAGAAATATCCAGTAAAAGCCAACAGAACATGGAACGTTGCCTGCAGTTACTTACTGAATAGGAGCTAAGCCTTATTTGAATAAGACTTATAAGACAAATATATGTATATAGTTCTAGTAGTTGTATTTATTCAATTTATTTTTATAAAGAGCATATTGGGAACAGTTTCTTAGTAGCATTTTCTCTTAATTCAAGCTTAATTCAGGCTCAATCTTGTTTATCGTTAGAAGAGATGACTAAAGAATGCTCTTTGGAAGAAACAGACAAGAAGAAAGCAATGTTGAAAGGAGAGTTGATTGAAACCGTGAGTTTATCAAAACGCAATTTCAAGACCTGTGCGTTGAAAAAGGCGATGCAATAATGTATCATGAAAAGAGAGAATAAGAATTATTAAGAAGAGAGAAAGAGATTGAAGAAGAGAGGAATAGAAATAGAAAATTAGAGAGATTGGAATTCGAGAGAAGAAGCGAAAAATGAGGAGAAAGAGGAGAAAGAAATAGAAAAAACGAAAAAGAAAAAGAGAAGAATTTTTTGAATAAAAACCCTCTCTCAAAGCCAAAAAACAGCTCGTTTCCTCAGGGAGAAAAGTTTTCTGACTGCTCTAACGATACGGATGTGCCTTACTTGAAGAAGAAACAGCGTTTGAATGTAGAACGGTGAGTTGGTTAGAGTCTTAAAACTTGTTTCTATCAAATTTAATCTGTCAACAGCTTTTCTTACTTTCTTCAACGAAAAACAGGACAAATTAATTTTTTCCTTTTTTGTTGCGAGAAAATAACAACCGGGGGCCTAGTCTCCCAAAAACATGGAATCATCTTGTGTCAATTATATATCATAGTTTTTCAATAGCTCGAATCCGTTATATAATCATTAAAGTTTTCTGTCGCGTGAGATAATATAACTTATCATATAGAGATTGAAGAAGCGGAATATCATTACACTATAATCAGATTATTTTTTGTGATAAAACTAAGTTTAAAAAGACGAAAACTCTTACAAAGCATAACCAAGACACGACAAAAAACTGGCAAAATGCACGCTGAGAAAATGAACCTGCTTGAAGCAACGATGAGAGTCCGACTGCTTCAATCTTGGAAGGATATCCACCGAACTACCATTATCCAGTTTGTTCATCAAACCTTGTTTGTATAAATCACCTGTACCTGTCAAAAGAAATAAAATCGGTCACTCATTCATTTGAGGGACCTAGAATGATGGGAAGCAAGGGAGACTTAGAATTGTTGATATCATATAATGTCCCCATTCCCCTTTTCTGCCCTTCACCTCACTCTTGTTTATCGAGGTTCCTTAGAGGATGAACGGTCTTTTTCTATATTTTTATTACAATACCAGCCTAACTATGTGACTTATAATCTTTTTTTGAATGACTTGTACTGACTTATACTGTTTGAATGTTTTGAATTATACGGTATGAGAAACCTCCATTGAATTGACTCTAACAATCTCATCTATTCCTCTATTCCTTAGTGATCTCATCCTCATTTATTTCCATAATGGCTCAAATTTTTTCAAGTGTACACGTTATATCACCCCCCAAACTAATTTACTAATTCTAATTTCTCTATGGTTGCACATCAGTAAAGGCACTAGATTTATTGATGGGCAAGCCTGCGTAGTCAAATACGTTGAAGGACATGGTTATCGGAAAAATTTTTGCGACTACCGTTTCTCATATAATTGATGATTAGTGACGTTAAATATCGACTGAGACAGGCTTTTCAGAAGATGAAACTATTTGTCAAGATACGCACTAGATAAGGTATAATTTTAGGATTATTGAGTACTGCAAGTAGTTTATAGAGCTACACCAATTGGCTAGTGAATAACAACTGTTTCCATTGGGGGCCTGCAAATAACTTGCACATATACAGCAGAATAAACAAACCGTTGAGCTTCAAAAATTGAACGGTCAGTTAGAAAGGAATAGGCTTAGAGAGGTGGGTGATCGGACAACCAGAAGAGGGGGAATTGTTGAATAAGCCCACCACCCCTCTCCAGAAATTTCGGTACCTTATGATGGTAAGCTATGAATAATGCAGGTAATTGATGAGAAGTACATGGAGTACTACGAGTTTTTGTCGATGTCGTTCAACAAACTGCTCAACAAGACCATGGATGAAAAGGAGAGAATACAGGAAGCAGAGAGGAAAGAAGAAGAGCAAATCAAAAAGAAACTGCTAGATAGGGAAGACAATGGAAACGAGGTTACCATAAACGAGGAAACGAGGTTACCATAATGACTAGATAGGGAAGACAATGGAAACGAGGTTACCATAATGAGGTTCGAGAGACTCGAAACATGATTGTGCAAAGGCGAGAACAGGTATAAACGCAAACGACGAAAAAACCGTACCAAAAAAAACAATTCCGATTTATTAATTTAGAGCGTGTCATACAAAAAAAATTGAAACTGAGAGAAACTTGAAGAAACTGAGAAAAAATTGTTCTCGGAAAAAAGAACGGAAGCTATGTATATGTATATGGCAAAGATGAAAGATCTTTGACGAGGATAGATAAAGATAAAATGTTCTCTAGTGACTTCTGAGCCAAAGTTCGTGTTCATTAAGGAAGTGCTAGTGTTACCTGAGACCAAAGTCCCTTTCTCTACATGTGTCGCGTTGCAATCTCGCAACTACTTTCAATACAATCCGGGACCGGAGTTCTACTCTCGGAAGGTTTCACTTTCCACATTAATTAATTCTCACACGGTAAAAGAAATTTCACATGAATAATATTGCTTTCGAAGAGCATAAAAATAATAATATTGAGAAGAAATATGAGAGCTCTTAGGTTCTTTGACAAACGTTTGATTGTCATGTCGTTTCTAGGTGTTTGTCGGCGGTTTGCCGGTTGACGTGGATGAGGAAGAGCTAACCAACACTTTCTCCCAGTTCGGTCCTGTTTCAGTCGACTGGCCAAACAAGCAGCAACACGTATTCCCGCCAAAGGTTTTGTTATTTATTTGTGTGTTTAAAAAAACATTGATAACAATTTGAAAACAGATGGACGACTCATATAGTTAACGCTGGTATCTCCAGAACATTCATACAGAAAATTGAAGTGCGAGAATTTTCGATTAATCATATATTCAACTCAGAATCCTTTCAAAAAGCCATGGTTATCCGGCATCTTGTGATATGAAGTATGTCATGAGCTAATACGAATGCCCATTCCGTAGCTCATGAGCTGCCGTATCGACAGCTGGCGTCAAACCAGACGCGACAGAAGTTTCATTCAAAAAAGGAAGTTTGTAAGCACTTTAATTAGGTCGGTTCAGCTGACCATATATAAATTAAATCTTTTCACTGAGATAACTGAATTGGAGGCGAATAAAAATTGTTCGTTTCAGGGATACGTGTTTTTGCTATTTCACTACGAAGAAAGGTTCGTTCACGATTTTATGCTTGATGGGTTTCAACCAAACAAATACTTTCAAAGAGTTGAATACTTCTAAACTTATTACATATGTTTGTACAAAGTTATCAATTTTTATAAAATTTTACGCCTATAAACATACCAGTGAACCAAGGTTCAATAAAAAAAGTGCATCAGTGAAATTCTAATATAATGTACATAAATGCCGACTTTTCTAAGGAATGGCTTTGAGTTGAACCTCAATATCATCTCTCTGCTATTCCTGAATATCTTATATTATTTAGAATTCTCTTTCTGGGTTACCACACTTTAGATGCTATCCTTTGGTGACAATTTAAAAAGAATTTCAATATCACTAATAGCTTTTGCCTGTGTGCTATTTCAATTTTATTTCAATTTAATCAGGCGTTGTTGAAGGTTTTTGATTTATGTAAGTGAGCATTTAGTAACTTTCACCAAAATTTGGGCAGTTAGTTTTTTATATATACAGCATCCGCAAGCTAGTGGACGCTTGCTTCATGGAAGACGAGAAGCTCTTCTATGCGATTTCATCAGTTTTGTGTCCTCAGAAAGTCGTTCAGGTTAGCGATCAGTTCAATTCAGGTGAGAGAACAGTTCAGTTGATTAATCTAGTACAAAAAAATAAACGGTAAAAAAGTTCAATTAAAAAAGTTTTTTCTCTCTTCCGAAAAGAAGCACAAAGAGTACCAGTTTGAACACCAAAAAGAACCCTTTTTCTTCTTGTTATTTCTATTTGAGTATTAAAGTATTAAACTGGTCCATTTTGTGAAAAAATCTATAAAAAATAAAGAAGTGAATAATAATTTTATTTACGCTTGTGGTAGGGTTTTTACATATATTTTCGATTGAAACATTCATTTAAATACAATTATTTTCAACTGGCATGGCAACCCACAAAAAATCTCCTTTGCATGTGGTTCTTTAAAGGAATGAATAATCGAATTGTAAGCGCTCTTAAGGTTTTTCAAAACTTAAACGTGGTGGAATGAGTGACAAGTTTCAGAGTCACTACTGACGTTTGGCGAGAATCATGGTTTTTAAACTTCCTTGGTTTGTGTAAACCTGGCACAGATTTGTGTAAATCTGTGCCGTGTTGGGATACGAACTCGAACTCCTGTGCACATTTGCCATTAAGCGCTCAATACCAAAATTTCTAACTCAGAATAAAAGAAGGTACAACATTTTTTCTAAAACTTAAGCAGAATGAGCTTCAATGGGTCAGATTCGTCCATGGAGGCTAGCAGACGCTGACTACGTCGTAGATGTCAATATTTCCGTCAACATTCGACATGTCGTCTTCGTTGGAGGAGTACCCAGACCGTTGCGAGCCATCGAACTCGCCCATATCATGGACAGGTCGCTCAAGCTTCAAAATCAGCAATAAAAATCAATTTTGCAATTATTCAGGTATTCGAAAGTAATTTTATATGCTGACTTATGAGAGTGTAAAAATGGAATAAAACAGCAAAAGTTATAAAAAAAGAAAGAATAGAAAGAAGAAAGAGAGAAAGAGAAAATTATAGAGAATCAGACAGAGCAAAACGTGTTGAAAATGTTTAAGGCTTTATGGTCCTGTTGTCTGCGCGGGTATCGACACCGACCTGGAGTATAAATACCCAAAGGTACCATTTAGAACACCAGCTTTGACGGATGATTACGTGATGGTCAACTGTAAAACACGACCCTATTCTTGCCCAAATCCCGAAGAATCCAACACGAGTCAATCAGGGTAAATTCGACCATCGATGTAGCCTAAGGCGAGCAAGTTATGGGAGATAAGCGGAATAGGGGGAGCAAAAACAAATCTCTAATCTCATCACCGACCACTGATTGAGTAGGATATGGTAATCTCGTATGGGAATTTTATTGATTAGTTCTCTCTTGAAGAATAATCTTGAAAACGACCATTTTGATGAACTCAGGGTCAAAGGTCACATGCACTGTAAAGAAAAGACCGTTTTATAACTGGAACATGTAATGAAAAGCAAGCGAGTCTTCACATTCTTATTGTCTTATAGTATATACACTCTCTTCCGCTACACTGCGATTCATCTCCAACTCGTTTCTCAATACTATGATAGTATAGTTCGTCAAAGGAGGGCAATGCCGGACTGGCCTGGGCATGCCACCGGATAAAACATCAGCCGATACTCCTTTATACTTCGTAATGGCGAGTCGAGGCGCCAGTAAAATAACCTCTTGCCCTTCTCCGGTTAACGAATGGGTCTCGCGAAGAGGATCGCCGACTGCGGTGCGAGTGTAGACGGAGAAAATTTCTCCGGACTCAAAAGGATCCTCACCAACCTTCCTCAAAGTACTCTCCTCAACAGGACCTATGGGCAACAACAAACAACAAACAAACTCAATATATAGTTCATAGACCATAGTTCACCAAAGGTCTAGTCTAACTCTGGAAAACTCGGAAAAAAACGAACGATTTTCGAGCGGGAGAGTCTGGAATTATAAGATGTCCGGGCTTGGCATAATGATAGTGTGATCGACTATTCAATCAATCAATCAATCTTTATTCCAAATTGCATACTAGTGTTACAAAGATGGTGTGCAAAGTGGATCACAGTCACATAAGTGATATCAGTTTAGGTAATACATACAAGCAAGCACCGGGAGTTTGAGCTTCGAGAAAGGTAGTTGGCAATAATAAAGAAAGTGGCAAGTTCACACTGAGAAGAGTAGTAGGTAAAAATGAACCGTGGCATAGTTATACAGGAGAATAAACAATGAAAAAAACCAAATCTAACTTCGGATTGAAGAACGAGGCACGATTTCATCTCTAAAAAGAGATGAGATAGAGGCCTTAGAAGCTTGAGATGATTTCAATGTAACGATTTCGTTAGGCAAGCTATTCCAGACATCAATTAAGCGTGACACAAATGTGTTTCTAGAATCCCTAAGCTTGATCGGCAATAAAATTCTTAAAGAGTGAGATATTCTACGACTGTACGGGGAAGGTTGCAACTTGTAAAGATAAGTTGTGTTCAATTCAGCATTTCCGTGCAAACATTTATGAATAAGGCATAGATGGGTGATCCTCTTGCATTCTGGCCTTGGCTAGGTATTGGTTGGTCAGCAGCTCATTGTGCTCCTTTACTGGCAGGAGTTTGGATTCGAGAGCGAGGTGCTGTGTTCCGGCCATTTGAAGGTTACCCGTGGCTGCCCTGATTGCTTTGTTTTGGCAGGCCTGTAGTCGTGTCCAGTGCGTGTTTGCGAGTGGTGGGGTGTATACGGGTGCTGCGTAGTTGATGATGGATCTCGTCGTTGCTTTATATGTCGCGATGAGTGTAACCTCACCCTCCGACAACGACCACCAAGAGCCATCCGCGGACACGTGATGAACATGGACCTCAGTCTGGGGGATAGTGACTGTCAGACAACTCTTAGAAATCTGCACACAGAAGCCGTTAGGAAATTTCTTAGAAACTGTGAACCAAACACAGTCCTAGGATTCAAACCACCCATGGTCCATAAGTCTACTAGGTTACTTGACAGGGAACAACAGGTTACCCTATCGCAACTTAGAAGTGGTTACTCGAGCACGTTAAATAGTTACCTTCATAGGATAGGTGCCACTGATTCTCCTCTCTGTCCTTTATGTAGAGAGGTAGATCATACTAGTGTACACTTGTTTAACTGCCGTTGTAACCCCACTAGACTTAAACCGCTAGACCTATGGTATAGACCTGTCGATGTTGCAGATTTCTTAGCCCAATGAATGTTATTTTTCATTGCCAGTCTAAAAAAGTATTTGCTGTTCTTGCTGTTGTCTGTGTTGGTTGGATTGTTGAATAATATGGATGTAAGGATGGAATCAGTTACTTTTTAAAAAAAAAGAAAAGCCAGAGCCCGAAACCAAAAAAAAGGCGAAAAGAAAAAAGGCAAAAAAAAGTGAATGAGAGAGAGAAAGAGAGAAGTGAGTGAGTGTGACTGTGTGCTTGAGCTTTTACCGAGAGCTCGTGGACCCCCTTTCAACGTCAAAGGAACCACACGGGCAACAATCATCATCAATAAGGCATAGATCGGCCACGGCTCTCCGATGAAAGATTCAATAGATCTAGACGTTCGCAGTAACTGAGATCAACAATGCCATTTCTAAAGAGAATGCGACGGGTAAAAGATCGTTGTACCCTCTCAATCGATCGTTCTACCCTATCAATTTATTGTGCAAAGAGTCCCGAGTTTGACTCCCACCCTGGACAGATCCACCCAAACTAAGGGTGTTAAGAAATGTTGGTAGTGCTCATGCACAAATCTGACTCTCCCCACTTCTGCTACTCAGCAGGGATCTAGCGGGCAGCAACTGGTTCAACCACGGTAGGTCTGTCCCGCATCCCAGGGAAGCACGTACCTTGCCGCGAGGCGGGAACAAGCGCGAGGAAGATTATTATTGTCTCGAATAATGAGATACGAGCTGAAATTCATAAGCAGAGAAGAGGAAGCTAGTTATTATTCTAGACTCTTTCGCTCAAAAAACTTCGTTTCTAAAAAAAACTTCAGCAGTGCTGGTGACCTATGTTGAAGACATCGACGTCGACATCGACGATGAGCGGTTTTCTTTTCATCTATGATGAGTTTAAATTTATTCAGGGCGCTGGAAGGGTGGCCTTCCTCAATGAGAACTCGTACAGAAAGGCAATCCAGGACCGATATGCTCTGCTCTCTCATGGAGAGGTTTGCTTGTATCACTAAGAGCCAGCTTAATGTCGATGTGTTTTTCACCCTCATTATTCAAGTCTTGGTCTTTTAATAATTTCATCTTCATCTCTATAAACATCGTTCTATTTTAGTGATCTGAACTAATTTTAGTTCTCAAAAGTTGAATCTTCTTGATGTGGAGATTTATTCACTTAGAGCTCAGTTTCACAGCTGACCTTTGTTATCAATTAAAAAAACCGTTCGACTGAATTCACTGAAATTTTTATACTTACTGCGGAAACAGTTCTTAGTACACGCTAAATTAGCAAAATGAATATTTTCGGAGGTGCGGACTGAATACGTTTGTCTTTGCAGTGTTCTCTGCAGATGTTCCAGAGAGTACGCGTGGAAATGAAACCTTACGTGCTGGATGACCAGCCATGCGATGAATGCGAAGTCTCCTGGCCTGGGTGTGTGAATAGGGTGACAGAAAAATGGTGGCGAGTTTTGCAAAATGTATAAATATTTTTAAGAATTTGACTACTGTCAGTTTATCTAATTAAACTACCACACTGTCAAGAGGTAGTCCGTGACATTGAACTTAGCCATCTGCTTATCTCTGGCCAAGAGTGAGAGCGTGCTAATGGCATATACAGTTGTGTTGCGATTCGAGAACAAG
Source organism: Allodiplogaster pararmata (assembly GCA_964056735.1). Taxonomy (NCBI): domain Eukaryota; kingdom Metazoa; phylum Nematoda; class Chromadorea; order Rhabditida; family Diplogasteridae; genus Allodiplogaster; species Allodiplogaster pararmata. The sequence continues at coordinate 27,195,374 of OZ057407.1, forward strand.
TCCTGTCAAAACTCCGGAACTAAGTATTTTAACATTGTAATAATTAGTATTTCAAAGAATAGTTTAATAGAGCCTGCCTGAAGCATGCTTTGCTGAAACTTAACCTATTATGAACCTTGAACTAAATATATTTTGATTTTTGATGTATAGTTATTGACTGATCGGATAGATCGAATGTTCATCATGAAACTTGCTGGGATAAATGCGTTCAATATCTCGGTCGAGAATTCTCATTTCGTCAACCAACCAGAGTTTGCATGAAGAGCCGTTCTCTTAAAGACCCTTCTGAAGAAAGTATTAATTCTCCAATAAGACCCTTTGCAGACAGGCCCCTTTCTTCTGCCCCGAGCTCGAATGCCTGCAGTATTACTGCGAGAGCTGCTGGACAAATCTGCACTCGTGTTTGACAAGAGAACATCATAAGCCATTGATCAAAGAAGTTTGAGCACCAATTACTATAAATTTTGTTAAAACTTGGTCTGAGAAAATTATAATCCTTACCTTCTTAACTTTTTTAACCGTAATACTTCAAAATTGTTTTAAAATCCCTCTGATAAATCCTATCATTGATTATAATAATAATAATAAAAACTCCCGATTCGTCCAGTGCAGCTTTTCACGAAAAAATTTATGCAAAGAATGAGTTATTCATTCATGTTCCAATCAAACTTTGATTTCATTTTTTAAAAAAACGTTAGAAATGTTCGAGTTTCACCTAATTGCAAAGGCTAAGTTCATCTAAGATATGATATATTATAAAACGGGAAATATAACGTACAAAAAGGTTCTGGAATAAGATCGAACAGTTACTCATCATCTCGAAATCGGAACAGCTTTTTTACATTTGAAACAAAAGTAACTGTTTCATCTGAATTCATCTACAATTTAAACGAAGGAGTCGTAAAACATAAGGGTCCATTACATTCCGAAGTATATAATTAACATTGATACGATTTGAATGATATCAGTTGTGGGTGTAATGATGAAGATCAGATTTGTGGAAATGACAAAGCTTTCTCCGTGAAAAATTGACATTGTAAAGTTGAATGAAATCATGTGATTGACACGATGATAAGAAACATGTTTTACCTCGTTTTTTAGTCGTGAAATATGTTAAGAAGTATTAAATATTGAGCAAACAAGTGAAAGAAGCTCTTGACCTGAAAATAAAGCGATTCCGTTATGAATGCCAATGAAGTCGACGATTGTTCTACGAATTTGGTCAAATGGTCTACGAATTTGGTCAAATGGTCTACGAATTTGGTCAAATGGTCTACGAAACAACAAAACAATATGTATAGATGCTTTTTATTTCAAAAGAAACAACATTTACCGGAAACCATGAAAACAGATGGCAAAGTTTCACACGCTTACATACGTAATGTATTTTGATTTTACTGACGTGTAAATGTATTGACATTGTTATAGTGATAATTAGCAAACTTTGAATGTAAAATACACCTATGTATAGTATAACTTTTATTATAATATTCGATGAATGAAAATTCATAGTTTCCTCTAAGCAATGCAGAAAAAGAAATACGCCTTTTTAATGTTTAACTCGAGATTCTGAGAATGCAGAGATGTATGATTTGTTTCTTGAGCAGCTGTATTCTATAGTGGGTCATTCTATAAATATGAGCTGTTTTTCGTTCTCAGAAAGCTCTACACTCAAGTTGGAGGCGGCCAGGTCAGAATTCCCTCCTTTTTCGAATACCTGTCAATAGGGTCTTCCACGATTGTCTCGGGCACGCAATACAGCGTCTGCTGCACCAGATGGGTGAAGGCCTCTGAAACGAGACTGGTTCAGAACAAGTCCAGTCTACTTTTCAATCTAACTTACTAACAGTCAAATAATTAGTTGAGCCAAATACCTAGCCAATCACTAGCAAGCACATTGTTTCCTATTCTCAAAAGAATAGCTGACTCCATGGCCGGCGTATGCATGCAGGGGGTCTTCTGGAGACAATGTAGACGGGAATGCCAAGGATTCCCAAGCAGAAGCCTAACACGATCTCATAGGGCTTGGAGTAGAAGGGGAAGGTGAGCAGGTACACGCACGCGATGAGGAACGACACGGGAATGAACATTGGAAGCTCAAGCACATTAGTAATGACTTCTAGTTCAACCGATTTGTCGATCGATCAAAGAAGCTTCTCTTTTGAGTATCGATTGGTATCGATCGTTTCACCATGAAATATCAGGTTGTTATGGTTGTTTGCCGAAAGGTCCCGTCGAGGGATATCATTTAAAATACTTTGAGGACTGTGTCCTTTCAAGTTTTTGTGTAACTGAGTTTTTTATTTACATATACTGTACACCTTAAAACAAGCCATGACTATCGCATAACAGAAGTTTCTAATTCCGAGAAAAATTACTACCTTGATAGGTCTATGGAGATCTGGCCTACTTATCCGTAAGTGTACCAATCCTGCAACGGAGATAGTCACAATAAATGCTTCGGCAAATGTGGCGTAGTTGATGAGACGATTCACGCTATCGAAGAACAACCTGTAAAAAGTTACCCTATGAATGACAGAGAGAGAGAGAGAGAGAGAGAGAAAGAGAGAGAGAGAGAGAGAGAGACAGAGAGAGACATAGAGAGAGAGAGTAGAGAGAATCAGTCAGACGTTTCAAATTATTTTTAAGGGCTAAGAGTTTTTAAACACTGCGTTCTCTGTTTAATGGGACTGTACACACACAAAAAAGGATGAGTTTGGGAAAGTATGGCTAAAAGGACATATGATTTATGAATAGTAACACTTTGAAAGTACGTGCGTAAGTATGAAAGTATGCTAGAGAGGCATACAATCAATGTATGAATGGAATACTTTTGAAAGTATGCCTTGGGGGCTCTCTTCCTTTTCTTGACACTTATCCAATTATCAAACCCGGTTGACTTAGGTTGCTCTATATACACTTATTATCTCGATTAATTTATACGGGTGAAGCACATATACGAATCGTATCGTTTAAATCATATTACCCAGCCATTCTGGAACAAAGGCACCGGGAAAAAATTTGATTGTGAAACACTCTTCTTGAAAAAGGCCCTTCGGGAAAGTCAAAAACAAAGGAAATTTTTTGAATGAAAAACCCAAGAAACAGCATACTTTCAAAGTATATTTAGCATACTTTCAGTGTATAGACAGCATACTTTCAAAGTATATTTACATACTTTCATTGTATAGACAGCATACTTTCATCGTATAGACAGCATACTTTCAAAGTATGCCTAGATTTTATTATTAGGCTGTCCCGAAAGTTTTGTAAGTTTTCTAGATTTTTTTGTTTAAAAAAACATCGAAAAACCGAGTGGGGCCTCGAAGGTTCGAGAATGTTCTAAAACCTTCTCTGAGGAGGGTATAAATATCTCCTGCTGTGCGAAAGGCATCCAGTAATGGAAGATTTAACTCGACCTCAAATTCGAATCTTGCTTTACTATGAGTGGGCACGCCACGCCTCTGCAGCCAAAGCAGCCCGGAATATCACGGATGTAATCGGTGAAGATACCGTGAAAGAGTGGACGGCCCGTCGCTGATTCACCCGCTTTGGGCAAGGAAAAATGGATCTCGAACATGAAGACAGGGAAGGCCGTCAACCGGCATTGGAAGATGATGCTCTACGAGCCGCTGTACAAGAGAGCGACCACGCGCAGTTTGGAGAAGAAGCTGGGCTGTGGCCACACAACAATCGAACGCCACCTCCAGCACCTCGGCTACCTTAAGGTACTGTCAAGATGGATTCCACATGTTTTGACCGACGCTCAGAAGGGAACCCGTCTGACCATCTGCCAATCGCTACTCTCTCGGCCGAATCGGAATTACCTTTCGCAAGATATTGTGAATGGAGACGAATCATGGGTCCTCTACCACAACGATACTCACCATGCCGTCTGGCTCCCCCCTGGCGAAAAGCCGCCAATCCAACCCAAACCCGACTACCATCCGAGGAAGATTCTCCTGTTCTGCTTATGGGATGCGCAAGACAAGCTCTACTACGACCTCATCCAGCAAGGCAACACTGTTTCAGCTTCCGTATACATGAGTCAACTGGGTGCCCTGGCCCAAGCAGTTCGAGAGATGCGCAGGAGAAGGGCAAAAGTCATCCTCCTGCACGACAACGCCAGACCACATGTGGCCAAGTCCACCTAGAAGAAGCTGGAGGAGCTGGCAAGGTAAACCCTTCCCCATTCAATCTACTCTCCTTACCTCGCACCCTCCGACTATCATCTTTTCCGCCCTCTGAAGGCTGCCCTTAAAGACAAAAAGTTCGCGAACTTCGAAGAACTCAAAAGGGCATTGAACGAATTCTTTGATTCGCGCCCAGTGTAATTCTGGAGGAAAGGAATCGAAACCCTTCCTATTCGATGGATGAATGTTGTGAATAATTATGGTGATTATATTGTTGACTGAGCTTATTAATGAATAAAGATAAAACGTTCAGGAAAAACACTGAAAACTCTTCAAAACTTTCGGGACAGCCTAATACTATACTTTAATTTTATTACTATTCATACTTTCAAAGTATGAATAGTAATACTTGTGTGCAGCATGATTTTGGAATACTTTAAAAGTAAATATGTTCCATTCTCATACTTTCGAAAGTATGACTATTCATACTCTTTTTTTGTGTGTTTTTTCTCAGCCTTTCATTAAGCGTTTAAAGCAGTGTGTTTTCTTGTCGACGAGCAGTTTACTAAATCGTCGTTTGTGGATGAACCACTGTTTTCCATGAGAGGTTCTCTTTTTGCTCTTTAAGTTTATTTACAGAGAAGGTTGTAGGACTCCTGCTTCGCACCCTGTTCTAAACCTTGACAATTTCTGCAAGTCGTGTATATTATTCAGAGCCATCGGCCCAAGAACCAAGCCTGATCGTTTGCTCATTCACAATCTACAAATTACAAAAAATAACAAATATATTTTACAAAAACCTAAAAAGTTATGCATAAAGTTGGAATTTAAGTCTTACATGAGGGTGCCTGTTGTTCCTAGAAAGACAAGGGAGGGCATTGGCGTTTTTTGCTTGATGCTGATCATGCCGAGAAGCTCGGGAAGCTGGCCATGTCTGATAGGAAGTTTGACCATGTATTACAAGCTGAGCCCCCGATTTTCCTAGGTTAAAGTCCTAAACATAAATCAGAATTGCTGGCGATTCACAGATGAATGTATTGATACGTAAATACGGAACAAATTTGCATAAGACAGTTTTTTGTACATCATGTACTACTAGCATCATCAGGCTGGACAGAGAGAGGGAGAGAGAGAGAGAGAGAGAGAGAGAGAGACAGAGAGAGAGACAGAGAGAGACAGAGAGAGAGAGAGAGATAAAGAATGAAATAAAACTATATAAGACTTGAGAAAGAAATAGAGAACGTAATATAACTTTGAAGAAAGAGAGAGAGTATGAGAAAAAGGGAGTTATCACAGAGAAAGTTAGAAAAGGGGAAAAATCAAAAGAGAGAGAAAGAGAGAGAGAAAGAGAGAGAGAGAAAGAGAGAAAAGAAAGAAAAAGAGAGACAGACGATTACAGTTTCTCTGGCCACATACATAAACACGAGTCTTAGAGACTTTTTGAATTTTTATGACTGAGATTTTAAACTGATCATTGCTGACCTCGCACCCGCGAAAAACATTCGCGAGCCTGTGAAAATGATGCCATTCAGGCCTCCCACGCAAGAGATAGCGACAAATAGTGGCATGAGAAAGGCGAAACTGCCCATCTGGCCATTAGCGAAATCCACTGCTACTGCTGAAGATTCCAGCATCTGAGCAAGAGCTATATAGTACCTACTACATCGAGACTGATAAGTTAGCCCTAGCACTTGCTAGGCATTAAGTACTGATACTGATGGTTCTTACAAACGGGTAAAATTCATTCTCTCCTAAGTACCCTGTCCTAAGCAAATTCAGTTATCGGTAGGAGAGTTCAATTGAGAGGACAGCAAGTAAGAAATCCGGAAAAAAGAGAGTGTTATAATAATTTAATTGATTATTATTGCATTTGCAAATAAAGACATATAAAAGACTATAAAAAGCACATGAATATAAAAAGATTACAGCAAAGCATGGCACTTCATATTTTGGAAATAGAAAAGTTTTTAAACTGAAAACTTGATTAATAACCTCGTCAACAGAAAGCACGGTGAAGTACGCAAGATTGACCAGCACGTAGATCACAGTTACAGTGGGAATGGAGATGAAAATAGCCCGAGGCAGGTTACTGTAATAAGTTTATTCATCGAATACTGTGAACTGTGAGCGTTTGATAATGATAGGTTACTGTCAGAGAATACTTTATCAAGACCGATACACTGCTCACGGTTCACATATCACTAGTGTTTACTTGACAAAAAAATAAGTTGATTGAAATTTTTGTAAAGGACTTAATGACTGGCAGAAACTTCAGAGCTGTCTTTGTTAGAGAGGAGATCGGCTTTTTGTGAAATTAAACTCATTGAAAAACGTGCGTCAACTAAATTAGTATTGAATAATGCTTCATTTGTTTTGTCAATGTAACATGAACCGAATTATGCTCAAACAAGCCGTTGACTGATCAAATTAAAAAGTCAATATGATGGATGTATTTGAAAAAAATTTATTATCGAATAATCAATTTTAATTAACCATTTTTGAAAGATTTTGAAAATCCCTATCACAATGATCTGTTTGTGAGACTCACCGATAAGGAGCCTCCAATTCCTCTGTTACGAAATTCAGATAGTTCCTGGAATATAAAATGATCTTGAAAATTTAGATGCGAGCTTTTTTATTTCTGGAATTTGAAATATTTATTCGTTTCCTGTCGAAAAATCTTGCCATTTTCACCTCATCAGGCCTGGGTCGGTTACTATGTACGCTGCCTCGGAAGCAATGGTTCCCAGGCAGAGTACATAGTAACCGGCTCAGGCCTGCCGCGACATTAATATCTAAACGATGAGATCATCGGCGCGATGACCTCATACCATTCAAATTAGAAGAAAATTTTGAAAGATGATGTCACCTTGACTAACTTTTTTTGGAAATAAAAGTTCCTGCACGAAATTCCATTCTTAGAACTTACGCGCGTAATTCAATTTCAATCTAGTTAGTAGAGCTAAATTACAAACCAGTCAAGTTTCATTACATTTTTCTTACGGGCATACCCAGTGACAGAGTCAATGTCTGCGCTTTCCCCTTTTCTTATTACCCGGACTCGATAATTCATGTTCAACCAAAAACGTTAGATGCTTTTTTAAAGTACGAAACAAAATATATTGCGATTAGTTAGTATTTTAAGATTCATTTGGAGAGAAAGACGGCATTTGAAATCTCATCTTCTCGTACTTTAAGCTATTATTTCGCGTGCTCTCGCAAGATCATCTCGTACCTCACTGATCCAACATTTTTGGGCCAAGAAGGTGCGAGAGCCATGATCTCATCGTGAAATATTTCAGTAATAACAACACTGACTCGATGATCTCATTCATCGAGCAATGATGTCATCTTTACAGATCGCTCGATCGCTTAACTTTTTTGAGAGATTAATGTCGCGGCTGATGATTTTTTTCTCCTATTTCTTCCAACAAAACAAATTTCGGTCGTAAAATAACTCAATCAAATTTCGGCAGATAGTCCATTCGGTGATAATATGTTTGAGTAGTTTTTTTCGAAAGAAAACTGATTTTTGATTAGGGTCTACAACTTTCTAGCACGTGCTGACAAAATTGTCTATAAACAATCGTTCTTACTCCACTAGTAAATCTATTTATGACAATGAAATTTCAAAGCGAACTCATGAAAAAGTAGCACTTCTTAGGAGAAAATGTAGACGATAGTGCAACTGCGTGATATTGGCCAAGGAGGCAAGTTAAGGAATTGTAAAAAAAACCAAAAAATAACAAGCAAATTTAAGCTGAAAGAATAATGAATGAAGTTTTTGACCCGAATTCAGTTTGAAAACTTTTTGAATTTCGAATGCTCCATAATTAGAGAAAAAGCTTTCATTTTTTAAAATAATTTTGCTATGAAACTCTGCTTTTTTTCTTTGCTGAAAGAATTTCGCTAAAGTATTCGTTTTATGAAAAAACATTGAAAGAGAAGATTGAAAGAGGGATATAAGGTACGGCTCACTTCAATCCCAATGATCACATGATTCATTCAAAGTAATTCTCTTACCAGCCACTGAAACTAAATACGCCAGAGTAGAAAGCAAGTGAAACTTCAGAGAAGTCCAGATGCGTTCCTTCCCATACGGTTGGTCGCTCCAGATTCTCGGTGTAGCCTTCAAAACAAGCGCTTCTCACCATCCGGGAAGGAATCTTATATATCAAAGAAGCTATTGCTAACCGAACGAGAGACGTAAAAGATAGACCACGAGGGTGTAAAAAATAGAAAGCGTTACAGAAAAAAAAACTAATATCAAAAAGCGCTGAAACTTCCGCAAAGTTTTTTACACAAACTAAAATGAGAAACACCCACATCCATGTAAAATACAAATCAATATAGATCATAGAGTAGTAACTAATCAATATAGACCATATAGTAGTAACTAATCAATATAGACCATAGAGTAGTAACTAATCAATATAGACCATAGAGTAGTAACTAATCAATATAGACCATAGAGTAGTAACTAATCAATACAGACCATAGAGTAGTAACTAATCAATATAGATCATAGAGTAGTAACTAATCAATATAGACCATAGAGTAGTAACTAATCAATATAGACCATAGAGTAGTAACTAATCAATATAGACCATAGAGTAGTAACTAATCAATATAGACCATGGAGTAGTAACTAATCAATATAGACCATAGAGTAGTAACTAATCAATATAGACCATAGAGTAGTAAAAAGTCATCATAACTTCCATTCCCTCGCTTAGTTCCATTCCCTCGCTTAGTTCCCATAGAGGAAGGTGACCCATTAAAAGCTCTCTAAGCCAATCGAAATCCCGCTGTTATGCCCACTCCAAAGCGCACAGTCAAGAAAACAGCCGGATGTTTCGACTGCCTGAAGAAAAATGAAGAAATGAGAAGTCTGGCTGAAAAGATGGAAAAACTGGAGGCCGCCGTGGAAAAATTCGAAAGGATGAGCATTCCGGTCGTCCAAGGTGAGTCTCAGCAGAAGAATGCAGATGTGACTAATTTAATGGAAAGAATGACCAAGTTGAAGGGAAGCCTCGAGAGAATTGAGAAGACTTTAGCTCAGTTAATGTCTTCCACTCAATCGATCGCAACTGCCCATCCTCATAACCGTCAATCCCTTCTTTCTCAAAATCTACCTCCCCAAATGCTAGCGTATGAAGCGGCTAGGAAAGCTCTAACAGATGACCGCGTCATACTGAAGGAAAAAGCGGAGAATTTGGTCGTCGTCGGCCTTCCAGAAGAAGAAACCGAGGCGGCCACGAATGCAGCGGACCGGCAGTTCTTGCGTTCACTCTCCCAAGAACTCGGATTTCCCGAAATCTCTACCGCTCAATTCATGCGGGAGAATCGAGAATCGACGCCGAATCTTGAAGATTTTCCTAGGCTCAGAAGATCTTCGTTTTGAGACTCTAAAGCTCAACCGAAGACGACGTCCAAGCTGCCTTGCTTCCTTCCCTCACGCGTACATACGCGAAGATCTAACCAGAGAAGGCTTGCAGCTTGAGAAGGAGGTCAAGTTGTTGGCTCGAAATTTGAATCAAGAAGAGAGAAAATGGAGAGTTGTGGGTACCACACTTGTTCCTATCCGTCACACCCAGCCCTTCCATGCCCAGTCCCACCAAAACGATCATACATCCGCAACGAATTCTTCGCCTTCGTCATCGAATCCTCGGAACTCCTCTCAGCCGCAAAGATTCTCAGAGGTCAGCAGCAGAAACATCACCTCAAGACGCTAGCTATATGATGGTCCGCCCGTTTCTTCACCGTCACCGCTCGACATTCAGCTAAGCTTTGCATATTTTAACATGCGTTCTCTCTATAATAAATTAGTTCCATTTCGTCTTTATCTAGAAAAAGAACAACCTGATATAGTTGCTGTCACTGAGACTTGGCTGAGTTCGCGTATAGCTGATTCAGAGATAATTGGTCCTCTTCCTTACGTAATAATCCGAGCTGATCGTAATTCTCGTGGCGGAGGAGTTGCCCTTGTATTGAGAGATCACTTAACGTTCTTGAAGCCTAGTTCTTTATGCTCTCCTTCGGAAATTGTTTATATAGACTTACTTTCTACCACTGGTTACATACGTCTGGTTGTTTGCTATCGTCCCCCGTCCTACACCAATGAAGAGACCAGACTTTTTTGTGATTCTTTATCCGATATTCTTTCTTCCACTTCCTATCCTGTAGTTGTGACTGGTGATTTCAATTGTGACACTCTCTCTCCTCCTTGTTCTTCATCCGATCGATTGTTAGTAGACATGATTACTCTCTTTGATTTGACCCAATTCTGCCGTGAACCAACACGTCTTAATCGTTGCATTGATTGGCTATTAACTTCTCTGCCCTCGCTATTGTCTAATTGTAGAATTGTTCCCTCCTTCCCCTCCTCTGATCATTTAGGGATCGCTTGCTGCCTTTCAATTGTGACCGACTCGCTTTTAGCCGAACCAGTTCTCGACTATTCAAGAACTGACTACGATGAACTTAATAAATACTTCAATTCAGTTAACTGGGAAGCCGAATTTGATAACTTCCTCTCTATTGACGATCTGTATGGCCGTTTCCTCGCCGTTATTGAATACGCTATTTCTGAATTCGTTCCAATTCGTAGACCTCGAACCCTCACTGCCACTTATCCTCGCCATATTCAGAGAATAATTAAATATCGTAACTCTCTGTTTCACAATATTGACGATCCTAATACCCGTTCTCTTTACGAGAAAGCTAGTAAAGATCTACTGAAGCAGATAATGAAATGGACTAGGCATTGTGAGAAGAAGAAATTGTCTCGCTCTCGGGACTTGTTCCGACATATCTCATCCCTCACTCGGCCTAAATCTGTGCCTCCTCGATATCTATTGAATACTACAGGGGATATAGTATTGAAAAATAAACTTAAATGTTCTCTGCTCTCTACCGAATTCGCTTCTCATTATACTAAGGATGATAACCAACGTATCGCATTGCAAACTGAAGCGGCCCCTACTATGAGCCCCTTTCCTATTTTTCTCCCCTCTTCTGTTCTTAAAAGCCAACGGGTAGCAAAGGTTCAGATGGTATCCCTCAGATTGTCCTCAAGAAATGTGCCAAGTCTCTTGCACTTCCTCTTTCCCATATTTTCAACTATTGTATTATCTGCGGTCAAATACCGTCTTACTGGAAACATTCTCTGGTGACCCCTATTCTGAAACCGGGCAAGGAATCTCACTTGGTGTCCTCCTATCGTCCGATTTCCATCCTTTCTCCCTGTTCTAAAACGATGAGCGACTTGTTAGAGCTTTCATAATCAATCATCTATCCGAGCACTCTATTATACCTATCAATCAACATGGGTTTAGGCGTGGAGCGTCCATAGTAACCAATTTATTAGTATGTGAAGACGATTGGACCTCTTCGTTAGCCAAAGGTCTTTCAAAGGATGTCATCTACCTTGACTTCTCTCGTGCATTTGACACCATTAGTATAAGTAAGCTTTTGTCGAAATGCTCACATTATGGAATTACTGACCCACTCCTTTCTTGGCTTGAGTCTTTTTTAACTAATAGATCTTTCTCTGTGCGTATGGGTGATGTCACTTCTGATCCAATGAATGCCACATCGGGTGTGCCCCAAGGGTCTGTCCTGGGGCCACTTCTTTTTACTCTGTATATATCCGATATAAATGAGGTACTAGAGAACTTTCCTAATATTCGTTATCAAGCATACGCAGACGATCTCAAGATTTATGTTTCTTATGATAAGAACTCATACGGCGAACGAACTCGAGAGCTGCAATCAGCATTAGATTCCGTATTCGATTGGTGTTTAGTTAACCAACTATCTCTTTCTCCATCCAAGTCTCTCCATATTCACATTGGAGGTCGATCTTTATATTCCTCATACAGTATAAATAATGTTTCCATTTCATGTGTATCTCAGATACGTGACCTGGGCATACAAATAGTTTCTTCTTTGCGTAGGAAAGAGGCTGTAGCAGACCGAGTTAAAAAGGCATCCAAAGCAATGTATGCTATGCTCCGTGTGGTAACTGTTAATGATCCTGGTATACTGGTCAAGTGCTTTAAAACTTATGTAATGCCGCACTTGGACTATGCTTCGAATATATGGAATCCATACTATGGAAGAGATTGTGATGATATAGAGAAAGTTTTAAGGAAATTCACTCGCATAGTTTATCATCGATGTTTCGCAAATGAAGTTAATACGAGGTCTCTTCCTTCTTACCCCAATCGACTTGCCCGCCTTGGATTCGTTTCTCTCTCCAAGAGGAGGATATTTTCTGACTTAGTTATGGGTTTCAAGATCTTCCATGGACTGTCGATAATAGATAAAAAGCGATTTTTCAAAGAGACTATTCCAACGCGAACTAATATAAATGGCTTATTAGTTCAGGGTAGCAAGAATACAGCTAGAAACAACTCTTATGGAATGCGAATATCCCGACTTTTCAGCAAACTACCTCGAAACTTGATTAATAGTATGAACCTGAAATATTTTAAATCCCAATTAAAAAGTGGTGTTCTATCTACTCTTCTCTCGTCATGAATTCAGAACTAATTTATTTTATTTATTTTTTGTCGTTCAAATTGTTCTACTTATATAGTTTTGTTTTTTTGTTTGTTTGTTTTTTTTCCCGTTTAATTCGCTATATTAAAGTCAAATTGATGTATCGCTTTTGTTATCGTATTTGACAATTGTTTAGCTGATCTATTCATTACTCATTTTCAATTGTAATTAAATTTGTGCCTTATTGCATCGAAAGATGTAGATAAAATATATATATAACTAATTCCAAAAATTCTAAGCACACCACAAGTTATTCATTCTTTCAAAAGATATGTATATAACGTGCTAATATTAACTGTTTTCCAGTGAGAATACAGTATCAAATTTTGCAACTCACGCATCTATTGGAATTTAATTCAAATTTTTAAAGTCAAAGTCTTTGAGGCACATTTTTCGCTGGCCAATACACTTCTACAACACAGCGCATAGAAGCCTCTTCAATGAGAATGGACCGCCTTCAAAATGAAGGCATCTTCCTGCACTGCGGTAAAAAAAAGAGAGTTATGGAGCTTTAAAACTCGAAAAAAACATTTTCTAGTGCAAGATGAAGAGTAATTTTGTAGATTAATTGGTTTCAACACAAATTGCCGTGAAATGCGAATGTTATACGGAGTTTTTTTTGCTACTTATCAATCATTGCTACTTATCAAACGAAGTAATCACTTCTTAACAATAAACAATCATTCTCCCAGGAGAAGTGTCATTGAAAACAACACCGTAACCCATTTGCATTTCAAGGCAATTCGTGGTTAGAAAAATGTATGAACGAAACTACCGCTTTCATCATCTTACACAAACAAAGTTTCTTTTAACGCTCCATAACTCTTTTCGCTCACTGTTAAAACTAGGAAAAAAGAAGACATACAAAGAATGAGATTGTTAACCTCTACAAAGCGTTGCGATTCCCACGACGATTATCGAGCAGAGTGAGAGTATTTTAGCGACCATAAACACGTTGTTGCACCGTGTTGCCGCTTGAACATTGTAGCAGTTCGCGAAGGTGAGCAGGGCTTAAATTTAAATATTAAGGATCGAGAGTTTCTTATTGATCGATAAGGATAATTAAACTGTCAATCATTAACAGCTCAGAGCCATCGTTGACATGGTTGAAAGAGACGGGTTCGGATCTTAGCAATCTTGATCATAGGAATGATGAACTATGGAGTTGCACTTTGTTGTTGTTGTTGCCGGCAAGCATCCCGCATCGAAGACTTGGTTATGAAGACTCTCTTTAATGAGAGAAGTTCTCGTGTTCTTCGGACAAGATGCGTCCGGAGAAGGGTTTTGATGTCCTTTGCAGTCCTGAGACTGTCATGCTGCACCTTGTGAAGGCGGACATCGTTGTAGCAACCTGTTCATGCTATAGGCCTTCTGAGTGGGTGGTCAAGCCGGCCTAGCATCGTTTTGGGTGGGAGTAGAGACGTCTCGCCTGTCGTTGACCGGAGATAGGCAAGAGGCTATTTGACTGGCGCCTCGACTCGCCATTGAAAAGTATAGCGGAGTATCGGCTGAATAGTATCGGTACACCGTTTAATGATTATTGAACTTTACTCGAAGCTACGAAAGATGAAACCAACCGATAACACATGCGCCGAGTATTTTCTTAGCATGCTCCGGTACCGCACACGTCGGAAAGAATGGTTTCAGCGAGTACTCGGCAAAGGTGAGGGCAATGATGGCCAGCGATGTCGGGTTGACCATGATTAACATTATCCAGAGGAACATGAAGGCTGGCAGCTCACCGAACGCCTGTTAGACGCATGTTAAAAATGGCCCTCAATCGGAATCAAACTCAGCAGAATCTATCTTACCAGGAACGCGATCCTTACAGTAGTCAATTTTTACCAAACTACCCAACTCTTTTTATGCGACATCGCTTTGTAAAAGGCTTAATAAAGTTTTTCTCATATTTTCACTCTCTATATTTTGTGATTCATAATGTTTGATGTTCGAAAAAAATTTTTTTAAAGGAACAAGTGTGAAAATTTTTTACTTATTAAAAAAAGTAAAAAGAAAAATGAGAAAAGAGTAACAGCAACCTCGTGAATATATGCATAATCTCCTCCGCTTTTGGGTATCATCGTTCCCAGCTCCGCGTAGCAGAGAGCGCCTGTCATAGAGAACACACCAGAGAGGACCCATACAATTAGAGCCACACCCGCACTCCCAGAATGTTTGATCACGCCTGGGATTCACGAGAGTTATACTTCGAGTCATACATTAATTTAATAAATTCATGAAAAAAATTCGGATAAACTTCCTTTTAGCTTTTCCCCCTCTAGACTTTTTCAGCTTTCTTACTAGCTCTCTCTCTCTCTGTCTCTTTCCCTCACTTTCTGTCTATCTCTTTATTTCTTTATATTTCTTTCACTCCTTCTGTTCCTTCTCTTTCTCTCTTTATCCTCTACCTTCCCCCTCTCTCTTTCTCTCTGTTTTTCTATCCTCTCTGTCTTTCGATCTCTCTCCTTCTCTCTCTTTTTTTTCGCTCTCTCTTTCTCTGAAATTTGGAAAAATAAGTCTGTAAACTAACCTATAGGGCTAACAAATATTCCGGAACCAATGATCACTCCCACAATGATGCCGCACCCACTAAATAGACCGATTTTACGCTCCAACTGAACGTTCCCGACTGCGCTGGCCTCTTTGCCGCTTAGCGCAGCTTTACGGCGCCCCATGTCAGGAACCTGACATTACGATAGTCATAATGAACTGTAACTATCGTGACATGCGAAAGGAGCGGGAAGTACGATTAGTATGGAGAAGTTTGGTTTTATTAAATCACGGATTAAGAAACCATATTTGAAGAGACATTTTGGAGTGGGAAAACCGAGTCATCGAATTTGGGATCAAGACGTGAAGCTTACCGAGTAAAAATGTTTGCAATTCGCCGATACTGATTGCAAGATGTTCAACATCTTCTGGTATAAGAACAGCTGCCTAATAGAGACAAGAGTGTAGTTTATACACTATCTGGATGTTGTGACACCAACGCTCTTGAGAAAAGGAGAAGGAAAAAATGAGTGGAAAAGTATTCTGAACTTCGAAAACGTCTTCAGAAGTTCTCACGAAAAACAAATATCACTTTTTCGAAGAGAACGGAGCTAACTATAGGAACACATGAACGCAACATTTGTCTTAGTGCACCCTCCAAACTAATAAAAGCGGAAACGAGTTGACAAAGTTCTCTCAATATAAGATTTGTCTCATCTGCACGCTAAGATAGATAAACAATCCAAGCCGACGAGATTAGTGCTATGTCTACAAACGTATTATAAAAGAGATTGAGCAAAGCATTGCAACTGAAGCCCTTGAATGGCTCAATCAGTAGAGCACTAGACTATCACTCTATTGACTCACTAGACTATCACTTTATTGACTCACTAGACTATAACTCTATTGACTCTAAGTGGTGGGTTCATTTTCCACGCTGACTGACAAAATGTGGTAGGTTCTTTTCATTTCTGAGCAAGGTTCTATTCAATTTCTACCAGGATTCGGAAAATGTATGACCAGACGTGTGAACCATATTATTGACGAATCTTCACGTTCTGCGGTATTGCTCAAACTAAACAAGGATACTATTAGGCTTGAACTGAATACGTTTCTTTGTGTCTTAAAACTGATTAAAGTATTACAATACCTGAATTATAAAAAGTTCTTTTGACGCTATAGACGAGAAATCGGGAAACGTCTTATAGAATCATGAATACAAAATAAAATATAATTGTGTAACATATAATAATTAATAATGAATGAAAAGTTTTCTTGGCAATCCCTGTCAAAAAATGACGAGCTCAGTTGATGAAATGGTTTATCTCTTGGCGAACCGCCAAGCTTGACCCATTGCCTGAGTCAGTTCAAAACAAAACGGTCGGTAATATGTAGCCTTCATTTCGGCAAAGTTTGAATCGCTTAAAGGTTCTCCTATTTTAAAAATTATGAAATTTGAGATAATTTCCAGTGTTGCCGCACTTTAAACAATGTTTGGAACCAATGAATGAAGAAAAGATGATCAAAAATGCAGGACAGACACAAATACACTATTATTGAACTATTTTATTTAATACCAGGAGATTTATTTCTATGCCTCAGACAACTACTCAATGGGAGAAGAATAATCAAGACAAAAATTCTCATGTCCTCTTTTTTTTCTCTCATAGTCTTCCATTTCTCATGATCTCATTAGTCTCTCAAGATCTCTCTAGTTTGTCGAACTCTTTTCTCATGATCTTTTTTCTCACTCATGAGATCTCTCAGCTGTTTCTCTCAAGCTAAGATTCCGAGCCTAAGAGATAGAAGGAGCGAAGTGAGATTCTATACTAACTACGCTACGAGGCTGAAGATGATACTGCTTTTCTTTTGAAAGAAGTTTCTGATGGGGAATGTTAAAAATTCAAATGGTATTTTATTCTCCAAAAACCTATTGTTCATCAAGTGATTTCATCGACCCTTTTTCACGTATTCATTCAAAAATTACAGGTTATTTTGAACAAGAAACTTGACATTCAATGAATCTACCAAGCAGGAAAAAAACTACTTATTTGACATTTTGTGAAGTAATTCAAAGAGTGACTAATAAGCAGTTGAATGAATGACTAATGATTGATGCTTGGCCGTTTCAGCAAGACTTGAACACCCAAAAATCGGAAGAAGAAGAAGAAGAAGAAAGAGAAGTGGAAGCTTGAGAGATGACCATGTCATTGGAAGTCTTCGAACCCTATGCATCATTCTGATGTAACTCTGCTCATGAAGTTATCCGTAATCCTGGAATGCAGGGCCGAGAAACTGAGGAGAGAGACAAAAAGCGGAAACTAGAACTAGCCAGAGAGAGAGAGAGAGACAGAGAGAGAGACAGAGAGAGGTTGAGAGAGTGAGAGAAAGATAGAGAGAGTGATAGAGGTAGAAAGAGAGAGAAAGAGTGAACTGGCCGGAGAGAGAGAGAGATAGAGAGAGGGAGGAAGAAATAGGAGAAAAGAGATAATAATCAAGAGACGGAGATTAACAGAGAGAAAGAGAAGGCTAAATCAAGCTTTAGTTCCGATAATTCATGAAAAAAACGGCCCAGAAATCCAGACACAGAATGATTAGAACGTAAATCTAAGTGTTTGATAAGAAAAAGAAAGAAAACATGTAACAAAATCTAATTTGTCCAAGAATTGAATCTAGGCTTACGTAAATTTGCTATATTCTCGTGATATGGATAGACTTTATCTTCTCAGTAGATCAAAACCAAACTGCTTGCGAGCCTTCCCTCTTTCTCTGATAGTTTCAGACGGATGACTCCCTTCTCATCAGACATTCCGCGCTCTTGAGACCCAATACTTCTTCAATTGACTCTCACTAATAATGAAGAAGAAAAACAAATAACAAACAAAAATGCTTACACCAGAGCTTTTGGCATTACGTAAAACGAAACGAGGACGGATGAGGGAAATGATAGAATATTGTGGCAGGAGTGGACGGAAGAGAAAGATAAAGTGGCAAGTGAGAGAAAGATGAATAAAGAAATACTATTAGGTGTATTAGCCCAGTTTATGCCTCCGAGCTTGCAGACACTCTAAGAAAGCATACGAGATACTTGTGACGAAGCCGAAGAGAGAAGAGAGAAGTTCAGAAATAGATATTAAAAGAGGAAGAAAGAGAGAGAATAGAGAAGAGAGAGAGAGACAGAGGTTTAGAGAGAGATTGAGAGAGGATGAGAGAGAAAAAAGACAGATAGATGAGAGAAAGAGAGAGAATGAGAAAGCTAGAAAACTGAAAACATTGAGAAAAACCAAAAGAAAAGAAAAAGAGACTTTGTTATATGTAGCTTCTGGAGAAATAGTCTGATCGCTAAGGCAGAGGTCTACTGAAGCTAAGTAGCGACGAGATGCAGCTCGTAGGTAAGAGAGATCATACATCGTAGAGACACTAGAAGAATAGAGAAGAAGCTAGAGAGAAAAAGTATTAGGGGCAAGAGGAATCAGAGAAAGTTCGTAGGTGAGAGAGCTGATGCACTCGAGAGACAGCAGAGATATAGAGAAGAAGCTAGAGAGAAGAATAAGCTCGAGGGAACGAGAGAAATTAGAGTAAGCGGGTGCACCACGAGATTGGCAGTCACTCTCTTTCTTATTACTCTCACTAGTGAGTAGCTTCTTTTCTCTTTCTCTAGCAGTCTCTTCAACACATGCGCTCTTTATGCATTTAATATTGGGGAAATAATATACGTCTACTTATTTTAGTGTAACGTCTACCTAAATAAACAAATACGTCAACCTAATTTCGTGCAACGTCAACTTATTTTCGTGCGACGTCAACCTAACTTCGTGCGACGTCAAAATATTTTCATGCGACGTCTACCAATGACTTTTTTCTGTCGCTTATGACTTTCCGCTGAATCTAATGACTTCTTGCTGTTTTATCCATGCTCACTCGCGGTTTACAGTCCACAAAGCGGACCCTGCCATCGCGGGAGAACGCTAGGAAGAAGAAGAAGAAGACTCGCGGGTTACAGTCTCTGAAGGCTCTCTTCCATTCTTATCTGCTGAAAAACTTGTCCTCCGAAAAGCCTCTCTGTGCTCAGAAAACTGTTTCTCCAGCGTAGCGAGAGCATTTCGCAACGTCTGGAGTTTTTCATCACAATAAAAATAGGAAGCGCATGACTTCCTCCATGAAATTTCATTCACTGATGTTCTAAGCAATTAATAGCGATAACAGCAGTTTGAAATCACTGAGAGATCTCTTAAAGTCAAAATCGGAAATTTACACTACAAAACGAAGACGTTTCACTAAACTTTGTAGGTAGACGTGTTTGTCAAAATAGGTACAGGTTTCACTAAAATAGGTAGACGTGTTTGTCAAAATAGGTAGACGTAGCACTGAAATAGGTAGACGTGTTTGTCAAAATAGGTAGACGTAGCACTGAAATAGGTAGACGTGTTTGTCAAAATAGGTAGACGTAGCACTGAAATAGGTAGACGTGTTTGTCAAAATAGGTAGACGTAGCACTGAAATAGGTAGACGTCTTTGTCAAAATAGGTAGACGTTGCACGAAATTAGGCTGACGTTACACGAAATTAGTCTGATGTTTTTCAAAAAAGGTAGACGTTTTTAAAATTAGATGGATGGGAAATTGTCGTCTTTTAATATTATCAAAAGAGGGAGTGAGAGATTTTTTTTGGAGATTTTTAAAAGAGAGAATTGGAAAATGAGAGTAATTAAAGATTATTCGCATGAAAAATAGTTGTAATTTATGGAGAGTGAGAAAGAGAGTGTGAAATTGAGAGAGAGAAAGAAAAAGAAATAGACCAAGAGGAAGAGACAGACCAAGAGAGATTGACAGAGAGAGATAGAGAGGAAGAGAGAGAGAGACCAAAAGGAATAGACAGACCAAGAGAGAGACAGAGAAAGAAAGAAAGAGAGTAAAAAATAGAGAGAAATAGACTAACAGAAAGAGACAGAGAAAAAGAGACAGAGAAAAAGAGACGAAGAGAAAGGGAGAGACAGAAAGAGAGATACAGAAAGAGTTCATTTTAGAGTCCTGAAATACATAGATCCCGAAAAAGAAATTAGTCGAAGTAAGGTAGCACAGAAAGGTGTCCAAACTATGTTATCGTTTTGAGGACATATTTGCATATGGAATATATGTACATACATATGTGCATACTAGTATATGTACATAGTACATATATAGGTCTTCATAAACAACATTCAAATTCCTTTGCCCATCCAAAGATAATTTGACGAAAATAATTAAGTAACATGGGCAGCGTCACAAAGAGGCCAATAAATACCAAATCGTATTCCGTCAATATTTTTTCAGTGAAGAAGAGAATGGGTCGACCGAGGACGAGAATGGGTCGAACGATTACAAGAATAGGTTGACCGGTGACAAGAATGAATCTGCCAAAGACGAGAATGGGTTGGACAGTGATAGAGTAGGTCAGCCGGTGAATGTATGTGTATGTATGTCTTGTATGTCAGCCAACTCATCTTTGTATGAAGCTTTGATCTTTTGGCTTTGATCTTAAAAAACAATACTTCCAAGGAAAATATATAATACGTTCGAGCAAAATATTACTTTATGAGCAAAATTATCGCGCAAAATGTTACAATATCCACTAGCATAATTAGTGTTGATTAAGAGAGCATCTAAATATCTTCTTGGTAGTTCGTTTTGTCTCGAATTGTCTGGATAAGAATAAAACAAAACTATCAAAGTAGTAAGCTCTATCTTATTTTGTTGATATGAAGAAAAGAGAGTTGTAGATCAATAAAAAACAATTGGTCTTTCTTCTGCGGGAACTCCCTGTGTTCGCGGCGATTTTTTTTTCCGAGAGAACTTCTCTCAAAATATTATAAAGCAAAATTGCGCTACCTTAATACGAATACTAGAAAGAAAGAAAAAACAGTAGAAGAGTGCAATCCTCCGAGATGGTCTTGGATGGGCAAAGGTTGTGAACAATTCGATTTTCATATCTTGGCAGGTAAAAGGGGTGAATTTTAAATTTTTATACACTCTCCTTTTTTTGTTGTTATTCGAGTTTTTCTTTCTATGTTTGCGGCTTCACTTTCACTTGCCGTATTGCCGTATCCGGGTTCTTTCTTATTGACTTTAGTGCATGATTTTGGTTTTGTAACAAAGAAGAAAGACTGCAGAGCAGGGATGGGCGCGGTAAAAAACAAATTTTTCGGTAAACGGTAAAACTTTTTTTTAAAAAAAAGGTAAACGGTAAAACGCTAAAAACGGTACAAAAATAACTGGTGAGATTTCACCAAATTTCAATATTTCTTTTTTTCTTGTCCATTCTCTCAAAACTAATTTTTTTTGTGCGAATGTTATTGATTATGGAGTTATGCAACAACAAAAAACAACAACCAAAGAACAATGATTCAACTTAATTGGTCAGGGAATGAATCCTAGTATGTCAATTGCGTGATGTAGATAGAGAAGTTTTTCTAAATTTTCTGGAGTAAGCAGTGTGCGCAGGTCTGAAACAATAGCAGCCGAAGTTGAAAAAAGACGTTCACTTTCGGACGAAGTGGCAGGAGAGCTAAGATATTGCTTAGCAAGGATTTTCAGCAATGGGAAACGAATAGCTGTAGATTTCTCTGAAAAAAAAATCTGGAAACAAATTCCATATTTCAGGTGTCCAGAGAGTGTCGAAACGATTCTGAGTTTTTCAAACTTGTTAAGAAAAACACCATTTCATTGAAACACCGTACATACATATTTGTAAAACTTTATGGCTTCACCGAATGTCCTTCAAATTGCTTTTTTTTTCTTTTCTTGACTTTTTGAGGTTTAACCTTTTACAGGTAAATTACCTCAAAAACGGTAAACGGTAAAGCGGTAAATTCACCACAAAAATGACGGTAAAAGGTAAGAAGCGGTAAACGGTAAACGCTCATCCCATATGACTATTAAAACAGAGACATGATGGAACAATCTTGCCTGGGAGAGTATAGTTTACACTGGCAATGAAGGAAAATACATATGCGAAGGCTCTTCTTGCCATACGAAATGGTTGGATTTTTTGGACCAAGAGGAGGGGTCTCAATTTCGTCGAATGGTCCTTTCGGTTTGTTTCGAGGAGTTAGTAAGGGCTTCTCGCCTCTTCCTCCGCCTTACCGGATGGACGACCTTGTGATGGTAGGGTCCGTTCGGGTGGAGGTCTTCTTTGAGATCCCGCTTGACTTGTGCTCTCGACGCGCCTTTTTATACTGTTCTGGTCGGATAAAAGACTAGAAACAAGTTACTCAAATAACTGTGCTAGCGTGTTCATTTTATAGTGTCTCATACTCACGATTCTCAAGGTTATATAAGTACTTCCTATTTTATCAATTATTTTCAGGACCCCTTTCTCATACTCAAGCGATCGTTCGCTCATACTCAAACATATTCAGGGTGCGGTCAAAGTATAAACTGTGGTTATTAACCATTTGTTTTTAGAAAAAGCAAGCAAATCAAGTCTTTAGTATAAAAAATTTTATTATATAAAGGTTTAATAACAATTATGAAAAAATTATTCGATTCGGCCTGCTCGTTCTCTTACAACATGCCTGAGACGATGCTCGAATTGTTGGACCATGTCTCGCTTCCTCAGTTCATCTTCTCTGTTGAGAAATTATTCAAAGTAGAAGAGGATTTCAACTCGCAGAAAAACGCGTTCTTGCTCACACTTCTCTGGAGGCTGATAAAAAGGCAGATGCATCGAAAGAGCTCAACACCCTTCTCAGGTTATGGTGTGGGGAGCGATTTGCTCCTCAGGCAAGAGTCCCTTGTTCTTCTTTGAAGAAAACGTCAAAATGGATCGACATCTGTACACGGAAAAATCTTGAAAAACGTATGGAAGCCCTGGGCAGATGCTCATTTCAAAGGAGAGAAGTATGTTTTCCAGTAAGACGGTGCTCCTTTTCACACAGCCAATTTCACTCAAGATTGGTGCGCAGCAAACCTTCCGGTCTCTTTGACAAAGTCCGAATGGCCCGCTTCCTCTCTCGACGACGAATCAGCTGGATTACTCTGTTTGGGGAATATTTACAGTCCAAGGTCTTCGCTACAACTCCTAAAGATTTTACTTTTGTCAAGGCCCGCCTGACCACAGAATGGAACAATCTTTCTGAGGAATACCTGCGAGACACGGTCCAGCAATTCCAGCATCGTCTCAGGCATGTAAGAGAAAGATGAGGCCGAATCTGATATTTTTCATAATTTTTACTAAACCTGCATGCAATAACTTTTTTTATTCTAAAGACTTGATTTGCTTGCTTTTTCTAAAAACAAATGGTTAATAACCACCGTTCCATACTTTATATTATATTTTAAAAAATTCAACTATTTCCTTTTCACTTAAAAACTAAATACATCTTCCCAGAAAAAAAGTTCCCAGAAAAAAAAGTGAAGAGTGGAAAGATTTGGTTGGATCGTGAAAAGCAAGAATAAGGCAAAGACATTCGCCCAAATTTGGCATAATGAAATTAAACTCATGTAAAGCGCTGAAAGTGTAGCATATTTATGAATACATTTTTATTGATATAGGGAAGAAGAAAACACAACTTCTCTTCATTACAACTTAATTTATTTGTACAAGACATGTTCAATTCTACAAGTTTGGATCAGAAAGTATAAATATAAATAACGCGTTCTGTGTGGTATCTACTTATAATACCTCTTTGAATGCACTTATGAACAAAAATATATATTTTGTAGGTTTACATCAAAAACATATTTTCTCAGTGATAACTGTTTAATAACTGTTTATTACGTGACATACGTACATATGTACATCACATGGGCCTCATCGAGTTTTTAGACAGAAGAAAGAAGGAGCGGGAGCCAGGGAAGCTGGTCGAAATCTCTTCATTGTAGGCATTCCTTGATGTCAAGAGACAAATCCATGAGATTTATGAAGTTTTTCTCTCGGGCATTGTAGTGAAAATTGGGAGAAGGGTTGAAGTCTAGAGACACGATGAAGAAGCGACCATGTCGCAGCGAGTAAAAGGGAAGAATGATGAGAATTGATCTTCTACTTATTTTTTTTCAAACAGAAAAGGGTAGTAGATAAATCATCAAAAAGAAAAAAGAAGAGAAAGAAACAGAGATGGCAGAGACTTCAATTCCCTTAGCGATTCAGCCGAAAATGCTCGATGAACTCGGTCTCCAATAATTCCACCTGATCATTGGGACACCCGAAGCGCCTTTCCACACTCAACAGCTTCCACCATCGCCAATGAAATCCTCAACAGTTAGTCTTTTTGCAGCGTTTCTCATGTAATGAACCAGTGAACTATGCACATCCCTTTGAAGCAGGCTTCTTTCAACTATCCCACACAGATAATATCGATTACGGTACGTGCTTTCAATATCAGATCCGATCGGTAAGTGAAAAAAACGGCCACATTCTCCGCGACTGTTCAATACAGTTTCACGATCAGTTCTATGTAGTAAAACTATGCCCCTCCACATTTAATCATTGTTAAGTGTTTTTGCAACACGGACTTATGACCTTTACTGCTTTGATTGAAATTCCGGTTACTCAGTTTCCCGTTGCTCTGCTTCATTCGCCTCAATTGGCAATTTCACTTGCATTACAAAAGATGGATTTCTGTGAATACCCGTATTTTCTCGAGAACAGCCGCCAAGAAGTTCAAGCTAACGTTGTCCTTCCATTGGGCCTCTTCTGCCAGTTTACATAGGCTCACGCTGGTTTTTAACCGCTTATTTACAAGCCTTTTTTAACCGCTTAATTACAAGCCTTTTTTAACCGCTTATTTACAAGCCTTTTTTAACCGCTTATTTACAAGCCTTTTTTAACCGCTTATTTACAAGCCTTTTTCCAGCACCGGTTTTAATGTATTTTCACTTTAAGACCAGTCATTCATTTGCGAAACCGACTTTTTTCTAATATGTATGTAGATGTGTATCCTGATAAAACTAAAGCACGTACGAACCGTTACACCGACACAAGCTAGTTAAATCACATTTCACTTCAACCAGGCGTCACTGCTTGCAAACTGCGTAAAATTTGTTCAATATTTTCGTCGTTGATTAATTATATCATTTTCAATGACTATATGTCTTTAAAGCGATATGGAAAGTTATGCTCCGTTCGCACCGCATTCGCTTCATGAGCATAAATAAATAAGAAAACAAAATCTTTGGCCTCTTCATTCAGAAGTAACACACGGATTAGTGGCCTTAGTGTTTTAACTGTGGACGTTTTCCTTCTCCCGGTCTGAGAAATCTAGAAAGGAAAGATGACTGGGTTATATCCTTCCTCATCGACAAGGTTTTTTTCCGTTTGGTAGTTCAATATACATATAAAACTCAGACAACGTTAGAAATCACTGGTCAATGAGAATTATAGTAAGACGGCTCAATCGGTAGCATATGAACAATCCATTTTTAAAAGAAAAATTATGAAAAAACCTCGTTTATCTTGAACATGTTTAAAATCGCTTAGCATTTACCACCATCCGCATCCGAAAAATTTTTTTCCTCGAGTAAAGTGGGGCAGTGTCTCATTTTCATTTAAAAATATTTTTAAAGGGTAAAGGTTTAGATGAATGAGTGAGTAGTGCTGTGTTCAATAGGATGAATCAACAACAACAGCAGATTCTTCTCATGATACATTTCACTTCCGACTTTCCGTGGCCGTGGAACACATAGAAGAACAGGGTTAATTGAGACGAGATTACCGAAAAGGAACAGCGGAGAAGAGAGGGAGAGAAAAAGAAAGAAAGAAAGAGACAGAGAGGAAAAGAGAAATAAAAAGAGGAAAATAGAGAGGAATAAAAAGGACGGAGAAAAAAGAGAGGTTAAGAGATTGCTTAGAAGTGGGAAAGAGAGAAAGGAGAAAGAGTCGAGAGAAAGGAAGACGAAAGACTAGAGTGAGAAGAAACGAGAGAAAACGATAGAAAGAGACCGAGACAAAGAGATTGAAAGACAGAAAGAAAGCGAGAAAGAAAGAAAGAAAAAGAGAGAGAGAGAGAGAGAGAAAGTATAAAAGGATATTCATTCTCTCAGCCTTGTCTCTCTACCATTTCCTCGTTTTCCATCCACCAACGTCCATCTGCTAAATCTGGTAGTGTTTTTTGAAACAGCTCATCTACGTCTCTTCCTATATCAATCTTCTTTTCCATTCAGCATGCACCTTCATGTTTTCCTTCACAAATATTCTATATCTCACTGAGTTCTCTATCTCTCTCTCTCTCTCTCTCTCTTTTTCTATCTTTCCTTTCTCTCTCTCTCTCTGCCGCTCTCTCTCTCTTTCCCCTTCTGTCTATCTCATTCCTCCTCTAAATTTCTTGTTCTCCATTTTCTCTTTTTTTTTTCTTCACCTTTTCTTCTTTGCCTGTTATCTTTCTACCACTCTCTTTCTCTATCTCGCAATCTCTGTCTAACTCTCACAATTTTTCTCCCTTCACTGTCTTTTAATCTTTCTCTCTTCGCTTTCCCCTATTCCTCTCCCTCATCTGAATGCTTCCTCCCCTCTTCCATCTCTCCGATCTCTCCCCTATCCTCCCCTATCCCCTTTCCCATGCCATCGCATTCTCTAAGCCATGTCGTGCAATTCGATTACCAGAGAACAGGCCTCACCACACACACAGTGAGAGACTCTTCGAGTTGAGCCCTTTTGACGTTCAGTTCCTCCCCCCATTGAGTACTTATCTATCTCTGCATCTCTCCCTTTTCTGTGTCATTTTTCTATATCTTTTTTCTCTCTCTACTTCTCTCCCTCTGCACAACACAATGTCTTTCTCTCTTTCACTCTCTATTTTTCTCCATCTTTCACTATACATCTCTCTTTCCCTCTCTCTTTCTTTCTATCTCTTGTGCTCTCTTCATTTCATTCTGTATCGGTGACCGAAATTTCTCGCCTATCTGTTTCTTCTCCATATGATTCATACAGCGAGGAGTCCAAGTGTCTCGAAGCAAACCACTTCTACCCCTTCTCCCTCCTAATTGCCCTTAATTGGTATTCTGTAGTGATTTAACCATCATTATTCTCTCCAGTTCTCTCATCGTCACTGGGCAAAGAAAACGTTGAAAGAACCTTATCGAGAAAGAAAGAATCTAGACTCAAACAAGTAGACAAAACAAGTGATTCTCAAGCAAAAATTGAACACCGAAAATGATATGTTTTAGTGTTTATAGTATTGTTGTTTTGTAAGTTAATGGAAAGCGTGCTTCTAAAACCCGTCGTAATTATTTGTCAGACCGCTTTTAGCCATTGCTTCTGCTCACACCGGCCACCAAAATCCCCACCTACTTTCCTCTCCGCAAGGATGCAAGTATCTCTGCGAATAAAGAGTTTCAGTATTGAAGTAGTGCTATATGAGATCTTTCAACTGCCCCCGTCTCTCCCTTTTCTACATTCGTTCACTGGGAGCTTCCGCGAGCGGAATGCCCCTGGGAAATAGCAGAGTTTGATGGCACGAGAGAGGTTGAGAAGATGAATAGAGAGAGAAAGAGTGAGAGAGAGAGAAAGGAAGAGAGAAAGAAAGAGAGAAAGGACACAGAGAGAGAAGGAAACAAGAATGAAAGTTTCCAGAGACCTTAGGCAAAACGGGGATCCCGGGATTGCAATAGCAATAGCATTTGCTATAGAAGTTTAAAAGAAAAAAAATACAGCGAAAATTGTTACGAGCATCGGATTTGTTGCATGATAGATGGTTTGGAGAGGAAGATGAACGACAGGAGAGAGAAACTGAGAGGGGGAGAGAATGAGGGAGAGGGAGGGGGCAAGAGAGCATTAGAGAAAAAGAAGAAAAGGGAGAAAGAGGAAAATAACTTTAAAAGGCAAGAAAAGATTGAGAGAGAGAGAAATATATAGAGAAATGAAGAGGGATAAAGAAGTAGAGGGAGAAAGAGAAGCACCATTTTTGCTATTGAACTAGAGGTGCGAAAAAACTAAAGAAACAGCACAGAAGCAGAAGGCAAAGAAGGGAAAGAGTAAGAAGTAAACGAGAAAAGAAATGCTATTTCGCTGAAGGCTTTTATAGGAATTTTGCTGATTTATCAAAGAAGGAGTACTCTACGGAAGCATGAAGAAACGTGCGATCGACCAGGGATAGGCGAATGACACATAGAGAGGTAAAGATAAAGCGAGAGAGAGAGAGGTAGAATGAGAAAGAATACAGAAGGAGGGAGAGAGATAGGAGGGATATACATAGAGAGAGCGGGAGATTGAGAGAGATAATATTGAAAAAGAGGGAGAGAAATAGAGAGAAAAAGGGAAGACGAGAAAAAGAAATGAAGCAAAAAGAGAGAGATTTAAAGATACAGAAAGAGAGACAAGTTGTTAACGAGTTAGCTGAACAGATAAGGAAGGGATGATAAGAAAAGGTAATAGAAGGGAAAGAATGATGGAGAGCTTCAAGAAGGGCACCTTATTGAGAAGTTTTGCTCTCTTTTGATATCATAAGTAGAAGCGAAAAGAGAATGGAGAGAAACATAGAGCGAGAGAGAGACAGAGAGAACGAGAACAAGAGAGGGAATGAGATGAAGAGAAAGATAGAGCTAGAGAGTAAGAGCGAGTGAGAGAGAATGATAGGAAGATAAAGAGAGAGAGAATGAGAGTAAAAGAAAGATAGAGCTAGAAAGAAAGAGTGAGAGAGAGACAGAGAGAGACAGAGAGAGAGAGAATGATACGAAGAGAAAGAGAGAGAGAATGAGAAAGAAGCGGAGGGAGAGAAAAAGAGAGGAAGAGAAAGAGAAAGATTAAGGGGCAGAAAGATAGAAAGATGCGTTTACTGATAAGCTCAAAATTGTACATTTCCAAATTTGAGGTTCTTGTTTAACTTCTCATAAACTTATCACTTTTCGAGAAATAAATAAAAAAAAATATATAAAAGATATCTGTATGTACTTGAGCGGGAACAAGTTTATAATTATTGTTGAGCCCCAAATTGGTAGCAGTAATGATGTATCAACCTTAGAACCTTAGACTAAGCAAAATAGTTAAAATAGAAATGTGTTTTCTGTTGTTGCTGAAGCAACATCCAACTGCTATAATGAGCACAATATATGGTTTAAAACGTTCAGACTTCAATGAATAAACAGATGATTCGGCCTACTAAATATGAGACAAGTTCATCAGAGAAAAAAGCGCTCCAGCTCGCTTACACAAGCAGTCAATGCCTGTCATTTATGTGAAACTATGTTCAAAACTATTTTTTCGACTTCAAGTTCCTGTTTTAAAAAAAATTTCTTATGACTCCCTTTTTTACGAATCCGAATGGATTGTAATCGATATTTTTCTGGAATTTGTTGATACAAAGATTACACGAAATTTGTTGATACAAAGATTACACGAACTCAGAGCAGCAATCTTGAGACCCTTGATTACATCAATATTTCGAACTCCAAGACTCCAACTTCTCATGAAAATCTGCCTAAATTTTTTGTGTGAAATTGTCAGCAGGTGTTTTGTGGTGTTGTGTCTTTGCTACTATAATAATAATAATCTTCCTCGCGCTTGTTCCCACCTCGCGGCAGGGTACGCGCTCCCCTGAGATGCAGGTCAGACCTATCCTGGTAGAACCAGTGGCTGCCTGCTAGATCACTAGCTAGTGTGATTAGCAGCAGTGGGGAGAGTCAGATTCGTGCATGAGCACTACCAACATTTCTTAACCCCCTTGGTATGGGTGGATCTGTCCGGTGTGAGAGTCGAACTCGGGACTCTTCTCACAATGGTCTAACACACTAACCATTATGCCACGCCCGGACATACTAAATTCTCTAAATGAGTTATTATCTGCTTCATATATTTTTGTGTTATCATTATTTATAATTCAATATTGCTATTATCAATAATATTATTGTCGTTATAATAAAACCATATAATGTAATTAGAAAAATTTTTTGCACTGAAAACTATTAATTCAACATCAATATTTTGGGGTTTGAAAGTGAAACATACTTCTTAGAAAGGCACAAATTTGGATAGGAGCTGATATTATTATAACATTCTTTATATTACTGTCCGAGAGCAAATTTTTTTAAATCTGCCGATGATTCTGATGCAATTCGAATGAGCTGTTTATATTCATTAAATAATTTCCGTTGTCTTTTTGTTTCTAAAAAAACGTTTTGGATAAAAAAAATTAAAACTACATTGTCATTACAAAGAAAATAGAGATAGAGAAAGAGATAGAGTGTGATGGAGAAATATATCAAGAGAGAAAGAAAGAGTTAGATATTGGAAGGCATGGAAGGTGGCAGAGGTATGAGATGAAAGCACTGAATATCTACCTCAATCCCTCCCTTTCTCCCCCCTCCCTCTTTTCCCCCGTTCGGAGAAGAAAACCAAAGAAGGCCGGAGAATAGTTCCTTTACTTTATTTTCTTTCTTTTCAACTTTCCCGAACAAGAGACAGGAGTAGTCGAGAGAAAGAATGGTAGGGCACTTCTTGGTAGTATATGAAGAGACAGAGCTAGTACATATAATAGGTGGGAGGGGGTTGAAGAAGAAGAGAGAGGGAAAGAGGTAGGAAAAGAAGAGAGAGAGAAACAGGTAGAGAAAGAAGAGAAAGAGAAAGGGGTAGAGAAAGAAGAGAGAGGGAAAGGGGTAGAGGAATAAAAAAGAGGAAAAAAGAAAGTTTAAGAAGAGAGGTAAAAAAGAGCTGTCATAAAAGAGAGCAGAGACATCTAAATAGAGAGGGAAAGCTACAGAAAGAGAGTTGAAAAGAAGGAAGGGGTGATAGAAGGGGGCTTACCGTGAGAAAAATGAGCTAGGCAAGAGAAACAAGAAGAGTCAGAGGTCTGGAGTAAGATAATTTATGAAAAAAAAGAATTTTAGAAACAAGGCGAGAGAAGAGCTCGGGAGAGTTTGGAAGGGAAATTTATACAGTGTAACAAAGAAAGAGAATAAGACTCAAAAATTAAGAAAGATAGAGAGAGAGAGAAAGGAAGAGAAACAAGTAGAGAAAATAAAGAAAAAGGAAGATAGAGAGAAAAAGAGAGAAAGTGGAATTGATGGAAAGAGAAAAGGAGTGAAAAAGAGAGAAGAGAAAAAATAGGAAGAGAGAGAGAGAGAGAAAGGAAGAGAAAAAAGAAACAAAGAGGAAGAGAGGTGGAGGAAGAGAAAAAGAAAGGAGATTAATAGAGATAGATGAAGTAGAAAATAATGCTTTTTAGCAAAAGATGTAGATGGCGATGAAGTCGTTGAGAAAGGGAAAAAAGTGAGGAATAGAAAAAGAGAGACTTCAAGAGACAGAGAGGAAAAGAAAGAGAGAAAAGATAGAGTAAGAGATGATGAGGGAGAGAAACAAAAAGAGAGAAAGAAAGAGATAAAGAGAAAGTAAGAAAGGAAGAGAGAAAAGAGAGAGGAAGAGACAAAAGAAGAGAGAAATCGATGACTGAATGCTGGGAGGGCGAGGGGTTGGGAGGAGCCCTGAGGGCTTAGAAGAGTCTCTTTCTATTTCTTTTTCTCTCTATATCTATCTTGTTCTCTTTCTCTATTTCCTCTTTTTATCTCTGTCTGTCTCTATGTCTCTAAAAATAACTTTCATGTCAGCACAATCTCTCGCTCGTCTGTTTTTTTCAATCTCAACTATCTCTCTGCTTCTTCTTCTGCCTCTCTCAAAAGAAGAGGACCATAAGTGAGGAAAAGAGGACCGCTATTCTCCACTCTCGCCCTCTCTTACTCCCATAAGTTGGAGAGGAGAGAAAGAGACAGAGAGTAGAGTTAAGCCTTACTGAGTCTCATACAGATAAACCATAATAGAGTTTATGTAAGAGTGCGAAGAGAAGTTAACGTAGTGTATTCTAAAGGGTCTGCCGACGGAATTCCTTTTCGGTGCTATCCGCCTATTATGGCGACTAGCTGGGCCGGTGGTCTGGATAAAGGTCCGCGGCTGATTTTTCCGTGCCTACGCCCTCCTCATCCGACAGCATCCGTGCGTTTGCGTCGCCTTAAGGCCTCTGTATTTCCGCGTCAACAGCCTCTTCATTGGACGTCAGCAGCGGCTCCGCGGTGCCTACAGATTTCCGCGTTTCCGCGTCCGCATCATTTTCAACGGACAGCAACACCAGCTCTGCGGCGCTCCCAGACCTTCGTGTGGTCCTTGATGCTTTCTCTCCTCTCTCTAAGCCTCACTAGCGGAACAGCAGCGGCGGAAACGGATGTTGCCACGCTAAAGTTTTTCACTTCATCACCAAGTACGTTTATTTTGCTCTTTTAATATGTTGCATCATAAACGTTGAAGCATTGTCATGAGATGAGAAAAATACCTAAAAAATGAAAATTCCAAAAAAAATGAAATTTCCTAATGAACAGTTTCAAACCATAACGCATTAGGTGCCTTACGTTGTTTATGCAATGGTCTATAAACTCATCCTTTGAAATAAGGAATACATTGTTTCAATCAACCCTGTGTGAGAAGGATCTAAGGAAGAGGACTGTATCAGTAACATCAAGCTTAAGTGACTCAAAATGTTCACTTTATTCCAACCGATTCATTCAAAATGAAAAGCTTTTTTTCAACCATAGGGTTTTTGTTTGAAAGGTTTTTTGCATTCTCTCTGAATTTTGTAAGATTTTCGTTTGAAAAATCGGTAGATTATTGAAAGAGCCTCTTTTTAGAAAAAGTGGTGATAATCGTCAGAGCATCGAAAGAGAGAAAAAGGCATTCGTATAGACGAATCGTACGCTTGTGAAAACAATAGATTACATATGATAATAAGGGGGTTCAATAATATACATTGCCCAATTATATGTTTCATCTACCCCGCTTATCACGATGTATAAAGGTTCATAATAAATTTCCGCTTTGTTTAAAGAACACGGGCACTTTTATATTTCACATTGTGGCCAATCATCGCGGTGAGGACATAATATAAATAACTATATGTACATATGTATTTATTGTGAAGGCAAAAGAGAGGAAAGATAAAACCATAAGTCAATAGTTGAATGTTAGATGAAATCAAGGAAATCCTAACATAGGGAAAATTCGAAGAATTGGATAAAAAAATGAATGAATACAACGATGATTAAATGAATTGTCATTATAGCCCTTGAATGTCAATTGAAGCCCTTGAATGTCAATTGAGTATATTGATCAATGAATCAGGCTCTCTCCAAGAGCGAGGACTCCATCCACAAGCAGCTTCTCTCGGTCAAATGCTCACCATGTTGGACGAGTTGAACGACTGTGGGAGAGAAGTCGAGGTTGACATTGTAATTCGAGTAATTCAGAAGGATAATGGAGCCGTTTGTAATGTCAAAAAAGCAGTTAGAAGTGTCAATAAAGCAACATCTAGGTTCAGTTGAACAGTTTGAACTGTTTAATTGACAATTATTGATCACAATTGATGTTAACTGACAGTTTGACTGTTCAAATGACACTTGAGGATACTGAAACCTAAATAGAGCATTTCAAAGCGTCAATAACGCATTTTAAAATGTCATTATAGCCCTTAAATATCAATAGAACAGTTTGAAGGTTCATAATGTTTGAAGGGTGAAGTAAATCAGTTTAAAAAGCTTATAAATTGTGAAGAGCAGATAGACTGCTTCACTGTTTCGATGCGATTGACAGTGATATGAAAATTCTTCTAATTTTTGCAGTGAAGAGCTGTTAGCTTTACAACTTCATCGAGACATCTATAATTTCATACAGGGTGCATTAAAAGTACTTGGACATTGAAAAAACCGCTTATTTTCTTTAAAATTGAAGAGAACCACGCCTAATTAACAATAGAGTTTATTCATAGTTTCCTTTGTTCCGAATTACAGCTCTCCGACGCTTGGGATATGTTTCGACTGCGGCTCGCAGAGTCTCTTGAGCAATCCTTGTCCCCTCACTCTGTTTGGACCTTTTCAGACTGGACAAGTGGGTTTGAGCAAAAGATCAGGCTTTGATCTGTATGATGGGCCAGATGGAAAAACCCATGGGGATTCAAGTCGGGTGAGTTCCCAGGTAATTCTCCAGCCGCAAAGAATAAAGGCACATTGCGAGAAAGCCACTCCTGTGTTTTCTCACTGGTGTGGGCAGGGGCTCCGTCTGGTTGGAACGTCCAATTCTGATTTCCGAAATAGGCATCAGCCCAGGGCTTCACGTTCTTCTGGGGTTTCCCTAAATGAATAGTTTCGTGTTCACCTTGGCTTCTTTTGGAACGAAAAAGAGTGAAGTGCGACCAGTAGCCGAGAAAAGGCGAAAACCATGACGGAAGCGGGGTGAGATTCTCCCAAAAGAATCAGCAGCTGCAGAAGATGATGCAAGCAGCCTGTCATTTTGATTATTGAAACTTCGTTCAATACTGTAATTTTTTTTCTTTACCATGAAAAGAATGGTGAGGTGATTTCCAGTCACGGCCTTTGACAGGAGTCCACGGCATTTTTCGAGCCTCACTTATTATGTTTGTCCGACATTCCATGGCGATTTTGGTACTTGTAAGGGTACTTTTCAAATTGCTCGTGGACAACTCTACTTATCGATACGTTAGTTCAGCAGCCATTTTTCTCATGCTGCGTCTAGGGTTGCGTTTCATTCGTTTCCTGACAATTTTCCTGATCCCAAGAGTTGTCGCAGAAGCTGCACGACCTGTACGAGGATGGTCAGAGAACGTACCACGTTTGAGAGTATTATAAACGGTTGAACAAGGAACGCCAAATAGAGGGATGATTTCTAATGTGGATTGACCGGCACTGCTTAAATCCAGAATTGCAGCTCGAGATGGATTAGGCCGCATCTTAGCATAAAAGTTAAAATATTAGAATTTAAAATAAATTAGCGAGTTGAGAGAAGAATGACGAATAATTTGATGTCATTTTCCAGCGCGCGAGATACGTAGTTTTCCCGCCAAGGCTGTTCAAGTCCAAGTACTTTTTACGCACCCTGTAGAATAATCCTAAAAAATTTTCGCCGATGTGAATATAGTTTTTAGCACCAACATTGTGCGCTCTTTTAAGTAATGTGGCATTTTGCGGGATTTACTATGGTTATTTTGATCAAAAATTTAAAATAAAAGAGAAACTACCACGTTTTTAACACATCATTTGATTCTCACCAATTTAAGCCGATTTTTTTAAACAAGAAAGTCGTCGTAAGATGATGTACTGCTGGCTTCACACCTCGTTAATAACCATTCAATCATAATGGTTATTCTGTTGGTTTCCCATCAGGTTCGCTCCCTCCTGTCAGCTCCTCTAGCTCTTGCCAGACCGTGGTTTCTGCCACTGGCCAAGATGATTGCCAACAATTTGCCGAGAGATCAACATCTACTCAAGAACATGCTCAACGTCAGTCTAACTCGAATGATTGACTTTTCAAAAGAACTTTAAATTTGAAATCTTTTTGGTTCTCTTATTTTTTAAGCTTTTCGACTGTCTGAATGTGGTGAGAGTATTACATGAGTCTGTTTCGACCCAAACTCAGACAGACCTCTGTCCTCTCTGGGTGGGGCTCATTAGTGAGGGCTCAGAGAGGATGGGAATAAAGTATGGTATGAATTTGAAAAATCAAAAGAAAGTCTTAGGATTTTAGTTTTAGGAAAAAAAGTAAGGACAAGTCAACACCAAAAAACAAACAAAACACTTCTTTTTAACTGGCCCTTAGAGACGTCTTTTAGGTATGTAGTAGGTGGGGTGGACTTATGTAGTGAGTAAATTACGTATGTAGTAGGTGGGGTGGACTTATGTAGTGAGTAAATTCTGATGATGGCAGACAAAAGCTACTATTATGAAATTTGATAGTCAGCTATTATTTTCGGAGCGTGAGGTGAAGAAAGTTTTTGAAACCTGAATGACACCGGGCTTTCTGATTTTAAAACCAGGGGCTTTTCGATTTTAAAAGGTCATTCGAAGAAAAAAATCATGAAGAATAGGAGCCTGAAAAAAGCATTTTAGGACAACATTGAAGCTCATGCACATTCATAAAGAAATAGGGTCCATTTACTTGAAATAAGTCTGCAAATATTGTACTATATCATAAAATTTTGGATACCTTTCGAAAAAGGTTTTTCAGATGTATAACAGAATTTGACAAGTTTTGTTTAATTTCTTGAACAAACAAATCTGAATATGCTTTATGGAATTTGTGAGCTTATAAAATACTTTTCAGAAAAAAACATTGATTCAACTGGATAAAATCTAATAATAGATCATTTCAAAAAGTTTTATTGAGCAATTTAACTCTTTAAAAATCTATATTGGTGTTTTGGAAGTCTGTAGCCTAGATGAGTGTTATTGATTAGTGAATTTGGTTGTTTGGTCCTGCTAATTCACTGAAATCTCAAGCTTTATTAATTAAAATTTCTTACTAACTATAGACCACATTAAAAACATTTTTTGCAGAATGCCTCAGTTATCGATTACAAGTTCGGCCTCAACATATCCAATGACGGACTATACGCGCTCAGGTTAGTACTGTTATTCTTGAAATATGCCGATATAGCGAGGCATAGAACGTATATAGACGGGAATGAAGATTGTTGTAACGACGGTACGGACAAAAAATGTCCAAATCGTGTTAGAGACAAAGTTCCACCATGTTGATCAAGGAAGAAATGAAAAACAGAGCTGAGAAGCAATCACCCTTTCGCCTTTCTTCAAGTAATGGAGCGTTAGAATTCAACTTTTCACTTTGCAAAGTAATCTCTGCAAAGTGAGGGATGCGGCCTAGAGCGTTAAACGCTTAACGGGATGCGGCCGGGATGCGGCCTAGAGCGTTTAACGGGATCACTTTGCAGAGATTACTTTGCAAAGTGAAAAGCTGAATTCTAACGCTTCATAAGTCGAACCCGTAACTTAAGAGCTGCCAGTCTGGGCCTCTACCGTCATGAGACCATTGAGTGTTATGCTTAGAGTGTTTGGTTGGGATTTACGCTAGAGCTTCATGTTAAACTTACGGCTCGTGGATATATGTGTAATTTTTTTCACTGAATTTTTGAATAAAAATCTTAATTTATAATTTCTAATTACTTCATGAAATAAACTGCGGAACGCTTGCGAAGTTTACATGCCTATTTTTGTACTGTTCTACTGGCCCCTTCGTAGAGTAGAAAAGTTTCTTTTTTAAAATTTTGACTTATTTAGAAGCATTATAGAATGCAATCTTTTTTTCTGAAGAGAAAAAGCAATTGAATCTAATAATTTGACATTCTTTCGGGTAAATTCTCTCCGCACGCGTTGATACATATATTAAAAATTTGCTTATGTGTAGTATATTTGTGATTCTACCGATATGTAACAAATCTTTAGATTAAATTGCAGGTATAAATCGATAAACAGGAGAATATCGATTGACACACTTCCAGGTATGAATGCGAGGAGGGAACGGCTTTTGGTCACTGGCGGCCACTTGTCTACTTTCGGGTACATGAGAACGGGAAAGCGACAGATAAGGTTAACATCTCGCGTAAACCACATTTCCTATCAACTGATTGAATTAAACACCTTATCATCGATTTAATAATTAGTTTTAGATTATCAACTTTTCAAAAGATTTTGCTTTCAGTAGAGCTGTCTTTTATGTCGAAAATGTTCTATTTTCCAGGCCCTCAAGTTGAATCTGGAGCCATTTGACATCGACCTGTGCTCCCTCTCCTTATGTCATTCTAAGGTTGAAATCTTTGTCACTTTATTTGTCACTCTGAGGTTGGACTTTCTGCCACTCTATTTATCACTCTTAGATCAGACTCTCTGCCACTTTGTCACTATAACCTTCGAAAAATATGTATATTATCTACATTTTTCGATGCAAAAACGCACAAATTAAATAAATAAATTACGGCTTCAATGCTTCAAAAACACTATATGAGAAGAGAATGAAATGATTACTTATTTGATTTAGTCACGAATGCGATTCGTATAAAAACTATCATGTAATGATTTAGAGCGACACAATAAAAGTTTTTATCAGAGGAAGTCACAAGGGAAAATAATTCGATAGTCTACCATTTTGAAGTAGTGACTTGATTTTGAAGTAATGATTTTAGTTTCCTATTCATAATCACTTTCTGAGGTAGCTTACTGAAAGGGCGGGATATTCGCGATCCATATGAATTGTCTGGCGGTATACTTAGTGCCCTCAACAAAAATTCCATTGATATCTGTTCTTGTTAAGGGAGTCTCTTTGAAAAACCGATCTTTTTGTAGGGGCTCTTTTAGTTGATTCGTCGAATCAAGATTGAACTGTTTCCTATCAATATGTTGTTATGAGGTTAACCACTATGTCATTCTAAGGTTACCTATTTCTCACTCCGCCATCGAATGCTTGCTTATCTCTTGGCTTTTTTCTCGAAATCATCTACAGATGATCGATCTCATCTATCTTTCTCTTGTTTGCTTTTTGGTGCATGATAACGGAGAAGTATAACACGCTAGTCTTTCTCGGTAAAACTAGAAGAGTTGGCTGATTCGATTCCCTCCTCTATGAATCAACATTTGCCCGTGCGATTGTACGATCAAATCGAAAACTCAGTTTATTCAAAAGTACCATAACACTCGAAAGTTAACCGTGGGTCACTATGTTGCTCTGTGAGCCTAGAGAAAGATATAAAAAATGGAAGATAAAAAGAGAGAAAGAGTTAGAATAAGAAAAGTGAAAAAGGAGAGCAAGATGGAAAATGAAAGAACGGAAAAGTTTCTCACCGCTACTCGTCATCTTCTTACAATTTCTTCATGACTTTCATGTAGAAAAAGCTGTTTAATTCCCCCCCCCTTTATTTCTATCTTCTTTCCCCCCTTTATTTCTATCTTCTTTTCCCCCCTTTATTTCTATCTTCTTTTCCCCCCTTTATTTCTATCTTCTTTTCCCCCTTTATTTCTATCTTCTTTTCCCCCCCTTTATTTCTATCTTCTTTCCCCCTTTATTTCTATCTTCTTTTCCCTCTTTATTTCTATCTTCTTTCCCCCCCTTTATTTCTATCTTCTTTTCCCCCCTTTATTTCTATCTTCTTCCCCCCCCTTTATTTCTATCTTCTTTTCCCCCCTTTATTTCTATCTTCTTTTCCCCCCTTTATTTCTATCTTCTTTTCCCCCCTTTATTTCTATCTTCTTTTCCCTTTATTTCTATCTTCTTTTCCCTTTATTTCTATCTTCTTTTCCCTTTATTTCTATCTTCTTTTCCCTTTATTTCTATCTTCTTTTCCCTTTATTTCTATCTTCTTTTCCCTTTATTTCTATCTTCTTTTCCCCCCTTTATTTCTATCTTCTTTTCCCCCCTTTATTTCTATCTTCTTTTCCCCCCTTTATTTCTATCTTCTTTCCCCCCTTTATTTCTATCTTCTTTTCCCCCCTTTATTTCTATCTTCTTTTCCCCCCTTTATTTCTATCTTCTTTTCCCTTTATTTCTATCTTCTTTTCCCTTTATTTCTATCTTCTTTTCCCTTTATTTCTATCTTCTTTTCCCTTTATTTCTATCTTCTTTTCCCTTTATTTCTATCTTCTTTTCCCTTTATTTCTATCTTCTTTTCCCTTTATTTCTATCTTCTTTTCCCTTTATTTCTATCTTCTTTCCCCCCCTTTATTTCTATCTTCTTTTCCCCCTTTATTTCTATCTTCTTTTCCCCCCTTTATTTCTATCTTCTTTTCCCCCTTTATTTCTATCTTCTTTTCCCCCTTTATTTCTATCTTCTTTTCCCCCCCCCTTTATTTCTATCTTCTTTTCCCCCCTTTATTTCTATCTTCTTTTCCCCCCTTTATTTCTATCTTCTTTTCCCCCCTTTATTTCTATCTTCTTTTCCCTTTATTTCTATCTTCTTTTCCCTTTATTTCTATGTTCTTTTACCTTTATTTCTATCTTCTTTTCCCTTTATTTCTATCTTCTTTTCCCTTTATTTCTATCTTCTTTTCCCTTTATTTCTATCTTCTTTTCCTTCTCTGAACTTAAGTAACGGCTTGCATACACGACATCTTTATACTTTTTTTCGTTCCAAAATAACTTCCTATTTTTTCTCCTTATTTTTTGGGTATTTTATGTTTTTCTTTGGTCTTACTTTTCCTTTTTGGACTACTTTAAAATGTAAAACTCTTCTTTCCCTCCCTCTTTTTGTCTTCCTCACTCTTTGGCTCTCTTTTCTAAAATTGAAAAAAAATTTCCCACGCCTAACTGTCCTCAATGTTATCTATATGGTATGCGAAACAATATTTCGTGTCTTAGTTAAATTGCACTTCAAACGAAGACTAATGGGTGGCAATTGGGCACCATCTTAATAATCGGACTAGTGTTGGGTGGGAATGAGTGAGAGAACAGTATGTATACAGAGAAGAAAAGAACAAGAGATAAAGAGAGAGATAAATAACAAGAGAAAGATAGAAAAAGAGAAAGAGAGAAAAAGAGAAAAGAGAAAAAGAGACAAAGAGACAAAGAAATAAAGGGATAAAGAGAGAAAAAGAAAAAAGAGAAAGAGCCAAAGAGATAAAAAGATAAAGAGATTAAGAAAGAAAGATAAAAAAAGAGAGAGAAATAATTTTTTAAAAAAAGAGTGGAAGAGAGATAGATAAAAGAGAAAAGTGAGAAAGAGATAAGGAGAAAAAAGAGAGAAAGATAGAGAAAAAAGAAAGAAAGAAAAAAGAGAGACATATAAAAGAGAAATAGATAATGAGTTAAAGGAGACAGAAAAGATGTGAAGGGAAAAGATAGAGGAAATGGTATGAAAAAAAAACAGTAAGATCTACTTTGGTTTTTTCCCGTTGCTCTATTCTAATTCTATTACGGAACGCATAAAATAGTATTCGAATTTTTACCATTCAAAATGATACTGAGAAGCTTTTGATTTTTCCTCCTGTCAACCACTCTCTCTGTCTCTTTTCTCATTCATTATCTCTCTCTCTCTCTCTCGCTCTCTCTCTCTGCCTCTTTCTTTCGTCTTTTCCATTGTCTCCAATGGAGCTTTCCATAATACATATTCTCTCTTTTTCTCTTTCTCTCTTTCTATCTTTCTCTCTTTCTCTCTTTCTCTCTTCTCTCTCTTTCTCTCTCTTTCTCTCTTTCTCTCTTTCTCTCTCTCTCTTTCTCTCTTTCTCTCTTTCTCTCTTTCTATCTTTCTCTATTTATCTCTTTCACTCTTTCTCCCTTTCTCTCCACCTCTCTCTTATTCTCTCCTACTCTATCCCTTTTTACTCTCTCTTTTTCTCCCTCTCTCTGACTTTTTTCACTCTTTCTCTTTCTTTCTCTCTCTCTCTTTTACCGCATCCAATTCAACACCTCTCTTCATTCAGTTTTCCTCATCAAATCTCTAACAACTTTAGATTCTCTGAGCAGCTATCTTTCTCCACTTCTTTGCTGCACAAATAGCATTTTTCATTTTAGTTCTTCAATTTCGCACTCGCTTCTCCTTCTTTTCTGCTCTCTTTCATTTCTCCATCTCGCTTTCGCATTCTATCTCTCATTCACCTCCTCTTTATCTTATTCTCTCTCTTTCTCTCACTCCCTGTCTGTCTCATTCTATCTTTATATCTCTCTTCTTATTTAATCTTCTCTTGCTTGATCTCCTTTTCTTATTCATCCTCGCTTCCTCTTTCTCTCCTGTATCTATTTCCCTTTCCATTCATATTCTCTGCCATACACATAGAGTTATCGAGGCAGAAGAACGCTGAACAGAAAAATCTGC
The DNA here is from genome assembly GCA_964056735.1 of Allodiplogaster pararmata. Classification (NCBI taxonomy): domain Eukaryota; kingdom Metazoa; phylum Nematoda; class Chromadorea; order Rhabditida; family Diplogasteridae; genus Allodiplogaster; species Allodiplogaster pararmata. The sequence continues at coordinate 27,237,115 of OZ057407.1, forward strand.
AGGCACAGTTTTTGTATACCGATTTATGCCTTATTCTGCTTGATTTTGTGTCTCCCGTTCCTCTCTCTCTCTCTCTCTCTCTCTCTCTCTCTCTCTCTCTCTCTCTCTCTCTCTCTCTTCTCTATTTTTCTTTTTCGGTCTTCCTCTCCCTCTTACTCTATTTTTCCTTTAATATCTTTCCTTTTTCCTCTCTTTCTCTGTTTTTCTCTCTCTCCTTTTTCTCTCTTTCCCTTTTCACCTCTCTCTCAATGTTTCTCTCAATCTCTATTCATTCTATTCTTTCGTTTTCCTCAAATTTCTCTCTGTTTCTCTTTTTTCTTCTGAACTCTCACACTTCAAATTATCGTACCATTTGTCTCCAAGGTATTTATTTATTTATTTATTACATGTTGTTCATATAATATACAATGATAGTACACAAACATCATGTGGGTTATAGTGATTCCAACAAGTTGGAAGATAATAAGCATTAAAGGAACAAACCAAACATTAGATCATAAACATTACAACTGAACACATTGAGCGGAACAATATTATAAATACTAAACACTTGAATTTAATTCAGTAAACAGACGAGCAGATCTTATTGCGAATGAATTTATACGACAAATTGTTTTCGGGGCACGAAAATGTAATTTGAAGTTAGATCCACGTGTCGCGGATTGTCTTAAATTATAGAAATGGGGTTTTTTGTCTGAAAGAGTTGTTTTTCCCCCTATTAGTTTTAAAAGTAAACTCAAATCGTTCGATTCTCTTATGCTTTCCAATGAAAGAAGGCCTAATTTTTTGTTTCTAATTTGACTGTTTGGCATGTTTATGTAATCAGTACCAAAGCAGCGATAGAAAACTCGGCGAGTGAAAAAGTTTTGGACGTTTTCCGGAGTTTTGAACGACAATATTTTTAACGAAATGGGGGGAATAGACAGTGGTACAATGTTGAAGAATAGATTTAACATAAATGTTATAGGCATCAATGAGCACTTTCGTGCTCTTACTTTTGAGAACTTTTAGAATGAGATAGCATTTACGTTTGACTTTCGATGCGATTATAGAGCAATGAGAAGAGAAGGTTAATCTATTATCTACAATGAAACCTAAATCACGGATCTCATGACAATATTCAAGGTTGGAGCCGTTCAATGAGTAAGGATAACGAGGGGGTTGTTGTGGACCTATTCTTAAAACTTTACATTTGGGAAGAGATAACGGTAATTGCCAAGCTTTTGACCAATCAAGAACAGAATCTATAGCGTTTTGCAAAGGAGTATGAGAGTCATTAGAAGACAAGTGCTTATATACTTTCATATCGTCGGCAAAGACCTTTATTTTACAAGAAGAAGAGGAAATTTTAGAAACAATATCTGAAGTGAAAATTATGAAAAGCAATGGGCCGAGAACACTGCCCTGGGGGACTCCACTGCTCACAGTGAAGCTATCGGAAAGTGCGTCTCTAACCCCTAACTTGATAGGTTCTGTTACTTAAGTATTCTTCTATCCAAGAAACTATCTTAATTGGAAATTGATATTCTTTGAGTTTATGGATAAGTTTAATATGAGAAACTTTATCAAAAGCCTTTTCAAAATCGAAGTAAATTATATCTGTAAATTTCTTCTTATCAATCTCTGATGTACATTCGTCTAGAAATAAGAGCATAAGTTGTTCTATGGATCTCTTGCGACGGAAGCCATACTGGTCATCATGAAGAATATCATTTCTTTTACAGTGATTATCAATTTCTTTAGATAAAACTTTTTCGAATATGGGCGATAATTAGATGGGCTGTTGAAAGGGGGCTTCTTTTTGACAGGAGTCACTATAGAGTGTTTCCATCTTTGGGGGATCTGAGCCTTCTGATAGGAGTCGTTATATATGATTTCAAGAGGGATGGAAGTAGGTAGTAGTTTCTTATTACTTTTCTAATGTATGATTGTTTCTTCTTTCCTCTTCTTCCCCCCCCCCCATTCTCTCTCTTTTCCTGCTCGCTCTCTCTGTCGCTCCCCCTTTCCTTTTTGAAGCTTAAAAACACTCCTTACCTAAAAACATCTTGCTTCTTTGAAAAAATTTTCTAACTGCATTTTTATCCTATTTTTTATTATTAATTCTCTCCATCCTATTTTTTTTCTCATTTTATTTTTAATTTCTCCTACTTCATTTCTTCTCTACTGGCAAGTGAATCCTCCGAAGGTGAAGAAAAAGCCAAGTGAAACGTAAAGGAATGCATTTCTCCCCACAGACATTCCCATTCCATGAACTATGGGAATGCATTTCTCCCCACAGACATTCCCATTCCATGAACTATGGGAATGCATTTCTCCCCACAGACATTCCCATTCCATGAACTATGGGAATGCATTTCTCCCCACAGACATTCCCATTCCATGAACTATGGGAATGCATTTCTCCCCACAGACATTCCCATTCCATGAACTATGGGAACAGCCCGTTCTCGCTATCAAAACAAATCAAAAGGAAGATAGCGATCTTGAAAAATGGGTCTGAAATGATATCAGAGAGAGAGAGCAGAATAGAACATAGTGCAGAAACAAGGGTTTCGGGAGCTTTTGAAAGAGAGATATATGTATTTATACAGAAATGAGAAAGAGATAGAGAGATAAAGAAGCGTGTTTATTAGAAACAAGTACCATCGAGAAGACCGACTTTATGTTTTTTCAGCAATTCAGAAAAAAACGGTTAAATTAAGATGGGAAAAAAATGGAAGAGCATTTATAAGTTGTTCGGTAAAGACAAATAGTTGTTCATCTTTTGAAAAACAGGAAAATTGAAGCAATTTTCATCAACTTCCTCATCCACTTGTACAAAAAATAGCTGTTATGGACTTTTAAATTTTCATAAGTTCCTGGAAATAGTTGGGAATACGTGTTGTATTTAAGAAAGTTTATTTTCCTCTCTTGCTCTCTCTATGAACATCTCTCCCTTTCTCTCTCTCTCTCTCTGTCTCTCTCTCTCTCTTCTCACTATTCCTATCTCTCACTTCCTATCTCTCTCATTTGAACATATTTTCTGCAGACTTACTGATTCCCAAAAAAAGTTGAAGAAATGATTCGGATAAGCGGTGTTCCATGGTTGAAAACCGGTTTTCATGGATTCGGAAGAACCGGTTTTATCACGCTGAACATGGTTGCAGTGCTCTTCAAGCCAGCATGGAGGATTGCGGGTTCTGGCACGAGATTGCTGTTCAGTGTCGGGGAAGATAACCCAGGTTTCTTTTCTTCTTTTTGGAGTTTAAAAAAAACTAATTGGGACTGATAAAGTTCTAGGCTTTCACTTGCGAGTCATCGAATTAAATGAGAGCTCTTTTCTTGGTATTCTTGATAAATTGCATCGATATCGCTACTTTCGCTTCAAGTTTTTTTAAAATTTTGAATGTTTTCAGAGTTCTGATTTCCGACTTCCAATTGACAAGTATTGTTAAAAATAAAGCCGTTCAAGAATTCGACAAGGTATATCGTAAATGGGGTTAAAGTGTTAGTTTAGGAGAAAGTTATTCGGTTTTAAAACACCCTGATTCGTATTAGCTTTGAGAAAAAGTATCAGAGCTCAGCTTTTCAAAGGCATGAAGAGTTTATTTGATTCTAGTCTCAAATAGGACTTAGTAATGGGACTCATGTCCTCTCCAACGACGGACTTCTTACTTCTGGTTTAGTAATGAATGTGCGTGTTGGAATCTGGAATAGATGTTTCATGGAATAACTTTCTCTACATAGAAGCCGCATCCTTTCTTTCCGATTTTTCTCTATGTTGGTGCGGGATTTCTGAAAAGAATAACCTAATAACATTGAATAATTAGCTTCTGTTATCATTCTCCATCGCGTATCATATGAAAAGTGGTTACTGGAAAAACTCCTGACAAAGACATGAAAGATAAGTGCGCATAAAAAAAGATGATTAAAGGGTCATGTTTTAGTTTACCACCATAACTCTACCCATTCACTACTGAAAATTAAAATGTAGTCAATATTAAGTGCGGACAATATACTCATGAATGAGAACGGTAATGCAGTCTTCATTCAATTAACCAATTTATGGAGCGTTAGAATTCAACTTTTCACTTTGCAAAGTAATCTCTGCTAATTGAAAAAAAATTTCTACTTCTCCAACTTTATACTATGTTTTACAACTCTCTCGCACCGCTCGTTGTTTACGTCGTGGTTTTAGAGTGATGGAGCGTTCAACGGGATTACTTTGCAAAGTGAAAAGTTGAATTCTAACGCTCCATTAGTCACTTTCAAATTTGAAAATGTTTTCGATGTATTAGTGTTAGTTTTTCTTTAGAAATAGAGAAGCTTAGTATTTCTGAACCGTTATTGAGTTCGAGATGATAAAAAAGAGTACTTTCATAATAGAATGCTGATTATAATGCGCTCAGTCTATTCGGTAGATCCACCCAAACCAAGAATATTAAAAATGTTGGTAGTATCATCCCCTCTGGTACCCAATGTTGGTAGTATCATCCCCTCTGGTACCCAAACTAGCTGAGAGTTAAAGGGCAGCACAAATTAAAACACATTGGATTTAATCTTCAATCAGGGGATTTGATTGTACATCCGACTTTGAAAAGGGGGTGGGATGGCGGATGAAAAAAGAAGGATGCTACACGAGAACGCTCATTCTTGAATATAATCATGTAGTAAACTTTGAGATTTTCTAAGATACAGCTTGATTAGGTCCATTCATTGCTACAGACCAAATGCATAATTGTTTTTAGGTAAGAAGAATGAAATTTCGAGAAAGACAGCATGTCGCTGTCTAGGCAACCCGGAAAAGACAGATTCCTCCGCAAATGTTTCGCAACTAAAACGAGTAGGGTTTAATCAACTAGATTGAACACACTCGTAAAAATTATACGTGTGTACTAACCATAAAGTCACATGACAGTCACATGACACACCAACCTACAGCTATTGTCAACATAAAATCTTAGATGACTTTTTTTGCTGCACACTCTCCCATTTTTTTGCTGCACACTCTCCAACTATTCGTAAACATCTCACCGAAATCGAATTGCGATGCGGAAAACCCGAGCATATTCGTTTTGTGCTTTTTACGGTTACTTATAGTATTTTCAATCGCAGTGCTGAGTGTGTTTACGGATACGTCCAATGCGATAATAAAATTCAATTCCGGTTCTTTTCCAGTTATGCCGCACGGGCGGAGACCGCGGCCGTCATATGCTAATCGTCTTCAACGGAATCTGCGCCGCGGCGTCGCTTGCACTCATTCCGCTCGTTTGTCGCGCGCGGAGATCCCAACAGGAGTCGCGTGGATGGGCGCTGATGGAGATCTTCCTCCTGGGGGCGAGTACCCTCTACTCTATCGTCAGTTTATTTATTGATTGAATCATTCTTCGATTAATTCAATTTATTAACTTGTGATTGAGACAATAGATACAACTAAGATATTATTCGTATTTTAATAACTAATGGTTTTCAACTATTTTCGTTGATTATTCTGCACATTCATCGACTTCTGGGGAAAAAAGGCAATATTAACACGAATATTCCACCAGAAAATTAGCATAAAAGGATAAATAGTTTACGGTCATCAATAACAAGGCGTACAAAGTCAATACGTGTGAAAAATGAAACTTGGTTCCAGTAGAACATCTCTTACATCACGGATTAGCCTTGCCTCTATAATGCGAGTAACTGCAATGCCTTTCAGAAATGTTGTCAAGAAAGATCATTCGAGCTTTCAATCCATCGGGGATGTTCTCTCTCCATCTCACTCTTTTCAGTCCCTCGTTGTCTCACTTCTGATACCTTCACTATCCTCTTTCTCTTTCTCTCTCACTTACTTCTCTCTATTTCTATCTTTTTATCCCTCTCGTTCTCCTCTCTTCCTCTGTCTTTCTCTGTCGTCTTTCTCTTTCTTTCTTTCTCTTTCTTTCTCTCTCTTTCTCTCAACTGAGTATTGCCATCAAATCGTAGCCGTACTATTCTTATAATTCCTCTTGTTATTCCTCCCTCACTAGTTAACTTACTCATATGTTCCTTTCCATATTTACATATATATTCACTTGAGGCACTTGTTCCTCGTGTAAATGGCAGAGGCAGAAAAGGCAAGTTAAAGAATTCAAAACAGAGTCGTTGATGAGTGGGAGCAAAAGAGAGAGAAAGAGGGGGAGGGAGAAAGACAGGGATGGAGAGAGAGAGGGAGAGAGAGAGGGTGAGAGGGAGAGGGAGGAGAGGGAGAGAGAGAGGGAGGAAAAAAGAGAGAAGGAGGGAGAGAGAGCGCGCGCGAGAAGAAGGAAGAGAGTTGGGTAGAGAAACGAAAACAACTTCTAAATTAGAAAACATGATTTCGAACAACAGATAAAAAAATAGGAAGTCGAGAAAGCTGGCATGGAAAGAAGAACGTCTTGAGAATAAGGACAAAATGGGCATGAAACGTTTTTCGGAGATTTGTCTTGTATCTGCATACATATTACATATAATCAAGGTGTATGTAGTTGATAATTAAGGTTGATTTAGAAGTGAGATGACGCTGCGTTACCTCTTTCAACGATATTACAACATATTTTTTGAAGAAATACCTAAATATGTACACAAATTGAATTAACTGTAACTTAGAAGAGAAAAAAAATCACAGAATCAAGATCTTTTCTTCCGCCGAGTCTTTTGACGGAATCTGAGCAATATATCTTTCATGAAATAATTTTTTAATTTTTCATGAAATAATTTTTTATTCTAATCGAATACTAAAAAATCTAATACTTGTTCAACAACAAGAATAAGCTTTCACGACGTTATTAGAGTCTTTCGGCTTATACATACTATGTAGGTGCTGAGGCAGTAGTCAGAACGTCGAAACTAGTTTTTGGTCTCTTTCAAGTTCATGGATAAAATTCTCCCTGTGTTTTTTCTAATCGAACACCTGCTGAAATCCTCGAAAATCGCTTCCTACTTCTAAAGAACAACTACTGACTTTGTAAAACTCTTTTCGGGAAAGTTTTTTTCCCCAATATAAACAAGTTTTTGCTTTGTAATAACTTTATTTTGGAGGTTTTTGAAATTCAAGCTTTGCGTTTTTGTATTTTCAACGTAAGTTTCGGCTTCTTCAAGGGTTTCTCTTAATCATAGTTTTGCTTCTTCAAGGGTTTCTCTTAATCCTAGTTAGGCTTCTTCAAGGGTTTCTCTTAATCCTAGTTAGGCTTCTTGAAGGGTTTCTCTTAATCCTAGTTAGGCTTCTTCAAGGGTTTCTCTTAATCCTAGTTAGGCTTCTTCAAGGGTTTCTCTTAATCCTAGTTAGGCTTCTTCAAGGGTTTCTCTTAATCCTAGTTAGGCTTCTTCAAGGGTTTCTCTTAATCCTAGTTAGGCTTCTTGAAGGGTTTCTCTTAATCCTAGTTAGGCTTCTTGAAGGGTTTCTCTTAATCCTAGTTAGGCTTCTTGAAGGGTTTCTCTTAATCCTAGTTATGCTTCTTCAAGGGTTTCTCTTAATCCTAGTTAGGCTTCTTCAAGGGTTTCTCTTAATCCTAGTTAGGCTTCTTCAAGGGTTTCTCTTAATCCTAGTTAGGCTTCTTCAAGGGTTTCTCTTAATCCTAGTTAGGCTTCTTCAAGGGTTTCTCTTAATCCTAGTTAGGCTTCTTCAAGGGTTTCTCTTACTCCTAGTTAGGCTTCTTCAAGGGTTACTCTTAATCCTAGTTAGGCTTCTTCAAGAGTTTCTCTTAATCCTAGTTAGGCATTTCCGATTTCGAAGCTTTTCCGCTTTATGCTTAATATTTTCTCAACAAAGCTTTTGCTCTATTTTCTTTCGGTTTGCAACTTATTTACTTCTGGAAAAAAATATTACTCGATAATTTTTCTCTGAATGGGAAAGGTCATATTATTATATCAAGCATAACCTCAATTATCCTTTGAAACCTATGTAATGCCTCATCAAATGCAAATTTTTTTAAACGTCGCATGATTCTCTGCAGAAGTTGAACATTTTTTTCCATTGTAACTTGTGAATATGTTACATATATATTCAATGGTTTTTCATCATAGTTAATTTTAAGTAGTTCTTCATCGATTGAAGGACAGTTTGTCGATTTATGGTATTCAAAACAATTTTTCAAGAAAAAAAGACAGTTGAAAATTACCAAGCAAACAGCAGATTACCTCTTAATTAAGAGTGAAAAAACAAGATTAACTGATTGAGCAGGCACGAAATTTGATGACTACTTCATCTTAAACTACTTTATTTCTATTTTAATATATCATTAACGTTTTTTTTTGAATTTATGAACTTTATTTCATATAAGACAGTTTGCTTCTTTGTATTATAAAACGCTATATCATTCCAAAAAGCCGCTCGTTCGTGCACGCTAGGAACAAACAAGTTCTTGGCCTTGCAATCGCTTTTTGGCTCAATTTCGCGCTTCCTGCTCCTTAAATAGATTTTGCGGTGCACCTTAATTTACACCTAACCCTTCCTTGACTAGAGCCTGCGCTGATTATGTTACTTCTTTCCTTAAAGTAATCATGAGGAGGGTCTGAACCCTTCCCTCTATACTAGGTCCTGCGGTGATTCCAACTCATCCACCCTTCCCTCTCTGGAACAGTTTCTGTGATGAGTCTGATCCCTCGTTTTCCCCCTCTCCCATTGATTATATGAGTCCGCGAGCGGGTCTATAACGTTAGAATGAGGTCAATAGTACGAACATAGTCCTATTAACCAAGTGCTGGCTATGTGTTTTCAGGCCTTGTTTTACCGAAGAATCAAGTGCAGCTACAAGGTGTCTTTGTGTAAAGATCGACTGTATTTTCAGCTTTTGCTGGATTGGCTAACTCCGCCCTCCTTCGGGTGTTGTGCAGCAGTATGGCTCCGACAGATTGGCTTCGCGACCTTCTACGGATCAATTGTCTTGAAAATTTATCGGTTTGTTTAACATCTACTCAGAACAGTTATACATTTTACATACCGATCGTCTTAAATCGATAGTTTTCGTCGTTCACCATAAACTTGATTACTTTTTTTTCAAATTTAAGATTAATCTTGTTGACAGTAATTCAATAGACCTAGTTTTAACGGTAAATTGAATATCCGATTTTCGAGGCCTACTCTTTGAGAGTCCCACAAACTACAGTATAACGAAGTTTACGATGGGTTGTTGACTTTCGGTGTATTACAGTAATCTGGAAGAGTACCGTGTTCGGAAGGCTCAACATGTTTCCGTTCGGGAGGAGGATATGCTCAAGTATCTTGCCTGTCTGCTGGCTCTCACTCTCACCGGTTAGGATTTTTTGATCTTGACTTTCATGACTCTTTATTCATCTGTAGGATCTCAAAGCTTTTTGCTCAGATTGGAGCTGATGTCTGTCTAACAATAATTTCGTATACTTTTTCTCTACTAATCACGATGTTTGTATAATTGTTTTGATACAATTTCATGATTCCACAAAATTTTGTAACTAGGCATTTATTAACGAAATATATAAACATAATCAATTCTGCCAATTCGCTTCATGATAGGCTGAGCAAACACACCTTATGAGCTTTACACGTACGTAGCACTTTATCATCATCTATCAGTAGCGTATTGAAAACGCGCTCTTTTTGACAAAAAAAAAGAAGTTAAGGCTTTACTCAAACCTCGTAGACCAGCTAATGTTTATCATGGAGTTGACTTGAAAATCCTGAGTTACGCAATTTAAAAGCCAAAACACTTGGATGAACTGTTACATTTCTCCGTGTAGGAGTTTGATCATATTCATAGGTCACCAGCTCATATTCATAGGTCACCAGCTCATATTCATAGGTCACCAGCTCATATTCATAGGTCACCAGCTCACTTGAAACATTCAAAAAATTAAAAAAAACTAATATTTTTGAGCTGGGGAGTCTGGAATAGTGAGAAAGTCTTCCTTATTTGCCTTTTATTGTCACCTCGAGCCAGCTTCTCATTATTCCAGACTTTTCGCTAAAAATCGGTACAAAATAAGCCAGTAACCTGATTCATATTTACTGGAAATAAGTGTATTTGGTCGCCAGGTCTACTCGCTTGGACAGCGGGCGCGTGGGGTGATTCGCGTATGTGGAAGACCGCGTGGCCACAATGCACGCCACACGCGTGGAATCTGCTCTGGCATGCTTATGAAGCGCTGTTTCTCCTCTACGGTGGACGGTAAGTCTGATCCGGAGCAGCGCGGAATCATGGGTCACATCCCTTGAGAGCACAGATAAATATTTCCGTTCTGCCCTTCGAAAATGTTTCTGAATTATCTTCAGAGCTTGTTAACCTTTTTCTCCCCTGAGTTTGTGTGCAGCCGTTCCTCTTTAATAGGAGGGGTTTATACCGTATACCATCCTAGGAACTAATGATCCCCCTCCCTTTTAAAAACTATTCATTCTTACCAACTCTTAGAAGCATTTCATTCCACACAATATATGTACGTAAGGGTCTTTTTTGCTAAGTGCTTTTCCATGCCTTTCAAAATTTTAGGATAGGCGAGTTATTCATGATTTTTCCAAAACCCAATAGTTCAAAGCTTCGATCTCCGTCTCTCAGTATTCAGAGAAGAATAGAAAATAACGCACAGTGATTGAGGATGTATTGGAAACTCTTCGGAAACCACTCTAAGGAAAACACCTATAGATCATTGCCAAAATCACTTTAATTTATCACATTTAGAGGGAATGTGTAAGGTAGCAGCCTCTTTCTTCGCCCGGGACAATATCAAGAAGAATCGAGAGAAAGATGAAGAGAGGGATAGGGAGGAAGAGAGAAAGATGAAGAGAGGGATAGGGAGGAAGAGAGAAAGATGATGAGAGTGATAGGGAGGGAGAGAGAAAGATGAAGAGAGGGATAGGGAGGAAGAGAGAAAGATGAAGAGAGGGATAGGGAGGAAGAGAGAAAGATGAAGAGAGGGATAGGGAGGAAGAGAGAAAGATGAAGAGAGGGATAGGGAGGAAGAGAGAAAGATGAAGAGAGGGATAGGGAGGAAGAGAGAAAGATGAAGAGAGGGATAGGGAGGGAGAGATCGTAAAAAAGCAGGAACAAACTTGACTGAAGTACATATTTTCTAAAGATTTGTAAAAAGAGGGAAAGAGAATGATAGAGAGAATGAGAAGTGAAAAGAGATCAATTGAGATCAGTAAAGTGGAAGAAGGAATTTGTATGAGTTCTCTTTTCAAAAAAACATGAGACTGAAGTACATATTTTCTAAAGATTTGTAAAAATTCAGGAGCAGAACTCACGATATCAACGGTTCAGCTAATAGGCTTTGCAAGAGAGAGGCAGTGAGCCCCAAATATTAGAAAGAGTTCAAAATATTTAGAAACATCGTTTAGAAGGGCTTTGTTCCATTGCAGTTTGAAGGTGAATTTTAAAAACAAGAAATATAGTACCCTTACTGCCGGAAACATAATACGCTCTGTATAAATCAAACTGCCAAAACTGAGAGATTATCCGACAGAAACGAGGAATGAAAAAGAAATACAAGAGAAAAAAGATAAAGAGAAGACGAATGAGGGGCTCGTGTGCAAGATGGTTGTCCACTTATTGATATTTTCACTCATTAGCTACCGCAACAGCCGAGGTTGATTGAAAGAGTTGACATAACAAAACTTCGCTATAGACCATCAAGCTTTTTTCTTTAAAAATTAGGTTTAGAAAAACAAATTAGGTTGCGATGAGAAGAATTAATGTGGTCGTTCTTTAAGGTTATGCTACAAAGCGCGAAACAGCGACTGGCTGGAACGATGGCAATTCACAGTCGCCGTCTGCTTAGAGGCGATAGTCACACTAGTCGCCAATCTTATCAGGTTCGAACGTGACTATGTTTTCGAAAACAACCATTTATATGTTTGAAAGATAGTTTTTCAACAGTTTTTTTCATTCAAATATTAGCTTGTAGTAACGTTATAGCGTCAAGTATTACAGAATGATCTAGTCAATCAATTAGAAGTATCAGCTTGAAAACAAGTACAGAGAGATAAGAAGATAATTGGGAAGATAATTATGGTGGCTGTATCTCAATTATGGTGGCTGTATCTCAATTATGGTGGCTGTATCTCAATTATGGTGGCTGTATCTCAACCTTCCCTAGCCCCAATACCTCAAAGTCGGTGGGAAGGTGTAAACTCACTCATCCCTACTACCGTGATTGCCGGAATCACGACGTTCTGAGTGAGGCTAAAATTGGGCCCCCTTTGGACGAGTCCACTTCCGGCAGTGGTTCTATCCGCCAGATGGCCAGGCGGAGAGGGGTTAGTCCAGGCCACACGAGTCGAGGCGTCTTTTCGATTAACCTTCTGCTTTTCTACGGTCAAGGATTAGCAGGAACTCCCGACAAACACGTTCCGCGATGCCAGGCTGGATTGACCATCCACTCAACAGGCCGATCGCATGAATACCCTTGTTGTAAACCATGGCTTCAAGTTCTTCAAGATATATCACCAAAGCTAGGGCGTCCCCCGGAAGCGACGCGGTCTTACCTTGTCCGCTAGGACCGTCAAATATGCGAGGACAGGCAGCTACCCATGGGCGGGGTATGTCTGCGCGGCGTACAGCCCAAATTCGCCTCGTCACATTGAATGTTGGAACACTGACGGGACGCAGTAGAGAGCTGGCCGCAATGCTAGAAGCAAGAAGGGTTGACATTGCTGCTGTACAGGAAACGAAATGGAGAGGAAGCAAGTCGAAGCCGATAGGAGACGGATACAAGCTGATATACCATGGCACGTCATCAACAAGAAATGGTGTTGGCATTATCCTCTCCTCGAAAATTGCTGATGATGTAACCGAAGTCATTCGCTCTACAGATCGAGTCATGGCCGTCCGAATTTCTTCGTCCAACAATCACTTCCTTGTCGTCTCAGCATATGCACCTCAACAAGGATGTAGCGACGCTGATAAGGAGGACTTCTACGACTCTCTAGAGGAAGTTATCAAACTCCGAGAGTCTCATGAAGACATCTTAATCGGCGGAGATTTTAACGCTCACATCGGTTCAGATCGACAAGGTCGTGAGAGAAAACATGGAGGACATGGAATCGGAACGATCAATGCTGAGGGTCGACGGCTACTTGACTTCTGTGCTCGATGCGATCTAGCAGTCGTGAACTCCTTTTTCAAAAAGAGACGATCTCACGGACTCACATACGAGAGCGGAAGAAATCAGAGTCAAATTGACTTTTGGTTAATCCTGAGAGCAAAGCTGCGGAACGCGAAAGATGCAAAGGTCATTCCATCAGACCATGTTGCATCTCAGCACCACCCTCTCTTTATGGACTACAGCGTATTGAAGTCGAAGAAACAGCCTTCTCGTAATCCTGAATGCACACGTGTCAAATGGTGGCGCTCGACTGGGAAAGCAGAACGTCTCTCTCTCATGCACATCATCCATCGCAATCTACTCCCTCCTGCACTCTACAAGCAGTTTCCAGAGGACATAAATGAACATTGGAAGCTTCTTGAAGACAGCATCAGAGCACCCGCCGCAAGCATCCTCGGAAAGACGAAACCCGGAAAGCCAAGAATCGAAAAAGACACCTGGTTTTTCACCTCCGAAGTTCAGGATGCGATCAAGGCGAAAAAGAATGCCTACAAGAGATGGAGGACGTCAAATGAGGCTGACGACCGCGCTGCATACAGCTCAGCCAAGAAAGCCGCCAAAAGAGCTGTCGCAGTTTCAAAAGCCTCCTACTTCCGCGATCTCTATGAGAAGATGAACCAACCAGGAGGCGATAAAGCCATCTATCGGCTTGCCAAGGCTCGACACCGCAACACCTTGGACATCCAGAGAGCAGCCACGATAAGGGACAAACAAGGAAAGCTCGTCACTGACCCTTTAAAAGTCAGAAACAGGTGGCGCGAACATTTCGAAGAAATGAGCGGCCAAGAGTTTGAGCACCCTCCCATCCCTACTTCCCACGCCATACAAGGACCCGTGCCAACCATCACGGCCGAGGAAATGAAGAAGGCACTCTCTAAGATGAAGACTGGGAAAGCGGCTGGATCGGACGACATAGCCACCGAAGCCTGGAAACTTGCGGGTGATGTTGGACTAGCACATCTCGTGCACCTGTTCAACACCATCGTAAAGCAAGGCCAAATCCCATATAACTGGCGCTACTCCACGACCGTTCCAGTCTTCAAAGGAAAAGGCGATGCCAGAGTGTGCAGCAACTACCGTCCAATACGTCTTCTCAACCACACTATGAAGATATTTGAGAGGATACTGGATTCACGCATACGAGATATCGTCGATATTCCAGCTCAGCAATGCGGGTTCGTGAACGGAAGAGGCACAACAGATGCAATATATGCACTCCGTTTACTCGTCGAGAAGCACGCAGAGAAAAGATCACCTCTCCATCTGACCTACCTCGATTTGGAAAAGGCGTTCGACAGAGTCCCCCATGATCTTATTTCATATGCATTGCGCGATCATCAGGTTCCTGAAGAGTACATTCGATGGACAATGGCGATGTACGATGATTCAAAGAGTACTGTCAGAACTCCGGTCGGCATCACAGAGCCATTCGCAGTAAACGTTGGAGTGCACCAAGGGAGTGCTTTGTCTCCCCTTCTCTTCATTTTGGTTATGGATACCGTCACGCGTCCTCTACTGACTCCGGCTCCGTCAACCATCGCATACGCCGACGACATTCTCCTTGCTGCTCCTACACGTGCCGAAATCGAGCAACGCACCCAAGAATGAAATGACGCTCTTAGTAGGCATGGCTTACGCCTCAACATCAAGAAGACCGAGTACCAGGAAATCGGAGTGCAAACATCGGGAACTGTTCACATCAGCGGTGAACCGCTCCCGAAGACCTCCGAATTCAAGTACCTTGGTTCTGTCATCTCCTCAGACACGTCAACAAATGCAGCGGCACGCCAAAGAGTAAATGCAGCTTGGATGAAATGGAGAGAAGCTACAGGTGTCCTCTGTGATAGGAATATCACAGCTGGCATACGCGGAAAGATGTATAAAACAGCAATCCGTCCCGTGCTTCTCTATTCGACGGAGACCTGGCCTACAACGCGTATAACCGAGAACATCATCCACACGAATGAGATGAAAATGTTACGCTGGACACTAGGACTGACTCGCCTAGATTGTGTGCGTAACACGATTGTGAGAGGGAGACTCGGCGTTGCCCCAATACAAGACAAGATGCGAGAAGGGAGAGTTAGATGGTATGGACACGTGATGCGAAGAGACGCGACCAACATCGCAAGACACGCCCTTGACATGGAAGTACCAGGCAAACGCCCGCGAGGCAAACCGAAGACAAGATATATGGATACGCTCAACCAAGACCTGCGCCTTGCAAGACTCCACTCGGAAGACGCAACGGACAGATGTTTCTGGAGAGCTAGAAGCCGTACAGCGGACCCTACTCCGACCTCGGCCGGCGCGGGACAACGCTAAGAAGAAGAAGGTGGCTGTATCTCAAAGTCCAGAGAAAACTTTTATTCTTGATTTCTCAATTCTTAGTTATAGACTTACTTCTATGTGTACAAAAAATTTGCATTCATCTAATTTATCCTTATTGAAAATTCTCTTTTATTATCCTCAGAATATAGTATTCTCAATTTTATTTATTTTCATTTATTTTTGCTCATTCGCTTATTGATCATTTTCGTAGACATGAAGCACTATGATTTATACAATTCAAAAAAAGTTCTACTATTTATCACGTTTCTGATGAATTATGAGTGAAAACGTTGAACGTAGAGATGATAGAATTTAGGATATGGTTTGGACGATGCGGTAATTGATCATAGAAAAAATTTTGTTTTAGAGCGCTTGTTTTAGAAGTCATTTCATTAGATC